>CM035845.1:328241624-329441624 GCA_020510985.1 Pholidichthys leucotaenia
GTCTTCCGAGCCTGGTGCAGGTCTACAATTTTGTTTCTGGTGTCCTTTGACAGCTCTTTGGTCTTGGCCATAGAGGAGTTTGGAGTATGACTGTTTGAGGTTGTGGACAGGTGTCTTTTATATTGATAACGAGTTCAAACAGGTGCCATTAATACAGGTAACGAGTGGAGGACAGAGGAGCCTCTTAAAGAAGAAGTTACAGGTCTGTGAGAGCCAGAAATCTTGCTTGTTTGTCGGTGACCAAATACTTAATTTCCAACATAATTTGCAAATAAATTCTTTAAAAATCAGACAATGTGATTTTCTGGATTTTTTTTTTCTCATTTTGTCTCTCATAGTTGAGGTATACCTATGATGAAACTTGGAGACCTCTCTCATCTTTTAAGTGGGAGAACTTGCACAATTGGTGGCTGACTAAATACTTTTTTTCCCCACTGTATATATAAAAAAAATTAAAAAACAATAAAAAAATAAAATAAATTAAAAAAACAATAATAAAAATGAGTAATAAAATAAAATAAAATGAAATCTGTCAGAGAAGATTCTTCACAACAACATGTAATTGAGCAAATTGTCTTTTTTCCTTTGTTTAACAGAACTCACATTATCAAGTAATCACCTGTATCCACATGGGCAGAAATGTTTCAGTTTACCATACAATACTTGGCAGTCTAATACGTGACAAAAGTATAATTTGTCGCTGAATTATTAAGTTTTTTTACGTGTCTACATTCCATCATATCCACTTGATCTTATTTTGTAGTGTTGTAAGACTGGATAGGAGCCTTATTTTGAAAGTTTGTTTGCTAAGTGAGCATGATTTTACACCTGCAGAGTTCAGACTGGAAATGTTTATCTTCTCCTGGCTCCCCCCGTTTCCTGTTCTTGGGTGGGTCTGCTTTTATTCTGTTGTCTTTCTTTTTATCTCTGCTCGCTGTGCTGCCGTGCATGCGCTGGATGAGCAGCAGGAGGGTGGCACAGCACTGAGTGCTCAGCAGTGGCAGCTAAGGACAGCATGAAATCACAGCTCATATTAATGTGACAAATACTCAAATATGCGCGATACAATCATTTTATGTGTCATTTGTGGCCAAATGTACCAATAAAACGAATATATTCGGGATATTGCCCAGCCCTAATATATATATATATAAAATGCAGCGAGTTAATGCACCACCCTGTTTGATGCTGCTATTTGGGAAGGGGGGGTTGTTGATGTCTGATTAAAAAGTGTGCATTTTTGACCCTGATGGGTTTTTGTACTAAAAGGCCATTGGCCCTTGCTGCCGCTCATGACATCAGGAAGCAATACACACCACAGACAGCAACACAGAAAAACAATCCTTCATGACCTGAAATGGACAAAGAAAACGCCATTTTGAAAGGCAAGTCCAGCTTCACGTTTACATTAAAACAGATAGAAAATGTATGATTTTAATCAACTGACAGCACAATATTTAACCTTCTTTTATTTGTATAATTTGTGGAAAGATATCAGATGAATTCCTGGTGATAATCTCTACAGCAGACGTATCTTTGCTGTGAATAAGTAAACGTGTGATTCAAGCACATTTTCTGTGGAGGTAAACAGCTGAGCCAGCAGCCCCATAAACCACCACCTGTCTGCCGATTAACCTCTCCAGCCAAGGTAGCGGGAGCGGCATGCCGCGTCTGTGGCCAACAGGAATGCGGGCGACGAATCCGGACCGATGGAAATACCGGTGGAAATACCCACAGGGACAGCTGGGGAAGGTTTCACCTGGCACCTGTCGAGCAACTGAGGGACTCGTCACAGAGACGCTCCTGCTGCCGCTCGGCGCCATTAGTCACCCTCAGTATGGCCCGTGTGAGTCATCGTCGTATGAGTCTCCAGACACAAGTTTTTCTGCACCTGCTGAACACCAGTAATATGTGAATAAGCCGACCTGCACCGTTTGAGATTTGAACACATTTATGGGAGAAAGAAAGGAAAAGTGCAAAAAGGCTGAAACTAGTCAGTGGTTCCTATAGTCATGCAAAGCTGACACATTTATTAATGGGAAGGAAAGATGAGCTGTGAGGCCTTTTTAAGTACCAGGAACTATTTCTATTTATGCACATTCCTGCTGTATCAGGGACTGTTTTAGTTCTTGAAGATTACAGTACATGCACCTTTTTAGCTGATATTCCAGCATGGCGACAGAAAAATACTGGTGCCTTAAAGGTCTGATGACACGATTTTGACTGCATCTAATTTTGCAACACATAATTTCAATATGACAAAATACAGTAGGTCGGTCTGTGCAGTTCTAAGTCAAACGGGCTTGTTTTCACATGAATATCTGACGTTGTCACCAATTGTGTCAGTGGCTGGAACCCCCCCCCCCCCCCCCCCCGGCCATGTTGTAACGTCATTGACAGAACACAGTGCTTAGCTGCCCATTCTACGCGCAGGATGGAAGCAGTTGAAAACGTTGACGATGGTCCAGCACATGTAGTCTGGAATTGGTTTGTGTTGTCCAATCTTCAGACAATTACAGTTCAGAAGAATGGGATGACAATGAAGAATCTGGGGGCATCAGACCTTATAGGTTTGAGCCGTACCCAGCAGACATCGTGCCCAGCCAGTCAGACTCAGAGAGTGACGGTGGTGAGGCAAACATGCCTGCCACAGCAGCAGCGGCAAACACACGGCAGGGGAACACCGAGTGGCATGCTTTTGTTACAGATACTGCAACAAATTATTTGTTCATAAATATAATTTATTTAAACCCGATTTTTCAATAAAATCATAGCAGTGTGGCGTAACATTATGTAGCTCACATATTCCTTGGCAGAGACCCAAACATGAAAGGACTTTGAACTCGCAGTGTGTATTGACGTCACGCCTCAAATGGACAATGAGTCTGGACCACCTGTGAACTTGGGAAGAAGTGAGAAGATCTGGAGAGAGAACCTGAAGGGACTGTCTGACCTCCTGGGGTCAGACAGAGGAGTCAAGAGGACAATAGAGGGATTAAATGTAAATGTGATTCTGTGTTTGATGTGGAGGTATAAATGTATGTGGTTTACCGCAGCTCACTCTCTTATTCCCTGACTGAGAGAAGGAGCTGTAGGACGTGAGATGGAATAAACCAATACTGAGAAATCATTCAGTCTCTTCATTTCATGATTCCTACATTGGTGACCCACACGTGAGAGATATGGAAAGGCTTGGAGACCGTCTCTCCGACCCGGATTCACCGGAGACCGCCCGCACGGGCGTAAACTCAATTAAACTCCCCGAGTTCTGGCAAGATGACCCACACTCATGGTTCCAACACGTGGAATCGCGGTTCGTGCTCAACGGGGTATCAGCAGATGACATCAAGTTCCACAATGTCATCGCAAGACTCGACAGCCGCACAGCCCGGTGTGCGCGGAGCCTGGTGCAGCAGCCGCCCGCTGCTGGCAGATACAACGCCCTGAAAGCTGCCCTCATTCGGAGTTTTGTGCCATCAGCCGAGGTGAGGGCCAGAACACTTCTGGACCTGCGCGACAGAGGAGGACGCAGGCCGACCGTCCTCATGGAGGACATGCTGCAGATGATCGGGGCAGACAACGATGCGTTTCTCTTTAAACACATCTTCTTGAGGACCCTCCCAGCACACATGAGGGGTCTCCTGTCCAGCATGAGGTGTGTGAACCAGCAGGACTTCCACGCGCTGGCCATGGAAGCGGAGCGGCTCCTCGACGCCTGCGATGACCAGGAGACTTCAGAGGCAGCAGAACCAACCCCAGCGACAACAGCAGCGGCGCGGTCCCGAGGCAGAGGAGGGGACGAACTCTGCTTCTACCATCAACGCTTCGCGCACAAGGCACACAGATGCACCCCACCATGCAGCTTCAAGAAGCAGGGAAACGCACGAGCCGGGGGGTCGTTAGCAGCTTCGACTCTCGGTGAACAGAACAAGCTGCTGTACCTGACAGACGTGAGCTCCGGATGGCAATTCCTCGTTGACACCGGAGCACAGAGGAGTTTCATCACCGCAACCTATGCGGACCGGGTGGCCGGCCCCCACAGAGATGGGGCAACGGCCGCAAACGGCTCGTCGATCAAGACTTTTGGCGAAAGGACTCTGCGCCTGTCCTTGCACAGCCGCAGCTATGAATGGACCTTCATAGTAGCGGCGGTGAGTTTCAACATGTTAGGCGCTGACTTTTTGTGCTCACATGGCTTGTTGGTAGATCTGGTTAATAGACGCTTGGTTAATGCACTCTCTTTTTGTTCCATCCCTTGTGCAGCTCGAGTGTCCCCGCCACCAGTACAGACCAACGTCGCCACAGCAGGAGGTAAGTTTCACACTCTCCTAAACCAGTTTCCAGCACTCACAGTTCCCACGTTTTCAGCTAAGGTGGCGAAGCACGGGGTGGAGCACTTTATAACCACAAGTGGCCCACCAGTTTTTGCGAAGGCTCGGCACTTGGACGCAGCTAAGCTCTCCATTGCGCGTGAGGAGTTCGCCAACCTGGAAAGGTTGGGCATAATTCGCCACTCAAAGAGCGCCTGGGCTTCCCCCCTGCATGTGGTGCCTAAGGCTGATGGCTCGTGGAGACCTTGTGGTGATTACCGCAGGTTGAACAATGCCACAGCGCAGGACCGCTACCCAATTCTGCATATCCAAGATTTTTCGGTGCATTTGGCTAAGGCGCGCATTTTTTCTAAAATAGACCTGGTCCGCGGTTATCATCAGGTCCCGGTCCGACCAGAGGACATTCCCAAGACAGCGGTAATAACCCCATTCGGGCTTTTTGACTTTTTACGCATGCCTTTTGGCCTTAAAGGCGCCGCGCAAACCTTCCAACGCATGATGGATGCCGTGTTGCGCGACCTCCCTTTTGTTTTTGTCTACTTAGATGATATTTTGGTCGCCAGCGCCTCTGAGGAGGAACATGAAAGACACCTCACGACAGTTTTTCAGAGGTTGGGAGCGCATGGGTTGATAATCAACCCGGCCAAGTGTCATTTGGGCGCAGCGCAGATCGATTTTTTAGGGCACCGCGTCTCCCCAGAGGGAGCAGTCCCGCTGCCGTCCAAAGTACCCGCAGTGGCTGAGTTTCCCCAGCCACAAACGGTAAAAGCGTTGCAAGAATTTTTAGGTATGGTAAATTTTTACAACCGTTTCATACCCCACGCGGCGCAGCTCATGCAACCGTTGTATGCCGCGCTAAAAAAACAGAAGCCCTCCAATGTGATCGAGTGGTCCCCAGAGCAGGAGCGCGCATTCACTGAGGTTAAAAAAGCGTTGGCAGACGCAGCACTGCTGGCTCACCCAGACCCAGCAGCCCGAATAGCGCTAACCACAGATGCGTCAGATGTGGCCATAGGAGCCGTTGTAGAACAGCAGGTCGCCGGGGTTTGGCAGCCACTCGCTTTTTTCAACAGGTCCCTACGCGATGCGGAGTGGAAATATAGCGCGTTTGACAGGGAACTGCTAGCGCTCCACCTGGCCATTCGCCATTTTCAGTTCTGGTTGGAAGGACGGCGCTTCACCGCGTTTGTCGACCACAAACCGCTCACTTTTGCAATGTCCAAAATCTCAGAACCGTGGTCAGGCCGACAGCAGAGGCAGCTGGCCGCAATTTCAGAATTCACCACCGATATACAGCACGTAGCCGGTAAACTTAATGTAGTAGCAGACTGCCTCTCGCGAGCGGTAACAGCGCCTGTCCGCGCGGATAGGGGCTGTAATGCCGCAGACGCGGAGCGAGGTAACAGCACGGACGCGCACGTGGCTCCGGTGCACGTGGGGATAGATTACGCAGCCATGGCAGCGGAGCAGAGTGAAGACACGGACGTGCGCGCGCTCCTGTCTGGACCAACAGGGTTAAGACTGGACAGCATAAGTTTACAAACCGGTTTACCCCCGCTAATCTGTGATGTATCCACCGGGCGACCGCGCCCAGTGGTACCGGCCACATGGCGCCGTCGTGTTTTTGACGCGGTGCACTCCCTAGCGCACCCGGGAGTACGCGCTTCGGTGAAAATGGTAGCGGAGAAGTTTGTTTGGCCGAGCCTGCGCAAGCACGTGAAGGAGTGGGCGAAAGCCTGCATGTCTTGGCAGCGGGCCAAGGTTCACAGGCACACGAAAGCCCCTTTAGAACCTTTCCACATTCCGGCTAAGAGGTTCAATCATGTACACGTAGATCTAGTGGGACCCCTGCCGCCATCGCAAGGGTTCACACATCTCCTGACAATGGTGGACCGGACCACACGTTGGCCAGAAGTAGTCCCATTACAATCGACCACAGCAGCAGAGGTGGCTCGCGCTTTTTTAACAGCCTGGGTAGCGCGGTTCGGAGTTCCGTCAGACATTACGTCCGATAGGGGTCCGCAATTCGTGTCGGAGCTGTGGTCAGCAATGGCCAGCGGCTTAGGAGCGACAACCCATCGCACCACCGCTTATCACCCACAGGCCAACGGTTTATGCGAGCGTTTTCACAGGTCGTTGAAGGCAGCCCTCAGAGCGTCGCTCACGGATACAGATTGGGTAAACAAACTACCATGGGTTTTATTGGGGTTGCGTTCGGCACCCAAAGAGGATTTAGATGCCTCACCTGCTGAATTAGTTTTTACTCAACCTCTCAGGCTGCCAGGGGAATTCCTGCCAGCCCATGTGGCACCAGAGCGCCCCCCAGTGCGGGGACCTCTAAGTGGCACGGGAGCAGTAATGCTCCTGGGCCCCGCTCATCACACTTTTCCGCGGGTTTTTGTTCCCAAGGCTTTGCAAAACGCAGAGTTTGTTTTTGTCAGGCACGACGCCCAGCGTCACTGCCTCCGCCCACCTTGCGACGGTCCATTTCGAGTGCTGGAAACCGGGGAGAAATGTTTTGTGCTAGATTTGGGGGGCAGGAAAGAAACAATCAGTGTTGACAGATTAAAGCCTGCCTTTGTGTTACGTGATGAACCTGTACGACCGGCGGGGCACCTCGATGCGGCCAGGGCCAGGGAACGGCCCCTGGTTTCCCCGCAGGGGACAAATAACCCTTCTCCCCCTCATTCCACAGGTGCGCCGCAGGACGGCACAACACAGGCTGCGAAACCTGCGTACAGCAGATTCGGGAGGAGATTGAAGCCTAGGCAACAGGCAGAGTGATGTGTATTCTGATCAACCCGTGTAGATTGTGCTGTAGATCCTGCAAAGGGGGGGGTGACATAATGGTACAGCTGTTAGAGTGATGTTGTACAGCTGTTAGAGTGAGGTTGGTGTATGTGTCCATTTTTGACATAATGTTTATTGCTGTTAGAGTAATGTTGGTGTGTGTCCATTCTTGGGCGTTTCGGGGGGAGTGATGTGGTGTAACATTTTGTAGCTCACATATTCCTTGGCAGAGACCCAAACATGAAAGGACTTTGAACTCGCGGTGTGTATTGACATCACGCCTCAAATGGACAATGAGTCTGGACCACCTGCGAACTTGGGAAGAAGTGAGAAGATCTGGAGAGAGAACCTGAAGAGACTGTCTGACCTCCTGGGGTCAGACAGAGGAGTCAAGAGGACAATGGAGGGATTAAATGTAAATGTGATTCTGTGTTTGATGTGGAGGTATACATGTATGTAGTTTACCGCAGCTCATTCTCTTATTCCCTGACTGAGAGAAGGAGCTGTAGGGCGTGAGATGGAATAAACCAATACTGAGAAATCATTCAGTCTCTTCATTTCATGATTCCTACAGCAGTGTATTTATAATAAAATTGAAACATCTACCTGATACTGTCAATACCCCCCCCAAATAAACAAATCAAAAGATACTATTTTTTATTTTTGCAGGTGCCAGTGTGGTCTGTGTGTGAGCATGACAGCAGAGGAGGAGAGGATTTGCTGTCAGGAGCAGGACAAGGTGAAGCAGAAAATTCCGGACGGTGCTATAAAGTGTATCACTGGTCATCACAACTTCCCCGCGGTGTGTCTGAACGAAGATATATTGGAAGTGGCCTACTTCACCTATAAACATTATGTGAATGTGGATTATGGGGACAATTGGAAGTGCTATACGGCTTACAGACAGTTCATCAGATGGTGCTACCACTACCTTGGTGAGAAAGTCCGCGTGCCAATACCTGCCTGTGTCGTTCACAAGATCAGAGACACCTTTCCAATACAAGAGGGACAATATGTTGGTTTTACTTATGCTGACTAACTACCTTTATGTTTTCATGGTATTGTTTTTCATTCGATACAGGTTTATCTGACCACAACTGCTGTCAATTTTTACAAGAAAACAAAATTACTAAATATTTATAGTGTGATATTTGAAAATCTCATAACTGTTGTCATCACTGGTACGTTGCTGCAATCCTGTATCAATCCTGGGTATTTGAACAAGAGAGAGAATTTTTTTTGTTTTACAAATATAACTTTTATTTAATAAATTAGAGCATACTCGTGGCCATAATTTATCATTTTAAATTTCAATTATCTGTAAAACCCCTTTAGAAATTAAAATTATTCTCTCTGTTACTGATGGCAATATCCTTAAAAATAATGTATTCCCTATTATTTATGTCTCATTAAAAATGCAGTTTGATTTGTTATCATTGTTTATTAACTGCTTTTGTCTTGGATCAACTGGCATGTGATTTTCAACAATAATAATAAAAGCAATAGAAGCAACTGATAGTCCTCATTTTTTCTAGAGTTTGGTCACAAGAAAAACAATCCTCATAACTGGTAGAACACACATGTACTATAACTATCAACAATATTAAATTAATTATTATAACAGGAAAAATTAGTGGCAATGAATACAATATAGTCAGTTGGTGTCACGAACCGAGGCCGTGTTATCCTGTAGGCTCAGTTCTGACCGTTCTCTGTGGCTCAGGCATCGGGTTTATTATGTATTATCTTTTGAGTTCTTGTTGTTTTTATGTCTGTGATCCTTTTCTTTTCCATGCCTGTAGCCGCCGCTCTGGCTGGCGGTTGTTGGGCAGCCGTTTTGACCCACTTTCAGGTGGACGCTGTCCAAGATTCGCCAGTCCGACCACGCCCCCTCTCTCTTTGACAGTCAGCTGTTCATGTTTTGTGTGCATCATCTGCCGTGTTGTCAGCCAGCCAACTTTTTGGGAACTGTTGTCATCAGTCTTATGTTCAATACATGTGCTGTGGTGAATCCTGTGTGTAAATCCATTCATCCTTCCCCTCCTCCGTGCGTTGCTTAAAAGCGCACGAGGAGTGCATGAGGAGGCTTATGACAGTTGGAGCTGAAGCATGTGATGCGGTCTTTCACGGCCTGCTGTTTATCTAAGCCTGCGACACAACGCGAAGGCATAGCCGTCAAACTAAAACAAGAAGCCAGAGAAACTGTCTGCTACAAAGCTGCTGGCATTCCAGTCAACAACACCGGCATCCGTTCTCTCGCTGACGTCATTTCAGCCTCCTTCTTCATTTGGTGGGCGGCACCACAGTCCAGTCAGCGGCTGCGGTTTTTTGATGATAACTATGTTATGCAGGCACGCTTGTAACTACTATATTGGTCATCAACAATGACTTCTGGGTTTATACAACATGCTAAAAAATGTCAAAATCATGTCATGAGTACTTTAATGCAGCATCATGTCATAAAATAGCTCTTCATCTCTATGGGCATGTAGCAGGGAACAAAGGTCTTCAGTTATGTAGTTTACAAATGAGTTCCTCTGTTCTCCAAAAAACAAGTCAAGGAACTTGGTTGACCCCGGGTATTTAAACTCATCAACCTTCACTAGCTCTACTCCTTGCATCTTCACTGAGAGGGAGGCAGGGTTGCAGCAGAGTTGCAGGGCCGATCCCTGACATAATCCCACCCCTGGCTTGAATTCATCTGTCACTGCTACAGCACACCCCGCTCTCCTCATACATGTCCTGCACCACCCTCACTTACTTCTCTGCCAAATTGCCTTTAATTAGTTAAATATTGCAGCCTCATTGGGAATCATCTTTTACAGCCTTCCTCAGAACAGCTCATTCTCAGTCCGTGTGTCTTAAAACGTCAAAGAGCCGCAGTCAGCACTGCCCTCCCTCTTACGTCAATATTGCTAATCTTAGCTGGCTAGTTCCTGGCTCATACCTGTCAAGGCATACCTCATGCCTCCCTTATTGGGGGGGCCTTCACACCTGTACTGACCTCATGCCTCCTTTATTGGGGGGGCTTTCATGCCTGTACTGAGTACTTAAAAACTGTATTTATCGGCAGATGAAAGAAAACTGAAGTAAAAAAAAACCCAAACAAAAACCAAACAAACAGCAACTGCAACGTGAACTATTTCAAATTCATTCATTTATGCTGCCAATGCTGAAACAAAAGCAGAATGGATTTTTGTTTCATAAGTTAAGTATCAGAAATAATTCTCTTTGAAATTGTGTTAATAATAATAACAATGAAAATATCAATCTTATTCAGCCCTGTCAATATAATGCTATACATTCAGATGTACATTCTGCTGGGGGTTTCTTCCTGTTAAAAGGGAGTTTTTCCTCTCCACCGTCACCAAGTGCTTGCTCACAGGGGATCGCCTGATTGCTGGGGTCTTTCTGCAACTGTGGGGGTTCCCCCTACAGTTGATAGTGCTATGAGATGACTGTTGTTGTGAAATGGCGCTATATAAATAAAGTTGAATTGAATTGAATTGAATGTAAAGCAAAGTTCCAAGATACAAAATAACAGTACACTATAGGGGATATGGGCTACCTCTAAGCATGTTTGTTAAGATTTTAAAGCATTTTTTTTTGTTATATTTAGGTAATATTTGAAGGTGAATAATACTGCCCATACCTGAAAACATTTGGAGAGTTCCCCTTCAGTCTGGAAAGGTCTCGACCCACCATCGTGTTGCAATTGTCCGAACCAAAGCCCACAACATTCTGCCATGGGATATTGTGCAATCTAAAATAAATAAATAAATGGTGACGGTGAAGGAGAACGGTGACGTCCAGTCCCTCGATTTCCCTTTTCTTCGAGCTTTGTTTACTTCGCCGGTGGCGCGCTGCAAGAAGCCATTTTGAAACTCACAAAAACACTGCTTAGGTGTGCTTGTGGAGGATCGAAATAAGTGCAGGCGGACGCTGAGCGCACTGCCAGCCCTGTACGCTATGGGGGTCACACACGAGGTGTTCCTCCACACTCTCAATAATTTTTTCCCGTATATTTTTCTTTTTGGCGTACAGAAATGGCAATACGCCCGTATTTGCTAAAATTGCATTTTCCCCGTATTAAAATACGGCGAAACCGTATCACTTGACAGGTATGCTGGCTCAAATAGTCAGCCTGAACCAGCTGATGTAAATTTGTCTAAAGGAGTGAATGAAATAAAGCAGGGGTGTGTGGTTTCAGCGGTCGATAGGATATGACCGGTCCATGGAGTACAATAAGTGCAGAAACATTTGTGAATGGAGGCACAAGGCGACTAACTGATGTTAGCTACCTGCTAGAGTTAGTTAGCAAAGATTAAGTCTAAGAGTGAAGTGTATGACTAAGTGTTGGTGAATGAAGAAGGATTTCAGTGGGGGTGAATAGAATTTATAGAAGATAGCGATCAAAATCGTTAGACTGACTGACTCTGACTGCCTAGCCAAGTTGATGCTAATGGTTCAATATAGCATTGTGGTAAATATATAAAAAAATAAGCCAGAATGATGCTATATACAGTATATTATTGACTGTGGATTAGTGAACCGGGTGGAAACAGGGATGTCTATTAGGAAAACTGAAATCTCAAGAAAATAACAGTATTAACCGTGCTTAGTAAGCTAACTCGCTAGTAGTGCTGTTAACACTGAAGCTAATGCCTTGGCTGGGCTCCCCGCTTATCTATATTAGCAGACAGACAGCTAGACCGGCCAATAATAGAGCAGCAGCATGTATCGAGGCGGGACTTACCTTTTTCTTGATGAAGAGGAACAAATCCAGAAGATTTGCTGTATAGTGGCTAATAGGCGACAGAAATGATACAAATGTGGCGGGTTGATTCAACCCCCCCACAACACACAGGACACTCAGCCCTCTTCTCTCGGTTTTTCCCGCTGCACTACTGAGATGTAATGTGCCTTTCATGTATTGTGATGCAATGTGCCATTCATGTATAGTGTTCATGTGTCCTGTCCTTACTGTGACCTAGAGGCTGAGATCAATATGTAGATGTGCTTGGTTGTAAACCCCCACAAACAGACTGGTCAGACACAGCGCTCGGCTAGAGCAATTAACAGAACAGTGAAATGTGTATTAATGTCTACAGGCAGCCCCGCTTCTTCTGGCTCACTTCTGTGATATTAATGTTGCCTTTCATGCATTGTGTTCATGTGTCCTGCCCTTACTGTGACCTAGAGACCGAGATCAATATGTCTCTCAAATGCAAATGTCTCATGCCGTTCTGTTATCTCTTTTGATCATGCCAACTGCTGGGGAAGGCCCTTTGGTGTATTGTTGTAGTTGGGTATATATGCTGCAACTCTGTAACGCAAACCCTCTCTCATTCACTCATTCTTCCACTTCACCTGCTTGCGGACTGGAGGCACAGGGCTCGCTCACAGCGCGCTCACAGCGCAGGGGCGAGTTTCGCCCTGCCTTATTTTTTATCATTCGCTGCTTATTTTTTATCATCCGCCGCACTGGTTACCCCGAACACGCACACGCTTTGTGCGACGCAGCCTTCTGGTTTGGACATCCACGCTGAACCGGCCGAGGGACACAAGACGTCTCCTCCCTATCGCCGCCCCAACGCACCATGACCTGAAGGCAGAAAAGAACACACTGCCAGCCAACACAGGCGAGCTGTTCTCCGGACATCACCCACGACCGGGAAAACTGCAGAAAACGTCATGGCGCGACCCTCGCCTGAGATCGGAACGTCCACGCTGGACCAGCCGAAGGACACAGAACGTTTTCTCCCTCTCACCGCTACTCCTTCCTCTCAGTGAGCCTACTCATCTACCCGAGCCTGAGGAACAAAGATCGTCTATTCCCTCCCACCGCTCCAACGCATCTGCACGAGCCTGAGGGACAAAAGATCGTCTATTTCCTCTCACCGCTCCAACGCACCATGGCCAATCTGCAGCCACAGCTCAACCTGGATTTTATCGGCGCCGTCTGCGCCGATCTCCACCAAGATTCTGCACCCTGACTCGCCACTCCAGCGGCCCACCCAAGCACGGAACCCCCGCGCGCGCATCGGGGAGTTACGAGGACGGCACACCACGCACGGGGCAATAAAGGCTACAGAGACCGCCATCGTCCTCCGCTGCTGCACATGCCCGAGAAAAACGGCCGATCGCCACCCTCGGAACCTTCAGGGCTGCTCGTTCACCTGAAGCAAGCACGAAGCTCGCCACTGGATTTTCTAAAGGTCTTAGCCACGGCACAAAGGGATTTCAGCCGTCAGCTGTTGCCGGGGGGGGCTTTGGGGTTGCTCCTGCACCTAAAGCCAACACGCCAGTCCCTCTGCTTTTGTTTCTTTCTTTTTTTCTTACAGCCGCTCCTGCTTTTCTTCATGGCCACGAGAGGAGTCAGAGACAAATTTTTCTTCTTGTGATCTCCGCACGTGCAACGGGACAG
This sequence comes from Pholidichthys leucotaenia, assembly GCA_020510985.1. NCBI lineage: Eukaryota > Metazoa > Chordata > Actinopteri > Cichliformes > Pholidichthyidae > Pholidichthys > Pholidichthys leucotaenia. The sequence goes on from CM035845.1 coordinate 328,255,173, forward strand.
CCCCTCGACGTCGCGGAACAGCAAGCAATTTTTGCGCGGCTCGGACGATTTCACCACCCCTGCCGGCACACACTACCCCTCCCTTCCCTCCCCTCCGCCTGCAGCGAGCTTCTCCCACAGCTCGCTCCCATAGATGGATTATCGAGGTCTCGGCCCCCTGCCGTGCCCTCTGGGGGGGAGTGTGTGGCGGGTTGATTCAACCCCCCCACAACACACAGGACACTCAGCCCTCTTCTCTCGGTTTTTCCCGCTGCACTACTGAGATGTAATGTGCCATTCATGTATTGTGATGCAATGTGCCACACATGTATTGTGATGCAATGTGCCATTCATGTATAGTGTTCATGCGTCCTGTCCTTACTGTGACCTAGAGGCTGAGATCAATATGTAGATGTACTTGGTTGTAAACCCCCACAAACAGACTGGTCAGACACAGCGCTCGGCTAGAGCAATTAACAGAACAGTGAAATGTGTATTAATGTCTACAGACAGACTCGTTTCTTCTGGCTCACTTCTGTGATATTAATGTTGCCTTTCATGCATTGTGTTCATGCGTCCTGCCCGTACTGTGACCTAGGGACTGAGATCAATATGTCTCTCAAATGCAAATGTCTCATGCCGTTCTGTTATCTCTTTTGATCATGCCAACTGCTGGGGAAGGCCCTTTGATGTATTGTTGTAGTTGGGTATATATGCTGCAACTCTGTAACGCAAACCCTCTCTCATTCACTCATTCTTCCACTTCACCTGCTTGTGGACTGGAGGCACAGGGCTCGCTCCTGCGCGCGCTCACAGCGCAGGGGCGAGTTTCGCCCTGCCTTATTTTTTATCATTCGCTGCTTATTTTTTATCATCCGCCGCACAAAGGCAAATAGAGACACATTTCAGAAGGTTAAAATACGGTGGCCCAGAGAGCTCTGTAAAATGCAAAAGCCACAACACAAATACGGAAGCCACAGCACAAATAGTAAAGCATGCTAATGTTAACATTATTGCTAATGTTACCACTAATATTAGCATGCTAATGTTAACGATGGATCTGTTATTATCATGCTAACATTATTATGCAGTGGTGTCATAAGTTAGCATGCTAACATGAGTATGTTCATGTTAGCATTTTACGTTAGCACCGACAGCAACATTAGCATAAGTTTGCATTTGTGTTGCGGCTTTTACATTTTTAGTGAACTCTCTGGACCACCGTTTTAAAACCTACATTTCAGTGAATGGGACCTTTAAGGGCGATGGCCAAACTGGGGTGGTAGGTGACCGGAGGCATTTTCTGCTTTTTACAGGCTGAGCTTATCTCTGTGTGTGTGTGTGTGTGTGTGTGTGTGTGTGTGTGTGTGTGTGTGTGTGTGTGTGTGTGTGTGAGATCAGCTCGTTATCACCGTCTGGACACATTTGACACTCGTATTCTTCACAGTGACATCACCTATGACAGTATATTTCAACTCACCATGCTCCTCCAAGGCTAAGGCCATTGTTATGTAGAGGACACTTGACTGCATGTTTTATGTATTTATGACTCTTTTGCACAACAAAAGGCTAAAAAAAAACCCCACACCAGGCTTATAAATATGTGGTGGAAAAGGATGAAAGCGGGTATTTTTCAGAGCACATAATCAATTATGGGTCTAAGAATGTAGCAAAGCACAGGAATGTGAGGGAAACTCCACCAATTTTACACATCAAGATCAGTTTATTAGTAAGGACTGATATCATATCTTTATAGTCTCTGTGGAGGAGTCTGAGGAAAATGATCCTGCAGATATCACTGTGATGTCTCATAACAGGTATAGAACAAGACGAGAAGAGAAAGGGGCCAGTAGGCAATTTATTATTTTTTAACAATGGTGATGAACTTAGCATGAGGTACAAATGTATAAATGTAAATTAGGTACATATTTGCAAGAATAAATGTGCAAAGATAAGATAAACAATAACAATTTAAAAATTAAAAAAGTCACAATTTATTTACACAGAATCAAAATACAACCAGAATAAGCCTGCCATATATATGTGTGTGTGTGTGTATATATATATATATATATATATATATATATATATATATACTACCGTTCAAAAGTTTGGGGTCACCCAGACAATTATTTTGTGTTTTCCATGAAAAGTCACACTTATTTACCACCATGAGTTGTAAAATGAATAGAAAATATAGTCAAGACATTGACAAGGTTAGAAATAATGATTTGTATTTGAAATAATTTTTTTTCCAGATACTCAACCTGCTCAAAGGAAGGTCAGTTTTATAACTTCTCTAACCAGCTAAACTCTTTTCAGCTGTGCTAACATGATTGCACAAGGATTTTCTAATCATCCATTAGCCTTCTGACGCAATGAGCAAACACATTGTACCATTAGAACACTGGAGTGATAGTTGCTGGAAATGGGCCTCTATACACCTATGTAGATATTGCACCAAAAACCAGACATTTGCAGCTAGAATAGTCATTTACCACATTAGCAATGTATATTAGATATTAGAGTGTATTTCTGATTAGTTTAAAGTTATCTTCATTGAAAAAAACAGTGCTTTTCTTTCAAAAATAAGGAAATTTCTAAGTGACCCCAAACTTTTGAACGGTAGTGTATATATATAAGAAAGTAAGTTGAAAATTTACAGGAAAAATTGCAATTTTATAAGAAAAAAGATTAAAATTTTCAGGAAGACAGTTACAAATTTATGAGGAAAAAAGATGCAAATTTACAAGATCAAAAGATGAAAGTCTACAGGAAAAACTGCGAAGGGTTGAGAAAGAAGCTACAGATTTATGAAAAAAGTCACAAATCTATGAAAAAAGTTGCAGATTTATGAGAAAAAAGGTGAAAATTTACAGGGAAAAAGTTGCAAAGTTATGAGAAAAAAGATGAATATTTACAAGAAAAAAAACTTGTCACAAGTTTTTGAGACAAAAATTGCAAACTGATGAGAAAAATGTGAATTTACAGGAAAAAAGTTGCAAATTTACAAGAAAAAAATGGCAAGTTCATGAAAAAACTTGCATAATTTTGAGAAAAACACCAAATTCATGAGAAAAAAGTCACAAATTTAAAAGAAAAAAATACAACTTTATGAGAAAAAATTGCAAATTCATGAAAAAAAAGTTGTGCACTTGAAAAAAAGACAGACGCAAAAATGAAGTATACCAAGAAAAGAACACTGTCCCTACTGTGAAAATGGGGGAGGTTCTGTTATGTTCTGGGGCTGCTTTGCTGCATCTGGCACAGGGTGTCTTGAATCTGTGCAGGGTACAATGAAATCTCAAGACTATCAAGGTATTCTAGAGAGAAATGTGCTGCCCAGTGTCAGACAGCTTGGTCTCAGTTGCAGGTCATGGGTCTTGCAACAGGATAATGACCCAAAACACACAGCTAAAAACACCCAAGAATGGCTAAGAGCCAAACATTGGACTATTCTAAAGTGGCCTTCTATGAGCCCTGATCTAAATCCTATTGAACATCTGTGGAAGGAGTTGAAACATGCCGTCTGGAGAAGGCACCCTTCAAACCTGAGACAACTGGAGCAGTTTGTTCATGAGGAGTGGGCCAAAATACCTGCTGAGAGGTGCAGAAGTCTCATTGACAGTTACAGAAATCGTTTGATTGCAGTGATTGCCTCAAAAGGTTGTGCAACAAAATATTAAGTTAAGGGTACCATCATTTTTGTCCAGGCCTGTTTCATGAGTTTGTTTTTTAAAATAATTCTGTTGAACCACAATTCAAAAGGATTGTCTGATTTTCATTGATTAATTTTCATAGACTTTTTATTTATTACCACTTTTGTCAGATTCAAGTTATTTCTGTGACCATTGTGGGTTTTTCTTTCATTAACAGAGGGGTACCAAAAATTTTGTCCACGTGTGTAAGATTCAAAGATTTTCTTTGTCAATACTTTTATATGTACAGGACATACAGGGGAATCAAAATGTCATTTCTCTCTCTCTCTTAGTGGTGTGCGTAATATATAAGAAAAGAAAGAATAAGGATAAAAACAACAACAGCATTCAATGTACAGTAATGCTACCCGTAGTGCAAATAAAGATTAAAAAAAATCCACAGCAGTCCTATGTACAATAATACCGGTAGTGCAAGTTCAATGAGGTAAAAGAGGTGCAAACAGTGACAGTTTGGAATGCACGTGATCATTAGTGTAGTAACAGACAGCAACAGGTGTAGAATTTGTGCAAATGGTTTCAGTAAAGTGCAAAGATATGCAGCAGCAGATATATTACTGTCGGTGTGCCAGTCTTTCTGTGCAAACAGCTGAGGTAGTTATTGTGTGGGTGAGTGTGTTACCCTCCAAGGGCAGGGGGCGGGGTGTGGGGGGAGTGGCCAGAATTCAGGGTCCTGATGGCCTGGTGAACAAAGCTGTTTTGCAGTCATGTGGAGTGGGCCCGGAGGCTCCAGTACCTTCTCCCTGAGGGCAGGAGGCTGAAGAGGGAATGTGAGGGGTGGGAAGTGTTGCCTGCGATGTTGATGGCTCTGCAGGTGAGGCGGGTGTGGTAGATGTCTGAGAGGAAGAGCAGAGGGGCACTGATGATCTTGGTGGCTGCTTTCACTGTGCGTAGTAGTGTCTTCCAGCAGGAGGCAGGGCAGCTTCCGTACCACACAGTGATGCAGCTGGTGAGGATGCTGTCAATGGTGTCCTGGTAGAATGAGCATGTGATGGGGTTGGGACTCATGCTCTCCTCAGTTTGCAGAGGAAATAGAGGGGAGTGCATCCCCGGGAACTTGGTGCTGCTCACCCTCTCCTCAGCTGCTCCGTCGATGATCACAGGGGGATGCTGTGTGTGTTCTCTCCTGAAGTTGACCACGATCTCCTTGTTTTTTCCCCTTGTGGGGGGCCCCTGTGTTCAGTGTGATGGTCTTGGAGGTGTTACTGCCGACCCACACGTTCTGTGACCTCCCTGTGAGAAAGTCCAGCACCCAGTTACAGAGAGAGGTTTTGAGTCCCAAGTGTCTCAGTTTTTGTATTACGTGCTGGGGTTGGCTGTGTTGAATGCTGAACTAAGTCCAAGAACAGCATTTGCACATAGGAGTTCTTTGAGTCCAGGTGGGTGAGGGCTGGATGGAGAGCACCAGAGATGGTATCTTTTGTGGATCTGTTTGACCTGTATGCAAACTGAGATGGGTTGTGGGAGGGAGGGAGGATGGACCTGATGTTCTGCATGACCAGCTGCTTGAAGCACTTCATTATGATGGAGGTCAGTGCTATGGGCCGGTAATCATTGCAGCTGGATGGGACGGGCTTCTTTGGGACTGGTATTATGGTGGCAGTTTTGAAACACGTGGGAACAACAGCTTGACTCAGGAAAATTTTAATGATGTCGGCCAGGACATGCCTGAGCTCCTCCGCGCAGTCTTTCTGAATGTAGAACTGGTCCAGCTGCCTTGCATTGGTTGATCCTGGAGAGGGTCCTCTTCACGCTAGCCAGATCCAGACTTATAGCCTGCTCCTCTGGGGGAGGAGTGGTTTTCTGTGCTGATGTGCTGTTTTGTCCTTCAAAGCAACCAAAGAAGTCATTTAGGTTGTTAAACAGTGTGATGTCACTCACACAGGTCTGAGTTGGAGGTTTGTTGGTGAGAGTCTGTATGCCACACAAGAGAGAATGCGCATCTCTGGTGTTGCTAAAGTGACCGGATAGTTTCTTGCTGTGCTGTCGTTTTGCCTCCTTGATACCATGGAACTGGTTGGCCCTAACTGTTGTTAGTCCTGCAGCATCGCCAGTCCTGAAGGCTGCATCCCGATCCCTCAGGAGCCTGTGGACCTCTGCTGTCATCCATGGCTTTTGGTTAGCATGAACAGTGACGGTTTTGCAGTGAGTGACATAATCAGTGCATTTAGCTATGTATGCTACAACAACTTCAGTCTACTCCTCTATGTTTGTGTTCATTGTGAGTGGCTAAATGTCCCAGTCTGTAGTGCTGAAGCAGTCTTTCAAAGCATCAGAGGCCCCCTCTGGCCGCACATCTACCTGCTTTTTTGTTGGTCTGATGGCTCTCACTCTGGGTCTATTTGCAGGCTTTAGCAAGATGGTGATGTGATCAGAGAGACACAGGTGGGGGAGGGGGGAGGCCTTGTATGCTATGCTGTCTTGTGGGTTGTGTACACCAGATCCAGCAAGTTGTCTCCTCTTGTTGGAAAGTCCACATGTTGGTGTAGTTTTGGTAGGAGGGCCTTTAAGTCTGCATGGTTGAAGTGATGAGGAATCCATCTGGGTGCGCTGTTTGTGTCTCACTTATAGCCTGTTAGAGTTCAATTAGTGCCTCAGTCCTCTTGCTGGTGATGGTGTGTGGGATGTAAACAGCGGTGAGCAGGATGGATGCAAATTCTCTCAGTAAGTAGAATGGTCGGCACTTGATAATCATAAACTCCACCAGCAGAGAACAATGTTTATGCACAACAGTAGTGTCCCGGCACCAAGCGTCACTGATGTAAACACACACACCCTGCCGGTTTTTCCTCCTTCCATGAAGACCCGATCCATGCAATGGCATGTTAGCCCCACTAATTGCATAGCAGAGTCCGGGATATTGTCATTTAGCCACAATTTCATAAAGATAAAAACACAGCAATTACACACATTGGGTTGCATAGTTCTCAGGAGCTTATGTGGTCTATTTTGTTGTCTAGTGAGCGTGCGTTGGTCAGAATGAGGGATGGAATCAGGAGTCTGTGTGGGCTAGTGGCTAGCTTAGCTGGGATGTCTCCACGCTTACCCCGTTTTCGTTTCCTCTCACACCACTTTCCTTGTTTCCTGTTGGAATGGGATGCAGCAGGTGAGTCCAAGGATGTGGAGGTCTGGTGGAGAAGTCCTAGGTCACAGAGTTCCTCTGTCCTCTGTCTGGTCCAAGACGGAATGTTTGGTCATATTCCTTACTTCCACAAGGCTGTGGCGGCTGTAACTTGTATGCAACATCGTTGGTGACCAACGCGCATCCATGAAGCACATGAATATACACTTAAACGTAATTTAGACGACACTAAACACTAAAGAGAGAGAGAGAGGCTGCTGCATATTCACGTGCAGCCTAAAAAGCAAAATTCAGGAGAAAAAACTCACAAATTTATAAGAAAAAATGTTGAAAATGTAAAAGAAAAAAGTCACTAATTTATGAGAAAAAGTGACAAAAATTACAAATCTATGAGAAAAATGTGAATCTCAAGCAAAAACTTGCAATTTTATAATGAAAAAGTTGGAAATTTTTTAGAAAAAAAAATGAAATTTGTGACAAAAAATGCTAAATCTGTGTTTGCCCACTTAGACCTCACCTGTTCCCCTATTTTCAAATTATTTCCCCAAAATTTGCTATTTTCTTGTAAATTTGTGACTTTTCCCCATTGATTTGCAAAATTTTTCGGTAAATTTGGAACTTTTTGAAAAATTTTCAACTTTTTCACTGTAAACTTGCAATTATTTCTTGTAAATTTGTAACATTTTTTTTTGTAAATATGACATTTATTTACTCATATTTGCTACTTTTTTTTTTAAAAATTGGCAGCGTTTTCTAATTTTTCCTCATTTTTTTTCTTGTAAATTTGCAAATTTTTTCTTGCAAGTTTGTAACTTTTTTCAAGTAATTTTACTAGCTTTTTTCTTCTTTTTTTGAGACTTTGAGACTTTTTTCTCCTAAATTTCACATTTTTTCTCATAAATTTGTGCCTGTTTTCCAGTGAATTTGTGAATTTTCTTATAAATTTGCTACTTTTTTTGTCGGTTTGTGACTTTTTTCATAAATTTTCCAAACTGTTTTCTCGTAAATTTTTGACTTTTTTTCTTCTAATTTTGGCAATGGCACCAGTGTTACTGAAACCTGCTCACCCACATTAAACCTGCTGGGTTTAAAGCCGGAATCCTCTGATGTTCTGATGCTGGCCGCACCTTGGACACAGTCCAAGGACGGCTAATTTTTTCACACATAAGTAGTTGTTCAGATCTCCTTATACTAAGATATAGAGTGATGATAAGTATGTGGCGGTAATGCTCCTGAGGAGATAGAGTTGGGGTTCGATTGGACACAGCAATGATGATAGAAGGACTACAGCTCCTGACCGGATGGAGTGATGATGTGGAGTGAAGTGCGTGGCGGTAGTGCACCTGTAAGCTGGTTGCCAACCGCCAATAAAATCTAAAAGAAGAAGAAGAATCAAGAGTTTCAGAATAGTGATGCTGGTGGCAGTTGCCACGGCTAAGATATATAGAGTGATGATATAGAGCTGTAAAGAAAGATATATGGAGTGATGATATAGAGTAAAGTATGTGGCGGTAATGCTCCTGTAAGCTGGTTGCCAGCTGTCAATCAAATCTAAAAGAAGAAGAAGAAGAAGAAGAAGAAGAATAAGAAGAAGAAGAAGAAGCACGTAACTAGATTACCTTCTTACCTGTACCACAGGTAAAGTCCAAGTGGGTAAACACAGATGGAGCCAACAGTGGACCCATGTGTGGACAAACCCACATGAAACCCATAAGACAGCCTATAGTGGGGGCCACGTGGACATGCTGGCTGGGACAGCACACAATTACAGTATAAGTCTTTTAAAGAACTGTAAGATATGCAACGCTCTCACTAGCGGAACTTCTCACAGAAGCCAATTAAGGTGTGCTGTTCTGGGATCTTTTTATTTCCTCCTTTTGGTTTCTCATAATCTTAATTAAATGTACTTTTGCCATTTTAGATGTTAAGTAATTCCCTTCACCGGAGCACCAGATAAACACATGAACTTTAAATTTAATTTGCAGATGTCTGGTAAACTGGGAATTACCGCATGCTTCTGATTTTCTGCTCATGGTTCAAGAGACTCCGTAAGGGAGAGAGTGTGTGTGCGTCCAAAATTTCTGACCAGGTGCTCGATGCGAATGGTAAGACTATTAAATGGGAACAATGTGGATCTGTGGTCCTCGGTGAATTACCCGAGGAAGTCTGGGACTCAGCTGTCCATCCAGCCGCATACCAAAGCGACTGGACGAGGTTGTCTTGTCTTTTTATTGTCATCATTTTTTTTAGGTTTGGAGATCTACAGATGCAAATTTAAAAAAAAAAAAAAAGCCATCCTCACACTGCACAGGCCTGAGCACCACAGACCATTACCGTAGAAGCCGGCGTCGCTGATATCTGTGACCGATCCAACATAAAGGCTTTAGATCCTGTCTTGTGGAAATCTACATCTCACCGCTGTTAAACCCATAAGAAACAAGAAAAGCGTTTGACTGCAGCGGTTGGAACCCCTAATTAGGTTGAAGTAGGTCTCTTTGAAGCGACGGTGTAAGAGAAAAAGCAAAAGAAATGTGAAACATTTTCGGCCTCATTATAAGTTATCTAAAAGGCGAGGGCTCGTGATAATGAGGGCCATCCAGTGGGATGCGATGCGCTGGAAGAGAGTGCCTAATTGTGTCAAATGGCTGGAAGTATTTCACTTTGAATTATGGGAGAAAAAGGGGGCGAAAATAAAGCGGGGAGAGATAGATGCACAACACCGGCACAGGATGCGGCATTAGTGTCAGGAAGTAAATGAATTACTACGAAAGCTATAAGTTTGTGAATTTATTCAGGACAGGAGAGTATTAAAGCCAGTGCGTGTGTGTAGTGACACGTCTCATGCACTGCCAAAGAACATACAGAACATCTAATTTACTACAGTCCTGAATGAAAACCGGTTCTGTTGAAGATTTCCTTATTTTAACTATTAATATTACACTGTGTTCCTGTTATTATTTTCCTAGACACAGTATATCATGTTTCTTCTTGTGATAGTGAGGGGTCTGCAACCTGTGGCTCCAGGGCCACATGTGACTCTTTTGCCCATAATCATAATTATAACTTTTTTTTTGCACAATTTTACCTATGGCACAAGTGTTACTGAAAGAAGCTCACCCACATCAAACCTATGTGGGGCCCAGATGGGTTTAAAGCGGGTAAACAGATCACCTGCTCATCTGTACCACAGGTAAAGTCCATGTGGGCAAACAGAGATGGGGCCAACATGGAACCTGTGGACAAAGCCACATGGGACCCATAAGACAGCCCAGTTTTGACCTATTGTGGGGCCCACATGGACATACTGGCTGGGTGTTTGCACCACACTGAACATGGACCAGAGAATGCAAAGGAAAGAGCTGTCTGAAGAACTCAGAAAGAAGACTATAAATAACTGTGTTAAAGGTGAAGGCTCTAGGACCATCTCTGCTATCTTAACTGTCCTCTCTTGGATTGCAGGTCATGTCATAGTCTGCCCTCTGGGCAGACAAGGGTTTGTAGAGGGGACTCATTGTGCAAGCAGGGATGGTGCAGAGATGGAATTTATTAACAGAAAAACTCAGGGACAAAATCAAAGCAGCGCGTGGGCTGAGAACAGAACTAGACTTGACATGATGAACACTAAACTAAACTTGCCAAAAACTGGCAGGGTGAGGCAGGAACAACTTACATGGAACATGGAACATAGACAGAGAATCATGGCAGTGAAACAACATAGAACGGTGCAGGGTAATAGACACAATGACCTCTCAGTGAAACAAAGACAGAGACTCACATATACAGTATAGGCAAACTCATAATAAGAAAACAGGATAGCTGGGAGAGTACGCAGGGGCTGAACGGGAGCACACATGAGGAAGAGTGGCTATGGGTACGGAAACATGAGGAGCTGAGGACACTATGTAAGCAAATATGCACACAAGACTAAAACGACAATGAGGACAGACAGGGGATGACACAACTTGACTAAAGACACAGGTACAATAATACTAAACTGTAAAAATAAACCAAGATCATAGAATATACCTAAATACAAAAGACAACCAAAAGACACAGACAACAGGGGATGACTTGACAAACAATGATCATGTCATGGTTGAGGAGGAACTGGACCCATTCGCTGGATGTAAGTTCTAATAATTTATTAAAGAGTGCTGGTAACTCAGGCACTGGTCAAGGGCTTTAACAGAAATTAATAAATGCAGCTCGGAAGTGCAACAAAAGACTAAGGCTAAACATACTGTAGGAAGGAACTGACTGAAGCGTGTTGTTCGTGCAGTATGACAAAGAACCTGAGCAGAACCAAAGTTAAACAGACCTTAAATAATTACAAGGCGCAATCAAGACAGCATGGCACAGGTGGAGAAATCGATAATCAGACAGCTGACACATGAGGCAAGAGGGAATGACAGGAGGGGATGGGGCTGAACACACACACAGAGGGAGACAAAACATACGCAGGGGATCAGGGGAGATACGACCATGACAATGACAGAACTGAACTATAATCATAATAATACTAATCAGAACTGAGAACAGAATCATGAATCCAACAAATAATGATAAAGACAGAAAATACAACAAAGTTGTAATTTAAAGTGAGAACGTGGATTGAGTCCATGGTCCAACGAAACAAACTCTGAATCAGAAAGAAGACAAGATACCCAACCCACGCCCTGACAGACCAGAGAACACGAGCACTTAATAAAAATAATAATAATAATAATCATAATCATAATGATGATCATTATAATAATGATACTGTGAGAAAGCAAAGACTAAAATGAACATAAAGTGTGGGCACAGGCCCTGGCCATGCCTCGATTATGACATAACCTCCCTTTTAAGGGGTGGATTCCAGACACCCCTAAACAAAAAAACAACAACAACAATATAGTAACACCAAAACAGGTGAGGAGGGGGCAAGGCATGGAGGGAAAAACAAGAACATAAACAAAGGCAGCAAAGTCCATCAGGTGGTCGGCCAGAGTCCCACAACCACCAAAAGGAGGAACATGATGAATCTGGTGGCCTACCAAAGTCCAAGAGCCACCAGACGGATGAACGTGGTGCGTCAGGTGTTCTACCAAAGTCCAAAGGCCACCAGACAGGTGAAGTCGGTGCCGTGGGAGCGCTGAGCTCAGGAGCCTTTAACATGGGGTTTAACATGGAAATTCTTGGCTCAGGAGATAATGATAAGTCAGAGACTTTAACTTCAGGAGGTGACAATGGGGAACCTTTAACCTCAGGAGGAAACAACATGGAAATTTTGCACCCAAGAGATGACGTGACGATTTTAAACTCGGGAGACTATGACAACATAGGACTTTTAAACTCAGGAGATAGCAACAGTGGAGCTCTTTGCACAGAGGATAACATATTTGCTCTAGGGATAATAACATAGAAAGCTTTTACACAGATAGATGTACTTTATTGATCCCAAACTGGGAATTTGCATTCCTTTTGTTCTGAAGACAGCACCTGAGGAACCTTCGGCACAGTGGCTAACAGCAACTTAGGAGTGGCAACCCCAGGCGACGAAGGTGGAGTGGACTGCTTGATCTCTTGAGCGATGGGTGGAGCGACCCCCTGGATGATGGGTGGAGGTCCTATGACCTCTGGGATGATGGGTGGAGGTCCCATAACCTCTGGGATGAGAGCGTGGTTCTCCTGCAGCTCCATCCCTGACACAGCCACCTCGGACGAGGAGGGGGAACAGGAGATCAGTGGCGTGGCACCACAGTCAACAACAGCAGAGATTGGTGGGAAGGACACCACTCCCCCCCCCCACACCACCACCACCAGCAGCAAGGCAAGTCTTTTCTATAATGGTGGTAGAAAATAAATGAAAAGGTACTTGCCTTGACTCCTGGTCTCCTGCTGCTGGGGTGACAACTTCAGGATATGCAGCAGGATCTGGAGCATGCCCCTTGGGCTGAGCAGGAACAGGAGTGTGCACCTCAGGCTGAGCAAGAACAGGAACATGCACCCCGGGCTGAGCAGAAACAGGAACGTGTACATCGGGCTGAGTAGAAACAGGGGTGTGCACCTTGGGCTGAGCAGGAGCTGTGGCGTGCACCTTGGGGACAGCTGGAGCAGGCTTGTGCACCTCGGAGACTGCCGGAGCTGTAATGTGCACCTCAGAGAAAAGCAGAGAAACCAGGGATGGTGACAGCACTATCACAGGGTTGTCAGCAGATAATGATGGAGATGAGCCAAGGGTCTGAGATGTGACTGTTGGCTTGGCAGCAGATGAGGCAGTCTGAGGAGTAACAGTGGGTGAGGGCACCAGAGTAGAAAAAATGGGAGCCGGCACTGCAGCTGCCATGGGAGCCAGCGTAATAATTGTCCTAGGAGCCGGTACTACAGCTGCTGTGGGAGCCGGTGTAATAATTGTCCTGGGGGCCAGTACTGCAACTGCTGTGGGACCCGGTGTAGCTGACAATGGTGAGTGCTCCAAGGTGATTGAGTTCCGCAGTGCTGGAGCAGATGCTGCGGAACGTCAGAGGATTTGTGCTCTCCTCCAGCCCGTGGGGTGGCTGCTGAGCTGGGAAAAGACAAACCAGAGTTGGGGTGGGGCACCGAGAGCAGTAGCATCTCCCGGAGCTCTCCTTCAACCTGGGACTGCCAAATGCCAAGTGGAACCCGCAGAACTGTTCCCGCTCGGCAGCAGACATCTCCCAAGGAGCTCGTAGGGCTGCAGGCTGCTTCTTGGGAGGTGAAGGTGAGGCTGGCAAAGCTGAGAGCACAGTGTGGCTGCGAGGCTGGTGTGTGGTGAGGAGAAGGAGATGCCAGAGTCAGGGGATTCTGCGTCATTGGCACAAACTCCGGTGCCCTAAACAAATTCCCCTTCAGCCTGTGATAAGTCCTTCGGAGGTTGGAGACTGTGGTCAGTAGTCCTTCCAGCTCGGGGTAGCGCCGCAGACCGGGGTGTGCCTCCACTATCCCAGCCATGGCGTCCAGGCTCCTCAGTGCCTTCTTCAGTGTGTGGGAGGTGCAGGCTGCTGAGACAAAGTCCCAAATAAACTTGGCTGCCCACTGCTCATCCACACTGGGACCACTGGTTTCCATCCTCCCTCTGCCTGCGTAGTCCAGGTATGGAGAGGCCATACCGTCATAATCTGCCTCTGGGCAGACGAGGGTTTGTAGAGAGGACTCTTTGTGCAGGTGGGGATGGTGTAGAGATGGAATTTATTAACAGAAAAACTCAGGGACAAAATCAAAGCAGCACGTGGGCTGAGAACTGAACTAAACTTGACATGACGAACACTAAACTAAACTTGGCAAAAACTAGCAGGGTGAGGTAGGAACAACTTACATGGAACATGGAACATACACTACCGTTCAAAAGTTTGGGGTCACCCAGACAATTATTTTGTGTTTTCCATGAAAAGTCACATTTATTTACCACCATGAGTTGTAAAATGAATAGAAAATATAGTCAAGACATTGACAAGGTTAGAAATAATGATTTGTATTTGAAATAATAATTTTTTCCAGATACTCAACCTGCTCAAAGGAAGGTCAGTTTTAAGATAAGATAAGATAAGATAAGATAAGCCTTTATTAGTCCCACAACGGGGAAATTCCAGGATTGCAACAGCACAGGGATAGCAACACTCAGAGCAACAATCAGAAGGCAAGAAAAAAAAAACAACAAAAAACAAGCAAGCAAGAGCAGCTAATATATGTACGTATTACTATAAAATATATATATATACACACACAGACACAGTGCAGAGCATTGTAGCTGGATGGAATGAATATATGAACACACAGTGCAGAGCATTGTAGCTAGATGGAATAAATATGTAAATATATAAACACCCACAGTACGGAGCATTGCAGCTAGGTGGAATAAATATGCAAGTATATAAACACACACAGTGCGGAGCAATGTAGCTAGATGGAATAATATGTAGATATATAAATATATAAACACACCCAGTGCTGAGCATTGTAGCTAGATGGAATAAATATGTAAATATATAAACACACACAGTGCAGAGCATTGTTGCTAGATGGAATGAAACAGCATAACCGTCTACTTAGTTATCCTACATGGTATGATTATGTGCCCATACATATTCTCACCCTCCATAGCGACCGGTAAGTTCCTAGTTGTATGCCGGAGGGGACCATTGTGTAAGTCTATTGCATCTTTTGCATTCAAAAAACTATTAGTTTGTTACGTCTTTTTGCTATCTCTGCGAGCAGCCCTGCTTAGGTTGTACAGTCTGACAGCCGTTGGTAGGAAGGACCTACGAAACCTCTCGGTTGTGCACCTGGGATGATGTAGTCTGCTGCTAAATGAGCTCCTCAGTGCATTCAGTATGTCCTGCATAGGGTGGAACTCGGACTCCAGCAGAGATGACAGTTTAGCCACCGTCCTTCTCTCTCCTATCTCCTCCATCGGATCAAGGCGTTGCCCCAGGACAGAGCTAGCTTTCTTAATCAGTTTGTTCAGTCTCTTCCTATCGGCTGCAGTAATGCCACTGCCCCAGCAGACCACTCCAAAAGTGATGGCTGATGCCACCACCGTGTCATAGAATGACTTCAGCAGCGCCCCTTGTACACCAAAAGACCTGAGTCTCCTCAGCAGGAACAGCCTGCGCTGTCCCTTCTTGTAGAGTGCATCAGTATTGTGTGACCAGTCTAGTTTATTGTTCAGATGAACACCCAGGTACTTATAGGATGTCACCATCTCGATGTCTGTTCCCTGTATATTTACTGGTACTGTGAGGGGCTGCCCATGCCTGCGGCAGTCCACCACCAGCTCCTTAGTTTTCCTCGCGTTGATCTGGAGGCAGTTCCGATGGCACCAGTCCACGAAGTCCTGGATAAGCCCTCTGTACTCAGCTTCATCTCCATTGGAGATGAGGCCAACGATCGCAGAGTCATCAGAGAACTTCTGTAGATGGCAGTGTGTTGTGTTGTGTGAGAAGTCCGCAGTATAAAGAGTGAACAGGAAGGGAGCCAGCACCGTTCCCTGGGGGGCCCCCGTGCTACTGATGATCGTGTCGGACACACAGTCCCGGGTTCTCACAAACTGAGGCCGGTTCGTGAGGTAGTCCAGGATCCATGATGACAGGTGCTGGTCCACCCCTGCGCGCAGCAGCTTGTCCTTCAGGATCATCGGTTGGATGGTGTTGAAAGCACTGGAGAAGTCAAAGAACATGATCCTCACCATATTCCCGGGCTTCTCCAGGTGGGACAGAGAACGGTCAAGGAGGAAGATCACCGCATCCTCCACCCCAATGCCATGCTGGTAGGCGAACTGGAGTGGATCCATCGCTGGTTCCCCCAGGGGGCGGAGGTGAGCAAGGAGCAGTCTCTCCAGGGTCTTCATCAAGTGGGACGTCAAGGCCACCGGTCTGTAGCTGTTCAGGTCTTTGGGGTGGGAAGTTTTTGGTACAGGTACCACACAAGATGTTTTCCACAGCTGTGGTACCCTCCCCAGTTTCAGGCTCATGTTGAAGATATACGTCACAATCCCACACAGCTGGTCTGCACAGGACTTGAGGAGCTTTGCGCTGATGCCGTCCGGTCCCGGCGCCTTCCTCGCCTTGATCTTCCTCAGCTCCGTCCTCACCTGGGTCCTGGTCAGGGTCAGGATGGGGGGCTGTGTGTTGGGAGTGGGGGGGTGTTGGTGGAGTGGGGAGTGGGCAGCAGGACTTGATTTCTTTAGAGGCAGCAGTGGTTGTTGTGCAGTCAGGGGGGAGGGCGGTTGGTCAAATCTATTGAAAAACAGATTCAGGTTGTTCGCCCACTCCCTGCCCCCTGTGGCCTGGGGGGAGGTATTCTGGAGCCCCGAGATGGTTTTGAGGTTTCTCCAGACCCCGCTGATGTCGCTCTGTTGCAGCTTGTCCTCCATCTTCTTCCTGAAGCTGTCCTTGCCTTCTCTGATCTTTCTCCTCAGCTCCCTCTGTACGGACTTCAGCATCTCCCTGTTCCCTGACCTGAAGATCCTCTTCTTCTCTCTCAGAAGTGTTTTTATCTCAGGGTTGATCCAGGGTTTGTTGTTTGAGTGACGCCGTATGGTCTTGGTGGGAACGGATTTGTCCACACAGAAGCTGAGGTAGCCCGTGAAGGTGTGAATGAGGCCATCGATGTCCTCACCATGTGGATCGCAGAGCTGCTTCCAGGCGGTGGCTTCAAAACAGCCCTTTAGGGTGTCCATTGTCTCCTCAGACCATAACTCCACAGTGTGCATGGCCGGAGGTTGTCTGTGCACTAGGGGTTTGTACACCGGCCGGAGATGAACCAAGTTGTGATCCGATCTCCCGAGTGGGGGGAGTTGTGATGAGGTGTACGCCTCCTTAGTGTTTGCGTAGAATAAATCCAGTGTTTTATTGTCTCTAGTGTGGCATGTGACATACTGGGTGAAAGTGGGCAGAATGGGAGACAGTGAAACGTGGTTGAAATCGCCTGAGATGAGGAGAAGAGCATCTGGGTGTTCTGTCTGCAGCCTGCTGGTTACTGAATGGATGACGTCACGTGCTGTCCCAGCGTTCGCCGTCGGATTTGCATAAACAACAATGCAGATCACGTGTGAGTGTTCTCTCGGGAGATATGTAGGCCTCATGCTAACAGCTAGCAACTCAATGTCTTTGCTGCAGTGTCGTTGTTTAACAGTGATATGTCCCGGTCTGCACCAGTTGTTGTTAACATACATTATCACTCCACCGCCCCTAGCCTTGCCACTGTCTGGTGTTCGGTCAGCTCGTATCATGTGAAAACCCTCCAGCTCAATGTTAGCATCTGCTGCTAGTTCAGTTAGCCACGTCTCAGTAAACAAAAGGAGAGAGCACTCCCGGTATGTGCTATCATAACGGGAGATAGCCGCTAGCTCATCTAACTTTCCCAGTATCGACCGTACATTTCCCATGACAACAGATGGAAGGGAGGGTCTGTACCTTATATTTTTTGTCCTCCGCCTTACTCCAGCCCGGCAGCCGCGGCGTTTTCGCCTCAGTTCTCTCGGTATGTCGAGTTTTTCCAATGGGACCGGGTGGCGGTTGAATGCTAGCAGCTGTTCTCTGCTGTATCGTATCCTGCTATAAACAGTGGCTCCGTCCACCGGCTCAGGAGACATTTAGGACGATCTGTGTGTCCGTGATATAAGTGGGGTGAAAAAAAAAAGACGGATCAAAAGAGAGAGGAAGGGAAAAAGACTCGGAATCGAGCCGCTGTTGCAAAAGGCAGCCGACTGGTGTGGCGCCGAGAGAAAAAAAAAAAAAAAAAAAAAAAAAAAAAAAAAAAAAAAACTAAACAATAAAATGACAAAAAAAGGTTAAAAAACAGAAACCATTAACAAAAACAAGTCAACAATGTTCCTCTGTTTAGGTAATCTATTACATTAGAATACATAATATACTGTACATTCACCAGCTTGGAATTTGCAAGGTCCACACATATCATTCACCTTCTTCAGAAGTTATGTTTACTTAATTTACATAATCAATGAAAGGTCTCCATATATTCTCAAACACATTTCCTTTGATTTCAGTATGTATGTTATTCTTTCTAGTGGAAACCAAAAGTGAGTTGGTTGTAGTCATTTTTCTAAGGTGTTTTGACGTGTAATTATCCATCCCTGAACACATATGCCTTATAAATATCAAGAGATGGGAAAATGATACTCAAATGACACTCAACATGCAAAATGGTGCTACAGTTGGATTGCCTTTCTTTAAAATTTTTAAAGTTATTTTGTAAGTAAAAGTGGGCTAGGATTAACTGGAAATATAACAAGTTTCCACATATAATTCCAAGGTCAATTGGCAATTCAATCAAACCAAAAAGGAGTTGTTCAGCTGCTGCATTTTTCTGCAGTCATTTTCTACGGTGTTTTAGCATGTAATTTCCCATCCCTGAACACATATCCCTTAAAAAGAACTATCAATGGGAAAATGATACACAAAAACAAGAATTTTACTACAGTTGAATTGGCTTTTTTTTTAAAGTAATTTAAATTATTTTGTACGTAAAATAGGGCTATGATTAATTGGAAATATAACAAGTATCCACATTTTTTATAGCTACATTTTTATAGCTTCTCTAACCAGCTAAACTCTTTTCAGCTGTGCTAACATGATTGCACAAGGGTTTTCTAATCATCCATTAGCCTTCTGACGCAATGAGCAAACACATTGTACCATTAGAACACTGGAGTGATAGTTGCTGGAAATGGGCCTCTATACACCTATGTAGATATTGCACCAAAAACCAGACATTTGCAGCTAGAATAGTCATTTACCACATTAGCAATGTATATTAGATATTAGAGTGTATTTCTGATTAGTATAAAGTTATCTTCATTGAAAAAAAACAATGCTTTTCTTTCAAAAATAAGGAAATTTCTAAGTGACCCCAAACTTTTGAACGGTAGTGTAGATGGAGAATCATGGCAGGGAAACAACATAGAACGGCGCAGGGTAATAGACACGATGACCTGTCAATGAAACAAATACAGAGACTCGCATAGCTTCCTGGCTGAAAAATAAACAAGAATGTACCCATGTATGAAATGATTGTCTGCAGGGTGAGAGTGAATGAAGGGAAGGAATGAATGTGTTTGTTTATAGTGAGTGACGAAGGGAGGGAGGCCTGAAATAGGCAAATGTGTGTCAGGTTGTTATATTTGTGTATTTATAATATTTATAATTGTGTATTTATAATGTATTTATGTTTTTTGCATTGATGTATGTGGTTATTGTGTATTCCTTTTCTTTTTTTTTCTTTTTTCTTTTTACTTGTTTCTCCTTTCTAAAGCCCATCCAGGGACAAGAGTTGCAAATTAGCTAATAGCTATACACTCTGTGCAACACATCAGATTGATTGTCATTGATTAATTGTCTATGTTTATTGCACTGTCCCTGTCAAATAAACAAATCTATCTATCTATCTATCTATCTATCTATCTATCTATCTATCTATCTATCTATCTATCTATCTATCTATCTATATAGTATAGGCGAACTCATAATTTAGTCCCTCCAGGATTTCGTGAGGTGTTTTTACTATTGTTGTGGTCCAAAAAGCCTGAATTTGCAGGAGCTTTTTAAAAAGTTGCAATAAAAGTTGCTCTGTTTTGAGAGGGTTTTTTTTGCATTAAAGGTTGTGGGAAGAATTACAAATTTTAAAGCAGATGTTTTTTTTTTCCAGTTTAGTACAGTGATATTCTATGTAATGGGCAGGGCGGTGGCGGAGTGGTTAGCACTGCGGCAGCACAGCAACTCACCCTTGGCCGGGGGATCCTGAGTTCGATCCCAGCCCCCGATCAACAGTGATCTGTGTGGAGTTTGCATGTTCTCCCTGTGTCTGCGTGGGTTTACTCCAGGATTTCTCCGGTTTCCTCCCACATGCCAAAAACATGCAAGTTAGGTTAATTGGCATCAAACTGGGGATTCTAAATTGTCCTTAGGTATGACTGTGAGAGTGAATGGTTGTCTGTCTCTCTGTGTTGGCCCTGTGCTGGACTGGCGATCTGTCCAGGGTGTACCCTGCCTCTCGCCCAAAGATGCTGGGATAGGCTCCAGCCCCCCCGCGACCCAAAAAGGATTAAGCAGAAGAAGATGAATGAATGATGAATGAATATTCTATGTAGTACAAGAAAAGCACAGGATTGTCAAAAATTTCCTATTAAACAGTGATTTGTAAATTAAGCAGAAACTTTCTGCTATACAGAAAAACTCTTGTGCAACAGCAAATACAGACTTTAACACAATATCCATTACAACAGCTAAATTGCACTGAATGCATTTTAAAGGGTAGATTTGGAAATTATTGGCAGCACCTTCATTTGAAAACTCCCTACAGTCCCCAACCACTCAGTACCAAGCGGAGAGGAAAAAAGAAATAATTTGTTCTATTGCTCTGTATTGCCTATTGGAGTCTCTGTTTTTCTGAAAAAAGTTACAGACAATATTCTCTCTCTTTCCGTTCCTAACTCCTGCCTATCTGTTGCGTGTCTTGACACACACTTGTGTCATGATTAATAGTATAGACAGCCCACTTGCAGAGTGCAACAACAGGAGACCAATCCAAACACACAAAAACATGTTTATGAGTTTTATTAAATTTCAAAAATGACTGGAGCACAGCTACAGAAAACGTCACTCACCAGAGGAAGTGGCCTGTGGAGAGAGAGACGAATGAATGAATGAATGAATTTATTTATTTCGGATAGTACATTACAGGTTAAAAGAAACTGTATAATATAACAACAAGGTCAAATTAGACAAAGACTCCTTCTACTATACAATTCCACGTGAGTTATCCGAAATGGGTGATGGCTGAAGCCGCAGCTTATATTGCCCACCCATATTCCATCCAAGAATTCAAAGGAGAAAAAAGAGAAAACAAGACAAGAGCGATTACAATTTAAAACAAGGCTAAGACAAAATATGACTGAGAGAAAAAGAAAACTGAGCTAGTCTAAGTTAAGCGGTTACTATTCAAAAACAAATCTAAGACATAGTGTCACAGAGAAAAAAGAAAAACTAAGCTATAACACAACAGAGGCTGGAAATGTCAATCCTTATGTGAGTTTACATGTCGTCTTGTAAATATGTTTGGAGTATTTCTTCCTTTAGTTTTTGTTTAAATTGTCCAAGCGTTGTACATGATTTTAATTCAGGTCCATAATCGTTCCATAATCTGACTCCTTGCACTGAAATACAGTGTTGCTTGGTAGTTGTTCTCACTGTAGGCTTTTGAAATATACATGTTCCTCTGAAGTGATATTGTTTCTCCCTTGTTTGGAACAACTTTTGGATATTTGCGGGCAGTGATAGATTCTTCACTTTGAACATTATTATTGCGGTTTTAAAGTCGATCAGATCTTTCAACTTGAGAGTTTTTTGTTTAAGAAAAAGTGGGTTTGTTGGTTCCCTGTAAGCTGCTTTGTTGATTATTCTAATAGCTCTCTTTTGAAGCATAAAGAGTGGATATATGTTTGTTTTATATGTATTTCCCCATACTTCATTACAATATGTCATGTATGGGAGTATTAATGAATGATACAAGGTGTATAGTGTGGGTTGATTCAGCAAATTTTTCACTCTGTGTAATATTGCAATTGATTTGGATACTTTACCTTTTATATAATTAATATGTGGCTTCCAACACAGTTTGTTATCAATTATTACTCCAAGGAATTTAGTTTCGGATACCCTTTCAATCTCTACACCATTTACACTGAGTTTGGGTACTGGGTAGTTGTGATGGTTGTTAAAGACTATAAATTTTGTCTTGCTTAAATTGAGCGTTAATTTGTTTGAATCAAACCACAGTTTCAGCTTTCCTAATTCCTTTCTGAGTGTATCCAGAAGTTGTTCCAAATTGTTTCCACTGCATAGCAGGTTAGTGTCATCAGCAAACAATATTAAGTCCATTTTTTCTGAAACTTTACATATATCATTTATATACATATTGAATAATAATGGTCCCAAAACTGAACCCTGTGGGACTCCACAGGTGACCTTCAGTAGCTCTGAGTTTTTGTTGTTAACACATACAAACTGATATCTATTCTTTAAGTAACTTCTTAACCAGGACAGTGCTACCCCTCTAATACCACAATTTTGTAGTTTCTTTAATAATAGATTGTGATCTACTGTATCAAATGCTTTTTTAAGATCCAGGAATACTCCAACTGAATACTCTTTATTTTCAATGGCTGTTGATATTTTTTCTGTAAATTCCATTAAGGCATATGCTGTTGTCCTTTTGTGTCTGAACCCATATTGCTGCTCACACAATAAATCATTCTTCAGTATGAAGTTGTCAATTCTCTCATAGAATATTTTTTCAAGTATCTTGGAAAATTGCGGTAATAGTGAAATTGGTCTGTAGTTGGAGAGTTCCCCTCTGTCGCCTGTCTTGTAAATCGGAATTACTTTAGCTATTTTCATTGCATTGGGAAATATACCTGATTGGAGAGACAGGTTACAGATATACGTCAGTGGTTTCACTATGCATTCGATAACAGTTTGGACTAGTAGCATATCAATACCATCGCAGTCAGTAGATGTTTTACTTTTGAACGATTTAACAATTTCAATGACCTCTCTTTCGTCTGTGTTCTTTATGAAGATGGTGTCTTTTACAGCAGTGTTATTGCATATTGAATCACCTGTTGGCACCGTAGTGGGTATTTCTCGGGCCAGTTTAGGTCCAATGTTAACAAAAAAATTATTAAATTCATCTGCAGGTGAAGCTATATTCATATTCGGAGTCGATTTATTATTTTTTGGAATGTTAGTTGGGTAGCTGGTATTTCTGCTTTTATTTCCAAGGATACTGTTGATTATTGTCCATGTATTTTTAATATTGTCTTTGTTTTTTTCCAGTTCTTTACTGTAATAGTCTCTTTTACTACATCTTATTATATATGTTAACTTATTTTTGTATGTTTTATACCGCTGCTCTGCTTCTTTTGTCCTTTTCTTTATGAAAGCTTTATATAATAAATTTTTCTTTTTACACGCCTTTTGTAGTCCTTTGGTTAGCCATGGTTTGTCAGTAAATTTGTGTTTAAGCTTTTTTTTAACTAATGGGCAGTTTTTTTCATAAAGAGTGGTTACAATGTTTATAAATGTGTCATAGGCTTCATTTACATCTGATACATAGACTTCTGTCCAGTCTTGCTTCAGCAAGTCCTCTTTAAAAGAACTGATTGCGTTTGGTGATTTGTGTCTGAACGATTTTGAGATTTTTTCTGGGTTGGGCCCCGTGTGGCCATGGATAAGTGCAAAGATTGGCAAGTGGTCGCTTATATCATTTATCAATAATCCACTTTCTATTTTCTTGTCGAGAACATTGACAAACAGGTTGTCAATAAGTGTAGCAGAGTGAGCTGTGATTCTACTGGGATGTGTTATTGTGGGATATAGACTCATGCTGTACATAGAGTTCATGAACTCTGTAACTACATTTTGTTGATGTGGATTAAGTAGATCAATATTGAAATCTCCACAAATTGCTACCATTTTCTTACTAGTAATATTATTGTACAGCTCGACTAATTTATCTCTGAATGTCTCAATGCAAGTTCCCGGCGTTCTGTATATGCAGCTTATGATTAGATTTTTTGTTTTGTCTAGGTCAATCTCAACAGTAACACATTCCAGAATCCCTGGTAGTGCTGAGGACATTTCATTTACAAGCTTACATCTATATAGGTCATCAATATACAGTGCAACACCACCACCCTTTTTTTGAGATCTGTTAATGTTAAACATCTGATATCCCTCTATTGCCATCAGGGGAGCCTGGTCTGCATTAAGCCAGGTTTCAGAGACTGCTATAGCTGTGAATTTTCTGTTTAGCTGTTTTAAATAGTCCTGAATCTGTGAGAAGTTTTTGTTAAGACTTCTGCTATTGAAGTGTATTATTGACAGTTTACCATCTAATTGCACTTGACTTTTGAATTGCTTTTCAGTGTAATATTCACAGTGGTTATGAATATTATTGAAAAAGTGGTTATCAGGATCAATATCATTCTCCATCTCTTGTGGTTTATGTTCAGCATAGTGGCATATTTTTAGAGTTTGAGTTTCCTCACTCTGTGTTTCATAGTCAGTGTTCATCTGTATTTATCTAAGTCAGTAGCATCTCTGATCATTATACTTTTTGCTTGCTCAGGTGTTCCATTTAGTTTAATCCAAATTCTACAATTTCTTGTCCAGGTTGTCTGTATCTTATTATGTTTCTTTAGCATCCGTGCCTGCCGTGCTAATTCAGCGGGTTTTTTTGTCAGGTGTTCATTTAGGTAAACTTGAGTTTCCTTTAGTTTTTTGGCCTGCCTCAGTATGTCATTTTTCACCCTCCTGTTCACAAAGCGCATCACAATTGATTTCTTTGTTTTGTTATCTTTCTTCGGTAAAGCATAACAGGCTGAGATTGCATTGGCTTCTACCTTAATGTCTTTATCATTAAGGAACTGAAGCACTTGGTTTTCTAAGGACATTGATTCACTTATGGAAGCATGTTCACCACTCAGTCCTGTAGCGGCATGGGCGTACGACTGATATCTGATGTCTAGTCCACTTATAACTATGTCATCAATGCGAGAACCTTGTTCAAGATCCTCAACGCGTTGCTCCAAAAGACGCCCGTGTTGCTCCAGGTCCATAATTTTTTTGTCTTTTTCTTTTATTATTGAATGTAGGGCTTGTACCTCCTGTATTAGGTCTAATATTTTGTCCTGCTGGCTAGTCACTTTGGCCAGTTCTTCTAACACAAAGTTCAGAGTTTTTTTAATTTCTTCCATTTCCTCTTTTTTGGGTGGCATTTTACTGACCTGTGGATAGAAATAAGCAGAGAATCCGGCTAGGCCTCAACTAGCTCGGTCGCTACTGGACCCGCCGCTCCTGCGCAGCTTCTCCGCCGAGTGACGCTGCTCAGCTCCGCAGATCACCGCCGTCTATCGCCGGCGCCTGCCTCCGTCTACCTGGCCAGTTATGTCGTGCACCGCCGGCGCAGCCGGAATCCACCGATCACAGCCACTCGTCGCCGTCTGGCTAGGCGGCTCCTCCGCTGGGCCCCGTCCCCGTCAGTTATGTCGCACTCCGCCGGCGCAGCTCTAATCCACCGATCACCTCCGCCGATCGGTGGCCGATCACCGTCGCTCGCTGTCGTCCGGCTGGGTGGCTTCTCCTCTAGGCCCCCTCTAGGCCCCGTCACCGACCGCCGTCAGTCTGGTAGTTCCTCGGCTGGGCCTCGCAATTGGGCACCGGTTCAGGCCACTGTCCTGCTGGATCCAGGTGGCCCCCGTCTCTCACCAACGCCGCGCCCGAGCTCCCAATCGCCGCCTCAGTTGGTTCGTCCTCCTTTTAAATCCTTCTCTCCTCGGCTCCAGATGGCCAGATGTAAAGAATACCTTCTCACTGCTGCAGTTACTCTGGGTTAGCATCTGGGTTAGCATCAGAGGCGAGCCTTTAGAGGTCGGAAACGGGGCGAAACGGAGCCAGATCTGCCAGAACCTTCACCAGGTCAGCACTGGGTCGTAAGGGTATTCCCCACGTTTGTTGGTAGCCAACAGAAGTCCTTATTTTGATGGTTTTGCTTAAAATTCTCGGCTCATATCAAGCATTACAAGTGCAGCACCGGAAGTACACCACCGGAAGTGAAGAGCTATTAATGAGGAGCGGAGACCACGCAGTGGGAAAACTAGACTGCCACTTACTTGGGCCGAACAGAGAAACCACCAGGAACCCCCAGCGGGGAGAAACGAACCAGCAGGATGAAGTGGATTGTGATGAGGTTGATAATGCCTGACCGGGTGGAGAGTCGTAGCAGCTGAGTGAGGATGATGGGGCTGGTGAGCACATGCAATCCCCAAAGACGCACCAGCATAGATGGCAGCAACCTGGAGAAGAGGAGAGACAAGAGAGGGTGAGTGCAAGAACTTCACCAAACACATATAGCAATACTTGCTTTGCTTCTAGTTGAGGCAGTATACCCAAACGAGCCAGCGCTGAGGCACCAAAGAGCAGATCTTTATAAGCGCTGGCAGAGGAGAGGCAGCAGTTGCATCTAATCTCCCAGGTGTGATGATTGCCTGAGGAGAAAATGGGAAGGAGGGGGCGCGCGCTCACCAGAACATGACAGTCCCCCCAAGGGGGGGGGACTGTTTTTCGGGATGAGCTCGATGGTAGGCCCGGACCATCCCCTTGTCATGAAAATGGGATCTGGGGATCCATGATTGTTCGTCCGGACCATAACCCTCCCAGTGGACCAGATACTGCAGGCCTTGACCCCGAGGGCAAACGTCAAGGACCCGGTGGACTGTGTAAGTGGTGTGGCTGGCGAGTGTCCGAGGAAGAGGAGGCGGCTTCCGGGTGGGGTGGAGGGCTAAGGGGACTCACAGAGACCAGCTTGATGTGGGGCACATGAAAGGTAGGGTGCACTCTTAGGGTCCGTGGGAGCTTCAACCGGACTGAGGAGTCGTTGATGATGTGTGTAATGGGATAGGGTCCCAAAAAACAGAGGGACAGCTTCCTCGAGTCCGTCTTCAGAGGAATCTGGTCCGCTGCCAGCCATGCTTGGTGCCTCACGGTGTATTTGGGGGCAGGGACCCGCTTACGATCCGCCACCTGATGATTACGTTTAGCAGAGCGGGAGAGGGTGGCACGGATGGACCTCCAGATCCGGCGGCAGCGGCGAGCATGGGCCCCCACAGATGGCACTGCGACCTCCCTCTCGGCCATCGGTAAGGGGGGGGGGGGTGTATCCCATAGAGGCTTCAAAGGGGGTGAGCTCCACGGCAGAGAAGATAGCAGAATTGAGTGCATATTCCACCCAGGTCAGGTACGTGCTCCAGGCAGATGGGTTCTCGGCTGCTACACACCTGAGGATGGCCTCCAAGGATTGATTAGTGCGCTCAGCCTGCCTGTTGCTCTGTGGGTGGCTCCCAGAAGTGAGGCTGACGGTAGTACCCAGCATGCGGCAGAAGGACTTCCAGACTTGCGACGTGAACTGGGGACCCTGGCCAGACATAATGTCAAGGGAATACCATGCAGACGGATGACATGAAAGATGAGGAGCTCGACAGTCTCTGAGGTGGGAGGGAGTTTGGGCAGAGCAACCAGGTGAATAGCTTTGGAGAAGCGGTCAACAATAGTGAGAATGACCGACTTCCCATGGGAGAGGGGCAGACCAGTTACAAAATCAAGGGCAATGTGGGACCAAGGGGGGCCAGGAATGGGTAGAGGATGCAGGAGACCAGCGGGGGGGGGGGGGGGGGGGGAGGAGTCCGACTTGCCCAGTGTGCAGGTTTGGCAGGCTTTGACATACTCCTGCACGTCCCGCCACAGCACGGGCCACCAGAACATTCCCTGGACTAGATCAATGGTGCGGGAGATCCCAGGGTGATAGGCGAAGCGGCTGGTGTGGGCCCAGTGGATAACTTTGCTGCGGAGGGCGACAGGAACAAACAGTCGATTGTGGGGGCATCCAACTGGTTCAGCCTCCCGGGACTAGGCCTGACAGACCTTCTGCTCAATGTCCCAAGTAAGGGCTCCAAGAACGTGGGAAGGAGGAACAATGGACTGGGGATGGGATGGGGGGGGGGGCTACCTGCTCGGACTCAAACTGGCAGGATAGCGCATCTGGTTTGGTGTTCCGAGAGCCAGGACAGTAGGTGAAAGTGAAATTGAATCTTTGGAAAAATAAGGCCTGCCTGGCTTTCAATCGGTGGGCTGACCGTAAATACTCCAAATTCTTGTGGTTGGTCCACGTGACTATGGGATGAGTAGCCCCCTCTATCCAGTGTCTCCATTCCTCCAGTGCAAATTTAATGGCTAAGAGCTCTCTATCCCCTACGTCGTAATTCTTCTTGGCAGGCAAGAGCCGCCGAGAGAAAAATGGGTACGGGCGGAGCTTCTGGTCAGAGGATGAGCGCTCTGAAAGGACAGCACCCATCCCGAATCGAAAGCATCCACCTCGAGGATAAATTGGAGCTGAGGGTCGACCTGTGCCAAGATGGGTGTTTCAGAGAACAGACTTTTTAATTTCACAAAAGCCTGTTCAGCTGCCTTGGCCCAACGAAATGGTACCTTAATGGAGGTCAGCTGTGTAAGAGGCAGTGCTACCCCACTATAGTTCTGGATGAACCTGCAATAAAAATTTACAAACCTCAGGAAGCGTTGAAGCTCCCTGCGGGAGTGGGGTGTTGGCCAATCAAGTACAGCCTTCACCTTGGCCGTGTCGGCAATCAGCTCCCCTTCAGCCACTATGAAGTTCAAGAAGGAGGTGGAATTGGTGGAGAACTCACACTTCTCGGCTTTAACGTAGAGCTTGTTCTCCAAGAGCCACTGTAATATTGCTCTAACATGGACCTCCTGTTCCTCTGGCAAGTGGGAAAAAATTAGAATATCATCCAGATCATATGAACTGGTTAACCATATCGCGAAGGACATCATTAATTAATCAATTAACAGACATTGAGATGGTGAAGTCCTACAAGTACCTGGGTGTTCATCTGAAAAATAAACTAGACTGGTCACACAATACCGACGCACTCTACAAGAAGGGACAGCGCAGGCTGTTCCTACTGAGGAGACTCAGGTCTTTTGGTGTACAAGGGGCGCTGCTGAAGACATTCTACGACACGGCGGTGGCATCAGCCATCACTTTTGGAGTGGTCTGCTGGGGCAGTGGCGTTACAGCAGCCGATAGGAAGAGACTGAACAAACTGATCAAGAAAGCTAGCTCTATCCTGGGGCAGCGCCTTGACCCAGTGTAGGAGGTAGGAGAGAGAAGGACGGTGGCTAAACTGTCATCTCTGCTGGAGTCTGAGTCCCACCCTATGCAGAACATACTGAACGCACTGAGGAGCTCATTTAGCAGCAGACTACATCATTCTAGGTGCGCAACTGAAAGGTTTCGCAGGTCCTTCCTATCTACGGCTGTCAGACTGTATAACCTAAGCAGGGCTGCTCACAGATACAGCAAAAAAACGTGACGACCTAATAGTATTGAATGCAAAAGACGCAATAGACTTACACAATGGTCCCCTCCAATATACAACTAGGACAATATCGGTCGCTACGGAGGGTGACAATATGTATGGGTACATAGACCCACCTGCGCTTCCTGAGCTTTGCTGTCATGGCTCTGCAGGAGACCAGAGAGGCCTACCTGGTGGGTCTCTTCTTCGCTAAGACGGTCACCATCATGCCCAAAGACTTCCAGCTGGCCCGCCGCATCTGCGGAGAGAGAACTTAGACTTTCTGCTGCACATTCACCAACCATAATGCTCCGCACTGTGTGTCTATATATATATTTATAGTAATATGTGCATATGTTTACTAGATGTTCTTGTTTTTTTTCTTGCCTTCTGATTATTGCTCTGAGTGTTGCTATCCCTGTGCTGTTGCAATCCTGGAATTTCCCCATTGTGGGACTAATAAAGGCTTATCTTATCTTATCTTATCTTATCTTACATATTCATACTATGTAGGATAACTAAGCAGACGGTTATGCTGTTTATTCCATCTGGCTACAGTGCTCCGCACTGTGTGTTTATATATTTATATATTTATATGTACTTATGTATATTCGCTGCTCTTGTTTTTCTTGTCTTCTTGATTGTTACTCTGAGTGTTGCTATCCCTGTGCTGTTGCAATGCTGGAATTTCCCCATTGTGGGACTAATAAAGGCTTATCTTATCTTATCTTATCTTATCTAATGAGCCACTGGAAGACAACGGGGGTGTTAGTGAGCCCAAACCGCATGACCAAATACTCAAATTGCCCCAGCCGAGTTTTAAATGCAATCTTCCACTCATCTCCTTCGCAAATATGGATTAAATGGTAAGCGTTCCGGAGATCCAGTTTAGTAAATACGTGCACGCGCTGAAGGAGCTCAAACACGGAGTTAATCAGAGGCAGAGGATATCTATCTTTTACAGTGATCGCATTTAATTCCTGGTAGTCAATGCACGTAACAACCCGTCCTTCTTTCCAACAACAAAAAAAAAAACCCTGCTCTGAGTGGAGCTGAAGATGGCCGAATAAGGCCGGCATTCAGAGAGTCTTTAATGTATTTCTCCATTGCATCCCTCTCTGGGCCAGAAATACTATAGAGCTGGCTGGACGGCAGCTGGGCCCCCGGGAGAAGCTCCACAGCACAGTCACAAGAGCGATGAGGCGGAAGCGACAATGCTCGGGACTTGCTGAAAACCTCCCCCAGGTCGTGATAGACCTTGGGGACCAGGCCAAGGTCAGGCAGCTCGGCCGGGGGGGGGGGGGGGGGAAAGGGGGGGAGACGGCGAACACTCGGTCAAACTAAAACAAGAAGCCAAACAGTGTGGACTCCTGGAGGAGATGGAGTTATTAGCCCAATTGATTATAGGGTTATGCCTCCGGAGCCACGGGTACCCAAGGACCATCAAGGAGGAGGAATTTGGGAAAACTAAGAATGAAAGTTTCTCCCGATGGTTCCCGGAAAGGACTGCGATGGGTGCCGTGTGTTCCGTGACTACAGCGATCATTTGGCCAGATAAGGTAGTGATATTCTGGGGAGGGGACAATTTGTGGGTGAGAATGCCAATATCCCAAACGAGCTGGGAAGAGATGAAATTCCCTTCTGCCCCTGAATGCAGTAACGCCATAGCCCTCCTCTTGACCCCTGGTAATTGGACAAGGGCCGGAATAGAGAAATTACCGGGGGGATTAAGTTTGGTCCTGCCTGCCAGACCCCACACGGCTACTGACGGGCCACATTTTTTGGCACCAGAGGGCAGTCATCCACTATGTGCTCCATAGAAGCACAGTACATGCATGCGCCGATCCTTCTCCTCTGCTGCCGCTCATCGTCAGTCAACTGAAACTGGCTGAGCTCCATCGGCTCGGGAGAAGGACTGGCGCCCCCTGTGTCAGTAGCCGTGGCACCCGCATGGCAGACGGGCAAAAGGATCACTGTTGCTCCCTCGTGCGCTTGCGTTATCAGTTATCTAAACCGACAGCCTGATCAATAAGGCCGACCAGAGTGTCGGGAACCGCATGAACTGCCAGGTCATCACGGAGGCGAGCGTTTAAACCGTGGAGGAACGCGTTGCATAGGGCAACCTCGTTCCACCCCGAGTCCATCGCTTCGACCCGAAACTCCACTGAGTACTCGGCTACTGACCGAGCGCCCTGGTGGAGACGAAAGTGGCGGCTCATGACATTCCCCTGATTCTCCGTACGGTCAAACGCACGGCTGAACTCGGCCACAAATCTTTCAGATGTATATCAAGCCCCCTCCAGGCTGCCAAGAATGGACTGCGCCCAGCTCAGGGCCCGGTCCCTAAGTAGGAGGGTCAAAAAATGAATTTTAGTGGTATCGTCCGGGTACTCCCCCCGACCTGCCCCAGATAAAACCATATCTGATATAAGCGCTGGCTGAGCAGAGGCAGCAGGTGCGTCTAAGTAGTTAATTGTAATTTATAATTAATTTACAACAATAATACATTTTGTACGTAGTTCGTACACGTGGTCAGGACAGAGACGTGGCAAGA
This sequence comes from Pholidichthys leucotaenia, assembly GCA_020510985.1. Lineage (NCBI taxonomy): Eukaryota > Metazoa > Chordata > Actinopteri > Cichliformes > Pholidichthyidae > Pholidichthys > Pholidichthys leucotaenia. The sequence goes on from CM035845.1 coordinate 328,286,960, forward strand.
CGTCCACCAGCAGGCTGGGGGAGACAGAGGAAGGGACAGTATTGGAAATGTCACGGGTGAGTGTTTTTTTTAAATCACACACTCTGTTTATGCTCATGTGTTCCGTTAATACTCACTGTAAACACGGAAGTGAACGCGGCGCAGCAATGCATTTGATTGGTTAGACTGAGTGTTTGTGCGCCAGTCAGAGACAAATTTGATTGGTGAAATTCATGGAAGTTTGCAAAGATTGGCCAAAATTGCAAGAAAGTTGCGGTGATTGGACAAAGTTGCAAGGTTGTGTAATAGTTGCGATGATTGGCTGAGTTTGCGTGAATTGACGAGATCGCAACATCGCAAAATCCTGGAGGTACTGATAATAAGAAAACACAGGACAGCTGGGAGAATACTCAGGGGCTGAACGGGAGCACACATGAGGAAGAGTGGCTATGGGTACAGAAACATGAGGAGCTGAGGACACTTGGTAACCAAATATGCACACAAGACTAAAATGACAATGAGGACAGACAGGGATGACAAGACATGACTAAAGACACAGGGACAATAATACTAAACAGTAAAAATAACCCAAGATCATGGAATATAACCAAATACAAAAGACAACCAAAAGACACAGACAACAGGGGATGACTTGACAAGCAAGGATCAGAGAACACAGGGGCACTTAATAATAATAATAATAATAATAATAATGAAAAGAAGCCATCCCTGTTGTCATTCAGTCCATACAGCTAATCATGTACAGTAGAATGAAATTATGTTTCTCCTATCTACAACGTTTTTTGTAGATGTTTTGTACATGTAGAATCAGAGGGGTTACTATGAAAAAGCAAAGACTAAAATGGACATAGAGCGTGGGCACGGTCCCTGGCCGTGCCCCGATTATGACAGGTCACTTTTTGAGGACAGATGTCACAAAAACAAAGGTTTTGCAGGACCTTTTACACTTAAGTTCTAAATTTAACACTTAAAATGTGATCAGATGAAGTATTTTTAATCATTCAAAAGTGAGAGAACAACCACTAAAATTAATCACGTGATAGCTGACCTCCACAAAGAGAACCATAACATGGCTTGTTGGAAGACAAAATAAAACCCAAGCCAACCACAGGAACCAACATGAGGGACTGCAGGTCGTAGGAGACTGAAGTCACTCCTCCTGCCCTGGAAAGCCAAGAAGGAAAACATCACATTCTGCAGCCCTGATGCCAAAACCTCTCCGATGTTACATGGCTATACTTGGACAGTGTGAAACTAAACTCAAATTAAATTTTCCACTCCAGTTTGGACCTAAAGAAAACAAATCATAGGTGTGATTGTAACTTTACTTCAAGATAAGAGCAAAAACCGGCTCTGGGATAATCAAAGTTTTTCACGGGCCATTTCCTTAATTATGTTAGCGCTGCGTGCGTCTAAACGTAGCCACTTTATACTAGGTTGTAAACATGGGAAAATTCTTTTTGTCTGGAAGTAAAGCCAACGTGAAGTCGAACAGATCTTAATCTAAATCGGTTTAGTAGGAAACAAGGGAGGTGTGATGAGAAATGAGGGGAAAAGTAAGGGAAGGATATACTGTTAACAGGCTACTGCTGGGTGTAAAAGAAAATGGATGAAGGAGAACCTCACACGCACATAGCATAACACTGAAAATGCAATTTATACACCCTGTTTTAACGTCCAAACACTAAGACATCAGGACTTGTCCCATGGTCCATCCAGTATATCACTGCTCCACCAACAAAAATGAAACCCACTAACGTCTGGGTAAATTACTGAGTTTTTCTGTGTTATTTATGCTGAGCTACACGCTGAAAACAGAGGTGATATATACATAATTATTTATGTTTTTTTAGCCCGCCACATATAACATAATGGAGAACAAAGGTCACAGTCATCTGTCTTTGGAACGTAACACATTATGGTGAAAGATCTTTTCATTCAAAGCTGCAGTGATTGCTCAGGCTACAAAAGGTCCCGACCGTAAATAGTTCCGGACGTAGATGACAAAAAAAGGAAGCAGACGTGACGTCCGGACGCATGTTGGACACGGCGAGGATTCATGCAGGAACTCTTTGTGGCGTACACTACGAGCAATTAATGTGAAATTTTGCACAGGTATCCAGCCAGCACGTCCAGAGGGCCCCACCATCGGTTCAGTCTGGGCTGTCTTATGGATCCCATGTGGGCTGGTCCGCAGGCTCCATGGTGGCCCCGTCTGTGTTTGCCCACATGGACTTTACCTGTGGTGCAGGTGAGCAGGGAATCGGCTTACCTGCTTCAACCCACACGGGTTTAAGATGGGTGAGCAGATTTCAATAACACTTATGCCATAGGCAAAATCATGCAAAAAAAGTCGTGAATTTTCAATTTTTTTTATAAATTTGTAAGGAAAAAAACCCTGACAAATTTACAAAAAATAATAGCAACTTTATGAGGAAAAAGTCAGAATTTTATGAGAAAAAATTGAAAAAGGAGAACAAGTTACAAATTTACAAGAAAAAAATTGTAAAATTACTTGAGAGTTACAAACTTACCAGAAAAATTTAGTAAATTTACAAGAAGAACGTCACAAGTTTTTGAGAAAAAAAGGTGAAAATTATCAGAAAAAAGTAACAAAATTACAAAAAAAATTAGCAAATTAATGAGAAAAAAGTCAGATTTACTAGAAAAAGTAACAAATTTATGAAAAAAAGTGAAAAATTAGGAGAAAAAGTTGCATATTTAAAAGAAAAAAATGAAAAATTACTTGAAAGAGTTACAAACTTAAAAGAAAAATTTAGCAAATATACAAGAAAAAAGTCAAATTTTGGGGCAAAAATTTTGAAAAATTTGCAAATTAACAAAAAAGTAGCAAATACATGAGTGAATAAACTGAAAATTCATGAGAAAAAAGTCCCAAATTTATGAGGAAAAGTAAGTTTACACAAAAAAAGTTGAAAATTTTTGAGCGTTCCAAATTTACAAGAAAAATGTCGTAAATGTATGGGAAAAAGTCACAAATTTACAAGAAAATACCAAATCTACAAAGAAAAAGTAACAAATTTTTGATGAAAAGTTGAAAAATTACAGTAAAAAAGTGGCAAATTCATGAGAAAGTTCCAAAATTACAAGAAAAAGTTAGCAAACATGCAAGAAAAATGTCACAATTTTACCAAGAAAAACAAACAAATTTATGAGAAAAAAAGTTGCGTGTTTACAGTATAAAAAAACTTGCAAATTTATGAGAAGGTTTGAAATTTTCAAGAAAATGCATCAATGCATCATTTTAGGAGAAAAAAAAGTCACAAATTTACAAGAAAATAAGTAGAAAATATCAACTAGGTAAAGTCCATGTGGGCAAACACAGATGGGGCCAACATGGACAAACCCACATGGGGCCCATAAGACAGCCCAGATCTAACCTTTGGTGGGGCCCACATGGACTAACTTAAGTAAGCGTCTTATTAACACTTCCTGAAATTATTCAAAATTGAAAGCTCTATAGCACTTCAATAATCAGAGCAGCTTTTTTATGTGTTTTTATTTTAAAAGGCAGTCAACAGAATGTACCCATTTGAAAACAGTAGACGACAGCTAAAGCATTTGCTGACAATTTGTAGAATATAAAAAATGGTAAAAGAAGCCATGTGAGGGGAAGGGGAGAGAAGAGCTTCCATTCTGGTTGTCTGACACTGATGTAGAGATGAGTCCTTACTTTTTTTTTTGTTTTGAACTTTTATTTCTGGATTTTGCACTGTAGCTGCTGACATATTTACTAGACCCAGGGAACACACACAAAGGCTCGAGTGAATTCAATAATCTTTATTTGTATTGTCTGAGTGTATGAGTGCGAGTATGTGTGGTGTACAGCTGTGGACAAAATTGTTGGTACCCTTCTGTTAATGAAAGAAAAACCCACAATGGTCACAGAAATAACTTTAATCCGACAAAAGTGGTAATAAATAAAAAGTCTATGAAAATTAACCAATGAAAATCAGACAATTCTTTTGAATTGTGGTTCAACAGAATTATTTTAAAAAACAAACTCATGAAACAGGCCTGGACAAAAATGATGGTACCCTTAACTTAATATTTTGTTGCACAACCTTTTGAGGCAATCACTGCAATCAAACGATTTCTGTAACTGTCAATGAGACTTCTGCACCTCTCAGCAGGTATTTTGGCCCACTCCTCATGAGCAAACTGCTCCAGCTGTCTCAGGTTTGAAGGGTGCCTTCTCCAGACGGCATGTTTCAGCTCCTTCCACAGATGTTCAATAGGATTTAGATCAGGGCTCATAGAAGGCCACTTTAGAAAAGCCCAATGTTTGGCTCTTAGCCATTCTTGGGTGTTTTTAGCTGTGTGTTTTGGGTCATTATCCTGTTGCAAGACCCATGACCTGCAACTGAGACCAAGCTGTCTGACACTGGGCAGCACATTTCTCTCTAGAATACCTTGATAGTCTTGAGATTTCATTGTACCCTGCACAGATTCAGGACACCCTGTGCCAGAAGCAGCAAAGCAGCCCCAGAACATAACAGAACCTCCTCCATGTTTCACAGTAGGGACAGTGTTCTTTTCTTGGTATGCTTCATTTTTGCGTCTGTGAACATAGCGCTGATGTGCCTGGCCAAAAAGTTCCAGTTTTGTCTCGTCTGTCAGTAGGAGATTCTCCCAGAAGCTTTGTGGCTTGTCAACATGCAGTCTGGCAAATTCCAGTCTGGCTTTTTTATGATTTGTTTTCAACAGTGGTGTCCTCCTTGGTCGTCTCCCATGAAGTCCACTTTGGCTCAAACAACGACGGATGGTGCGATCTGACACTGATGTACCTTGACCTTGGAGTTCACCATGAATGTGTTTAGAGATTGTTCTGGGCTCTTTTGTTACCATTCATATTATCCGGCTCTTCCATTTTTCCTCCTGCGGCCACGTCCAGGGAGGTTGGCTACAGTCCCGTGGATCTTAAATTTCTGAATAATATGTGCAACTGTAGTCACAGGAACATCAAGCTGCTTGGAGATGGTCTTATAGCCTTTACCGTTAACATGCTTGTCTATAATTTTCTTTCTAATCTCCTGAGACAACTCTCTCCTTTGCTTCCTCTGGTCCATGTTTAGTGTGGTACACACCATGTCACTAAACAGCACAGTGACTACTTGTCACCCTTTAAATAGGCCGACTACTGATTACAAGTTTGTAGACACCTGTGATGTTAATTAGAGGACACATCTTGGTTGAACATGTCCCTATGGTCACATTATTTTCAATCTTTTCTAGGGGTACCATCATTTTTGTCCAGGCCTGTTTCATGAGTTTGTTTTTTAAAATAATTCTGTTGAACAACAATTCAAAAACGTTGTCTGATTTTCATTGGTTAATTTTCATACAATTTTTATTTATTACCACTTTTGTCAGATTTAAGTTATTTCTGTGACCATTGTGGGTTTTCCTTTCATTAACAGAGGGGTACCAACAATTTTGTCCACGTGCGTATGTAGTGATGGCTGTGATGTCGTGGCCGGGGGGGAGCAGAGCTCCATTCAGCCTGGCAGCCCTATAATAGAACCAAAGCACAGATGTTAGCGCTGTCCACCAATGAATGAACGAGGTAATGACTGGGGCTTACTTTGTAGGTGGACGAGGAATGCTCAGGTTGGCCTGGAGGCTACAGCCAGGAAGACGGCATCCACTGCACACACCAGAGATGGACAGGTGGCCCCGCTGGAGCGATGAAGGCTCGTTCCGCTGCCAAGAGGAACAGATTCCGCCAGCGGAGGAATCCACCTGTGCACAGGGGAAGAGGCTGGAAAGGTGAGTAGCAATTAGGCTTACTTGAGGTGATGAGACGATCCTAGTCAGGAGAGAAGAGGCCTGGATGTAGACTGTAAGACGAGAGACGTGACTCTGTAGACAGGACGACAGGTGGCTCCGTGGCAGGTCTCAGGCAAAGCAGGCTATAAAGCCCGTGGATGATTGGGAGCAGGTGTGCGCGCAGCTGTAGCAGGTGATGGCCCAGAGCGAGTCATGACAGTACTCCCCCCCCCTTCCCGAGAGGTGCCTCCCGGCACCTGATCCAGCCTACCTGGGTGCGTCCGGTGGAAGTCCCTGATGAGACGTTTATCCAAAACGAAGGATGGACGTACCCAGGATCTCCACTCGGGGCCATACCCCTCCCAGTCCACCAAGTACTGCAGGCCGCGACCCCAGCGGTGGACGTCCAGGATGGCATTGACCTTCCACGCCGAGTCGTCATCGATCAACACCGATGGGAGTGGAGCCTTTGGAGGGGGGCAGAGAGGGCTGGAACAGAAGGGCTTGACTTGGGAGACATGAAACGTAGGGCAGATGCGGAGGGAGGGGGGGAGAGCCAGGCACACAGCCACAGGGTTAACAATGCGGACAATCGGAAAAGGACGAATAAAACGTTGGGCCAACTTCCTCTTTTCCGCCTTGAGAGCAATAGGCTGGGTAGACAACCAAACCTGCTGACCCACCTGGTATTGCAGAGCCGGCCTCCTGCGTCGGTTCACAGACCTGGAGTTACACTCAGCCGTGCGAAGAAGGGCCATGCGGGTAGCCATCCAGAGCCAGTGACAGCACCTCAGGTGGGTGTGGACAGATGGTACAGCAATGTCCCTCTCCTCCTCGGGGAAAAGCGGAAGATAATAACCCAGAGAGGCCTTAAAGGGAGACATACCAATGGCCAAGGACACGGTCGAGTTGTGGGCATACTCAATCCAGGGGAGATGGACGCTCCAAGACGAGGGACTGGAGGCGATGACACAACATAGGGCGGCCTCCAGCTCTTGATTGGCCCTCTCGCACTGCCCGTTGCTCTGTGGGTGATGACCGGAGGACAGGCTCACCGTCGCCCCCAGTGCATTGCAGAAAGCCCTCCACACCCAGTACACGAATTGGGGACCCCGATCGGAGACGATGTCGATGGGGATCCCATGAAGGTGCACCACGTGTTGCACTAGCAGGTCCGCCGTGTCCCTGCTGGGGACCGGCAAGGGATGAAGAAGTCCAGCAGGCCGAGATGAAGGTGTTTTCCTGGTGGCGCACTGAGGACAGGCGCGGATATAGTTGACGACGTCCCTCCGAAGCGTCGGCCATCAGAACGTCCGCTGGAGAATCTCCACCATGCGAGTCACCCCTGGATGGCACAAGAGTCTAGAGGAGTGGGCCCAGTGGATCACCTCGCCCCGGGCAGACGAAGGAACGAACAGCCTCTCCGCGGGCCCCCCGCCCGGATCCGGCTCAGTCTCCTGCACCCTCAGGACCTTCTCCCTAATGCCCCACGAGAGGGTGCCAACAACACACGAGGGAGGGAGAATGGTGTGCGCACGCCCCTCCACGACATCCGGAGCGAACTGCCTGGACAGAGCGTCAGGTTTGGCGTTCTTAGCCCCGGGGCGGTAGTGATAGTGAAATTGAAGTGCCCGAAGAACAGGGACCAACAGGCCTGACGGGTATTCAGACGTTTTGCTGTCCTCAGGTACTCCAAATTCTTATGATCAATCCACACAATAAAAGGTTGAGTAGCCCCCTCCAACCAGTGATGCCACTCCTCCAGGGCGAGCTTCACCGCCAGGAGCTCCCTGTCACCGATGTCATAATTCTTCTCCGCCGGGGACAGAGGACGGGAGAAGAATGCGCAGGGATGGATCACCCCGTCCACTGGGGAGCGCTGCGAAAGGACCACCCCCACCCCAGAATCAGAGGCTTCCACCTCGACCAGGCACTGGAGAGAGGGATCCACCTGCATCAGGACGCGAGAGGACGAGAATTCAGTCTTGAGAGCGGTGAATGCCGCTGTAGCCCCCTCCGTCCACCGGAACGCCACTTTGGGGGAAGTGAGCCGGGTCAAGGGGAGGGAGATCACACTGTAATTTGGGACAAATCGGCGGTAGAAATTGGTGAACCCAGGAACTGCTGAAGCTGCTTCCTCGACGGGGTGGGGGGGGGCAATCCACCACCTCCTTAACCTTCTTGGGGTTGGGGATGATCTGGTTGTGTGAGATGATGAAGCCGAGAAATGAGGTCTTACTGGCGTGGAACTCATGCTTCTCAGCCTTCACAAACAGTTTGTTCTCCAGGAGCCGTTGGAGGACCCGTCTCACGTGGACCTGATGTTCGTCAAATAACTGGGAGAAGATCAGGATGTCGTCCAGGTACACGAAGACGAAAGACCCAAGGAAGTCCCTGAGGACGTCATTAATAAGGTGCTGGAAGATGGCCAGAGCATTGGTCAACCCAAACGGCATCACCAGGTACTCGAAGTGGCCGCTTGGGGTCCAGAATCCCGTCTTCCACTTGTTCCCCTCCCTGATCCGCACAAGGTGGTAGGCGTTGTGGAGATCTAACTTAGTGAACCAGGAGGCCCCCTGGAGGGAGTCAAACGCCGTGTCCATGAGTGGAAGGGTGTACTTATCCTTAATCGTAATGTCATTAAGAGCCCTGAAGTCAATACATGGCTGCAGGGAGCCATCCTTCTTGCCGATGAAGAAGAACGCCGCCCCCACCACCGAGGAAGAAGGTTGAATGATGCCTGAGCTAAGAGACTCCTTAATGTAGGCGTCTCTTGCCTCCCGCTCTGGAGCCGATAGGCTGTAGAGGCGGCTCGACGGCAGCGGAGCGCCAGCCCGGAGGTTGATGGCACAGTCATAAGGGCGGGGGGGGGGGACAGCGCCTGTGACTTGCTGAACACTGCCCCCAGGTCGTGATATTCGGGCGGCACCCTGGACAGGTCAGGAGGAGGGAGGGCGGGCGGGGACAGAGACACAGAAGGAGAGCATGCTGCAGACTGCAAGCAGGCACTAAGGCAAAAAGAGCTCCACGACACAACACTCCTCGTACGCCAATCAAAGGTGGGGTTGTGGAGCCGAAGCCAGGGGTAGCCCAGGATGACAGGAGAGGCCGAAGTGGGTAAGACAAACAGGCACAGGTCCTTCTGATGGTTGCCGGAAATGATGACCGATACTGGGACCGATTGCTGCAACACCGTTGCCAACTTCAGGGGGGACTGAAGTCGACTGCAGGGAAGCCCCAGTCGGGTTGCCAGTTCCCCCGGGATGAAGCTCTGCTCAGCCCCCGAGTCAATCAGTGCATGTGTGAGAAATTCAGACTGTTTGAATATTAATCTAATAGGCAGGAGACATTTGGTGAGGGAATTAGGCCAAGACGTGTCCGTGAGTCCCCCTACTGCGACGCATGGACCCCCTCTTTTGTCCGAACGGGGCATGACTCTACCTCGTGCTCATCACTCCCACAATACATACACAGGCCTAATTCCCTGCGGTGCTGCTTCTCGGCTAACGAGAGCTTGGTCCGCCCCACCACAATAGCTTCCGGCCCGTCTGAGGATTCCAGCAAAGGCAAGGCCAAAAGGGGTGGCTGGGAAGAGTGATGAAAATGGGCGCCCGAGCGTCCAGAAGTTCTCCGCTCAGCTGCCCGCTCCCTCAGCCTGTTATCCAAATTAATAGTCAAGGAAATTAGCTCCGTGAGTTTCTCAGACTTGTCTAGGCGGGCCAGCTCATCCCGCAGACTAGGGCTCAGGCTTCTAATAAAGATGCTACACAGTGAGGCATCCTCCCATCCCACCTCCGCTGCTACCACTCGGAAATCGACAGCATAGTCCGCGACGGACCTGACCCCCTGTTGAAGATTTAACAGCTGAGTGGTAAGCACATTATCGCGGTCGGAATGGTCGAATACCTTGTTGAAATCCTGAACGAACTGCCTGTACATTAAGTTAGCGTAACTCGGTTTAGCCATGACGGCGTATGCCCAAGCTAGCGCTCGTCCCTCCAACAAATTAGCTACGTAGCCTATGCGGCTATGATCAGTAGGAAAATCCCCTGGGACCCGCTGAAAAACTGTCTCACACTGGAGTATGAACCCACGGGCCTCCCCAAGCTTACCCCCGAAACGAGCGGGCGTGGGAACTGGAGTGAGTCGGGTCAAGGGGGCCTGACTAGCCTGGCTAGGAGAGGAGCTAAAGAGAGCTGGCACACTGGCGGAGGAAACGCCTGCTGCCCATCCAGACGATCCAGCCGGCTGTTAATTTGAGCTAGTTGGTTAAGAATAACCTGCTGCTGGTAAGCTATTTGGTCCACTCGAGCCTCTAAGTTGTTAATTTGGCGTGCTAGCATTTGGCGTGTTCGCTGGGTTGCTTTGATGGAGCCGTACTGACATATTTACTAGATCCAGGGAACACACACACAGGCTCGAGTGAATTCAATAATCATTATTTGTATTGTGTGAGTGTATGAGTGTGTGTATGTGTGGTGTATGTAGTGATAGCTGTGATGTCGTGGCCGAGGGAGAGCAGAGCGCCGTTCAGCCTGGCAACCCTATAATAGAACCAAAGCACAGATGTTAGCGCTGTCCACCAATGAATGAACGAGGTAATGACTGGGGCTTACTTTGTAGGTGGACGAGGAATGCTCAGGTTGGCCTGGAGGCTACAGCCAGGAAGACGGAATCCGCTGCACACACCAGAGATGGACAGGTGGCCCCGTTGGAGCGATGAAGGCTCGTTCTGCCACCAAGGGGAACAGATTCCACCGCCGGAGGAATCCACCTGTGCACAGGGGTAGAGGCTGGAAAGATGAGTAGCAATTAGGCTTACTTGAGGTGATGAGACGATCCTAGTCAGGAGAGAAGAGGCCTGGATGTAGGCTGTAAGACGAGAGACGTGACTCTGTAGACAGGACGACAGACGGCTCCGTGCCAGATCTCAGGCAGAGCATGCTATAAAGCCCGTGGATGATTGGGAGCAGGTGTATGCGCAGCTGTAGCAGGTGATGGCCCAGAGCGAGTCATGACAGCTGCTAGCTTGATAGCTAATATTGCTAACTGGAACTCTGACAAAAAACTAATTAAGACATATGCAGACTGTCAATGTAGCAGATGTTTTCTTTTTAGGTGGGTATACGAGCTTAATCAGTTTAATCTGCTTAATTTACAGTTAAATTATCCTTTAAAATGTAACCACATCCACCTTATTCCTCGCCCCCATGGTTCTTTGCGTGAATTATTTGTGCAACTTCCGGTACTAGTTTAGAATGTGGAGTTATCACTAAAACATGACACTTTTTCTGGTTAAAAACAATGACTTTGGCATCAAAAATGCGGGAACACGGCCTTTTGCACCTCAAAAAGAGTAATATAATTATACCATTTCCCACGACTATCAAGGGATGAAAGCTGACCTTACAGACAGTAGCTCCATTAGTTAGCTCCACTGCTAAGATGCTAACGCTGCAAACAAGTAAAAGCTCTGAGATATATCAATGTCTCCACCGCAATAAAGTCAGTTGCATTTTGTTGATGTTGGACATAATCAGATTTACCTCAGAGCAGACATAGAATCTAGTCAGAGCCACAAAGAACCACAACACCGTGCTTGAGTGTTTTAAATTAAAATGCTCATGCTGCTGTCATGACATGAACACTTGTTATTTAAACTTAACACCTACAGACATTTTCTGACAATTGCTCTAAATTTTATTGATCTATATTTTGTGATAACTTAAAAATTAATGCATGCTGACGCTGCTAATATCAAGTCCATATTGTTCCAAGGCAGTGTAACGAATTAAAAAAAAAAATCCCAAAACTATTTGATATCTTTTTTAAATCGTTAAGCCTTAGGAAGTAAACTGTTACTATTTTTTTTTATTATTTTACTTCATGCAGCCTTGCATCTGGTGACATATATGATGCATAAACGTCAGATCTGTGACATTCATACAAGTGAAAGCATAGCTGGTGCTGTTGTATCTGTCCTGTGTTTGCACCACCGATCACACCAACAGTCCTTTTTAATTTTCAGTGCATGATCTACACATTGCCATTGAAACCACAGATTTAGCTGTGCTTATTTGTGAGAAGCCTCCATATATAGTCTATGGCACAACCACGAACATCAGCAACAAGTACCAGAACTACACCAAATCATTCAAAAAATACAAAAACTGCATGTGCTGAAATTTGCTGCCACTTGACTGCAAAACACCTATGTGGACTATACATTAAAACAAATTTGAAAACTTTTAAAAACGTTATTTTAAATGTCCCACTACTCCACTCTTGCTGACTGATTTAACACTACTTCAGCCCGAAACCGGAAGTTGCCCCCATAATTGTTTCTACAGCAGCTCCCTCAGGAATATGGTAGATACCTACACACTAAATACACTGAATTTCAGATACAGTATTCAGTGCAGCCTTTATTTTGCAGCACTTTAAGTCCAAATATTTGAGCAAAACTAATTGTAATGTGGTCTTATGGTTTTTACCGTTTTGTGAATGGAAGTTCAAAGAAATGCCTTCTAAAGAAAAGTAACTTTTTGACTGCCACACCGACAGACAGTTTTCACAGTATAATGTCAGTTTATGTGGAAATATGGCATATTCCTTCCTAAAAATCACTTTCCAAAATGGACCCTGCTCTGTGCTGTGGAAGATTTCCTTATTTTATCAATTCATATTCCACTGTGTTCCCGTTATTGACTCTAGCATTTCTAGGAGACAGCTAGGCTCCGTACTCCCACAGAATGTTCTTCTAACTCTGGAATTTCCCCACTGTGGGACTAATAAAGGCTTATCTTGTGGAAGGTAATAGAACAGGCGAGGAGGACTGCTTTGGACTCTGCAGTGGTAGATGCTCTTCAGAGAGCGGAGTGGAGTCCTGATGATCTTCTCCACTGTCTTCACTACTATCTTCAAGCGTTTGCAGTTCAGGGCAGTAGTGCTGCTGTACCACGCAGTAATGCAGTTGGTCAGGATGGTCTCGATGATGCAGCTGTAGAAATTAATGCGGATCCTTGGGGACATGCCGAACTTCTTCAGCCTCCTCAGAAAGTACAGTTGCTGTTGAGCTCTCTTAACCAGCTCTGTTGTGTTGTATGTCCATGTAAGGTCCTTGCTGATGTGGATGCCTAGGTATTTAATGCTGCTCACCCTCTCCACCTCAAGCTTCCAGATGAACAGCAGCCGATGGGGCCTCCTCCTCCCCTTCTTCATGTTCACTATCATCTCATTTGTCCTGTCCGTGTTGGGGGTGAGGTTGTTGTCCTCACACCATGACACCAGGCTGGCTACCTCCCTCCTATAAGATGCTTCGTCATCACCAGTGACACTGCTGTGTCAATCACGACACAGATCACTACTGTGTCATCCGCAAACTTTAAGATGATATTGTCCTTGTGGGAGGCAACACAGTCATGGGTGAAGGGGCTGTAGAGGATGGGGCTAAGAACACAACTCTGTGGGACACCTGTGTCCCTAATGATGCTGGCTGAAGTCCTGTTACCCATTCAGACAGACTGGGGCCTGCCAGTTAGAAAGTCCAGTAGCCAGTCGCAGAGGGTGGGGTGCAGGCCAAGTGAAGACAGTTTGAGGAGGTTCCGCCCCTAAAATTTTGGTCCAAACCAAACTGAAAAGTCCAAAAGTTCAGACCAAACAGGCTAGGAGACACTAGCTTTGTTCTTTCTCAAGTTACAGTCCAGACAGTCAGAGGTGACTGTCCTACCCACATTGACATCACATGTGTACTGAAAAGATCTGCTCAGTACTTATTTCCCCTATATTTTATCTCTGCTCCATATCCGTGGTACCAGGACACACTTTCCTGTACCTGACCACATCTCTGCTCCTGCTTCACCCACAACAAAATCCTTCTACAACAAAAACACCAACGCTCCACACTGCACTTGGATCACTGGCGGTCCATTTAGCAGCCCGTGCAAAGTGTTCACAACAAGTCTGCCTGTGGCTTCATTATCTCGTAAATGAGGATGGCAAATCACCTGGCAAGGGGCGGGGGGAGTAAATGTCCCAAAGTGGACGGTCTTTTGTCTGGCGAATGGCAAACCTTTCCCAGGAGAAGAAAAGTATTTTTTCTCTCTTTTTCTTTTTTTGTTATTAAACCCACAGTCATTAGTCAGTTACAGGGGTGAGTTGCGGGGGGGGGGGGGGGAACGTGAGGCCCTTTGTGGGACCTGAACCTTTTCAAATGCAAGCGCGCCTTTTGTTTTTGCAACCCTGTCAAGAACGGTCACCTAATTAGCCGTGATATCTCTGGCCGAAGAGAACGCATCGGTTAATGGCTCTTTACGGAATTTTCTTAATGAGTTTAGATGGCCATTGTGCAAAGCGGGGGGGGGGAGGGGGGCTCTTCTCTAAGACAAGAACGTGTTTCGAACACACACACACACACACACACATGACAATAGAGGGGGGAATAAAAGACAGAAAGGGTGAAGATTGAGCAACGAGCCGACACGACCAAATAGGAAAGGTGTAGCAGCGAGCATTACGGGCGGAATCGAGGAAGGCTGGGGTCATTACAGCGGGACAGAAATTCTGGTGGGCCTGCTTCCTATCTGGCGTCAGGGACCTCGGCAGCGTTCTTGACGCCTCGATCAGGTCCAGTTTACTTCGGCGAACTAGAGGGATCGCCTTGCTTTCCTTTTTTTCCCTTCCACCCCCTTCAATTTAATTTATTTTTTAACGCCCAACCTCCAGTCGCCCCCCCCCCCCCACTCTCCTCCTCTTTTTGCCCGTGTCTCAAGGCTGCAGCCCCCCACCCCCTTTCTTCTCGGCTCTGTGGAGAGGGAACAAGCTTGTTAGCTGGCATGGATATTTTGACTGGAGATACACTTTGGCCACTTGCCTATGGAAACAGTGTCAAAGCACAACCTGGCTTAATTGTCACATTGGCAGTCCTGGGAGAGGTCTTTGGTGAGGTCCAGGCCTAATAAATATCAAAAGCTTCTCTCATCTCGCTCTGCTCTACCCCTTCACACACACAAACGCACCCCCCCCTTTTTTTTTTTACCAGTGAGGGAAAACTTGTAAATTAATCTTAGTGTCAAAACAAGACTTTTCTCTTCTTGTGTCAGATTCTCTAGTTATTTTTCTGTTTTTGTCCCAGAAGTTTTCATCAAAGGCTAGCGCTGTCTGAGACCTAGCGTAAGACCGTCCGTGCAATTTATAGATTTGATGTTTATAGAGGCTTGCAGTTCCTCAGTTGATTTAATGAGAGTCTAAAACTTGAGCAAAATACACAGCAGAAAGAAGAAGAAAAAACCACAGAAGCTGTTCAGGAGTCGAGCGTTTACATCGCTTTGGGGCACTGGGTGAGAGAATGGGATTCAGGGAACTTGAATTTTCATTGTTGTGCAACAAATGGGTCACCACAGCTGCAAAGTGAAACGGTGGTGTGAAATATTACTGATTTTACATGAGACTGATGATTAGAGTGCAGTTTGTTTAAGGTATTTAGCAAAAAACATCTGATGCAATTTTTCCATATTTGGCTTTTGATGTCGGGTAGTTGGATATAAACTCAAACTTTGAGCTTTCATAATTCAACATGCTGCTTCAAATGATGCGCATTAATCATTTAACTGCCACAGATTATAAAAGTAAAACCTAGAAAAGCACTCAAAGAGCATATACCTCCACCAAGGCTCCTTCCATCCCTCATGGATCACCTCCAAAATGTAATGGGTTCGTGTGTCAGCCAAGAGCCACCTCTGGTGAACATTGCATCAATGTCTGTCCAGTGGTTTTGCAATATTCTTGCTAACACACTGTGAGAAGATAAGAGCCTAGGCAGATGTATGCATTCTCGGATCATCATCAAAATGTAATGAGTTCCTCTCTAGGCCAGGGACCACCTCTGGTGAAAATGGCATCCAAATCCATCCAGTTTTTGTGTAATCCTGCTGCACAAATAAAACCAAGGCCCTTGGTGAAGGTATGCACTCTCAGATCATCTCCAAAATCTAGTAGGTTCATACTTAGGCCAAGGGTTGCCTTTGGTGAAAATTTCATTCAAATCCATCCAGTAGTTTTTGCATAATCCTGCTGACAAACAAGCAAACCAACACAGATAAAAACATTAGATAGACAGATAGATAGATACTTTGTTTCAAACAAAAAAGTATAACAAAAACAAAACAAATGACAAATGCAATAAAGTAACAGTATACACTGTTCGAAAGGGAGAAGGAAGAAGTGAACACTTATTAATTCCATCTCCTTTTTTCCATAGATACACCCATGTGAATTATATACAAATTACCACCTTTAAGACCCCAAGTAAACAATTTACTGTATTTTTTACAAATCAACATTAACACCCATCCATCCTAACATACATTGATGTCCACACATCAAAACCAGCCTCAAACAACACAGTGCTGTCCCACCCACCATTCCATAGTGTCCCATAATGTCCCAGAGTGAGCATAGTGAATTGTACATATAAATACTACCCTTCTAACATATATCCTTTCAGCAAATAATGTTTATAGCTCTTTTTGGATTGATTTCTGTTTGTACATAGTTTCAGTTCTGGCTCCAGACTGTTCCACAAATCCACCCCACAGACAGATATGCACAGACTTTTCTTGGTTGTTCGTATCTTGGGTTTTGTAAAGTTTAAGTCTCCTCTCAAATTATGAACATTGTCTCTTTTTTTAAATATTTTTTGTATATTAGTTGGGAGTTGATTATTAATTGCCCTGTGTAGAAGAGCTCGGAATGACGAGGCGATGTGACTTATAAACCAAAGTTTATTATCAGCTTTGCTCCTCTAACAAGTCTCATCTAGTGCAGCAGCAGAAGAAGTAAGAGAGCGAACACATTCGGCTCTGTGTACTTATACTCACACACAACAAAAGACATGCATACAAAGCTGACATCCCCCATTAACTTAATTATCCTCCTTTGTCTTCGTACTCCTCCACCTGGCCCTGGGAGGTCAGGGCGACCTATCTGGTCTCCACCGCAGCACCTCAGATGCTCTTTGATCTTCACTGGCGGTTGAGACCCTTTGTCCTGTTCTGAGGTGTGAAGTCGCTTTACATATGTAATCACCAAACATTCTCACATGTTTAAACATATGTAGGTTATGGAATATATGATTAATATAGACCACAGCCCCCCCCCCAAAACGACTAAGAAAAGGACAATAGGAAAATTCACAGTTTAAGATAATTATTATGACATACTAACTGCTACACCTCTTGACAAAGAGGAAACTTTCCAGCAGCTATGCTCCTGTAGAGAGTTCAGTGGTAATCATAACAGCATAGTAATATCACAAGTCAGTCCTAAACTGTTACAGCACAATTAGTGAACAACTTTTGAGTAGTTTGCATCAGTCCTTGTGCCGTCTGGGCTTTAATCTTCTTCCGAATCTGCTGTGGGTCCGCTTGGGTGTCCTGGTGGGACCTTCCTGTAAGGAATCTGTAGCTTGGGAAGGAGAGTGATTATTTGTTCCCTGCAGGGGGGCTGAGTCTTTTCTCTTGGGGGGTCTACCCCGCCGAGGTGCTCTCGCCAACCGTGCAGGCTCGTCTCTCAACAAGAAGGCAGGTTTAAGTCTGTCAATGCTGACTGTTTCTTTTCTGTCCCCAAAATCAAGCACAAAATGCTTATCACCAGGTCCCAGCACTCTGAATGGTCCATCGTATGGTGGGCGGAAGGTTGGTTTTAAAGCTTCATGCCTAACAAAAACGAATTCAGCGTTTTTTAAAGCTTGGGGGACAAAAACCCGTGGAAAAGAGTGATGTGCCGGCCCGGGGAGAGAGTCCGGTCCGTTGCTGCCTAAAAACTTCGGGGCTGGAAGATGCCCTGGCTCTGGGTTCTCTGGTAAAAATTCACCTGGGAGCCTGAGAGGTTGTGCAAAAACTAATTCTGCTGGGGAGGCGTCTAGATCCTCTTTAGGTGCAGCACGCAACCCCAATAAAACCCAAGGAAGTTTATTTACCCAATTTGTATCCGTTAGTGAGGCTCTGAGGGCGGCCTTAAGAGACCTGTGAAAACGCTCGCATAACCCATTAGCCTGAGGGTGATAAGCGGTGGTGCGGTGAATTGTTGCTCCTAAGCTGCTGGCCATGGCTGACCAAAGCTCCGAGACAAATTGAGGCCCCCTATCGGACGTGATGTCCGATGGGACGCCGAAACGTGCCACCCAGTTTGTCAAAAAAACGCGAGCGACTTCCTCCGCTGTGGTTGACGCCAGAGGGACTGCCTCCGGCCAGCGCGTAGTACGGTCTATCATTGTTAACAGATGTGTGAAACCTTGGGAGGAAGGTAGTGGTCCCACGAGGTCGACATGAACGTGGTCAAACCTTCTAGCAGGGATTCGAAAAGGCTCTAGAGGGGCTTTTGTGTGTTTGTGTATTTTGGCGCGCTGACAAGAAATGCAAGTCTTTGCCCATTCTTTTACGTTTTTGCGCAGGCCGGGCCACACAAACTTTTCGGCGACCATTTTAACCGAAGCGCGCACACCTGGGTGCGTGAGGGAGTGAATTGAGTCGAAAATACGGCGGCGCCATGCAGCTGGGACTACCGGGCGAGGTCGGCCGGTTGAGATGTCGCATATTAGGGGGGGCACACCGTCGCGTAAACCCCTTTCCTCCAGCCTTAACCCTGTTGGTCCAGACAGGAGTGCGCACACGTCCGCGTCACTACTTTGCTCCTCCGCCATGGCTGCATAATCTATCCCTACGTGGATTGGGGCTGCGTATGTGTCCGCATTGGCGAAGAGTTCTGCGGCTGAGGTAGTATAATCTGTCTCCTCGCGCTCTGGCGATGTCACAGCGCGAGAGAGGCAGTCTGCTACCATGTTAAGTTTGCCTGCCACATGTTGAATGTCTGTGGTGAACTCTGAAATCGCAGCTAGCTGTCTTTGTTGCCTGCCTGACCACAGTTCAGAAATTTTAGCCATCGCAAAGGTGAGCGGTTTGTGGTCTACAAAAGCCGTGAAACGCCGCCCCTCCAACCAGAACTGGAAGTGGCGGATGGATAAATGAAGCGCTAGCAGCTCCCTGTCAAAGGTGCTATATTTACGCTCAGTTTGGTTTAGCGATTTGCTGAAAAATGCCAAAGGTTGCCAGGTTCCGCCGATGTGTTGTTCTACAACCGCCCCTATGGCCAGGTCTGAAGCGTCTGTGGTTAGCGCAATGCGGGCCGAGGGATCAGGGTGAACCAACAATGTGGCATTAGCTAGGGCACTTTTTACTTCCGCGAAGGCGCGTTCGCGCTCCGGGGTCCATTCGACCGCGTTGGAAGGTTTTTGTTTTCTGAGCGCGTCATATAGGGGCTGCATGAGCTGAGCTGCGCGGGGGAGGAAACGGTTGTAAAAATTAACCATTCCCAAAAATTCTTGCAGCGATTTGACCGTTTGTGGCCGTGGGAAACTTTTTACTGCGTGAACTTTGTCTGGCAATGGGACTGCCCCCTTCGGTGAAACTCTGTGTCCCAAAAAATCAATTTGTGACACGCCGAATTTGCATTTGGCTGGATTGATTATTAACCCGTGCTCTTCTAGTCTCTGAAAAACCATAGTGAGATGCTGTTCGTGTTCTTCCTCAGACGAGCTGGCTACCAGCATATCGTTGAGGTAGACGAACACGAAAGGGAGGTCGCGTAATACTGCGTCCATCATCCGCTGAAAAGTTTGAGCAGCGCCTTTGAGGCCAAAAGGCATCTGCAAAAATTCAAAAAGACCGAGGGGGGTTATTACAGCTGTTTTAGGAATGTCTTCCGCTCTAATGGGGACTTGATGATAACCGCGGACCAGGTCTATTTTTGAAAAAATGCGCGCACCCGCCAGATGTAGTGAAAAATCTTGGATGTGAGGAATAGGGTAGCGGTCATGCGCTGTCGCATTGTTTAATCTGCGGTAATCACCGCACGGTCTCCAAGAACCGTTGGATTTCGGGACCATGTGAAGCGGTGACGCCCAGGGGCTTTTTGAGCGCCTGATAATGCCTAGTTTTTCAAGGGTGGTAAACTCGTCCCGAGCTATGGCGAGCTTGGTCGCGTCTAAGTGCCGAGCTTTGGCGAATACGGGTGGGCCCGTTGTGGGGATAAAGTGTTCGACCCCGTGCTTAGCCACTGTAGCTGAGAATTTGGGAATTGTGAGTGCTGGAAATTGGGTGAGGAGTTGATCAAACTTACCTCCTGCTGTAGTGACGCTGGCCTGCATGGGTGGTGGAGAAACTCGAGCTGAGCAGGGAATAGAAGCAAAGGACAATGCATTAACCAAGCGTCTGTTCGCTAGATCAACTAATAACCCATGTGCACACAAAAAATCTGCGCCCAACAAGTTAAAACTCACCGCCGCTACAACAAATGTCCATCTGTAGTTGTGGCCATGGATGCGGAGGGGCAGGTTCCTTTCGCCAAAAGTGTTGATGATGGAGCCGTTGGCTGCCACCGCTCCATTGCCCCGGGGGCCCATGGCCCGGTCTGCTTGATAAAACTCAGTTGAGCTCCCATGTCAATGAGGAACTGCTTGCCGGTGTGTCCGTCCGTCACATATAGAAGCTTGCTTTTTTCGCCGAGAACTGCCGCTGTTAACGGTTCTTGACTTTGGCGTCTTCCCGAAATCGTGAATTTGCAGGGGGGAAGGCATTTGTAAGCCTTCTCGGCGAAGCGGTGGTGGTAATAACAGACGTCGCTCCGTCTGTTACGTCTTGGCTGTGTCGCTGCCATGGCGGGCGGATTCTGCTCATTGGTTTGTGGCTCCCCGTTGCTCCGGACATTGGCGTTGAGGTCTGCGGATGCTGCTGTGGGTGTCTGTTCCTTGCAGGCGTTGACGAGTCGCTGCGCTTCGTGAGCCAGCGTGCGGAAGTCTTGCTGGGTGCTGCATCGCATGTTGGCCAGTGTCCCTCTCATGTGTGGCGGCAGCATACTGAGGAATATAAATTGGAAGAGGAAATTGTCATTGTCCTCTTCTTTAAGTTGCAGCAGGTCCTCCATGAGGGCCTTGCGTCTGCATCCTCTGTGGCCGTAGACCGCCAGGATCCTCTCGGCTCTCTCCTCGTCAGAGGGGACGAAATTCGCCACGATGGTCGCTTTCAGTTCTCTGTATTTGTCCTGGGCCGGCGGCCGCTGGATGATGCTCCGCACACATCTCGAAGTGGCGGCGTCGAGTTTGGCGACGATGTGATAGAACTTTGTATCGTCAGCCGTGATGCACGCAAGTGCAAACTGGGCTTCAGCTTGCTGAAACCACGAGGCGGGGTCTTCCTGCCAGAAGTCCGGCAGCTTGACGGTGACGGCATTTGTGTGGGCCGTCCCTGATGTGTCCGCAGTGTGAGAGTGTCTTCCTTCGGCTCTCACAGCGGTGCTGATGCTCGGTTGAGCCCTCTCTATCACTTCTGCCGTGGGGGAACGTCGTCCATCTGTTCCCCTGTCTGCATGGGCGCCGGTGTCTGCCTGGGTCACCACAGATGAGTCGATCGCTGGGGAACGCCTCTGGTCCATCCTCGCATCAGGGTCACCAGTGTAGAAGAGCTCGGAATGACGAGGCGATGTGACTTATAAACCAAAGTTTATTATCAGCTTTGCTCCTCTAACAAGTCTCATCTAGTGCAGCAGCAGAAGAAGTAAGAGAGCGAACACATTCGGCTCTGTGTACTTATACTCACACACAGCAAAAGACATGCATACAAAGCTGACATCCCCCATTAACTTAATTATCCTCCTTTGTCTCCGTACCCCTCCACCTGGCCCTGGGAGGTCAGGGCGACCTATCTGGTCTCCACCGCAGCGCCTCGGATGCTCTTTGATCTTTACTGGCGGTTGAGACCCTTTGTCCTGTTCTGAGGTGTGAAGTCGCTTTACATATGTAATCACCAAACATTCTCACATGCTTATACATATGTAGGTTATGGGATCAGAATCAGAATCAGAATCAGAATCAGCTTTATTGGCCAAGTATGCACAACACATACAAGGAATTTGACTTTGGCTAAAAACTTGCTCTCATTGTTCAGGTGGAGGATTTAAATAAGGATTCAATGACAACAGAGTATGTACAGTAAATTACAGTCTGTCCACGTTTCTATAAAAGGATGCAAATATGTACAGGAATATATGCAGTTATTTACTCAGACTAACCACACTTTGCAGAAATATATGAAAAAATATACAGTCACACAGTATTTCAATGTGAATTCAGATTCAGTGATATAATGTGAATGAAGTAAAAAGCAGTGTGAGAGTTATGTGCAATGTAAGAATGGATGAAAAGTCATGAGTACAGCAACAGGTAGGACTAGGTGAATGTTAGGAGTTCATCAGAGTGATGGCTTGAGGAAAGAAACTGTTCCTGTGACGGATATATGATTAATATAGACCACACCCTGTACATTACTTGTGCTGTCTTAAATTTAACTAAATCGATGAACTTTATGACATGTGACTTTAAAAACAACGAATTGGTATGGTCTCTATATCCTACATTATTTATTATCCTTATAGCTCTTTTTTGTAATGTGCATATTGACTGTAGGTTGGTTTTGTAGGTGTTTCCCCAGACTTCTACACAGTAGTTAAGGTAAGGTAAAAACAGTGAATTGTACAGTAAGACCAATGATTTATAGTCCACGATGTGTCTTGTCTTCCCCAGTATGCCTATACATTTTGCTAATTTGGCCCGGATGTGACTGATGTGAGGTTTCCAGCAGATTTTATTGTCTAGCGTCACCCCCAGAAACTTATTTTCCTGTACTGTTTCTTTTCTGGTATCATCTATCATTACCATTATTTCATGATTTATTTTATAATTTCCGAACAACATAATCTTTGTTTTTTTTTAGATTTAGAGATAATTTATCTTTGTTGAACCACTGCGTTAACTTTTTCATTTCAGTTGTGACCACCTCTAAAACCTGCTGCAAATTCTCACCAGTGCAAAACACTAAAACATTACCGCCAAAGGAGGTAATAAATGTGTTTATAAAAGGGTGAATGAAATTACTGCAAATGTCCTGGATCTGGTTGAGCACCGCACCATCTTGTTCTGTGTTCACTCTTTGCAACGCCTACTGAGGACAGCAGGCCAGAACTTGACCGTCGCCAGCTGCAGGAGGACTCCAGCCCACAGAATTTATTTATTTATTGAAATAAAACAACACAAAAACAATCCAAAACAACAATGAAAAGGAGCAGAAGGAATAAAAATTTTATATAAAGTGCCCCCCCTTGACATAACCCTATTTACGAGAACATATAAATAAAAGAAATAATAAAAATATAATATGAAATAAGGCTGATATACAGTAGCTTCTGACAACTACCTGCCAAGGCACACCTCATTTTAACCTATCACAACCAAAACAGTTATCAGTTAATATATATATATATTTTTTAAGAGCTACTCCGGCGACTCTAAAACCACCTCCAAAACCAACGTGTTTTGCCCAAAATAGTATATTGTGGCTTTTGATACACACACACACAAAAACCCAACTTTCATTGCCTTAGAATGGCTTGGAGACAGCTTTTATATCTTTGACCTACTTAAGTATGTGTAAATGGTGAATGGTAAATGGCATTCACTTATATAGCGCTTTTATTCTCATCTCTAGATGACCAAAGCGCTTTACAGATCCTGCTATCCACCCATTCACACACACATTCACACACTGATGGCGGCAGAGTATGTGTGATAAGTATGTGTGGATCTATGAATATTCTAATTAGCTCCACCCACACTCCTGCCCACCAGAAACTGGAAGAATATGAGGATGTTGTACAAGGTTCCGAGAAGACGATCTAACTTTGGGAAGTACCGCCGTAGGTGAACCCACGGAAGAGTCACTGACTGGCCCGGCATGGAGGCTGGAAGGCTCCCTGCCAGTCTCTGGTTACCCTCTCATCACGGATCGCCTCACTGGGGGCCGGCAAGCAGTTCACCTTGGTCTGGTGTGCCCACCAGCTGGCTCACCTCTGAGGCACTCCCTGGCCTTCTTCCTTCGGAGCTCGCCTTGCTTCGAGCTGCTCCAAGGTGAACTGCTTGCTGGCCCTCCGTGAGGCAATCCGTGGTGAGTAGGTAACCAGAAATCGCTTCTTCGAGGTAAGAGGGAGGAGTGTTCTCCCCGGCTCACTCCGGGGAGAGGCGAGGTGGTTGACGGGGCACACCGGCGGATACTCCCAGTGAAGCGAGCCCTCCAGCCAGGCAGCAACTGCCTTTCCACTCCACCAAGAATGATCCTTCCGCAGGTTCACCTATGACAATACTCGTCCTACCATTGCGCCACACACACCAGGGCCATCTCCTCTGGCATGCAGGCTGCAAGCCTGTGTCCTCTCCGGTATTTTAGCTGGGACACTGAGATTTTTCCAAATAAAATTAATCATTGCTGTTGTATTTTCATGTCTGTAGGTAAGACATATAATTTAAAAGAGAATTTCTTGCTCACACAGCCAAAAACTGAACATGTATATGGGGCTGAAAAGTTCATAGTGGTCAAATTTAACCAAATGTGGTTTATTTTTTGTTTTTCAACATAGTTTCCCCTTCGGTCCACACACTTCTTCCATCGGTGTTGTAGCGCTTGGATCCCTGCAGTTTAAAAATAAACCACATTTGGTCAAATTTGACCACAATGAACTTTTCAGCCCCCTCCCCCCCCCATATAATCTGTCATTTTTCTCAATTTGTAAAAAGTTGAGCTCCTGCTTGCTCCTCGGCTCCTGCCTCTTCCCCCGAGAGAGTGAAGTAGGGGTGTCAGTGCCTAGCCTGACTGGTTAATGTTATAACCAATGAGGCTAAGCAGGACTACTGACATAGCTAGAAACACTCTGTCCAAATCTGCCTTTTTGGGGATGGGGGGTGGAGCTTAAGCAGACATTCACACCAGAAAAACACATGGTTGGGAGTCTGGAATGATTTTGCTCTTGATATGTCTTGTAAATCACAAGAAACATGTTACAGACATGTTAACAACGGAAAAAAAATAGATTTTTGCCAGAGTGTCACTTTAGCATTAACTTTTATGATCTTTTTAAAAATATTCTTTGATCTCTGTGTCCAGACTGTTCCACCATCTAATTCCTTTTACAGCGATACATCGTTCCTTCAGTTGGGTTCTAAATCTGTGCTCATCAAAAATCTCTTTTCTTTTTTAAAATCACATTTGCTGTCTCTTGGTTCAAATCTTTTCTGAATGTTTGAAGGCAGTGTGCTCTTATGAGCTTTGTACATTATTAAATACTGTAAAAAAATACTGTAATCTACCAATTCATTAAACTACATCACAGGTCAGAAAGTCTGGTCGTCCACTAAAAAATATTCCACTGAAAACTCACTCAAAGAAAATCTCTCTCCCTTCATTGGTCGATTCCCTATTGAGCAAATTATACACCCTGTTTCTTTCCTCGAGCCTTTCCTCCCACTTTCAGGATCAGTGTTGGAGAAGTTACTAAAAAATAGTTACCAGCTGCAGTTACTAGTTACTTCTTTTCAAAAGTTATTGAGTTACTTTTGAGTTACTGCATGATTGAAGTAACTAGTTACTTGGAAAAGTAACTTTCACTTTACTTTTAAATGCATACTTAAATCATCTTGCACACACTGCAAGATCAAGGGCGCCTTGTTCTCATCAGAAAAAAGAAGAAAAAGAAAACTGTCATGATTAAACTTGAGAGCTCACGTGCACGGTGCCACAGCACAGGAAGTAACCACACAAAGGGGCACGTTTGAAATTTTATTAAATTGCAAAAACGCAAGTGCACAGCTGAAGAAACAGTCACTCGTCAGAGGAAGCACCCTGTGGAGAGAAGACGAGAGCTGTGAGCAGAGGAGTGGAGTAATGGGAAATGGGCGAGCCAAAATGCCACTTACTTGGGATTCCAGGGAGAACCAGCAGAGATCCAGCGGGGAACAGACGAACCAGTAGAGTGTGGAGGAGATGGTGCCTGACTGGGTGGAGTAGGAAGCTGAAGGATAGTGAGGTGTGGCAGGATAGCGCACGCAGTCCTGGAGACACACCTGCACGGTGGCAGCAACCTGAGGAAAGAGGAGAAAAAGGGTTGGACGACGTGTCGAAGCCTGTAACTTATACTTGCTTGTCTAAACGCGGGCAGTATACCCAGACGAGCCAGCGTTGAATGCGCGGAGAGAGACTCCTTAAGTACGCTGGCTGATGAGCGGACGCAGGTGTGTCTTCTGCCTCAGGTGCAGTGATGAGTTGGTGAAAGTGAGGCAGGACGGGAGGGGTGCACTCTCGCTGCCCATGACAGGGCCCCCCTTCTAGGAGCGCCTCCTGGCGGTCCGGAGGGCTTCTCCGGGCGAGCACGGTGATAGGCCCGGAGCATCTCCTTGTCCAGAACTGCCGATGAGGGGACCCAAGACTGCTCCTCAGGGGAGTAGCCCTCCCAGTCCACCAAATACTGCAGGCCCCGGCCCCAACGGCGAACATCCCACACACTATGTACAGAGTAGGCGGGGTGGCCGTAAATAATCTGAGGAGGAGGAGGCGGCTTCGGGGGGTGGGGAGAGGCAGAGAGGAGTGGCCGAGAGGGGCTTAATGTGGGTGACGTGGAACGTGGGGTTCACCCGTAGGGTCGAAGGCAGCTTCAGCTGGACCGACGCATCGTTTATCACCCGAGAGATGGTGTATGGCCCAAGGAAGCAGGGGGACAGCTTCTTAGACTTTTCTTTCAGAGGAATCTGACTTGCTGCCAGCCAGACCTGCTGCCTGATGATGTACTTGGGGAGCCGGAACCCGCTTCCTATCAGCAGCGGCCCGGGTGCGTTCCGTGGTGCGGGCAAGGGCAGCTCGAGTAGACCTCCAGACTTTTTTTAGTTTATCAGAAAATCTTCATAAATTTGTGAGAAAATTGTAAATTTATGACAGAAAAAGTCACTTCTGTTTTTGTAAATTTGTAAAAACAATTTTTAATAAATTAGTGACTTTATTGCTTTTCTAATTCTTATAACTTGCTTTTTTTTCTTGATGTTTTTTTCCTCAGCATTAGTTAATTTTTTTTCATAAATTTATAACACATGGACGATAAATTTGTGACTTTCAGCGTCTTTGATGATATTTTAGCACCTTTGTTCTTTTTTTTTATGTCTCTGTGGTGAAATGACCTTCATCACCTCCTGCCTGTTCTCTTCTCTTTTGGTTCCGTTTATGGTTCTTATAGAACCTTGGTGCCTCTTTAAAGCCTCCACTCCTCCAATGCCAGCTTAATGGCAAGCAGCTCTCTGTCCCCCACGTCATAATTCCTCTCAGCCGACGTAAGCTGATGAGAGAAATTTGCACATGGGAGGAGCTTCTGATTGGGGAGCGTGTGCTGTGACAGCACAGCACCAACCCCCAAATCAGATGCGTCCACCTCGAGGATGAATTGGAGCTGCGTGTCCATGCCTGTCCATAAAAATTATGAACAGGATCGGTGGCAAAGGGCAGCCCTGGCGGAGTCCATCTCTCACTGGGAATGACTCCGACCGAGTGTTGGCAATACGAACCAAACTCTCACAGCAGTCGTACAGAGACCGAATAGCACGTAACAACAATCCCGATACCCCATACTCCCGAAGCACCCCCCACAAAAAACCACAAGGGACGCGGTCAAATGCCTTCTCCAAGTCCACAAAACACATGTAAACTGGTTGGGCAAACTCCCACGAACCCTCAAGAATTCTCGAGAGGGTAAAGAGCTGGTCCGATGTGCCACGGCCAGGACAAAAACCACATTGCTCCTCCTGAATCCGAGGTTCGACCAACGGCCGGACTCTCCTCTCCAGTACCTTGGCATAGACCTTCCCAGGGAGGCTGAGGAGTGTGATCCGTCTAAAGTTGGAGCACACCCTCCGGTCCCCTTTTTTGAAGAGAGGAACCACCATCCCGGTTTGCCATGCCAAAGGCACTGCCCCCGACCTCCACGCAATGTTGCAGAGGTGTGTCAACCATGACAGCCCAACAACATCCAGGGCCTTGAGGTACTCAGGGTGAATCTCGTCCACCCCCAGTGCCCGGCCACCAAAGAGATTTTTAACCACCTTGGCGACCTCAGCCCCTGTGATAGGCGAGTCATCCCCCTCATCCCCAAACCCTGCTTCCTCTGTGGAAGGCGTATCAGTGGGATTGAGGAGATCCTCGAAGTATACTCGTCAGTTTATTTGCGGTAAAAATATCTATCCATATTAATGAAATGAGTCATGCGAGTAATGCATCTTATCAAATTTCAGTAACTATAATGCATTACTGAATTTTTAAACGTAATTTTGTTACACAGCACATTACTGCAAAAGTAGTGGCATGACAGTAATGCATTACTTTGTAACGCGTAACTCCCAACACTGTTCAGGATCCATCCCACACTCTATGTCTCCCAGATTAAACATATCTCCTCCTCCTGGATCATCATTGATGGACAACCAGCACACACTCTGTGGTGTGTCATCCGCCAGCGAAGTTTGGAGTTGGAAGCATCATGTTGTGAGGTTGCCAACCACCAGGAAGGCAATGCACAGCACAGAGAAGGCAATGCACTCCACTGTCAGAGGCTCCATGCATTCTCACATTGCAAGACTCCATTATTAAACACAAGTCACATTGAAGCTTGTTTTAAGTTTGCTAGGTGGCAATTTGACAAACCAAAGAAATGTTGGGAGAATGTAGTGTGGTCGGATGCAACATAAGCCAGGTACAGCCACAAAAACTCAGAGACAAGGGTGTAAGTTTTATTGTATTTTTATTAAAGTGATAAGTGGCGAGTTTTGAAGTGATCTGATCTGCAGGGTAGGAGAAGGGAGAAGGGAGAAGGTGAGCAAATGTTGGCGATGAGACTGGTAATTAACTGAGTAGCATTTAGCTTACCATCATGGGGGAGATGACAATGATATCCATTTCAGGGAGCTGACATGGAGGACCAGTGGTGAGTGTATGGAGAGGGTGAGTATTGCTTGGTTACGAGGAAACAGGTGGAGAAGAGACTTCAGAGTGTCATGGTGATAGGACCGCAGGTGTTCTGCAGGTGTTCCTACGCCTCCTGTGGATGCTTCCTGGGATGCTTCCTGTGGTCACGTATCGTCACTTCCTGTATTGCTGGCTGTCCGTGTGGTTTGCTCTGTGGTTAGCTCTCCTTAATCTCCTGAGGATTATTGCCTTTAATTGTATTTTAATCACTTTTGTCCATCTACCGTTAACTCTCACTTCTGTTTAACAACCTTCTTGCACCTGTGTGCGCACTCAGTGTCATCTAATCACCCTTTTAAGCCTTCTGTTCACCTTTCATCAGTGTTTGTGTTAGCTTCGGGTTAGCCACTAGCTACTAGCTCTCCTTCCCCTTCTCCTCTGGTGTGCTCTCTGTGTCAGATGTTTAGCTACACCTCTGCCTCTTTTAGTGATAATGGTAAATGTAGTAAATGTTGTCTTTTTGAGGCGCTCGAGGCGAGGTTGTCTGATTTGGAATCCCGGCTCCGCTGCACTGAAACACCGTCTGCGCCAGTTAATAATGACAGAGCTGCTTAGCTGCAGCGGAGCTCCCTAGCATAGGGTGGCCTGCTAGCGGTCCTCCGGTCTTCCTTAGCAGCGAGGAGAATGGGTGGGTGACGGTGAGAAGGAAGCCTAGCCGCAAGGCCCCGGTTCACCACCAACCTGTCCATGTTTCTAATCGCTTTTCCCCACTCAGCGACACACCCGCTGAGGAAAAACCTCTGATCATTGGCGACTCTGTAGTCAGAAACATGAACCTAGAGACTCCAGCGGCCATAGTCAAATGCATTCCTGAGGCCAGAGCAGGCGACATCGAGTCAAATTTGAAAATGCTGACTAAAAGTAACTGTAAATACTCCACAAATGTTATCCACACTGGCATTAACGACGCCCAACTCCGGCCGTCGGATGTCACAAAACTTAACGTGGAATCGGTGTGTGACTTTGCAAAACAATGTCTGCCTCTGTAGTATTCTCTGGGCCCCTCCCCAATCTGACCAGTAATGACATGTTTAGCCGCTTGTCATCCTTCAACCACTGGCTGTCTGTGTGGTGTCCTCAAACAATGTGGGCTACATCGACAATTGGAGCTCATTTTGTCATGTTGTAAAAATCCCTGGGTGCTGCTGAATGTACAGATACAAGCAAGGGAGTGAGAGAGGGACTGAACAAGAGATTAAGCGCGAGTGAGGGAATGATGAATGGAGATGGTGATGATGGGTTGGTTTTCTGTGGCACTTTGCATGTCAGGTGGCATCTTGGGGTGCCTGTGGTGGTCTGCTGATCAGTCGCTCGGGTGGGCACTGGGGGTGGGGGTATGCTTCTGTGGCTGTGGCTGCCCTGGGGCGGCCGCTGGCCTGCACTAGCCAGCTCCCCGGCCACTGCCAGGCATTGATGCATGTTCAGGTTCAGTGCATCCACATCGCCGTCACCCTAAGAAATAAGGGTGAATGAGGGTGGGTGAGTGTGAGGGGGAGAGCATGAATGGATGTGAGTAGGTGGACTTGTGAGTGAGAGTGTGTGCGTGGGTGAGCGTGAGTGGGTGTGGGTGACCCTGAGGGCAAGTGGGAGTAAGATTGAGCGGGTACAGGAGTGAGAGAGAATGGGTGGGTCTAGGAGTGAGAGAGTGGGTGCACGTGGGTGTACGTGGGTGCGTATGAGAGCATGAGGTTGTGAAGTTGTGAGGATGGGTGTGTCTGCTGGTTGGGAGGTGCTGAATTGAGGGGGTAATGCCTATTGGCTATGTAGGCTTCCCTGGGCAGGGGGGGACTTCTTTGGGCATGGGGGTCCCCGAGGTGTGCGGCGGTGGCGCTGGGGGGAGTGGGCCCAGTGTAGGGTTGCCTGGGGGGGCTCGCGCCGGGGGGCACAGGTCGGTCTCCGGCCCAGGGGATGGGGGCACTGGCCTCCTGCCGCATGGGGTCCGGGGGCTGGCGTTGGCCCCGGTGGGGGGTGGGGGCTTGGCGGGCCCGCCATGCCGGCAGCCTGACGGCCTGGCCTCCCTCAATCATCCCTCTTGGGGTGGATGCCTGGCTTCCCTGGGGCTTGCTGACCTCGGGCATTCGTGCCCTATGGGGGTTGGCAGTGGTCCCTTGCCTTCTCGGGGTTCCCGGGGGGATGGGGGCAGTTGCTATGACCGGCCCCCCTCTTTGTATGTTTCCAGACAAACCACTCACATGCACACACTTATTTTGCATGCGCTCTCATATATACGCACATGGGCGCACACACACAAATGTCTCTCCTTTAACAGGTGCAGATACCAGTCTTGTGTTGAGACATCTTCGGTGGAAGAAGCAGTTTGTCTTTTGTTTGTTTTAGTTGTTGATTTGTTTGTCTTTATGTCTGTTCCTCTCCCTTTTCTTTCCCCCTCCACACACTTCCTTTCCCCATTCCCCATCCTGTCGGGTCCTCCATGGGTAAAATAATTTAAATAAAGTATTAAAAGTTATTACAGGAGTTTACAACAATATACAGTACATAGGTACTGTATAAGGCTCCTTTTGGCAAAGTAAATCTGTTTTGGCACAATAAGGGTAACAGATCTCTGTTCTGCTCACCTAGCTGCCTAACAGGACATGGGGGAAAAAATAGTCATTGTTTTTAGGGCCACTCATGATCAGGCCCCCAAATA
This sequence comes from Pholidichthys leucotaenia, assembly GCA_020510985.1. Taxonomy (NCBI): domain Eukaryota; kingdom Metazoa; phylum Chordata; class Actinopteri; order Cichliformes; family Pholidichthyidae; genus Pholidichthys; species Pholidichthys leucotaenia. The sequence continues at coordinate 328,318,337 of CM035845.1, forward strand.
TATCACTGAGCTGCTTAAAGTGTATAACCCCTCATGGTCTCTGAGGTCCTCGGATCAATATTTACTGGCTTTCCCTCAAACCCATATTAAAACTTGAAGTGATTGAGCCTTTCAGACAGTGGCAGCAAAATTCTGGAATGCTTTACCACTGTCTTTACACTCAGTAAACTCTGTTGATGCTTTTAAAAAGCAGCTGAAGAGCCTACTGTTCAAACAGGCTTTTTAGTTTGGTTATGTTTTTTTTTTTTGATTGTCTTATGTTTTTGTCATTGTACTGTATTTGTGAATGTGTGTTTTATTATACGAGGCCAACATGAAACCTCCAGACAAACCCACACGAGCCCTGTAAGACAGTCCAGATTTAACCTATCATGGGGCCCACATGGGCATGCTGGCCAGGTATTTACAGACTTGCATGGGGAGTCCAGAAGAGGGATCTTCAGGGAGGTGAGAGACACACGGAATGACAAGAAGCAGGCAAACCCGGAAAGCAGCAGAGCAGCAGAGCTGCTGAGCTGCGGCAATCCCACAGTGGACTGAGGTAAGCTGTAATCGGGGCAGGTGAGCTAAAGAGCAGCAGCTGCAGGCAATGATTCACACTTTCTGGTTGTCAAACTACACACTATGTGGGAAGGAGAAATGGCACTGTACCCCCCCCCCCAAAAAAAAAAAACAAAAAAAAACAAAAAACCTAGAACTTAGAGATGGATGCATCATTGGCAGACTTTGTTTAAATAAGATAAGATAAGAACAATGATCAAAATTTAAACAAAATAAGAGTATGAAAGTTTGTTTAGTGTAGTAAAACCTGACACTACAAGAGAATATTAAACAATGGTCCACATTCATCCTTCAGACAGGATATATATTCTAGGAATATGGCTATAAAACGCCTCTTCATCATTGGCGCTACAGTGATACATGGTGTCACATGTGTCCGTGACATTAAATGAGATTTACTTCAACTCTTTTATACACTTTAGCTTTTTATCGGTCTGCCCAGAGGAGAATTTTATCAGGTGCCATAAGCTCATGGATTTACAATGTTTATGATATCTGTTTAGAATATCGGAACAAAACTGGCTAATGGCGATCGGCGGCCACGTTGGCAGCTTGCTCCTACCCCCCCACTGCCTCCAAGACAAATTCCTGTGCATGTCGGCTACACGGTGTGTTAAACAATTTGGGGTCTGATTAGAAAGGGACAATTCATCCCCCCCACCCCATTTTTTTCGTGCTTCGGGGGTCAAAGTGTGTGCCTGATGCACTCAGTCACCAATGCCTCATAAACACACACATACACACAAAATGGGGCTTTTATCTTTCCCCGCCTGTTTTAACAGGCACACTTTGTGACAGCTTAGGTTTCTCTGGCATCTTTAGGTGATGCGCGGCCGAGGCGGAGACTCCCAATTAAAGCGAGGGAGGGTGGAAGAAGGTGATGAGAGATAAAACGCGCAGAAGAAGATGGCTGGCTGGCGAGGAGAGTGGTTTAAAATCTGCATGGCCCTTCTCTTGTCTGTCTGTGCCCCCGCCTTCGTTAACTCAGTTAGGCCTGTTACATTAGCCGCTGGAATGCTTTATGTACTTGTACCAATTCAATTATTTGTTTCTGCGACTCAGGAAAGGAGGGGTGAGGCACTTACATAAATTCTAGCTGTTAATTCACACGTAATGCAGTGGCTGTGATCATTTAAGACAGGACAATTGATACCGCTGTCAGGAAAGAGACGTCTCTGAAGGATGCTGCGCTTTCTCTTCTTTTCTGCTTCACGGTGACACCCGGTCCAGACGAGCATCCCGGAAGCCCCTCTGATTAACGTAATACAATAAGAGAAATGGGAGGCTGAGATGCCCGGGCACGTCTCCTTTCTGAATATCCAAACCCCCCCCGCCGCCGCTGCCACTGTCGAGGACCTCTCAATTGTTTTCTTTGTCATCAATCAATAGACATGACAGTGACAAACACTCCCAGGTCCCTTTATGGCTCCCCATTGTCAGGCTTCCCGACACGTGTATTTCCGTGTCATCTTTTGGAGGTGTCAGAGGGATGACAGAGGCGGGGGGAGGGAGAGCGGGGTCGCGAGCAGGAGGGCAGCATTGGTTCATTTGTGTCAGTCTTAACTGGAGACGGCGGTCGTAAATTCATACGCGGGTCACTCGGATCGACGACATAAAAATGCATGGAGCGTTGCCTTCCTCCTCCTTCTGTGGACAACTGTTTAAAATTTATACTGCGCCAATGAGAATCACTTCATTGCCGGGTGTGAACAATAAATGGAAAGGACCCGGCCAGCACATCCATGTGGGCCCCATGATAAGTTTAAGCCGGGCTGTCCTATGGGTCCCATGTGGGTTCCATGTTGGCTCCATCTGTGTTTGCCCATATGGACTTTACCTGTGGAACAGGTGAGCAGATAATCTGCTTACCCGCTGTGAACGCATTTGGGTCCCACCTGGGTTTCAACGGGTGAGCAGGTTTCAGTAGTACGTGTACTATAGGCAAAATTACACAAAAAAGTCAAAAAAAAAATTTTTTTTTCCTCATTTGTAGCAAATGTATGACAAAAAAGTCACATTTACTATAAAAAAGTTGCATATGCTAGAAAAAAAGTGAAAATTTAGGTGAAAAAAGTTGCAAATTTACAAGAAAAAAAATTGTAAGATTACTTGAAAAGAGGTATAAACTTACAAGAAACTTTTAGCAAACTTACAAGAAAAAAGTTACAAATTTCCATCCATCCATCCATCCATCCATCCATCCATCTTCTACCGCTTAATCCTTTTTGGGTCACGGGGGGCTGGAGCCTATCACCAGTCCATCGCAGGGTCAACACATAGAGGCAGACAACCATTCACTCTCACATTCATACCTAAGGACAATTAAGAACCCCCCGTTGCTGCTAATTAACCTAACCTGCATATCTTTGGCCTGTGGGAGGCCAAAGATATGCAGACACGGGGATCCACACAGACACGGGGAGAACATGCAAACTCTACACAGAAGGGTCACCGACGGTCTGGGGTGGGATCAAACCCACGATGGTCAAGGGTGAAATCGATCGCGTAACCTTCTTGCTGTGCTAAATTTATGAGGAAAAAATTAGAAAAAGTTGGAAATTAACAGAAAAAGTAGCAGTAAATAAATTGAGAATGTATGACAAAAAGGTCAGGTTTTTTTTACAATGAAAAAAAAAGTTGAAATTTTTTTTGAAAGTTCTACATTTACAAGAAAAATGTTGCAAATTTATGGGAAAAATTCAAATTTACAAGAAAGTAGCAAATTTACAAGGAAAAAAAAGTAACAACTTTATGAGGAAAAATTTGCAGCATTACAGTAAAAAAGTGGCAAATTTATGAGAAAGTCCCAAAATTACAAGAAAAAGTTAGCAAACATGCAAGAAAAAAGTTCACAAAAAGTTTGAAATTTTCAAGAAAGATTTATTAAATTAGGGGCTCTCTGTGGGGGCGGGGGGGCTGGCCACCCCTGGGGATCCCTACTCACCTAGGCAGGGCACCTGGTGGCTCCTTGTGTGTGTGTCTGGGGCGCTGGGGTGGGCACGGGTTTGCTGTTCGGAGGGGTACCTGCGCAGCGGGCAATTTGAGCTGATTAATGCAATTTTTTTTTTAAATGATGCTGTCAGTTGGTGTGGTTTGGCTCAGCAGCTGGGTCAGCTTACAGCAAGAGTAGGTCTTGTTTTCAAGGGTTTTAATTTGTAATGTTTAGCTGGTCCTCCGGGGCACGCACTAAGTGTGCTACATCATCCTGCATACACAGCTAATGTACCGTAGTGCCGCTCACTCAGTAGTAGAACAAGCAGTGTATTTGTTGAATATTAGCGTTACTAGTATATTCAATCAACAAAATGCATTAAAAGTTGCTAAAGTGTACTTCTTTTTCATTAATTCTTTCTCTCAAGTTTAGCAATTAATTAGTTAATTTTTAAAGTGATGCATAGCCCTATATATATTAGATATAATTATTATTATTGTGTTTGGTTATATCATGTTCCTGTGTGACACCTTGGTAATGAGATACCTTTTTCTAGGCCGTCAGTTGGGACTGAACCAGCTGATATTAATTTGCACTTACAATGGGGAGGCTTGCTTTCTAATTACTGATAGATTTCAGCTGGTTTCTTGGCTTTCCGTGCCTCTGCACCCATCAATCTTAATGTGTTCAATACTTTTTCCTAATGTCTTTTCGCATTGTTAAACAAAACTTAATTCATGGACATCTATGGTTTCATTTCTTTGAGTGTGTGAATTGTATGGATTGTTACATACATTTGGTGAAAATTTCAAATATTATAGCCTCATTAGAAATATATTTACTTATTACTCCAAACTTATTTTACCCACCGTATCATCAACTGTGGGTTAGTGAAAAAGAAACCACAGTTATCTAGCTAACTTGGTAGAAGGTGAGCAGCGATAATTGTGCTGTCAGTGTGGGACACATAAGCATGCTTTAGTCATTGGTTCCCCCATAATATCCAGCTCTCACCAGTGGCTCATCGTAGTTGTCAGCATACGACAGCGGCCACACCCCAAGCAATGGCTTTGGCAGGCTGGTGAAACCTGGTGAGGGTAGCCGACAGGTCACTGATCCTCGGTGAGCTAGGGTATGTCTACCCAAGCATGTGTAGACTGGACCCGGCAGGCTGAGTGGATAAGATCAGTTGATCCAACGGTCACAAAGGCGGTAACAGCAGCCGTTGTGGAGCACCCAGAGCACGGCAAGACACATAGGATGTCATGGTCATCCACTGTAGCTGAAGAAGTCTCCGGTTGTGATGAATCCTCGTACCACAGGAAATGGACTTCCAAGGCCAAGAGAGTGGGTTTGTCTGAGTGCACCAACCCTCCCACTCTAAACAAACTCCTGCACAGGTCTCTATGTGCAAACCTTATCCTTTCATCTTTCACCTCTCATCTTTTTATCTCAAAGTCCTGCAGCGATGGGAAGGGGTGAAGCAACAGGTGGAGGTACCCACTGGGAGTTGTAGTTCCAACCCTGCACATAGGTGACCTGGATGTAAGAGCCACTCTCTTTCTGAACTTAGGACAACTGAGGAGTTTGGTGTTTTACCAGGTGACTGAGCAGTCCTGTTTAGGATAGCACTGCTCACCCTCACATGAGGGAGGAGACTGGAAAAGGTGTCTCAAACATTGCTTGTCCTCAGATCCGCTGGCCAGTTCACCACGGCTGGCAGTGTTAATCTCTCTGTGGTTGAAAGAAAAAGATTAAGAAGGAAAAGATGATTTTGGGGGCATGGAACGTCCATACACTAATGGAGGGAAACTTCTCCACAACATGAGAGAAGAAAAGCCCTCATCGCAAAGGAACTGTCACGCTACAGCATTGACATTGCCACGCTTAGTGAAACTAGATTGGCAGATGAAGGATCTGTTGAAGAAATAAAAGGTGGCTACACCTTCTTCTGGAAAGGGAAGGCCCGTGATGAAGACAGAATCCATGGAGTAGGTCTGGCCATCAAAATACTGCTCCTCAAGCAGCTTCCAGACCTCCCTACCACTATCAATGAGTGTCTGATGAAGTTCCGCTTCCCGCTGAATGTTTCCCGTCACGTCACAGTCATCAGCGTATGTGCCCCAACTCTAACCAGCAGCGATGAAGCAAAGGAAACATTCTACAAGGATCTCAACAACCTTGTAAAGGCCACACCCCCTGAAGACAAGCTCATACTGATGGGTGACTTCAACGCGAGAGTTGGTACCGATTACCCAAACTGGAAAGGCGTGATTGGGCCCCACGATACAGGAAACATTAACTCCAATAGCCTGCTGCTCCTGGGTCTCTCTGCAGAGAATAACCTGACAATTACCAACACCCTGTTTAGACAAGCAGACAAGTACAAAACAACTTGGATGCACCCTAGGTCAAAACAGTGGCACCTGATTGACAACGTTATCTGCCACAGGCATGATGCTCAAGACTTTAGGATCTCCAAAACCATGCGGGGAGTAGAATGCTGGACTGACCACCGTCTTCTCAGATCAGTACTCAAGCTGCACATCATCCCCACTCGTCAGAAGAAATCCAGATTCGTCTGGCCATCTTTCAGTGTTGCCAAACTGAAGCACCCAGGACACCAAGACCACTTCCTTAGCTGCCTGGATGACAAGCTGGTCTCCCTTGGACCTCTTGCTGGAAATCCAACCCAGCAGTGGGACCAGCTCAAAATGGTTATGAAGAAGACAGCCCAGTCAACACTTGGCCTGAAAAAAAAGAGAGTACACCAGGATTGGTTTGACGAGAATGATGAAGCTACCACTCAGCTCCTGGACAAGAAGCATAAAGCTTTTGTAGCCTGGCAAAATGAAATTTCCTCCACCTCTAAACACGACCGCTTCAAGCACCTCCAGAACCATGCTCGAAATGCCCTTCGCAGAATGCAGGACAAGTGGTAGAACCAAAAGGCAGAGGAGGTCCAGTTGTATGCCGACACCAAGAACTCAAAGATGTTCTTCATTGCTATCAAGGGGGTATATGGGCCATCCAGAAGCACCAATACCCCTCTCCTGTCAACAAACGACACACTGCTGAAGGAGAAGAGTGACATTAAAGAGAGACGGAGGGAACACGTGAGCACTCTCCTCAACAGACCCTTCTCTGTCAGCAATGAAGCCTTGGAACAGATCCCCCAGAGGCCCACAAAAGAAAGCCTTGACCTCCCCCTAGCCTGGAAGAGGCCAGAAAGCCATCAACCAGACCAGTTCTGGGAAAGCTCCTGGAAAGGACGGGATCCCTGCTGAACTCTTCAAGAATGCAGGACCAATAGCCTTGGATATTTTCCACGGGTTGCTCTGTAGCATTTGGGAGGAAGAAAATGTACCCCAGGAGTTCAAGGATGCCACCATTGTCTCCCTGTACAAGAACAAGGGAAGCAAATCAGACTGTGGCAATTATTGAGGCATATCCCTTCTGTCTATTGCCGGCAAGATTCTAGCGCGAGTCATTCTTAATCGCCTAATCTCCAGTGTCTCTGAGGAGAACCTGCCAGAAGTGCAGTGTGGCTTCCGCCCAGGCAGAAGTACAATTGATATGATATTTGCTGTCTGTCAAGTGCAGAAGAAATGCAGAGAACAGAATTTTGATCTGTATGCTGTCTTTATAGACCTGACTAAGGCATTTGATACTGTCAACAGAGAGGCCTTATGGATTATTCTCCAGAAACTCGGGCGCCCCTAAAGTTTGTGACCCTTATCCGTCTGTTCCATGATAATGTAACCCAGCTGAGAAAATGACACCTTTTTTTTCTCAGATGTCAATTGTATTAATACAATTGTGTGATTTTATTTTGAAAAACGATTATTTTGGGAAGAGGAAGTGTGATCCTCGTTATCCAACTTTTAAATTCCTGTTTCATGGTCACATTGGGTGATCTGGGTCTTTTCATTTGTTAAGAGCGATATTAGCCCTGCCTTCCGAGCAGAGTGCCGAGGCGCTCTGCTGGTTTGTCGGTCTTTTACGATCTGAGAGTGGATGAGACAGGCTGTGGGCAGTCTGGTTCACACTGATACCTCTTCTTGTTGACGGGAGCACAAGCTTGAGAGGCATTGTGGCTGTGTCCTTTTGCTGTGTTCACACTGATACCTCATCTTGGCTAGGTTTTTTTTGGTTGCCGATCAAGAACCTTCTGGATCCTGGATTCTCTCCGAATGGAGATGGTGAGCCTGACCCGAGACTGAACCGAGACTGAACCGAGATCTGACCAAGATCTCGATTGAAGGGCATCTTTCCTCTCTCCAGTGCACAACATTGAAGTGGTAACAACTCAAGTTGCTGCTTTAAAAGAGGAAAAGAAACCTGAGTCTTGAGATACAAGATATCTTGACTGGTCAAACGACTAGACCAAAAAGGACAAACAAACACTGAGCTCAGTAGGACATTTTGGGGGTTTTATTTCATACCGGCCGTTGTTATATTTGTATAGTTGTAAATTGTTTGTATATATTGTTTGCTTTATCCCTACAAATAACAACCATTATTGCTCATTTCTTGCCTCCAGCTATTTCATTCCACACTCATTTTAATTCCCTATTGTAACCCTTACGAACCTAGCAACTGGTCTACACTTAATTATTTCCCTTACCTAATTAACATAAGGCAAGGGTTACAATGAGAAGTGGCAAGCCAGCCAGGAGCCTTTTTCTTCTTTCCCTTACGTTATTTCAAGCCTATAACATACCCAAAATGGATATCGTTGAACATGAATCTGTGAAAATTCCAAACGCAGTGATAGTGAGTGAAATCGCTGGAGATGAGCAACTTAATGAAGTGACTGAGTTTTTGAAATGGTATGGATCGATTTCAAGAGTCATAAAAGTAGCAGATAGTAAGTCTGAGTTTTCCCAGAGTGCTATTTTTGAGTATCATTCGGGTATTGCTTTTGAAGCTCTTGACCCATTGCTATGTACTCATGTATTTGATAGTGGAGCCAGCTATATGATACAATCTCTTGCCAGTGTTTGTACGCACCGTGTAGGGAGCGAATTGACCAAGATATATCTCACTGACATTAAAAACCTAGCGAAGATGAGTGGCAGAGATTTTGCAGATGACCTGAAAGACGTGATGTTACAGATTTCTGAGGCAATCAAAGAACCTGAAAATGATCAGTCAGAGCAAGTTAAGTTACCTGATAACTTACCTGAAGCTTTCTTGGATGAACCTCAACCTCAGCCTTCTGCAGCTGAGTCCAGTATTCAAGGTGCACAACCAACTAACCAGTCAAATCACACTGCGAGCACCCCAGCTCGAAGTATGCCCACCATTTCTGCACATGATTTAAATCCCCCAGAAGTGCAACGTGTGGTAGTTGAGCACATTGTAAAAAGGGAAGATTTTTCCGTGCAGCTGTTTTCACAAAAGCTCGGAGCTTTTTCTGGCAAAGACCTCCGACCAACTTATGAGCTAGATTATGATACTTGGCGCTCCAGTGTAGAATTAATCTTGACTGATCCTGCTATGTCCAAATTGCAACAATCCCGAAAGATCATTGAGTCTCTTTTACCCCCAGCAGCTGATGTAGTCAAGTACTTGAACCCCAACAGCTCACCATCAGAATACCTTCAGCTGTTAGATTCTGCTTATGGTACAGTTCAAGATGGCGGAGAGCTTTACGCCAGGTTTATTGACACCTTCCAAAATACAGGTGAGAAACCCTCGTCATATCTACAACGTCTTCACATAGCTTTGACTCACACTGTGAAGCGTGGTGGCACTTCAAGCCAGGATTTTGACAGGCTGCTTGTCACACAGTTTTGTCGAGGTTGTTGGGATGATTCCCTTTTAACTGCACTCCAGTTAAAACAAAAATCAACAAGTCCCCCAACTTTTCCTGATTTGCTTCTCTTGCTACGCACTGAAGAAGACCAAATTGCTGCCAAAAACTTAAGGATGAGACAACATTTGAGCAGTTCAAAACAAAAAGTGACCTCCCACGTGCAAACTGTGCAATGCAGTTCAGATGAAGATGAGGACAATATTACGCTAAACTCACTCCAAGAACTCTCAAAACAAGTTGCAGAAATTCAAACACAACTAGTAAAACTAACTGCAGAACCAAAAGCTCAAAACTCAAAAAGTACACTCAGTACAAAGCCAAAAGAGAAACAAAAGTCGGAGGTTCGAAGACTACCAGATACTGTCGTAGTTCCGATCATAAATGATACTGGATGGAGACAATACTGAAAATGATCACATTACAACTCAACCAATACTGACGATGGACAGTCTTGGTTTCACATGCAACGGGACTTGCATGATATTTAGCGCGGGAGAGTGTAACCCAGCTGAGAAAATGACACCTTTTTTTTCTCAGATGTCAATTGTATTAATACAATTGTGTGATTTTATTTTGAAAAACGATTATTTTGGGAAGAGGAAGTGTGATCCTCGTTATCCAACTTTTAAATTCCCGTTTCATGGTCACGTTGGGTGATCTGGGTCTTTTCATTCATTAAGAGCGATATTAGCCCCGCCTTCCGAGCAGAGTGCCGAGGTGCTCTGCTGGTTTGTCGGTCTTTTACGATCTGAGAACGGACGAGAGAGGCTGTGGGCGGTCTGGTTCACACTGATACCTCTTCTTGTTGACGGGAGCACGAGCTTGAGAGGCATTGTGGCTGTGTCCTTTTGCTGTGTTCACACTGATACCTCATCTTGGCTAGGTTTTTTTTGGTTGCCGATCAAGAACCTTCTGGATCCTGGATTCTCTCCGAATGGAGATGGCAAGCCTGACCCGAGACTGAACCGAGACTGAACCGAGATCTGACCAAGATCTCGATTGAAGGGCATCCTTCCTCTCTCCAGTGCACAACATTGAAGTGGTAACAACTCAAGCTGCCGCTTTAAAAGAGGAAAAGAAACCTGAGTCTGGAGATACAAGATATCTTGACTGGTCAAACGACTAGACCAAAAAGGATAAACAAACACTGAGCTCAGTAGGACATTTTTGGGGTTTTATTTCTTACCGGCCGTTGTTATATTTGTATAGTTGTAAATTGTTTGTATATATTGTTCGCTTTATCCTTACAAATAACAACCATTATTGCTCATTTCTTGCCTCCAGCTATTTCATTCCACACTCATTTTAATTCCCTATTGTAACCCTTACAAACCTAGCAACTGGTCTACACTTAATTATTTCCCTTACCTAATTAACATAAGGCAAGGGTTACAATAACATGACAGGTATGGTTCTCTCCAGAGGAGAAGTGTCTGACCCATTTCAGATCGGAAATGATGTAAAGCAGGGGTGTGTTCTAGCCCCAGTGCTATTCAACCTTTTATTCACTTGTGTTCTCAGCCATGCTGTCAGAGACATTGAGGATGATGTGTACCTTAAGTATAGACTGGATGGGTCTCTCTTTGACCTTCGATGGCTTAGTGCAAAAACCAAGACTACTAAAAGGATTATCCGAGAAGCTCTCTTTGCTGACGACTGTGCTGTCATGGCACACACAAAGTCTGCTGTCCAACTCATCGTCAACAAGTTCGCTGAAACATCCCGTCTATTTGGTCTTTCCGTTAGTCTAGGGAAGACAGAAGTGCTATTTCAACATAGTCCTCTTGCAGTAGGCCAGCGTCCATCCATTTCAATCAAGGGAGCAAGACTGAAGATGGTAGAGGAATTTAAGAACCTTGGCAGCATTATACCCAGTGATGCTTCCATTGACAAAGAGATCAACACTAGGATATGTAAAGCAAGCCAAGCCTTGGGCAGACTACGAGTCTGTGCGCTGAATCAACATAACATCCAGCAGTTGACCAAACTCAAGGTGTACAAGACAGTCGTTCTCAACGGTCTCCTATATGGGTGTAAGACCTAGACTTTGTATAGAAGGCATATTAAGCTGCTGGAGCATTTTCACATGCAGAATTTGCGCTCAATCCTTGGCATCAGATGGCAGGGCAAAATCACAAACCTTGAGGTCCTGGACCGTGCAGAGACCACCAGCATTGAAGCCATGATCCTGAAAGTGCAGCTCAGATGGGCAGGTCACATCATCAGGATGAAAGGAAACAGAATTCCAAAACAACTCCTATACAGTGAGCTCAGCAGAGGCAGGAGAAAGCAGGCCAAACCCCTAAAACGGTTTAAAGACTGTATCAAGACCAACATTGCCCATGCTGGAATAGCTCCTAAACAGCTGGAGGAGTGTGCAGCAGACAGATCCAGATGGCATACTTTGACTCTTAAAGCACAAAAGAGCTTTGAAGAGAGTAGACGCAACAGCATCAATGAGGCCCGTGCTAGAAAGAAGGCCCTGCCAGAGGCATCCAACCCACCAGGCCAGTTTCCCTGCACCCATTGTGGACGTCTCTGCCGTTCTCAACCCAGACTCCACAGTCACATGCAAGTTCACCACAGCACATAGATGTCATCGTCGACACCGACAGACTACCATTATTATATGCTTATTATATATTGCATACAATATATTTATATTGATATAGTGTTGATAAAATATACTTTCATGGAATTTGTGACATAAAATAATAGTAAAACATCCATACATGCCAAAAAATAGAGGCCTATTTAGTATAGATAAAATAGTGGTGGATAAGCAAGATTTTAATTGTATGTTATATCCATAACACCAAAAGTTCACCTAAAGCATCTAGAAGTCATATTGTTGTCTTCAGGCAATATAATGTGATTGGTTTTTTTTCCGTGTTTTAAATAAAGACATCTTTGTTCTGAACATTCATCCGCAGCAAAGGAGAAACACGGATTTTCACTGAACTGAAACCCGACGGCTACAAGAACTCATTCCCAGGCATCATACACTTATTTTCTGACTCACAGCTAATCTTGTGACCATAATGTAATGCATATTTGGATGCAAAAACATCACATCACACATCCGGTGTATTTTTATCTTATTCATGGTCAGGCTGTGTGCAGTATTTCACCTCAAATTAGAGCTCTGGTACTCCAGACTGAAAAAAGCCATTCTTGTCTGTATGGCCTTTGATTGGACTGTCCTTTATCAAAGTGATAATGAATGAACATGCTTAAATCGAGTGGCGTTTGCCTTTAATGCTGCAAATGGCAGGTTTATCTCTGAGAGGAAATCTCTGTGCTGAAGGAAGAGAAAAAAATGAATCAGTTCTATGGAGGAATAAAAGGCTCTTTTAGGTGAATGAACACTGTTTGGAGCCATTTATAGACAGTATAATGATGCTTCTGAGGTGAGCTCATTTTTCGAATGAATGAATGAATCTTTATTTCGGATAGATTAGATTAAAAGATTAAAAGAAAGGAACAGAATAATATAACAAAGGGAAAAAAATCCAACAAGGTCAAATTAAACAGCAACTCCTCGGATTATACAATTCAACATAAGTTATCTGAAATGGGTGATGGCTGAAGCCGCAGCTTATATTGCCCACCCATGTTCCATCAAAGAATTCAAAATAAAATAAAATAAAAGTGATTACAAATCAGAACAAAGCCAAGACAAAATGTGACAAAAAACTAAGCAACAGCACAACACAGACTGGATATGATAATCCTTATGTGATTTTACATGTTGTTTTGTATATATGTTTGGAGTATTTCTTCCTTTGGTTTTTGTTTGACTTGTCCAAGCGTTGTACATGATTTTAATTCAGGTCCAAAAGCGTTCCACAGTCTGACTCCTTGCACTGAGAGACAGTGTTTTTTGGTGGTAGTTCTCACTGAAGGTTTTTGAAATATACGTAGATGCTCCTCTGAAATGATATTGTTTCTCCCTTATTTGGAACAACTTTTGGATATTTGCGGGCAGTGATAGATTCTTCACTTTAAACATTATTACTGCAGTTTTAAAATCAACCAGATCTTTCAACTTGAGAGCTTTTAATTTAAGAAAAAATGGGTTTGTCGGTTCCCTGTAAGCAGCTTTGTTTATTATCCTAATAGCTCTCTTCTGAAGCATAAAGACTGGATATATGTTTGTTTTATATGTATTTCCCCATACTTCAGTACAATATGTCATGAATGGGAGTATTAATGAATGATACAAAGTATATAATGTGGGTTGATTCAGCAAATATTTCACTCTGTGTAGTATTGCGATTGATTTAGATATTTTACCTTTAATATAATTAATATAGATAGATAGATAGATAGATAGATAGATAGATAGATAGATAGATGGATAGATAGTTTGATAGATGTACTTTATTGATCCCAAACTGGGAAATTACAGTGTAACAGCAGCATGACAGTTGACAGCCAAACAACAGAAACACACACGACAGACAAAGGGATTACCCATGGAAAGTAAAAAAGAAACTAACACAACTATAGAACCAATATACATCATAGCTTAATATATGATGACCCGTATAAACACATGAATCATCCCATTGCACAAAGAAGGACTATCAGGAGCAGAGTGAAAAGTGATGTACCAGTTAGTCTGTAAGGTGTAGTGTGGCAGCATAGCTATGCCAGAATACAACATCATAGTGAGTTATTGTACAGTGAAATTGCATGTGGCAGGAGAGATTTCCTGTACCTGGCCGTTCGACAACGAAGCTGTAGTAGTCTACTGGAGAAAGTGCTTCGCTGCCTATCTAGTGTGTGGTGGAGGGGGTGATCAGGATTGTTCATGATGGATCGCAGTTTATTTAGTGTTCTCCTCTCCACCACTGTCTCAAAGGTCTCCGGTCTGAGACCAATTACAGAGCCAGCCCTCTTGATAATCTTGTCAAGTCTGTTGGTATCTCTGGCCCTGATACTGCTACCCCAACAGACATCAGCAAAGAAGATGGCGCTGGCGACAACAGTCTGGTAGAAAAGCTCCAACATCCTGCTGCACACGTTGAAGGATCTCAGTTTTCTCAGAAAGTCTGCTCATCCCCTTCTTGTGCGCAGCATCGGTGTTGGATCTCCAGACCAACCCGCTGCTGATCCTGACACCCAGATATCTGTAGTCTTCAACCACTCCCACATCCTCCCCCCTAATCTGCAGTGGCTGAGAAGGAGCCTTCCTCTTCCTGAAGTCAATCACCATCTCCCTGGTCTTGCTGACATTCAACCTCAGGTGATTCTGTTCCATCCACTCCACAAATCTGTCTACCAGTGCCCTGTACTCCCCCTCCTCTCCTCCTCTTATACACCCCACAACAGCTGAGTCATCAGAGAATTTTTGCAGGTGACATGACTCAGTGTTGTACTGAAAGTCCGTGGTGTATAAGGTAAAAAGAAAAGGAGAGAGCACAGTCCCCTGTGGCGCTCCCGTATCACTAGCCACCACTCCAGACAAGACAGTGCCCAGCCTGACAAACTGTGGTCTGCCTGTCAGGTAGTCAGTAATCCAGGAGATCACAGAGCTGTCAACCCCCATCCCCCGCAGCTTCTCGCCCAGCAGCAGTGGCTGGATGGTGTTAAAGGCACTGGAGAAATCAAAAAAAGTGATTCTCACAGTAACTCCTCCACCATCCAGGTGCTGATGGGCTCATTGCAGCAGGTAGATGACAGCATCTTCAACTCCTAAATGGGTCTGATATGCAAACTGCAGAGGGTCCAGCCACGTCTCCACCTGCGGCCTCAGGTGGGCTAAGACCAGTCTCTCCAGGACCTTCATCACATGAGATGTGAGGGCAACTGGTCGGTAGTCATTCAGATCTGATGGAGATGACTTCTTGGGGACAGGAACCAGGCAGGATGTCTTCCACAACACCGGCACTCTCTCCAGACTCAGGCTCAGGTTGTACAGGTGTTTCAGTACTGGAGCTAGTTGGTTGGCACAGGTCCTCAGGATCCTAGTGGAGATTCCATCCGGGCCCGAAGCCTTCCGCTGACGGAGTCTCTCCAGCTGTTTCTCCACCTGATCTGTAGTCACCGTGAAGTGAGGGAGTGTCCTGGTGCCCCCTGAGGAGGAGGAGGGGGGAGATGGAGAGAGGTTCTGCATGGGAACGTGGGTAGGGAGGGGTGTGTGGGGGTCTGATTGTGTTGCTTGGGTGACAGACTGTGAGTTGAACCTATTAAAAAACATATTGAGTTCCTCAGCTCTCTCCTGGCTCCCAGATGGCTGCCTGACTCTCCCCTTACACCCAGTTATTTGTTTCATTCCCTCCCACACATCTTTAGTGTTATTTTGCCTGAGTTTCTCTTCCAACTTCCTCCTATAATTGTCCTTGCACCTCCTCAGCATCTCTCTCAGCTCATGCTGCACTCCCCTCAGCTTCTCCTTGTCTCCAGCCCTAAAAGCTCTCTTCTTTTTGTTCAGAAGCGCTTTCAGGTCACTGGTGACCCATGGTCTGTTGTTGGAGAAGCAGTGTACAGTCTGAGCTGGCATGGTCATGTCTTCACAGAATCTAATGTATTCTGTGATGCAATCGGTCATATTGTCTATGTCCACCCCATGTGGTTCACAGAATACGCTCCAGTCCGTCGTCTCAAAGCAGTCCTGCAGTGCATATGCAGCCTCCTGTGTCCACCTCCTCACAGTCCGTGTATAGGCAGGCTGCCTTTGCACAAGGGGGATGTACTTGGGTGTTAACATGACCATGCAGTGATCTGATTTACCAATGGGGGGTAGAGCTGTGGCACTATATGCATCCCTGACGTTGGCATACAGTAGATCCAGTGTTTTGTTCTCTCTGGTGGGACAGTCAACAAACTGGTGAAAGTTTGGTAGTGTTTTTCCCACTGAGACATGGTTAAAATCACCTGTGATGGCCATGAATGCATCCGGGTGCTTCTCCAGTAATGTGGCCGCAGTGGAGCTGATGACGTCACAGGCCACCGCTGCGTCAGCTGACGGAGGGATGTAGACGATAACAATTAAAGGGCACTTCATTTCTCGCAGCATATAATAGGGTCTCATACTGACAGCCAGCAGTTCAATGTCCGGGCTGCAGCACTTTTCCTTCACATAAATATGCCTGGGGTGACACCACCAGAGGCGCCAAACTTCATTCTTGGGGATTTTAACCATGTTTCTTTAAAGAAGACACTTAAAAACTTTCATCAGTATGTCTCCTGCCCAACCAGGCGAAAAAAGACATTGGACCTGTGCTATGGATCCATAGAGAGGGCCTATAAATCACTCCCCCTTCCTCCTTTAAGATCATCAGATCACAACTGTGTTCATTTGCTGCCCACATATAAAACTGCTCTCAGAAGAGGCAAGGTGGAGACGAGAGACATTGATGTGTGGACAGAAGATTCAGAGCACAGCCTCCAGGAATGCTTTGACTGTACAGACTGGAAGATGTTCATAATGGCCTGTGGGGATGATTTGGACTCTCTGGCTGAGCTCACATGCTCATACATGGCTTACTGTCAAAATAAGATTGTTCCACGTAAACGTGTCAAAATATACCCCAACAACAAACCATGGGTAACTAAATCAGTTAAATCCTGCTTACAGAGGAAAGCTCTTGCCTTTAAACAGGGGTCTGTTTCTGAGCTACAGGTTGCCACCAAGGAGCTGAAGGCCGAAATTTTAAGAGCAAAACAGAATTATAAATCAGAGTTGGAAAGCAAGATGGCAGCAAATAAACTTGGTTCGGCCTGGGCCAGTATGAAAACTATTGCAGGCCTTCAAAGCACAGAACGCAGTAATTGTGTGTTTTTAGATGGTTTTAGTTCAGACACAGAGCTGGCTAATGCTCTTAACTGTTTTTATGGTCGTTTTGACTCCTTTGATTTTAGCACAGAAATCCAAGATTTGAAACAGAAACTCAAAGACAATCAGCACTTTAATATTGAGATGCAGGATGTTAAAAGGGAGTTCCGCGCTGTAAAAGTGAACAAAAGTCAGGGCCCTGATAATATATGTGGATGCCTGGTAAAGTCCTGTGCACATGAACTGAGTCCTATATTTCATTATATTTTCAATAAGTCCTTACAGACACAACATGTGCCTAAGATCTGGAAAGATGCCGTGGTTGTTCCCGTTCCAAAATCCAGCTGTCCTAAAACGGTAAATGACTTTAGACCAGTTGCTTTGACTTCAATTTTAATGAAAATTTTTGAAAAACTGGTCAGATGTGAGGTCCTAAGGCAGACTGAACATGCATTGGATCCTCTGCAGTTTGCCTATAGGCCTCACAGAGGAGTGGAGGATGCCACTGTCACTCTGTTTAACATGCTTTTTAAACATCTGGATTTTAATGGGACACACGCCAGGCTTTTATTTGTGGACTTTTCTTCTGCCTTTAATACAATCCAACCTCATATTTTAGTTGAAAGGCTCCTGCAACAATTTGATTTAAGCAATAATCTGGTGGGTTGGATTCTGGATTTCTTAACCAACAGGACGAAGAGAGTAAGGGTCAATGGCACATTGTCTGACCTAAAGTGCTCTTCTACTGGCTCTCCTCAGGGGTGTGTGTTGTCACCACTACTCTTCATCCTGTACACAAACATGTGTCGGAGCAGACATGACAACAGACACATTATAAAGTATGCTGATGACTCAGTCATTGTCAGTCTCCTCCAGGATGGTGAGAGTGGCCACGGCCCAGTAGTTGATGATTTTGTTCACTGGTGTGAGGATTCCTACCTGCAGCTGAATACAACAAAAACGAAAGATATGATTACTGACTTTAGGAGGAAAACTCCCAGGCACAAAGTCACCATACTAAAAGGCCAGACCACCGAATGTGTACAATCGTACAAATATCTTGGGACGATTATTGATAGTGGATTGAACTTTGAGGTGAACTGTGAAAGGGTGTGCAAAAAAGGTCAGCAAAATTTGCACTGTTTGAGAAAACTGGCACGCTTCCAAATTGACCGAACCATAATGACTATGTTTTATCGGGCTTTTATTGAATCTGTTTTACCCTTTTCTTTAATGTCATGGTTTGGTCAGATAAAACTGAAACAGAGGAAATCCTTGGATCAGGTAGTCAGATGGTCCAGTCGTTTGCTTGGTGAGTCACAGCTGAGCCTGACATCCCTGTACACCAGACAAGTACAGAGGATGGCCGACTCGATTTTAAATGATGACTCCCACCCTTTGCACTGCAACTTTCAGCTGATTTCTCCGGTTTCCTCCCACATGCCAAAAACATGCATGTTAGGTTAATTGGCTGTTCTAAATTGTCCCTAGATATCTGTTTCCTATAGGCCCTTAGAATGGAGGGTTGGTATTGATGAAAGCGCTTTGAGTGGTCTTTGTGACTAGAAAAGCGCTATATAAGTGCAGGTTAGTTAGTTAGTTAGTTAGTTCTTCCCTCCAGACGGAGGTTTGCTGTCCCAAAAAGTAGAACCCAGCGCTACAAAAACAGCTTTGTCCCTGCTGCTGTCAAAGAGTTGAACAAGCTATAAAATTATATTGTACATATTTTATATTTACCTATTTTGTAAGATGTGTGCCTGTGTTTGTGTCTATGTTGAATGTAATTAGTGGCTTGTAAATATGGATGTCACCAACTGCAAAACAAATCTACCTACGGGTACAAATAAAGTAACCTGAACCTGAACCTGAACCACCGCTCATTAACAAGAAGTGCCACTCCTCCTCCTCTCTTTTTCAGAATCAGAATCAGAATCAGAATCAGAATCAGCTTTATTGGCCAAGTATGCACAACACATACAAGGAATTTGACTTTGGCTAAAAACTTGCTCTCGTTGTTCAGGTGAAGGATTTAAATAAGGATTCAATGACAACCAGAGTATGTACAGTAAATTACAGTCTGTCCACGTTTCTATAAAAGGATGCAAATATATACAGGAATATATGCAGTTATTTACTCGGACTAACCACACTTTGCAGAAATATATGAAAAAATATACAATCACACAGTATTTCAATGTGGACTCAGATTCAGTGATATAATGTGAATGAAGTAAAAAGCAGTGTGAGAGTTATGTGCAATGTAATAATGGATGAAAAGTCATGAGTACAGCAACAGGTAGGACTAGGTGAATGTTAGGAGTTCATCAGAGTGATGGCTTGAGGAAAGAAACTGTTCCTGTGACGGGTGGTTTTGACCTTCAGTGATCTGTAACGACGACCAGAAGATAGAAGTTCAAACAGTTTGTGGCCGGGGTGTGATGGGTCAGCACAGATGTTTCCCGCCCGTTTCCTGGTTATGGACCGATATAAGTTCTCAATGGAGGGTAGGTCGGTACCAATGATCCTCTCCACAGACTTAATGATCCGCTGCAGTCTGGTCTTGTCCTGTTTAGTGGCAGATCCAAACCAGACAGTGATGGAAAAGCAGAGGACAGATTGGATGATGGCGGTGTAGAAGACAACCAGCAGCTCCTGAGGCAAATCAAACTTCTTGAGCTGACGCAGAAAAAACAACCTCTGCTGGGCCTTTTTCCGGACAGTGTCAATATGGGAGGACCACTTCAGGTTCCGGGAGATTGTGGTACCCAGAAACTTGAAGGAGTCCACAGTGGACACTGTGCTGTTGAGGATGGTGAGTGGGGGGAATGAAGGGGGGTGTCGCCTGAAATCCACAGTCATCTCCACCGTTTTGGCTGGGTTAAGTTCAAGATGGTTCTGGCTGCACCAGAGGATCAGCTGCTCCACCTCCCGCCTGTATGCAGACTCATCATCATCCCGGATCAAACCGATGACTGTGGTGTCGTCCGCAAACTTCAGGAGCTTCACCGAAGGGTCCTCTGAGGTGCAGTCGTTGGAGTAGAGGGGGAAGAGCAGTGGGGAAAGGACACATCCTTGGGGGGCGCCAGTACTAATTTTTCGGGAGCTGGATGTAAATCTCCCTAGCTTCACCTGTTGCCACCTGTCAGTCAGAAAGCTGGAGATCCACTGGCAGGTGAAGGGGGGCACCTTGAGCTGGAGGAGTTTCTGATGAAGAATGCCTGGGATGATGGTGTTGAACGCTGAGCTGAAGTCGACAAACAGGATCCTGGCGTACGTCCCTGGGGAGTCGAGGTGTTGCAGGATGTAATGTAGTCCCATATTCACTGCATCATCCACTGACCTGTTTGGCCGGTAGGCAAACTGCAGTGGGTCCATCAGGGGGCCTGTGATGACCTTCAGGTGGCTCAGCACCAATCTCTCCAAGGATTTCATGACCACAGAGGTCAGGGCAACAGGTCTGTAGTCGTTTAATCCTGTAATAGAGGGTTTCTTGGGAACTGGAATGATGATGGAGCGTTTGAAGCAGGAAGGCACTTCACGCAGCTCCAGTGATCTGTTAAAGATCCGGGTGAAGATGGGGGCCAACTCGTTGGAGCAGACTCTCAGGCAGGACGGAGACACACCATCAGGTCCTGCAGCCTTCTTGATCTTTTGTCTCTGAAAGACCCGGCGCACCTCCTCTTCACAGATCATTAGTGCTGGTGGGAGGTCAGAGTGGAGGAGGGATGGAGTTCCTGGGGCTGCAGATAATCCTTTTGTGTGGGTGGGAGGTGAGAACTGTAGGTTCTTTTCAAACCTGCAGTAAAAGCTGTTTAGGTCATTAGCCAGCTGGAGGTTTTCCGCAGGGTGGGGGGATGGTCTCCTGTAGTTGGTGATATTCCGTAGGCCTCTCCAGACAGAAGCAGAGTTGTTAGCTGAGAAGTTTTTTTGTAACTTCACACTGTAGCTCCTCTTAGCAAGCCTGGTCTCCTTCGTCAGCATGTTTCTGGCCCGCTTGTACAGAGTCCAGTCACCAGTCCTGTAGGCCTCCTCCTTGGTCTGACGTAGCTGCTTCAGTTTAGGAATGAACCAGGGTTTATTGTTGTTGTATATGCAGAAGGTCTTGGTCTGCACACACATGTCCTCGCAGAAACAGGTGTATGATGTCACAGTGTCAGTGAGTTCATTTAAGTTAATGGCTGCAGCTTCAAAAACACTCCAATCTGTGCAGTCAAAGCAGGCTTGTAACTTCAGCTTTGATTCCTCAGTCCATTTCTTCACAGTCCTTACAACAGGCTTTCCTGCTGCTTTCCACGTCCCTGTCTCCCCTTATAGTCCTGAAGCCAGGTATCTCTATGTTTACATCCGGGATCTGTGAGTGTAACCACGTCACAGTAAAACACATGAGACTACACTCACGATACTCCTTTTGTGTCCTGACCAGCACTGTGATCTCATCTGTCTTGTTTCCCAGAGAACGCACGCTCCCGGTGATGATCATCGGGACAGCCGGCTTATGCTTCCTCCTCCTCCTTCTAACCTTCGCTCCAGCCCTTCGCCCGCGGTGTCTCCTCTTCAGCTCGTCCGGGATGAGGGGCTTCACTGCCGGCCGCAGCGCTCCAGGCTCCGGCCTCCTCAGCGCAATCAGCTGTTCACGTGTGTAAACAATGCATCCGCCCCCACCTCTGTTGATCTCCATTGTCCGAGGAAGAGAAAAAGCAACGAAAACTAGAAAAAAAGACCGGCTAAATAGAGAGAAAAGTTGGTCCAGTCTTAGTCCGAGTATTCCTACAGAGCCCTGGTTAATAAGAGACACACTATATACAGGTCTAAACAGACAGAAACACAAAGACACGAGAGAGTTGCTGCTGGTACGGCCGTCCTGCCTCCGACGCCATTAAAAAAAAAAATAAAATAAAAAAAAAATTGTATACTTTATTGATCCCCAGAGGGGAAATTGAGGGCATCCACCTGGATGGATGAAGCAGCCACTGTACGGCGCTATCCCTTTACCGTTCACACACACATTCACACCTAGGACCACTTTAGAGTCTCCAATTAACCTAACCTGCATGTTTTTGGTCTGTGGGAGGAAACCGGAGAAATCCTGAAGTAAACCCACGCAGATACGGGGAGAACATGCAAACTCCACACAGATCACTGTTGGTCAGGGGCTGGGATCGAACCAGGGATCCCATGGCCAAGGGTGAGTTGCTGTACTGCCGCAGTGCTAACCACTGCGCCACCGCACCGCCACATGGCAGGATAATGGCAGGATTATTTCCGCTGGTGTTGTCAGTATCTGGTCCAGCACACCTCGGATCCGGCTGGGGCCTCAGCTAGCCCCTCCGCTGATAGCCCTGCTGCTGACCACCGCTGTAGTTGAGCTCCGATCCAGCTGGGGCCTCGGTTAGCTCCTCCGCTGAACTCTGCCACCTACCGCCGCTGTAGTTGGGCTCCAATCCGGCTCCTGTCCAGCTGGGGCCTCGGTTAGCTCCTCCACCGAGCCCCACCGCTCACCGACGCTGTAGTTGAGCTCCGATCTGGCTCCTATCCAGCTGGGGCCTCAGCTAGCTCCTCCGCCAAGCCCTGCTGCTTAGCGCCGCTGTAGTTGAGCTCCGATCTGGCTCCTATCCAGCTGGGGTCTCGGTTAGCTCCTCCGCCGAGCCCCAATCACAAGATTCTAAGAATCTGTGCGGGAGGCTCAGCCGTCATCAATCGGGCTGATGCCGGGTCAGTGAGACGAACAGGGGGCAGAGTCGCTTCTTTGTATCGGTGTTAGCTCTGACTAGCTGTAGTGTTAGCTCTGAGGCTAGTTAGCGGCTAGCTCCACTAACCACCAACTAGTTGGACCAACACCTGCGGCTTCAGACTTAGTGTAACAGTCTGACAAGTAACAAACTTGTCAACTGATTCGGACCAAATTAAACAAACTTATGTGTGAAAGCAGCCCAAGACAGATCTCCAAATGTTTTCTGGTGAAAATGTCATCAAAATCAATCCAGTAGTTTTTGTGTAATCTTGCTAACAGTCAGACAAACAGCTGAATCTCATTTAAATCTCAACCCTCTAGGATGTCCATGTGGGCCCCACAATAGGTAACTGGGCTGTCTTATGGGTCCCATGTGGGTTTGTCTGCATATTCCATGTTGGCCCCATCTGTGTTTGCCCACATGGACTTTACATGTGGTACAGGTAAGTAGGTTATGTCTTTTTGTGCCCCATATGGGTTTAAATGGGTGATCAGGTTTCAGTAACACTTGTGCCATAGGCAAAATTACGCTAACATTTTTTCTTCATAAATTTATAAGAAAAAACTTAAAAAGTAGCCAATTTACTAGAAAAAAGTCACAAATTTATGAGAAAAAGTTGCAAATTTACAACAAAAAAAATTGAAAATCACATGAAAAGAGTTACAAACTTACAACAAAAATTTAGCAAATTTACAAGAAAAAAGTCACAAATTTATGAGAAAAAATTAGAAAAAGTTGAAATTAACAAAAAAGAAATAGTAAATACATGAGGAAATAAATTGAAATTTTATGAGAAAAAAAAGTTCCCAACTTTATGAGGAAAAGTTGTAAGTTTACAGTAAAAAAAAGATGAAAATTTTTTAGAAAGTTACAAATTTACAAGAAAAAGTTGATAAACTTATGGAAAAAAACACAAATTTGCAAGGAAAAAGTAACAAATTTATAAGGAAAAAGTTGCAAGATAAAAAAGTGGCCAATTTATGAGAAAGTTATAAAATTACAAGAAAAAGTTTGCAAAGTCGCAAGAAAAAAAGTCACAATTTTACCAGAAAAACTAACAAATTTATGAGAAAAGTTGCAAGTTTACAGTTAAAAAAAGTTTGCAAATTTATGAGAAAGTTTCAAATTTTCAAGAAAATTATATCAAATTAGGGGAAAAAGTCACAGAATTACAAGAAAATCAAAAATTTATGAGAAAATAAGTTTATGACAGGTAAACAGGTAAAGTCTATGTGGACAAACCCACATGAGACCAAGAAGATTTTATTATAGTTTACAAAAATGTTCGTAAATCTTTGTTTTCTAGCCAGTTCAGGTGCTCAGCCTTTGCACTGACTTGTCGAGTCTATGGAGAGTTATTTAATGATTCCTGCAAAATTACAAGATCGTTGCTTTGGACACCTTTTGTTAATGATTTCACGTCCCCTGACAGAGACTGGGACAAAGTCAAACAACAGTTACCTCTGTGAGGCCAGGTGGAACGTACCTGTGGGGGACAGTTAATCATTGTAGGAGGACCAACATCAAGTGGTCCTTAGCAGTGTTGAAGAGGACACACTGTCTGATGTGCTTGTTTTTCCCCATATGTTGAATTTATGAAATATCTGACATGTTTTGGTCAACATACAGTATATCAGGCATTAATTATTTCATTTTAACTCATTTGAACAACTTGGTTTAGTGAACGTTTTTTTAAATATATATTGGGATATGACCGAGTTTTAATTGCTGGTGATTTTAACATCCACTTTTGCTGTGAATCTGGACCTCTTGTGAAATAATTTCTTGCCTTAGCAACACTTTTAATCTCACCCAATGGGTGACAACTCTGACTCATGTTAAAAGACATTCATTGGATCTGGTACTGTCATATGGCCTGGATGTTTTTAATCACAGAAATTAAAAATTGAGGGATTTCGGACTATTTCCCGGTTGTATTCAACATTGTGGTGGCCAATACAGGACTGAAAAGTGACAGACCTATGCGGAGTTTGCGCACACTTAATCCTTTGACTGCTGCTCACTTTTCCTCTGCTTTTTTAGATTCTGTTCTTAGCGATGCCAGTGTCGGCGCACAGAGAGACGGTGGGAAGAGGACAAACTCCAGGTGCCATTTGGGATCCTGTGTGAATGTCTCTCTGAGTATCAGAATACTGTAAAACTTGCCAAATCTATTTTTTCTTTCTGATATGATCTTGAGAAATAGTCACAAGCCCCAAGTTCTTTTTAACATTTTTAATTCTATTGTAAATCCCAGTGACACTGCGCCTATATAGGCTTCTGCTGTGCTGTGTGAAAGCATTTTAAAGTTTTTCATTGATAAACTCTTTGCGCTAAGGCAGGGGTGTCCAAACTTTTTGCAAAGAGGGCCAGATTTGGCCAGGTGAAAATGTATGGGGGCCGACCATTCAGCCTGACATTCCTCGAACCATTACCATTGTAAATTACCATATATATATATATATATATATATATATATATATATATATATATATATATATATACTGTATATATATATATATATATATATATATATATTTTATTTTATTTTTTTTTGTGGGGGGGGGGGGGGACTTATTTTGTACCCGTAGGTAGAGTTGTTCTCCAGTCCGGTGACAAGCCACCAGCTGCCAGTCGCTGCGTGCGCAAGCGCCCCTTAACTCCCTAACCTGCATGTTTTGGCATGTGGGAGGAAACCGGAGAAATCCCGGAGTAAACCCACGCAAACACGGGGAGAACATGCAAACTCCACACAGATCACTGTTGGCCGGGGGCAAGGATCGAACCCACGATCTCATGATCCCCGCGATCCCCCAGCTGAGAGTAAACTGTGCTGCCGCGGTGCTAACCACTGCGCCACCGTGCAGCAGTGATATACAGTATATACCGTGATATATATATATATATATATATATATATATATATATATATATATATATACTGTATATATATATCACTTTGCTGTCTGCAGCTAGGTTGACATTGCAAATGAGAATCTGTTGTCAACTGCATTACCACCAGGATAGTTAAAGGTTAAAATAATAATAAATTACATACAAATAAATTTGACTGAATATTTTTAGAAACGTGTATTTATTGATTTTGTTTCAACAAATCACATCCCAGTGCATTTTGACAAAGAATAGTATAGTCAAATTAAATGACAGAAATTTGACAAAACTGTGGTTTGATCATCACAGTCGACTGCAGTAAGGTTGCCAGGTCTGGCTCAAAAGCAGTGGTTTTGATGCGCAAGACGTCACGCAGGTGAGAGTCACTTAGTCTTGTCCTCACACGGTTCTTGTTAATGTTCATAACCGAGAACGTCTTCTCACACAAGTATGTCGAGCCAAACAAGCTCAGCATTTTCTTAGCAAATGTTCAAATCTCTTGGAACCTGTCTTTGTCCAGCTGGCGGTAAAAGTCGACGAGAGGCAGTTGTTGGTGGCGACCGTGACACTCCGCGTCACACTGCAGCTCAATAAGCTCCAGCCGCAGGTGGTCTGGAGCGTCATTAGGATCCACGGAAAAAGGAGTGGAAAAAAGTGTGATCTCCTTTTCAATAGCTGCAAAATCCCTGAAACGCTGTTGAAACTCCTTAGTCAGAGATGAGATGTTTTCTGCATACCTCCTCATTTGCGCACTGATATTGTTTTCTGGAAAACTGGTCATCATTTCCTGCAGTGATGGGAAATGTGTGGTATTGGGCTGCGTTTGTGACAGGTGCCTTTGGTAAAGTAGCAGCTTTGTCCGAAAAGCTTTTATGTATGAATATAGTTGGCTCACCACTGCATTTTGCCCCTGAAGGCTCGTGTTCAGCGCGTTCAGATGTCGTGTTATGTCAACTAAAAATCCAAAATCAGCCAGCCAAACAGGATCGCAGAGTTCCGGCATCGGTTGTCCCTTTTGTGCCAAGAATAGTCCGATTTCCTTTCTGAGAGAGAAGAATCGCTGCAGTGCAGACCCCCGACTGAGCCATCTTATGTCATTGTGATACACAACATCTCCATATTCAGCCTGGATGTCGAGTAGAAACTGTTGAAACTGGCGGTGGCACAGGGCTCTGGAGCGAATATAATTAATAGCCTTTATCACCGGTTTCATAACGTTATCATATTTCAGATGTTTAGCACATAGAACTTGTCGGTGAATAATACAGTGGAGTTTTATAGCTTTGCCGCCTTCTTCACTGACTTTTTTACAGACTAGCGTTGATAGCCCACTTTGCTCACCAACCATGGCAAGTGCGCCGTCCGTAATAATCCCAGTGATTTTATTCCATTGCAGTTTCATGTCATTCACGGTGGAACAAACAGCAGCAAACAAATCTGTTCCTCTGGTTTGGTCCTTAAGGCTCTGAAGGTCAAGTAGCTCTTCACTCACGTTCATTTCATTGTCCACTCCTCTCAAAAAAATCAGTAACTGAGCGGTGTCAGATGCATCCGCGCTTTTGTCGCAGGCTACCGAAAAAAAGATAAAACTCCACTCCTTTTGCCTCTAACTGTCCCTTGATGTTAGATGAAATTTCTTCAATCCTCCGTGCCACAGTGCTACGACCCAGGCAGACATTGGCAAACTCTTGCTTTTTCTCAGGACAAATTTTCTCCACCATTTTCATCACGCAGTCTTTAATGAATTCACCCTCAGTAAAAGGTTTACAGTGCTTGGCAATCAGCATTGCCACTTCGTAGCTTGCCTTTGTAGAATTTTCATTTGTGTTACGGGCTCTTGTGAACAAACGCTGCTGTGCTGTCAAAACAGCTTCCAGTTGCTTCAGTTTTTCGGCGCGTTCATTCGCCGTTAGCATGTTTCGTCTGGTAGTGCCTCTTAATATTGAACTCTTTGAAAACAGCCACAGTCTCTTGGCAAATTAGGCAGACACAGTTGTTTCGTATGTCAGTGAAAAAATACTCCGATTTCCACTTGTCCTGGAAACGGCGGCCCTCGCTATCAATTTTCCTCTTTTTATTTCCAGTTGCCATTTTAGAAATGAGCTAAAAACATACCACAGGAGTAAAAGTTCACACAGGGGTCACGCGACGAGAATGCGGCCACAGGTCTACTGCCACCCTCTGGTGAAATATAAAATTGCTGTTTTTGGTATGTATGTATTGTGGGAAACTGTGCTGGCAGGCCACATATTATTGATTTTATGACAGGACGCTTCGGGCTGGTGGAAATTTGGACACGGGCTGGATTTGGCCCGGGGGCCGGACTTTGGGCGTGTCTGCGCTAAGGTCTCCACACAACTTAGCTGTTCCACTTCCACCCCTTCCTCCTGAACGCCCAGCTATCTTTCTGTCATGACTGATACCAACACTAGAGGAAGACAGACGCGGAATAGAAGGGAGTGAAACCCAGCGGGGAGTTGGAGGAGCCAGCAGGACAGACCTGGCAGAAGGAGAGGAGTGGAATGGAGCTAGGGAGAGTCTGACCGGGTGGAGTAGGCAGTCTTCGGAAGTGATGAAGGAGAAGGTAGGTGAGCGCACTGCAATCCTGGGGACACACCGCTGAGATGGCAGCAACCTGGGGAAAGAGGAGGAGAAGGGAGATTAGACTGAGTTTCAGTAATAAGCTTCAAACCTTAACTTTAAGGCAGTAGTACCCAACGGTCCAGCACTGAAGCATTCACAAACTGATCCTTTAAAGCGCTGGCAGTGAAGAGGCAGCAGGTGCGTCCACTCACGCAGGTGCGTTGATGACCTGCGGAGCCGGGAAACAGAAGAAGGACCTCCCACAGAAAGGGAGGGGGAGCGCGCTCACCCAATCATCACACTTTCAGTAGTTTGAGCCAGTGACTTTTTCTGTTTTAAAGGAGGTTGTCTCTCATCTGCGTCCTACAAACTCCCCTTTTGATGTTCTCCCCTTTCCAATTTTTAAAGAAACTCTTCATGTTGGGCCTTGTATTCTTGTGTTGTTAAATGCATCATTGTCTACAGGCTGTGTACCTACTGCTTTTAAACACGCTGTTGTACAGCCTATTGTTAAAAAGAGAAATCTGGACACAAATGTCCTTTGTAACTATAGGCCAATATCAAAACTGACTTTTCTGTCTAAAATCTTGGAAAAAGTTGTTTTTAATCAACTTCAGATATTCTTATACAGTCATGACATTGCTAAAGTGTTTCAGTCCAGTTTTAAATCTAGCGACAGCACTGAGACTTCCCTTTTAAGAGTTTTTAATGATCTGCTTTTAACTGTTTATTCTGGGAGCTGTTATCGTATCATCAGACCTGCGACCGTATGTCTTGGACACCCGAGTAAAGAGAGGTGCAGAGCTGTAAACTGATCACCACCTGGTGGTGAGTTGGATCCGATGGCAGGGGAGGAAGCCATTCAGACCTGGTAGACCCAAACGTATAGTGAGGGTGTGCTGGGAGTGTCTGGCTGAGGCCCCTGTCCAGGAGGTCTTCAACTCCCACCTCCGGAAGAACTTCAACCACATTCCGAGGGAGTCTGGAGACATGGAGTCTGAATGGGCCATGTTCTCCACCTCTGTTGTTGAAGCGGCGGCCCAGAGCTGCGGCCGCAAGGTGGTCGGTGCATCTCGTGGTGGCAACCACCGAACCAAGTGGTGGACACCAGTGGTGAGGGGGGCCATTAAGCTGAAGAA
Organism: Pholidichthys leucotaenia; assembly: GCA_020510985.1. Taxonomy (NCBI): domain Eukaryota; kingdom Metazoa; phylum Chordata; class Actinopteri; order Cichliformes; family Pholidichthyidae; genus Pholidichthys; species Pholidichthys leucotaenia. The sequence goes on from CM035845.1 coordinate 328,347,779, forward strand.
GGAGCCCTATCAAGCTTGGCTGGCTTGTGGGACTTCCGAAGCAGCTGAGGTGTACCGGCAGGCCAAGCGGAGTGCAACTCGGGTGGTTGCTGAAGCAAAAACCCGGGTATGGGAGGAGTTCGGTGAGGCCATGGAACGAGACTTTCGGTTGGCCTCAAAGAGATTCTGGCAAACTGTCCGGCGGCTCAGGAGGGGAAAGCAGCTCCCTGTCCACACTGTGTATGGTGCAGATGGGACACTGTTGACTTTGACTGGGGATATCGTCGGGCGGTGGAAGGAATACTTCGAGGATCTCCTCAATCCCACTGATACGCCTTCCACAGAGGAAGCAGGGTTTGGGGACGACGGGGATAACTCGCCTATCACAGGGGCTGAGGTCGCCAAGGTAGTTAAAAATCTCCTTGGTGGCCGGGCTCCGGGGGTGGACGAGATTCACCCTGAGTACCTCAAGGCCCTGGATGTTGTTGGGCTGTCATGGTTGACACGCCTCTGCAACATTGCGTGGAGGTCGGGGGCAGTGCCTTTGGCATGGCAAACCGGGGTGGTGGTTCCTCTCTTCAAGTGTGAAGTGGCTGGGATGAGAATCAGCACCTCCAAGTCCGAGTCCATGGTCCTCAGCCGGAAAAAGGTGGATTGTCCTCTCTGGGTTGGGGACAGGCTCCTGCCCCAAGTGGAGGAGTTTAAGTATCTTGGGATCTTGTTCACGAGTGAGGGGAAAATGGAGCGAGAGATCGACAGATGGATTGGAGCAGCATCTGCAGTGATGCGGACGTTGTACCGGTCTGTTGTGGTGAAGAGGGAGCTTAGTTCTAAGGCAAAGCTGTCGATTTACCAGTCAATCTATGTTCCTACTCTCACCTATGGTCACGAGCTTTGGGTAATAACCGAAAGAACGAGATCGCGGATACAAGCGGCTGAAATGAGCTTTCTCCGTAGGATTGCTGGACTCACCCTCAGAGATAGGGTGAGGAGCTCAGTCATCCGGGAGAGGCTCAGAGTAGAACCGCTGCTCCTCCACATTGAAAGGAGTCAGTTGAGGTGGTATGGGCATCTGATTAGGATGCCTCCTGGACACCTCCCACTTGAGGTGTTTCAGGCACGTCCCACTGGGAGGAGACCCCGGGGCAGACCCAGGACACGGTGGAGAGACTATGTCTCCCAGCTGGTCTGGGAACACCTTGGTATCCTCTCTGAAGAGCTGGAGCAGGTGGCTGGGGAGAGGGAAGTCTGGGCTTCTCTGCTTGAACTGCTGCCTCCGCGACCCAGACCTCCAGAAAAGCGGTAGAAGATGGATGGATGGATGGATGGATTCTGGGAGCTCTGCTGTTTTAGTTCTTTTAGATTTAACAGCTACTTCTGATACAGTTGACCATACTATTTTGCTGTCAAGACTTAAACATGTTGGTCTAAACTGGTACGTTTTTTTTTTCTTTATCATGGTTTGAGTCTTATTTATCTGAAAGGTCATTTTCTGTTGTTATTGGAGATTTCTCCTCTTGCTCAGCCCCCCATTTCCTGTGGTGTGCTTCAAAGGTCTGTTTTGGGTCCCAGTTTGTTCTCTTTATACATGCTGCCTTTGGGTAATATCCTCAGAAAACACAGCATTTCATTTCACCTTTATGCTGATGATATTCAAATTTATATTCCGATTCAGTTTAACCCTCTCAACTCACTGCAGCCATTACTGGACTGTTAACATGAGGTCAAATACGTCTGAAATTTTTTTTCTTCATTTAAACGAAAACAAAACAGAAATCACTTTATTTGGAAAATGTACCTCTCAAAGTGACATTACTGATATGCCTGATTATCTTGCCTCCCGTTATTCCTGGACTGTCCAAAATCTTGGTGTATTTTTAGGTAGTTCTTTTAAATTGGAAAAGTAACTAGTAGACTAGACTACTGCAACTCCCTTTATTTTGGTTTGGAAAAAGCCACTATCCACCATTTGCAGTTAGTCCAGAATGCTGCAGCACGCTTTTTAACAGGCACTAGAAACTATGATCACATCACTTTAGTTCTGGCAGGTCTTGAATGGTTTGGCAAGTTTTTATCTCACCAAGCTTCTGGACTTTTATTCTCCTGCTCTAGCATTAAGGTCATCCAACCAGCTGCTTTTAGTGCAGCCTAAAAGTAAATTAAAACAGAGAGGGGATAGAGTCTTTGCAGTGGCAGCCCCTAGATTACGGAACAATCTGTCGCTCTATATATCAGGTTCAGGTTCAGGTTACTTTATTTGTACCCGTAGGTAGATTTGTTTTGCAGTCTGGTGACATCCATATTTACAAGCCACAATTACATTCAACATAGACACAAACACAGGCACACATGAAGCTGACTATAAACATGATAAAAATACTCAAGGCTCCATCAATCAGGGTATAAAGATAAAGAGATGAGAGAAAAACCAGAGGTAAGAAAGAAGGGTCATATCAAAAAGTTAAAAACTAGTCAAAGAGGTTAAAAACTCAAAGGTCTAAAACCCAATAAAATATTTAGAACCCAAATAACATCCTACAAAAATAAGTAAATATAAAATGGATTTAATAAATAGGTACTTAAATTATGTGCAATATATTGTTACAACTTGTTCACCTCTTTGACAGCAGCAGGAACAAAGCTGTTTTTGTAGGGCTGGGTTTTACTTTTTGGGACAGCAAACCTCCGTCTTGAGGGAAGAAGCTGAAAGTTGCAGTGCAAAGGGTGGGAGTCATCATTTAAAATGGAGGTAGCCATCCTCTGTACCTGTCTGGTGTACAGGGATGTCAGGCTCAGCTGTGACTCACCAAGCAAACGACTGGACCATCTAACTACCTGATCCAAGGATTTCCTCTGTTTCAGTTTTATCTGACCAAACCATGACACTGAAGAAAAGGATAAAACAGATTCAATAAAAGCCCGATAAAACATTGTCATTATGGTTCGGTCAATTTGGAAGCGTGCAAGTTTTCTCAAGCAATGCAAATGTTGTTGACCCTTTTTACACACCCTTTCACAGTTCTCTTCAAAGTTTAAATTACTATCAATAATCGTCCCAAGATATTTGTAGGATTGTACACATTCAGTGGTCTGGCCCTTTAGTACGGTGACTTTGTGCCTGGGAGTTTTCCTCCTAAAGTCAATAATCATGTCTTTAGTTTTTGTCGTATTCAGCTGCAGGTAGGAATCCTCACACCAGTGAACAAAATCATCAACTACTGGGCCATGGCCACTCTCACCATCCTGGAGGAGACTGACAATAACTGAGTTATCAGCATATTTTATAATGTGTCTGTTGTCATGTCTGCTCCGGCACATGTTTGTGTACAGGATGAAGAGTAGTGGTGACAACACACACCCCTGAGGAGAGCCAGTAGAAGAGCACTTTAGGTCAGACAATGTATCATTGACCCTTACTCTCTGCGTCCTGTTGGTTAAGAAATCCAGAATCCAACCCACCAGATTATTGCTCAAATCAAATTGTTGCAGGAGCCTTTCAACTAAAATATGAGGTTGGATTGTATTAAAGGTGGAGGAAAAGTCCACAAATAAAAGCCTGGCGTGCATCCCATTAAAATCCAGATGTTTAAAAAGCATGTTAAACAGAGTGACAGTGGCGTCCTCCACTCCTCTGTGAGGCCTATAGGCAAACTGCAGAGGATCCAATGCATGCTCAGCCTGCTTTAGGACCTCACATCTGACCAGTTTTTCAAAAATTTTCATTAAAATTGAAGTCAAAGCAACTGGTCTAAAGTCGTTTACCATTTTAGGACAGCTGGATTTTGGAACGGGAACAACCACGGCTTCTTTCCAGATCTTAGGCACATGTTGTGTCTGTAAGGACTTATTGAAAATGTAATGAAATATAGGACTCAGTTCATGTGCACAGGACTTTACCAAGCTCCCACATATATTATCAGGGCCCTGACTTTTGTTCACTTTTCCAGCGCAGAACCCCCTTTTAATATCCTGCACCTCAATATTAAAGTGCTGATTGTCTTTGAGTTTCTGTTTCAAATCTTGGGTTTCAGTGCTGAAATCAAAGGAGTCAAAACGACCATAAAAACAATTAAGAGCATTAGCCAGCTCTGTGTCTGAATTAAAACCTTCTAAAAACACACGATTACTGCGTTCTGTGCTCTGAAGGCCTGCAATAGTTTTCATACTGGCCCAGGCTTGTTGCCATCTTGCTTTCCAACGTTGATTTATAATTCTGTTTTGCTCTTAAAATTTCGGACTTCAGCTCTTTTGTGGCAACCTGTAGCTCAGAAACAGACCCCTGTTTAAAGGCAAGTGCTTTCCTCTGTAAGCAGGATTTAACTGATTTTGTAACCCATGGCTTGTTGTTGGGATATATTTTGACACGTTTACGTGGAGCGATCGTATTTTTACAGAAAGCCATGTATGAGCATGTGACGTCCACCAAAGAGTCCAAATCATCCCCGCAGGACAGTGTGAACACCTCCCAGTCTGTACAGTTAAAGCATTCCTGGAGGCAATGCACTGAATCCTCTGCCCACACATCAATGTGCACCGCAGAATCCTTACAGTGTTTTAAATCACAGCTTAAAACCCATCTTTTTAATCTGGCTTTTAATTCAAGTTCAGTTTGAGTCCTACAGGTCATGTTATGTAGTGGCCCCTGTGTTTGTTAGCTTGTCTTAACTTTTTTTGATACATATTATATCGTATGTTATTTTATTTATTTTATCATGTGTAAAACCCTTTGGCCAACATTGTTGTTGTTTTTAAATGTGCTATATAAATAAAGTTGACATTGACATTTGAAAGTCCCATTGGCAACAGGTCCTACAGGTCTTGATACCTGCCTGCTGCCCTATTATTGGCCGGCCTAGCTGTCTGTCTGCAATTACATAGATGAGCGAGGAGCCCAAGGAGCTAGCTTCAGAGCTGAGTGCTACTAGGGAGTTAGCTTACCAAGCATGGTTTATAATGCAGTTTCCACCTGGTTCACTAGCCCACAGTTGATAATCTTTAGCTATATTATTGCCCTGATGCTACATTGAACCGACTTGGCTAGGGGGTTAGACATTTACTGTTGATCCCACTGGAATCCTTGTTTGTCTACCAACACTCAACCATATACATCATTTTTAAATGTTTTTTGCAATTTGCAGTTTTTAGCAGCTAGTTGACACGAGCAGCTGCCTAGTGTCAGTTAGCCTTCATTGGACCACTATGCACTCATTCTCGAATGTTTCTGTGCTTATTAGTACTCCAGGGACCTGTCATGTCATATCGACCACTGTAACAATGCTGCAAAAATTAAATAATAAAAGAAAATTTGACCAAAATATGTCCCAAATATTTCATTAAGACCTGTGGGAGCTGTCAACATGTGGGAAAAGTGCAGTAAATAGAACCTTTTGTTATGATCTGAAGGTGAGAACTTCATTCACACTCGCAGCATTCTTAATTGACTTTATTACCTACAGCTGCTTCTCATCAGCTCATCTGCCTTGATTGCTGATGGGGTATAAAGAACCTCAGCTGCCATCAGTTCCTGGTGGGATTGCCCCGGCCCAACAGGTTGCTGCGTTCTCTGGTTTTCCTGCCCAATGCTCCCTGGTGCCTGCCTCGTGGTTCTCACCTTCCTTGAAGACCACCAGATTCCACGTAAGCCTGAGAACTTCTCAATTAATTATTGCATACCTGGAAATTTCTCTGTACATGTCTTCAGTGCTCCCTGTAACCTTCCCACCCTGGACTCTCTCTGCCTCACACCCATCTGGAAAGAAACAAGTAAGGATTTAAAACGTTGCAAAATATTCTAACCATATGATCAGAGGAGTTAAAACCCTGGGCCTGGGGTACCTCCTAACTCACCACAAAGGAATTCATTATCACCAGATCCATCCACCAGCACTGAGACCTGGCTGCAACCATCTCCCTCAGCTGTAAGATTACATTATTTGCTCATTACCCATTACTGTCCTGTCTTCTTCTTCCCCTACAGGTCAGATCACTCCAAGAAAAGCCTTCACAGTTTTAACAAAAATATATAAACTTTGCATCATAGTGCAAGAGCTCATAGTGGACTACAGGAAGGAGAGGGAAGAGACACATGACCCCATCCATATCAATGGCATAGCTGTTGAACGTGTCCCCAGCTTCAAATTCCTGGGGACCCACATCTCGGAGGACCTGTCCTGGTCAGTTAACACCACCAGCCTGATCAAGAAGGCCCATCAGTGCCTCTTCTTCTTGAGGACATTGAAGAAGAACCATCTGTCAACTGACATCCTGGGCAACTTCTACCGCTGCGTGATAGAGAGCACCCTGACCAACTGTATCACACTCTGGTATGGGAGCTGCTCTGTAGCTGACCGCAAGGCGCTGCAGCGGGTGGTGAAAACCGCCCAACGCATCACAGGGACTCCACTTCCAGCTATAGAGGATGTCTACAGGAAAAGATGTCTGCGCCGGGCACGCAGCATTCTTAGGGACTCCAACCATCCTGCTCATGGACTGTTCAAGCTTCTCCCCTCCAGAAGACGTTTCAGAAGCCTTCGGACTAGAACCAGCAGGTTTAGGAACAGTTTCTTTCCAACAGCTGTCACGTTATTAAACTTAGTTCCCCGCTGACTCTCTTACAGTCATCTTTTACCATCCTCACCTGTACATAACTGCATAACTACATAACTACATCTAACTTATTGCACATTATTTGCACATAACAGTACTCTTAACTTTCTGCACTGCTGCATATATTTGCATATATTTGCTTAAATTGCACATACTGTTAATTACCGTATATACTGCACTGCTGTCCTTTGCACTTCTGATTGGATGCTAAACTGTGTTTCGTTACCTTGTATTCATACATGTGTAATGACAATAAAGTTGAATCTAATCTAATCTAATCACTGTCTCGGTGTGCTCTGTTTCGTTATCTGCCATTACCAAGTTTAGCAACCTTTCTGAAGTTCCAAGGCTCCTCAGCGTGATTGTATGAAATGGTTGAATCTAAACTGTATTAGAAAGTCAGAAAAATGTATACGTACCAGAACATTTGCTACACACACACCAAAATTTAGCTTTCATCCACTGCTCCAACAAATTCAATGTAGCAGAGCAAGTATATGCAGAGATGCATTATTCATTATGTACTTATGCAGTCTAAAGATAATATATGTGTAAACTTAAGCATGAAATATTTATCAGCACATCAATCACGGACACCAATATATTGTCTAATATTTTTGGATTTCTGGGAAGGAATAAAGATTGGATTCATATAAGAACGGAGAGAATTATTAGCCCCAAATATTGCTAAAATCAAGGGTTTTAGGGTTAAGGAAAAATTTATTAAGTTTATAAGAGAGGGTTTGTTTTTGGGTGGACAGAAATGGTTGTGGCGAGGACATGCACAGGTATGGGTGAGCTCACACAACAGCCATTTGCTATCTTTGCTCACGCTGCCTGTCTTTTTTAAAATAAATGTATCACTTTCCATCCATCCATCCATCCATCCATCCATCTTCTACCGCTTTTCCAGAGGTCCGGGTCGCGGAGGCAGCAGCTCAAGCAGAGAAGCCCAGACTTCTCTCTCCCCAGCCACCTGCTCCAGCTCTTCAGAGAGGATACCAAGGCGTTCTCAGACCAGCTGGGAGACATAGTCTCTCCACCGAGTCCTGGGTCTGCCCCGGGGTCTCCTCCAAGTGAGACGTGCCTGAAACACCTCAAGTGGGAGGCGTCCAGGAGGCATCCTAATCAGATGCCCATACCACCTCAGCTAACTCCTTTCAATGTGGAGGAGCAGCGGTTCTACTCTGAGCCTCTCCCGGATGACTGAGCTCCTCACCCTATCTCTGAGGGTGAGTCCAGCAATCCTACAGAGAAAGCTCATTTCAGCTGCTTGTATCCGTGATCTTGTTCTTTCGGTCATTACCCAAAGCTCATGCCCATAGGTGAGAGTAGGAACGTAGATTGACTGGTAAATCGACAGCTTTGCCTTAGAACTAAGCTCCCTCTTCACCACAACAGACCAGTACAACGTCCGCATCACTGCAGATACTGCTCCAATCCGTCTGTCAATCTCTCGCTCCATTTTCCCCTCACTCGTAAACAAGACCCCAAGATACTTAAACTCCTCCACTTGGGGCAGGAGCCTGAACCCAACCCAGAGAGGACAAGCCACCTTTTTCCGGCTGAGGACCATGGACTTGGGCTTGGAGGTGCTGATTCTCATCCCAGCCGCTTCACACTCAGCGGCAAACCGTCCCAGCAAGAGCTGTAGGTCATTGCTGGATGAAGCCAACAGGAAAACATCATCTGCAAACAACAGAGATGAGATCCTGTGGTCATCAAGCATGACACCCTCCATTCCCTGGCTGCACCTAGAAATCCTGTCCATAAAAAATTATGAACAGGATCGGTAACAAAGGGCAGCCCTGGCGGAGTCCAACTCTCACTGGGAATGACTCCGACTGAGTGTTGGCAATACGAACCAAACTCTCACAACGGTCGTACAGAGACCGAATAGCTCGTAACAACAAGCCTGATACCCCATACACCCGAAGCACCCCCCACTAAAAACCACGAGGGACGCGGTCAAATGCCTTCTCCAAGTCCACAAAACACATGTAAACTGGTTGGGCAAACTCCCACGAACTCTCAAGAATTCTCGAGAGGGTAAAGAGCTGGTCCAATGTGCCACGTACAGGACGAAAACCACATTGCTCATCCTGAATCCGAGATTTGACCTACGGCCGGACTCTCCTCTCCAGTACCTTGGCATAGACCTTCCCAGGGAGGCTGAGGAGTGTAATCCCTCTGAAGTTGGAGCACACCCTCCGGTCCCCTTTTTTGAAGAGAGGAGCCACCACCCCGGTTTGCCGTGCCAAAGGCACTGCCCCTGACCTCCACGCAATGTTGCAGAGGCCTGCCAACCATGACAGCCCAACAACATCCAGGGCCTTGAGGTACTCAGGGTGAATCTCGTCCACCCCCGGAGCCCGGCCACCAAGGAGATTTTTAACTACCTTGGCGACCTCAGCCCCTGTGATAGGCGAGTTATCCCCGTCGTCCCCAAACCCTGCTTCCTCTGTGGAAGGCGTATCAGTGGGATTGAGGAGATCCTCGAAGTATTCCTTCCACCGCCCAACAATATCCCCAGTCGAAGTCAACAGTGTCCCATCCGCACCATACACAGTGTGGACGGGGAGCTGCTTTCCCCTCCTGAGCCGCCGGACAGTTTGCCAGAATCTCTTCGAGGCCGACCGAAAGTCTTGTTCCATGGCCTCACCGAACTCCTCCCATACCCGGGTTTTTGCTTCAGCAACCACCCGAGCTGCACTCCGCTTGGCCTGCCGGTACACCTTAGCTGCTTCGGGAGTCCCACAAGCCAACCAACCTTGATAGGGCTCCTTCTTCAACTTAATGGCCCCCCTCACCACTGGTGTCCACCACTTGGTTCGGGGGTTGCCACCATGAGATGCACCGACCACCTTGCGGCTGCAGCTCTGGGCCACCGCTTCAACAACAGAGGTGGAGAACATGGCCCATTCAGACTCCATGTCTCCAGACTCCCTCGGAATGTGGTTGAAGTTCTTCCGGAGGTGGGAGTTGAAGACCTCCTGGACAGGGGCCTCAGCCAGACGTTCTCAGCACACTCTCACTATACGTTTGGGTCTACCAGGTCTGAATGGCTTCCTCCCCTGCCATCGGATCCAACTCACCACCAGGTGGTGATCAGTTGACAGCTCTGCACCTCTCTTTACCCGGGTGTCCAAGACATACGGTCACAGGTCTGATGACACGATAACAAAATCGATCATCGACCTGCGACCTAGGGTGTCCTGGTGCCAGGTGCACATATGGACACCCTTATGCTTGAACATGGTGTTCGTTATGGACAAACTGTGGTTAGCACAGAAGTCCAATAACTGAACACCACTTGGTGAGCCACAGCTGAACCTGACATCCCTGTACACCAGACAAGTACAGAGGATGGCTACCTCCATTTTAAATGATGACTCCCACCCTTTGCACTGCAACTTTCAGCTTCTTCCCTCAAGATGGAGGTTTGCTGTCCCAAAAAGTAGAACCCAGTGCTACAAAAACAGCTTTGTCCCTGCTGCTGTCAAAGAGTTGAACAAGCTGTAAAAATATATTGCACATAATTTAGGTACCTATTTATTAACTCTATTTTATATTTACTTATTTTTGTAGGATGTCACTTGGGTTCTAAATATTTTATTGGGTTTTAGACCTTTGAGTTTTTAACCTCTTTGACTAGTTTTTTAACTTTTAATATGACCTTTCTCTCTTACCTCTGGTTTTTCTCCCATCTCTTTGTCTTTTTTTACCCTGATTGATGGAGCCTGGAGTATTTTTATCATGTTCATAGTCAGCTTCATATGTGACTGTGTTTGTGTCTATGTTGAATGTAATTTGTGGCTTGTATATATGGATGTCACCAGACTGCAAAACAAATCTACCTATGGGTACAAATAAAGTAACCTGAACCTGAACCTGATCAGGCAGGCCGTTCCTCCCAGTCACCCCCCTCCAGGTTTCACTGTCGCTGCCCACGTGCGCATTGAAGTTTCCCAGTAGGACAATGGAGTCTCCAAGAGGAGCACTCTCCAGCACCCCAGTCACAGACTCCAAAAAGGGTGGGTACTCTGAACCATCATTTGGTGCATAGGCACAAATGATGGTCAGGACCCGTTTCCCAACCCGAAGGTGCAGGGAAGCAACCCTTTCGTCCACCGGGGAAAACTCCAATATAGAGGCAGCAAGGTGGGGGGATACAAGGATACCCACCCCTGCTCGTTGCCTCTCGCCCGGGGCAACTCCAAAAAAGGCTAAGCTCCAGCCCCTCTCCAGGAGACTGGTTCCGGAACCGGAGCTGTGTGTTGAGGTGAGGCCGGCTATATCTAGCCAGTATCTCTCAACCTCGTACACCAGCTCAGGCTCCTTCCCTACCAGAGAGGTGACATTCCACGTCACAAAAGCCATTTTAGAAAGCTTGGGATCAGTCCGCCAAGGCCTCCGCCTTTGACCGCCACCTAATCCACATTGCACCGGACCCCCATGATCCCTCCTGCAGGTGGTAAGCCCACTGGAGGGCGGACCCATGTAACTCCTTTGGGTTGAGCCCGGCTGGGTCCCATGGGTGGAAACCCGACCACCAGACGCTAGCCTTTGAGCCCCTCCCCCAGGCCTGGCTCCAGGGTGGGGCCCCGGTAACCCCATACCTGGCAGGGTACACTGAATCCTTGATATAGAATTTATCATGAGAGTCTGTTGGATCGTTCTTAGTCTGGCCCTTCACCCAGGACCAGTTTATCTTGGGTGACCCTATCAGAGGCAAATTGCCCCGGACAACATAGCTCCTGGGATCACTAGGGCACGCAACCCCCCACCACCACCACCATGATAAGGTGACGATCCATGAGGGGGATGTATTACTTTATATAAGTAAATTAGCATTTTTTTCTTGGTTCTCATAAAATTTTTCTTGCAACTTAAATACTTTATTATTCTTATATTTATACTGTACATTATAATAAACATGGAACTTTTTAATGACATTTGTAGCTTTTACTCTGAAATAGTTTTTTCCTTATAAAATTTGAATTTTTATTTATGATTTTTGAACATTCTCATATTTTGTCATTATTTTCTTTTTTCTGTTTCTTTAAATTAAAGACTTTTTGTACAAAATCTAGAGACCTGGGGCCTCATGTACAAAAACTTGCGTGGGTTTCCTACTGAAAGATGACGTGTGTTTAAATCAAGAAAATGCTGTAAGCAAAAAAAATAAAAAAATAAAAAAATAAAAATCCAGATGTATGAAACCGTGCATACGCAGGAATTCAAGAACATTTCCTTTGTCATCCCAATCTACTTGAAATTGAACGCACTTGAGGAAATACCAGACTCCTCCCTTGACACGCCTCCATTTAAATATGCAATTAGATGCAAATAGATATGCGAATAGATATATACAAGCCCTGCCCGTTTGATTCTCCTGTATCCACGATCAAAAATAATGGATTTAATGGAATTTCACAGACTGTGAGTTGGAGGCACTCCTGAATGAGGTAGAGACATGTATAAACATTTTGTTTGGCATGCTGTCCTCCAGCATTAGCGCCGGATACAGCTAATTCAATAGTCTGCTCTCAGCCCTATAAGATCAGTTTACTGTTTTCCCTTATTCAGACAGGGATGAGAAGGGGATGTTTATTTAATCTTGACATGTTTCGACTGATGTCCGCAGTCGTCCTCAGAAATGTCAGCTGATTGCAGTGATTTGTGACCCGCTGGGTGAATCAGCTGGTTGAATAAAGGAAAACAGTCATGAAAAAGAAGACAATATGAACCTATTTTGTGGGTAGCCGCGGTCACCTGTCAGTTGAAAGCAGATCATATTAGACTCGACAAGTACATGTTTTATGCCCAAAATGCAAATCTCATCCTTTATAGTTATATACAACTTACAAGAATTACACACACTACTATTGTAAATGAATAAAATGCACCAGGGAAAGGGTGATAGTGTTGTATTACACATGTGTTTATTTACATAACTACTGTACACACAGAGGAAATTGGGGCTTGGTAGAATATTGTGAAACTGTAGTTTAATCAGCAAAAAAAGGAAGTCACTTACTCCAACCACTGACTTGTAATGAAACCTTTAAGACAGGGTGATATTTGGGGGTTCACAGGCGCGTTGCACATAAGGTGGATTATTTAGGACAATTACGTACATGAATTTACTCACCAAGAAGCCACCCATCCACACAGTGCCAGCTTGTAGTTTGTTCTCAACAATGCTGTTCATTAGAATCATTAGGAAAACCAGTTCTTGCTGAAAATTGTGCTTTGATGTTGGCCTGTTCAACTGCATTGCATGGGAATATGATGTACCTGGATGATAGCAGGATAATGTCATCCTACACAGCTGGCATAAATTTGCTTAGGGTCAACTGGGAAAATCCCGATCGGTCTGCCAGCTCCCTCTGGAATGCCCCTGTTGTCAAGAACCCCAGTGTTATCAGCACCTACACTGGGATGGACAGTGCTTGGCTTCTCACCATGTCGCGCTTCAAGAGTGACCGTAGCTCTGAGCACAGTTCCACAAGGACTACCCGTGCGAGGAAAACTAAGGAACTGGTGGTGGACTGCCGCAGGCGAGGATAACCCCCCACAGCACCAGTAAACATCCAGGGAACAGACACTGAGATGGTGATATCTTACAAGTAGCAGGTGGCAGCTTTATGAGAAAACATCTTAAATTTACAAGAGCAGAGTAGCAAATTTATAAGAAAAACTTGCAAACTTACCGAAAAATAATATTTAAATTTATGAGAAATTATCTGCAAATTTATGAGAAAAAAGTCTCAAATTTGCAGGAACAACAGCACATTTACAAAAAAAGAAAGAAATTTATGCAAAACACTTGAAAATTTATGAGGAAATAATAGCAAATTTACAAAAAAAAGTTTAGCAAATTAACAAGGAAAGGTTGCAAGTTTAAAATGTGTCAAGTTGACAAGAACGTAGCAAATTTAAAATTAAAGACTAGTAAATTTATGAGAAAAAGGTATGCATTCATGAGAAATTATTTGCAAATTTATGAGAAAAAAGTCTCAAATTTGCAAGAACAACAGCAAATTTACAATTAAAAAGTAAAAAATTTATGAGGAAAAACTTAAAAAATTTATGAGGAAATAGTTGCAAATTTATAAGAAAAAAAATTAGCAAATTAACCAGGAAAGGTTGCAAGTTTAAAACGTCTCAAACTGACAAGAACAACTTACTAAATTTAAAATTAAAGAGTAGCAAATTTATGAGAATAACATATAAATTTACAAGAAACAGTTAAAGGTATATAAGAAAAAAGTGTCAAATTTACAAGTGCAAAGTAGCAAATTTACAATGAAAAAGTTGCATATTTATAAGACAAACTTGCAAATTTACCAGAGAAAAGTAGCAAATTTATGAGAAAAAAATTACAAATTCTTAGAAAAAAAAGTCTCAAAATTATAAGAACATAGCAAATTTAGAATTAGAAAGTAGCAAATTTTATGAAAAAAACTTGCAAATTTATGAGGAAATAGTTGCAAACTTACAAGAAAAAAAATAAATTTACCAGAAAAAACTGGAAGTTTAAAATGTCTCAAAACGCCCAAAATTTTCAAGAATGTAGCAAATTGAAAATTTATAATAAAACCTTGTAAATTTACCAGAAAACTAGCAAATTTATGAGAAGATTTTGCAAATTTATGAGAAAAAAATCTCAAATTTACAGGAACAACAGCAAATTTACAATTAAAAAGTAAAAAATTATAAGAAAAACTTGCAACTTTTTAGATAGATAGATAGATAGACTGGGAAATTGCAGTTTGTAATTGCAATTTGCAATTTGTAGTTGATAATTGCAAAAAAAAAATGGAATGATACAGCACTGTTGCATAATATTGCTTAATAATTATGAACCTTGTCAGTAAACTAATGGAGAACAGAGGAGGAAACTGACCTGCAAGATTCAATAAACCGTGATGTTGATTTAAGGTGAAATTGCCCAGCCTCAATGTATGGTCAATACAATATTATTTTTATTATTATTATGTAGTCATATAATGTACTCATATTGTTTTTGCTATTGTTCCAGTCTGTTAATAATAATACCCCCAGACCATCGGTGACCCTTCTGTGTGGAGTTTGCATGTTCTCCCCGTGTCTGCGTGGGTTTACTCCGGGCACTCCGGTTTCCTCCCACATGCCAAAAACATGCAAGTTAGACTTCCGGTCTGGACGCCATGGTGATAGCAACCTAACGCTGAAACTCCCAGACTCAATCCAAGGAAAACATCCTCAAAATCAGACCTAACGGATTTTTGGAAGATTAAAAATCAAAAGACAATAACACCATGACTAACCACAAGCAGAAGAAACTAACATTCCCCAGGTCAGGACGCACAGCGGCTGCAGAATCTGAACCAGAGGACCTCCGTTCAGAAGACGAGGACCTGGGCCTAGCTAACAAAAGGATTAACTTGAAATCGCTATTTGACGAAATACGACGATTTCGGGCCGAATTTCTTGAATTCAGAGAGGATCTAAAAAAGGCGAACAGCAGAATGGACCAGGCCGAAAACCGAATCTTGGAAGCTGAAGAAAGAGTAAAAGTGCTTGAAGATTCTGTGCTGGATTTACACAGAAAACAGTCAAGGCTGGAGGCTAAGCTAACCGACCAAGAAGGAAGACAGAGACGAGATAACATCAGAATTCACGGTCTGAAAGAAGGAGCTGAAGATGGTTTCAACACAGTGGCAGAATGCGTGGAATCCTTATTGAGAGAGAAGTTGGATATTCCACAAACCACCGATTTGAAGATAGAAAAAGCCCATCGTACATTAGCCGCAAAGCCAGCCCCGGAAGCGCCCCCACGTTCTGTGGTGGTAAGATTCGCCAATTTCAAAATAAAACAAAAGGTTGTAAGATGGGCTTGGCAGAAAAAAGGATTTATGCATCATGAGAGAAAAGTCTTCGTGGAGCACGATTACGCCCCTGAGGTTCTTAAAAAACGACGGGAATATAACGACGCCAAAAAGGTTTTACGGGAACAGAATCTACGCTTTCAGACGCCATTTCCGGCGAAGCTAAGGGTCTTTTACGGGGAAGAGTCATGTCTCTACAATTCAGCGGAAGAAGCAACAACTGACATGGCAAGGAGAGGACTCCCGGTAACGGTGTTTAAACCCGCAGCGGATCTGAGCGAGAAAATCAGAGCTCAAACGTGGTCCACTCAGAGACCTTCAAACTCCACGGGCCAGCAGCGGGAAACCCAGCCCCAGAGCTACAAAGATAAGCTTTCCAGTTCCAGGAAGGAATAGCGACCTTTTTGTTTTTTTTCTTTTCTTTTCAGTCACTCTGCACTTCCACCCCCCCTCCTACAAGGTAACAAACATTAAAGGAGATGCAGAATCAGCATGTGGTAAAACCTTTCATGGAGCAGTTATAGCATTAGAAACAAATGTCTTCTTAATTTAAAGGGGGAAAAAAATCATGTTAAAATAGAAATGTAACAATGACCCACATGTTCTCTCCATACTAACAAATACTGTATTAGAGTGAATGTTTGCTGTGATGGGGGTGGGGTGGGAGGGTGCACACAATCTCATAGGGTATAGGCATAAAAAAAAAAAAAATCATTACAAATTCGGATTGGGATCTGAAATTCACGTTAAAAACATGGGACAACTTACAGGGGTAAGAGAGGGCCCTCAACACGTAACAGAGTTTGAGGAATTTCCCTCAGAGCCTACACTCCATCAGGGCTCGTACAGGGTCTTTAAAGAGACCCCAGCTCAGGAAGTTTTTTTGACAGTTTTTTGTTTTAAAGTTTCGTACACTATGTTCTTAATGTTTTTTATGTTCTTAATGTTCTTTCAGTTTCTGAGTAGCAAAAAAGAGGGCCACCACACTGTTATACTAAATAAGAAAATACATTGGAGAAACAGGGTGTAACCAAAATAGCCTCATATAATGTAAAAGGGATCCTGAATCCAGTTAAAAGATCCAAGATTCTACGCAAAATGAAAAAAGACAAAGCAGAAATAATATTTTTACAAGAAACCCACCTAACAGACGTGGAACACACTAAACTCAATAGACAAGGGTTTAAAATGATCTCTTCATCTTCATATAAATCAGGGAGGAGGAGGGGAGTAGCGACATTGATATCAACCAAAATTACATTTGAAAAAAAATCAGAACACAAAGATAAAGAAAGGAGGTACAGTTTGGTAACTGGGCGGCTAGAGGGAGAAGATATCACCCTGCTGAATGTATATGCACCACCAGGGGCTAAATGGAAATTTTATAAAAATGTATTCGACCTAATGATAACTAAAGCCCAAGGTTTAGTGATATGTGGTGGAGACTTCAATCTAAGACTGAATCCATACTGGGATCCGACAGGTAATTCTTCACATCAAAATAACACCCAAAGTAAGAATACTCGGATGCTACTAAAAGAAATGGGAATCTGTGACGTATGGAGGGAATTCAACCCCAATGTAAAAGATTATACTTTTTATTCAATGCCACATTCATCTTACTCAAGGATTGATTACTTTTTTATGTTTAATAGAGACATTGGAAGAGTAAAAACATGTAAAATAGGACTGATGGATCTCTCCGACCACAGTCCGATCTATATGGACTTAAACATCCAAAAATACACAAATAATACATTTTCCTGGAGGTTGAATTCAAGTGTCCTGAAAGGACCACTGAAAGATGAATTGGAATCAGATATTCTCAGATATTTGGAAGAAAACGATAATGGAGAAGTATCTCCTTTAATACTATGGGATGCGTGCAAAGCTGTAATAAGGGGAAAAATTGTTGCAAAACTGGCAACCCAAAAGAAACCGAGACAAGAAAAACTAATCACACTAGAGTCAGAACTCAAGAACCTAGAAAAAGAACACAAAGACAACACTCATTCTAATGGCTCGCTCAAGATTAAAGAAATTAAAAATCAAATAAATGAGATCTACACAATAGAAATCCAGAAGAAACTTACATTTCTGAAACAAAAACACTATGAAGCAGGCAGTAAATCGGCAAAATTACTAGCCTATAAATTGAGGAAACAACAAACGGAAAGAGCAATCTACAAAATCAGAGACCCAGTATCAAAGGAAAAATAAAATTCAGAATTCAGGATATTCTTAAAAGCTTCGAGAATTACTACAAGAACTTATACTCCCACAAAAAACATAAAAATGCATCCGAGACATTACTAAACACATTAAACCTTCCCCAACTTACGGATTCACAAAATAAAACCCTACTGTCAGAAATACAACCTAAAGAATTGGAAAAAGCAATTATGAAACTTAAAGCTAACAAATCCCCAGGAGCAGATGGCTATACAGCAGAATGGTACAAAACCTTTAAACAGCAACTATCTCCTCTCCTCCTGAAAACATTTAACTACGTCCTCCACACAGGGGAAATCCCCCCCTCCTGGAGAGAAGGGGTCATTGCAGTTATACCTAAACCTGAAAAGGATAAACTAGAATGCTCCAACTACAGACCAATCAGTGTATTAAATCAGGACTATAAGCTTTTTACCACTATCCTTGCCAAAAGGTTAGAAAACATACTGACAGACTTAATTCACTTAGACCAAACAGGTTTTATAAGACAAAGACAGACACAAGACAACATTCGACGCACTTTACACATAATTCATCATATAAAAAAATATAACTTAAATGCAGTCATATTGGGATTAGATGCTGAAAAAGCATTTGATTCGGTTGACTGGTCTTTCCTATATAGAATCTTATCCAGTTTCAATTTTCATAACAACTTCATAAGAACTATACAGGCATTATATAAAAAACCAACAGCTAAAATAAGGATTAACGGTAATTTATCATCATCTTTTGAGCTGGAAAGAGGATGTCGTCAGGGCTGCCCCCTGTCTCCACTGCTCTTTGCAATCTTCATAGAACCTCTGAGCCAATGGATAAGACAAAATCAAGAAATTCAAGGTATTACACTTGGTCAGAAGGAACATAAAATAGCACTCTTTGCTGATGACATTTTAATATACCTAGGGCAGCCAGACACTTCTCTACCAGAACTAATCTCAGTTTTTTCAGACTATGGAGATTTATCGGGGTACAAATTAAACATGCATAAAACCCAAGTCTTAACATTCAACTATGACCCAAATCATTTTTCACTAAATGAACTCAAAACTAACTGGGAGTTGGAATCTATGAAATATCTGGGGGTCAATATCACGAAACAACTCGACAAAATTATAACACTAAACTATGATCCACTGGTGACTAAAATAAAATCTGACCTAGCAAGATGGAATATGATACCATTCTTAGGTACTGCACAAAGAATTGAAGCAGTCAAAATGA
The DNA here is from genome assembly GCA_020510985.1 of Pholidichthys leucotaenia. NCBI lineage: Eukaryota > Metazoa > Chordata > Actinopteri > Cichliformes > Pholidichthyidae > Pholidichthys > Pholidichthys leucotaenia. The sequence continues at coordinate 328,366,696 of CM035845.1, forward strand.
ATATACTTCCACGTCTTCTATACCTTTTCCAAACAATACCGGTAGAACCTCCCAAAAAAACATGGCAGGAGCTGGACAGAAGGATCTCAAGATTCATATGGCAGGGTAAGAGACCTAGAATCAGATATAGAACCCTACAGCTAAACAAAGACAAAGGTGGGCTCGCGCTGCCAAATATCAGGGACTATTTTATAGCTGCACAAATTAAAACTTTAGTAGAGATATGTAACCCAGTCTACACTGCACAATGGAAGGAGATGGAATGCCAAATAACAAGTGACATCCCCCTACAGGCAATAATAGGGAACAATGCCTTAACTAAACTCTTGAATAACACCAACCCGTGGATAGAGACCCCGCTAAAAATTTGGTTTAAGATAGTCAGAGAGAATCAAGCTAAAGAGCCCTATCTACTTCTGCAATGGATTGCCTATGATCAAGACTTTACCCCCAATAAAACACACACTAGATTTAAAGAGTGGAAAGAGAAAGGGCTGATAAAATATTACGATTTTTTTAAGGGGCAAACTTTAAGAAGTTTTGAAGATTTGAAAAAACAAGGTCTAATAAATCAAGATCTTTACAGGTTCTTTCAGCTTAGATGCCACATAAACAATAAACTTAAAAAGGAGGATTTGGAAAGGGCCCAGTCAGGTGTTCTGAAGGTCTTCTTAATGGCATATAAAGGGATCCCAGGGATCAGATACATTTCTAAAATATACCAAGGTCTTCAAGACTTAAAAGGAGACAACACATCATATATAAAAGAGAGATGGGAAAAAGAGGGGAATTTCACTTTACAACTGGAAATATGGGAAAAGCTAAATAAACAGCAATGGAAAAATACCTCTTCCCTGCAGTGGAGAGAATTTGGATGGAAAAATTTGGTAAGATTTTTCAGAACACCTGCACAAAACAAATTTACCCATAAGGGGTTGAACTGTTGGCGCTTGTGTGGTGAAAAGACTGCAAATCATTTTCATGTGTTTTGGTCATGCCCAGTTATCCACCAATATTGGACCAACGTACAGACAATATTGGGGAAAATATTCAAAATAACAGTTCCCTTTTCTTTTGTAACTTTGTATTTGGGTTTACTACCGGACTCACTGGAAAGACGAGGAGATAAATACTTATTCAATGTTTTAATATTGGCAAGTAAAAAAGCCCTAACTAAAAAATGGATGCTGAAGGACTGTCCTACACCTGAAGATTGGATTAACGTGATTCAAGACATTTACTCGATGGAAAAGTTGACATTCGCACTGAGACAGGACATGGATGGGTTCATGAACTTTTGGCAACCCTGGATCGCATATGTGTCTTCCATTAGATCTAATCTTTGACAAATACCATTTCAATAATGGTCCCGCTCTTTGTTCCAAAGCTACTCAGATGCTCTTTTGCTTTTAATTACTTAATTTTCTGTTTGTTTGTTTTTTGCTGTTCTGTTTGTTTGTTTATTCGTTTTTTTGTTTTGTTTTGTTTTGTTTTTATTTAATTCTTCTTAATTTCACTTTTTCTTTCACTTTAAAAAAAAAAAGGGGGGTGTTGTAATAACTATCCTACCAATGTTGTCAAATAGCAAAAAATAAGGGAACATGTGATGAAAATGTAAACAATGCAATGCTGTAATGACCTGTATACCCTTTACAAAAACTTAAATAAAAAAAAAACAAAAACATGCAAGTTAGGTTAATTGGCATCAAAACTGGGGATTCTAAATTGTCCTTAGGTATGGATGCGAGAGTGAATGGTTGTCTGTCTCTCTGTGTTGGCCCTGCGATGGACTGGCGATCTGTCCAGGGTGTACCCTGCCTCTCGCCCAAAGATGCTGGGATAGGCTCCAGCCCCCCCGCGACCCGAAAGGATTAAGCGGTAGAAGATGGATGGATGGATGGATGGATAATAATAATAATCAATTGCATTTATATAGTGCCTTTCATTCAGATTTTCAGGACAGGTGCATAATGGCCCACTGAACACATGATTAGCATTTTGGTGATGATCTGAGAATGCATACCTCAGCCAAGGCTCTTTTCTTCTCAGTGTGTTAGCAACAATACTCCAAGACTAATGGACAGACATTGATGCAATTTTCACCAGAAGGGGCTCTAGGCCTGCACACAAACCCATTACATTTTGGTGGTGATCCAGACAGAAGGAGCCTTGGCAGAGGTCTGCGCTCTCTGATTGCTTTCTGGTTTTCTCACAAATTTGCTATTTTCTTGGAAATTTGTGACATTTTCCCTCTAATTTGATAATTTTTTTCTTGAAAATTTGAAACTTTCTCATAAATTTGCAACTTTTCTTTACTGTAAACTTCCAACTTTTTCTCATAAATGTGATTTTTTTCTTTAAATTTGCAACTTTTTTCTCATAAATTTGTTACTTTTTCTTGCAAAATTATGAATTTTTTCTTGCAAATTTGCAAAGTTCTTGTAATTTTGGAGCTTTCTCATAAATTTGCCACATTTTTTAATCGCAATCTTGCACCTTTTTCCTCATAAATTTGTTACTTTTTTCCTTGTAAATTTGCTATTTTCTTGTACATTCTTGAGTTTTTCTCATAAATTTTCAACATTTTTCTTGTAAATTTGGAACTTTCTCAAAAATTTTCTACTTTTTTTTACTGTAAACTTACAACTTCCCCTCATAAATTTGGGATTTTTTTTCATGAATTTTCTATTTATTTACTCATATATTAGTCCCTTTTTTTTCATTAATTTGCAGCGTTTTCTAATTTTTTTCCTCAGGAATTTGTGACATTTTTCTTGTAAATCTGTAAAATTTTTCTCCTAAGTTTTCACCTTTTTCTCATAAATTTGTGTCTTTTTTTCTAGTAAATTTGTGACTTTTATCCTCATGAATTTGCTAGTATTTTTTTTTTTAATTTGTTGCTTTCTCGTGATAAATTTTCACTGATTTTTGCTGATAAAACCCCGTTGTAGTCAGTACTAATGAAGACAGCTGTGTAGCCCTCCCTGTGATGGATGAAGAAAGGCTGCCGTATCTTTTCACGGCATTTGACAGGATTAACCTGCGCCTTTCTGTCAGAGGCGAACGTAAATTTCCTCCAAGCCTCGGTGAAGTGAAATCCGAACCCAGTCACAACATGCCAGGGCTTCAGTCTTTAAATGGGCCCCTGTGAGCTCCCCACGCTAACAGACTTCTCTGGCACCCTCCGCTCCTCACCAGTCCTGAGACGCCCTCACCTAAATCAGCGTTCAGCCTGTCCCCGATTAGCATTAATTGAAAAAAAAAAAGTAGAAAATTTATAAGAAAAACTTGCAAATTTATAGATAGATAGATAGATAGATAGATAGATAGATAGATAGATAGATAGTGTCATGAGGCTGAGCACGGTGTTTCACCGTGCTCAGGCTCTTAATTTATTTCTGAGTATTTCTTGCATTTTTCCAGTGTTGTGTTTATTTTCCTGTGTGCTGTTTTAGGATGTGTTCCTTGTTGTCAGTTGGTCTGTTCTACATTCATGTCCTTATTATTATTATTACTATTATTATTATTATTATTATTATTATTATTATTATTATTATGTCAGTTTCTTAAAACATCAGTTTCCATGTAGTTCCGACTGCTTATATTTTGTTTCTGTGTAACATGAGTTCCCGACCTTCTCTTCCTCCAGACACTCCCTCCTTGTTTTCATCTTGTATGTGTACTCAGTGTTCCTTGCTCAGTAATTAGGTCAACCTGCCTGGTCATGTGATTCACACCTAAGGGCACTTGTTATGATTGATTGCCAGCCTTTTTCGTCTACTCCCGGACAGTGAATCATAGTTGCATCCACCAAACCCCGCTGGAACCCCGTCCCTGTTCCGATGCGCATTTCTGTGTTTTTCATCTCGCCGTTCTCCAGTTCTCTTCAGTAGTAATTTTATTTTTGTGCACTTTATGGACTTTGTGTTTTTTTTAATAAATACCACACACTGCAGTTCAGCACCTGGGTCTTTCCTCTCTGCCCCAAGGGGCAATTCATGATAGATAGATAGATAGATAGATAGATAGATAGATAGATAGATAGATAGATAGATAGATAGATAGATAGATGCACTTTATTGATCCCAAACTGGGAAATTACAGTGCAACAGCAGCATGACAGTAGGCAACCAAAATGACAGAAACACACACAGCATAACCGACAAAGAGATTGCCCATGGAAAGTAAAAATGCTAAATAACTTATATACATCATAGATGAATAGATGGTGACCTGTAAAGGTACATGAATCATACCCGCTGTACAGTGGAGGACTATCAGATGCAGGGTGAAATGTGAGGCACCAATTAGACTGGAAGGTGCAGTATGGCAGCATAGTTATGACCTTAATACAACATCAGAGTGAGTTATTGTACAGTGAAATGGCATGCAGCAGGAAAGATTTCCTTTACCTAACCGTTCCACAGCAAAGCTGTAGCAGTCTGCTGGAGAAAGTGCTCCGCTGTCTGTCCAGTGTGTGGCGGACGGGGTGATCAGGATTGTCCATGATGGATCGCAGTGTGTTTGTCGTCCTCCTCTCCACCACAGTCTCAAAAGTCTCCGGACTGAGACCAATTACAGAGCCAGCCTTCTTGATAATCATGTCAAGTCTGTTGGTGTCGCTGGCTCTGATACTGCTACCCCAACAGACAGCAGCAAGGAAGATGGTGCTGGCAACAACGGCCTTGCAGAAAAGCTCCAACATCCTGTTGCACATTTTGGAGGATCTCAGCTTCCTCAGGAAGTAGAGTCTGCTCATCCCCTTCTTGTACGCAGCGTCGGTGTTGGATTTCCAGTCCACTCCATTGCTGATGATAACACCCAGGTATTTGTAGTCCTCAGCTACTTCTACATCACCCCCCCCCCCCCCCAATCTGCAATGGCTGTGAAGGCGTTCCCTTTTTCCTGAAGTCAATCACAATCTTTCTGGTCTTGCTGACGTTCAGCTTCAGGTGATTCTGCTCGGTCCACTCCACAAATCTGTCTACCAGTGCCTTGTACTCCCCCTCCTCTCCTTCTCTTACACACCCAACAACAGCTGAATCATCAGAGAATTTCTGCAGGAGGCATGACTCGGTATTGTACTGAAAGTCAGTGGTGTATAAGGCGGAAAGAAAAAGAGAAAGCACAGTCCCCTGTGGAACTCCTGTATCACTAACCAACACATCAGACAAGACACTGCCCAACTGGACAAAGTGTGGCCTGCCTGTCAGGTAATCAGTAATCCAGGAGATCACAGAGCTGTTAACCCCCATCACCCGCAGTTTCTTATCCAACAGCAGTGGCTGAATGGTGTTAAATGCACTGGAGAAATCAAAGAATGTGATTCTTGCAGTGTCTCCTCCTCCATGTGCAAATGGGCTTGTTGCAGCAGGTAGATGACAGCATCTTCACCTCCTAAATGGGGCTGATATGCAAACTGCAGAGGGTCCAGCCACGTCTTCTCCTGCAGCCTCAGGTGGGCTAAGACCAGTCTCTCCAGGACCTTCATCACATGGGATGTGAGGGCAACTGGTCGATAGTCACTCAGATCAGATGGAGACGACTTCTTTGGGACAGGAACCAGGCAGGATGTCTTCCACAGCACCGGTACTCTCTCCAGACTCAGGTTCAGGTTGTATAGATGTTTCAGTACCAGAGCTAGCTGGTTGGCACAGGTCCTGGCTGTACTGTGGGGGTGACAGATGGTGAGATGAACCTATTAAAAAACAGATTCAGCTCATCAGCTCTCTCAAAGCTCCCTGATGTCTGTCTGCCTCTCCCCTTACACCCAGTAATTTGTTTCATTATCATCCCGACATCCTTAGTATTGTTTTTCCAGAGTTTATCCTCCAACTTCCTCCTGTAATTGCCTTTACACCTCCTCAGTGTCTCTCTCAGTTTGTGCTGCACTCTCCTCAGTTCCTTCCTATCTCCAGACCTAAAAACCCTCTTCTTCTTCTTCAGAAGTGCTTTCAGGTCACTCAGTGTTTCAGGTCATTTTGTTGTTGTTGTTGTGTTTTCACAGAATCTGATGTATTCTGTGATGCAGTTGGTCATATTATCTATGTCCACCCCATGTGGTTCACAGAGTACGTCCCAGTCTGCTATCTCGAAGCAGTCCTGTAGTGTATCAGCAGCCTCCTGTGTCCACCTCCTCACAGTTCGTGTATAAGCAGGCTGCCTTTCCGCAAGGGGAACGTACTTGGGTGATTACAGGACCATGCTGTGATCTGATCTGCTAATGGGGGGTACAGCTGTGGCACTATATACATCTCTTGTATTATCATACAGTAGATCCAATGTTTTATTTTCTCTGGTGGGACAGTCAACAAACTAGAGGAAGTTTGGTAGTGTTTTGCCCAGTGAGACATGGTTAAACTCACCCATGATGGCCATAAATGGTGTGGTGCGGTGGCGCAGTGGTTAGCACTGCACCAGCACAGCAACTCACCCTTGGCCATGGGATCCCTGGTTCGATCCCAGCCCCTGACCAACAGTGATCTGTGTGGAGTTTGCATGTTCTCCCCGTATCTGCGTGGGTTTACTCTGGGATATCTCCGGTTTCCTCCCACAGGCCAAAAACATGCAGGTTAGGTTAACTGGAGACTCTAAAGTGGCCCTAGGTGTGAATGTGTGTGTGAATGGTTAAGGGATAGCGCCGTACCGTGGCTGCTTCAACCATCCAGGTGGATGCCCTCAATTTCCCCTCTGGGGATCAATAAAGTATACAAAATCAAAAAAAAAAATAAATTAAAATTAAATGTGTCAAGGTGCTTCTCCAGCAATGTGGCAGTAGTGGAGCTGATGATGTCATAGGCCACCACTGCATCAGCTGACGGAGGGAAGTAAACGGTAATTACAATGGCACACGTGAACTCTCGCAGCATATAATAGGATCACATACTCACAGCCAGCAGTTCAATGTCTGGTCAAGAAGTGCCAATCCTCCTCCCCTCTTTTTCTTATGAGGAAATAGTTGCAAATTTACAAGAAAAAATTAACAAATTTACCAGAAAATGTTGCAAGTTTAAAATGTCTCAAATTAACAAGAGTGTAGCAAATTTTAAATTCAAAAGTAGCAAATCTGTGAGACCAGAATTTATGAGAAAAATTTACAAATTTACAAGAAAAAGTCTCAAATTTAAAAGCACTCAGTAGCAAATTTACAACGAAAAAGTTGCAAACTTACCAGAAAAAAAACTAGCAAATTTATGAGAAAAGGTTACAAATTATGAGAAAATAGTTGCACATTTACAAGAACAATGTAGCAAAAAAAAAGGTTGAAGATACTTTATGTTCTCCCTCTAAAAATGTTGAACGTGAACTTGTAAAGGGGCTGTAACATTTGCGTACTCTGCTTTGTAGCCAGATACAGCTCTGGTTTTTGTCCTCCAAACTGTTGATCAGTTGAATTTCGTTGCGCTGCATATCTCTGACAACCTTTAAGCATGAGATAAAACTTTATTCAACACACAAACAAACCAGTTGCAACAGAATCAGAAACAAATCCTCATCCCATGTTTCCAGGATTGAGCACCTGCTCTACACCATGTTTAAAATTTCTCCCATTTTTGTAAATAAAATTGATTTTAATTCCCCTCAAAACAAAAAAACAGTTTCCACTTCATTTGCTCGCCATAAATTAAATTAAAAAAAAGACATTTCGACACACTCCTTCACTTTCCCCGACACCTTTGCTTAATCCACTTACAATATTTGAGCTGCTACGCAAAACAAATTGATATCATCAATTGTGATGTTGGCAAATAGCACAGCCAATCTGCTCATGAATGTTTATCTCCTCTAACACTCACCCACCTGCTAAGAGGTGCCACGCTTTAATGAAATTGTTTGGACTGGCGGCGCCCGTTGCTAAGGAACTGCGTTTCTTCTCCTGGTTTTTTTTTTTGCCTGCAGATTCCTGTCATCAAATAATGATTAGAGATGAGCACACCTCAAGGTGCTCAAGCCAGTGAAGGGTGTATTCAGAGCTGGATTGGCAAACAGCTCTGGGGTGGGAAGAAAGGGGAAAAATTGAGCCTTTGTGTGTTTGCTGGCATCGATTTCAGAAGAAACACCAATGGCTTCACAATTTAACACGATTGGCGATGCTTTAATGTTTACTTTTAAAAGGTAGGGTGACCAGGAATTTGGCGGGCTTACGGAATTACACGGCTCCTCTGTACCGACTGGGGGGAAAAAAAGGTGTTGGCGTCAACTTGTTTCTGCGACGACACCTCTTCCCGGCGATTAGGGATTGTCACAGTCAACTTTGGATCACACCGTCTTTCATCCAGGCGTTTGACGCCTGATTTCTCGTCCTCTCATATGTTCTTCAGCACACTCTCAGACATAGGTAACATGAAAAGAGCCTAAGATCAGGTGTTCCATGAATATGTTTACATGTGCTCGGCTTTTCACTGGGAAATTACTCCTCACTTTTCTGCTGCCGACATCTGGAGAGGCTGTGTTTGACTTGATTTGTGCTACTTCACGCTGAGTGCAGGCACTTATTTTGTGTCCCGGGAGAGTGTCTGTGCACAGACATCGGTGCTTCTGGCTTTAACCTTTATCTATGCTAACAATATTAAAAAAAAAAGAGACTTGTCTTCAGTACTATAATATTTATTACAGAGGTTGCTGGTGCATTTGACGCCTGTAGTAGAGAAGACTGTGATCAAGTAAATTATTATAATTTGTTTAAAATCAAATGAATATATTTAAATGACTGGATCTGTAAGGCGCACCCTATATTCTTATATTTGTTCCATGTCTCCATGTCCAATCGTCTCTTCTCTTCAGTTCAGAGCTTTTCTCTTGGTTGTGCTACTTCTTGTAGTGTGTGTATATATTTTAGAGTTTTTGCCCAATCATATTTTAGCCATCATGTGTCGCCGGGGTCAAAGAAATCTGCCCTGGGGCCTTCAAAGTTCAACAGTGCACTGACCAGTTTATATCCCTTCAACCCCCCTACCCCCGTCAGGTCCTGCATAAATCTATGGTAACAAATACCCTAACGAACGGCTGCGAACACTGTAGGAATGATTTTTGGACCATTTCACACCGCCTTCTTAAGGTGGCCATTGGAGAAGCCAGCATTCGTAGACCGTCCGTAGACCATGGCCAACCTGGTCACGGTCACCATGGTCTATGATGATGGTCTATGATGGTCACCATCATGGCCAGGTTGATGTTCTTGTCCAAGATTTCTACGAAAACCCCTCATTGTAGGGCGGCCGTATGAATGCCATAGGAACAATGTAAGAACTACACAAGATGTTGGCCATAAGTATGCCTCAAGAACACCTTAAGGTGCTCTTTATAACACCTTAAGTTGTTCTTGAGGGTTCCTTACAGCAGTCATAGGAAAAGCCATATGAATCCTCGTTTGTATGAATTGACACAGCATGCGTAAGGTGGTAATGCGGCGCTCATAAGGCGGAAGTACGTCATTCGTGTGACATTGGTGCCCACAAAATGTTCTGAAAGCTGTAAGATCTTTCTACCAACAACTTTAGAGTGTCATGAGTTGCAGAAAAATTTTTGTAAGATGGCAGTAAGCACACTGTAGGAAGGTCCCAAGGCACCCTTACCAAGAATGTAACTCTAGGGCCATCATACGACAGAAAAGCACCTCATTTCTCAAGAATGCCTCAAGTTGCTCTTGCAAATTGAAACTATGCTCCCCCTCCATGAACGTCTGTGAACTCCAGAATTTGTAGGAAATGGGCGATTCTTACGAACCTATCATTCTTAAGAATCTTTGTGACCGTAGCTTAAGCAAGACCATTTAAATAAAGTATTTAAAGTTATTTATACAGCAAGGGGAGTCTAGAAATACTATTTATATACAGCATCTATCAAATATGAATAAATAAAATAAAATAAAAAAGAATAAATGGTATTGAGACTGTTGCTTTAACCAATCAGATTTCCAGTTCTCCATACAAGGGGCAAACTAGCAGTCGTACGATAATGTCAGCATTTTCATTTAACCAGGTGGAGGAACAGAAAATAACGGACATTGTCAAAGAGTTCTGTCCTGGGGGAAAGACTCTCATTGGTCCTGCTGCTGAGAACACAAAGGCTGCACCTGATTGGTCGACCCATCCAGCAGCAGGCCAGCTTTCACCAGATTTCAGCTCCTGGACAACATGGCAGACTGCGAGTAAACTTTGATATTTTTATAAGCCAATAAAAAGTGTTTCTAACAACATCTGAGGTGAGAAACAGTCAGTGCAGTCAATGAATCCATTGCTGTTTGACCTAAACAACTGCTGGTTTAAATGTTCAGCACCACATCGCTACAGCAATGCAATGGGTGCCAGACGTGAGTAATGCAGCAGAGTTCCTATAGTTTAAATAAAGCATTCATTGCAAAAAAAAGAGCAGCTAAGCACAGCTGTACTGGTCCTGCTTTGGTGAGTAAAATGTATTTTATTTAAATGTTTTAAGTTTCTGTCATTTTATTAGGTAAATATTGATGCTTCTGCTTGAGATGATGTACAGTACATAGCACAGCTGCAGCTGTAGTGAAGAAACTTGTAGAGTGTTAACTGGGTCATGTCTGTAATGCAACGCCTTGTTATACTGCATTTTTGTAATACTTATGGCTTCTTTAACTGTGGGGTCACAGTGATAGTATTAAGCTGTGGTTTAAGTCAGGTAGGAAGATCTAGGTGTCAAATACACATCCCACCACTGCTGATCAAGAGTAGTCCTTGGACAAGACACAATACATTCAGTTTTAGCTCTATTCAATAGTAATTTCTTAATTTTCACTCACTGGGTCACACACTTCATTTCATCCAGCAAGTTGTCCCTTAATTCAGATGATGTAGAAAATGCACTCAATAAGGTAGAATCATCTGCATACATAACTATATCAGCTTTTTTAACAGCATAAGGTAAATCATTTAAAAAAACAAAAGTGGGTCTAAACAGCTACCTTGTGTAACACCACAGAATATTTCTTTACTCTCAGAAAATGCTCCATTATAGAACACACGCTTTGTCCTCCCTGAAAGATTCATTAATGTTGAAGCTGAAGGTGAGAAACCATAACATTTAAGCATTTCCATAAGGATGTTGGCCCTGCGATGGGCTGGCGATGTGTCCAGGGTGTACCCTGCCTCTCGCCCAAAGATACTGGGATAGGCTTCAGCCCCCCCGCGACCCGAACAGGATTAAGCGGAAGAAGATGAATGAATATTATTGCCAATTACATCAAACAGCTGTAAAATCTAAAAGAACTGCTCCTTCGATCTGTCAATAGTCCACATGAACCAACCACTGATCTGTCGTATGCACTAATGCTGTAATGGTGGAATGCCCAGGTCGTAAGCATGTTGTTCATTTTGTTAAAAGGCCATTCTGACAAAAACAAAAAAAATCCAGAATTTGTGTAAAAATGATCTTCTCAAATATCTTACTCAGAATAGGTAAGACACTTATAGACCTGCAATTAGGACCAATAAAATCAGATCCTTCGTCTTAAGGCAAAGGCAATATCAACAACTGTGGTCACTTAGATACAACACCAGTTCTGGTGTTGTGTAAATAAAAACAAAATACAATGATTTAAAAATCCTTTTCAACCTTTATGCAATTCAATAAATTACAAAGACAAAATATTTAATGTTCAAATTAATAAAACTTTTTTTTCAAATATCAACTCATTTTGAATTTGATGCCTGCAACACATTCCAAAAAAGTTGGGACGGGGCAAGAAAAGACTGGGAAAGTTGAGGAATGCTCAAAAAACACCTTTCTGGAACATTCCGCAGGTGAACAGGTTAATTGGAAACAGGTGAGTATCATGAATGGGTATTAAAGGAATATCCCCGAAAGGCTCAGTCATTCATAAGTTTGGATGGGCCAAGGTTCACCACTTTGAGAACAAATGCATAGGCAAATAGTCCAACATGCTCACAGTGTAAGAACAATGTTTCTCAGTGTACAACTGCAAGGAATTTAGGGATTTCATCATGTACAGTCCATTATATCATCAAAAAATTCAGAGAATCTTGAACAATTTCTGCATGTAAGCGAAAAGGCTGAAACTCAACATTGAATGGCCATGACCTTCAATCTCTCAGGTGGCACTGCATTAAAAACCAACATCATTCTGTAAAGGGTATTACCAGGTGGTCTCAGAAACACTTCAGAAAACCATTGTCAGTTAACACAGTCCGTTGTTACAGCTGCAAGTTAAAACTCTACCATGCAAAGCCAAAGCCATATACTGTAGAGGGGATGCATTGAAACAGAATTCTTGGCAGTTACAGGACAGTTACCATAATAATACAGCACTGAGTGGAAATTATGTGACAGCTTTATTACCTCCACCAAGGAGGTACTGTTTTTACCAGGGTTTGTCTGTCTGTCTGTCTGTTTGTCTGTTACCAACATAACTCAAAAACTTATGAACGGATTTTGACGAAATTTTCAGGAAAGGTGTGTAATGGCACGGGGAACAGATGATTAGATTTGGTGATGATCTGAGAGTGCATACCTCCACCAAGGCCTTTGTTTGTATTTGTGCAGCAGGATTACACAAAAACTACTGGATGGATTTGGATGAAATTTTCGCCAGAGGTGGCTCTTGGGCTAGAGAGGAACCCATTATATTTGGTGATGATCTGAGAATGCATACCTCAGCCAAGGCTCTTATCTTCTCACAGTGTGTTAGCAACAATACTCCAAAACTGATGGACAGATTTTGATGCAATTTTCACCACAAGTGGCTATAGGCCTACACACAAACCCATTACATTTTGGAGGTGATCCATGAGAAATGGAAGGAGCCTTGGCGGAGGAGGTATGTGCTCTATGAGTGCTTTTCTAGTTTTGTATGCAGCAAAACAAAAATCACACAAAATATTTAGTCACAGCAGTGCAGAGAGTACCTTATTTTTTTTTTTTACTTTAAATGTTAATAATAGCCTACACCATTTACTTGACTGTAGTGATGTGTGGATAAAGACTAAGGAGCACATGGTAGGTGAAGCACTGCTTCAGAGCCTTTAATTATTTATTTAAGTTTTTGTCACTTAATATAAGATGGAATGATAAGATTAGTTCTTCACAATGCAAGCAGGTACTCTGTGTACTGCTGTGACTGAATACTGTGTGTATTTTTTGCGTTTTACTGCATACACCCTAACGCTGACACTCATTTTTGTCACTCATTGTTGTGTAACTGCATGAGTTCTGTTCTGTGACATCATACGCATACCCTCTATATCAGGGATGGGCAACTTTGGTGGTAGTGAGGGCCACAAACTTTTTTCCTCACTTCTCAAGGGCCAGATTTACATGTGAACCTTACTGGGGGGAAGGGGGGGGATTTTCTTCAAAGTCAAAAGTTTCACAATTAAAACTGAAAATGCAAATGAAAATAAAAGCTACTCAATGTTTTATCATATTGGAATTAAAATTATTGATAAAATTATATCATGACCTAATTTTAAAAACTCTCTCCATCAAGATGATGAGCAAAGAGAAATTCCGGACAGTAATTAACAAAAAAGCCGAGAAGAAAAGGAAATATGACAATGAATAAAAATGTTTTTAAAATATTAGAAGAATATAATCAAAGTAAAGTTTTTAATGATAAACATGCTACATTTCTGGTTTAAATTAGCCATTTTTTTTTGCAAATCTGTATTTTGTTTTGGTATAAGATGTTCAAGAGTCTACTGATGAATTTGCATCATTTTATTTAAACATTTATAACTTTTTAGTTGTGTTGGGTTTTTTCTAATTTAGTGAGTTTATCTGCCTTAAATTTGCGATTTCTTATATTGTCAAGGTTTGCGCCCAGGCTGGGCAGAGAGTAGGACTCAAGTGCGAAGCGAGCATTTAACATAATTTATTAGACACAAAATAATGCAGCTCGGAAGGTGAAATAAAAGCTAAACAAGACTTGACAGGCAAAACTCACAGACTTGGACTGATGGACAGACGGACAGAAGCATATGTGAAACACCAAACACCCATGTGAGAGGCTGCGTCCTTTAAATAAGGCAGACAAATAGAACATAATTACAAACCGGTGTGTGCACTTAGCAAATTAACAAGACCAAATTAGGCAATGCAAAGAGGGAACTGAAAACACTGTCAAAATAAAGCCAAACCACACAGGAGATCATGACAGGAATAACCACAAGCAAATATAAACATGACTATGAAACTAATAAACAGGTCTAAGGAAGGAATCATAACCAACAGTGGAATTAAATAGCAAATTCTAAAGAACATAAACGGAGCCATGATAATGAAGGTGAACCTCAAAGATACAGGACAGACTAACCACAGTGATGACAACTCAGGATAATAAGAATAATGAGCACAAGAATAACTTAAAGCATGAACCTGGTCCTCCGACCAAGCTCAGACCCTAACAAAGCACCCCCCCCCTTCCTTAAGGGGTTGAACCCAGACACCCCAAAACATACAACAAAAAGGTTCATCATCCTCCCAGGGAGGGTGGTGGGGGTACAAGGCCAGACGGGCTGAACCCCCCTCCCCCCCACACACACAGAGCCCCAAAACAAGAAACACAGTTTGTGGGGCATAACCAAAGTCCATGGCCCGAAACCAAAAACAAGGTGGACCGGGTGGCCTACCGAAGTCCCAGGGCCACTGGACCAGAGAATAAGGCAGGTTGGGTGGTCTTCCACTGTTCCAGGACCACCAGGCGGATGAACACGGTGCACCAGGCAGCCCACCAAAGTCCACGGGCCACCAGATGGGAGAATACATGCGGGCCTTTTCCTCAGAAAATAACACAAAAGCGTTTCGCTCTGAAAGTAACACACAAGCCTTCTGCTCTGAAAACAACACAGGAGCCCTTTGCTCTGAAAATGACACACAAGCCCTTTGCTCAGAAAGTAACACAGAAGCTCTTTGCTCAGAAAGTAACACAGGAGCGCTTTGCTCTGAAAACAACACAGAAGCTCTTAGTTCAAGAGAAAACAACATAGGGGCCTCTTGCCCTGGAACTGGCAACATGAAAACTTCAAACTCAGGAGATGATAACATAGACATTGTAACCTCAGGAGGTGATAACATGGTAACTTTATCCTCAGGAAATGATAACATGAACATTTTAACCTCAGGAGATGATAACATGGAAACCTTAACCTCAGGAGATAATAACATGGACACTTTAACCTCAGGAGATGATAACATGGACATTTCAATCTCAGGAAATGATAACATGGACATTTCAACCTCAGGAGATGATAACACAGACATTTCAACCTCACGAGGTGATAACATGGAAACCCCAACCTCAGGAGATGACAACATGGACATTTCAACCTCAGGAAATGGTAAAGAATCTTCACCCTCAAGGGATGACATGAAGATTTCAAATTCAGAAGATAATGTCAACCTAGAATCTTTAGGCTCAGGAGATAGCATTTGTTCAGGAGACCACAAAGGAGCTCCCTGCTCCGGAGACAACAACACAGAATCTATGTGCTCAACAGATGGTAACAGTGGAGCTCTTTGCACAGAAATTAACATAGAAGTCTCTTGCTCTTGGGGTAACAATGCAAGTGCTCCTTGCTCCGGGGACAGTACCTGCAGAGTTCTGTCCTCAGGAACACCTTGTGGTGGCACGCTGATCTCCGAAATGACAGATGGAGGCGCACCAACCTCTGGAGCAATGGTTGGAGGTCTCCTGACCTCCAGAGTATCGACTGGAGGTCTTCCAACCTCCGGATTATCAGCTGGAGGTCTCCCGACCTCTGACACAACAGCTGGTGGAGGTCCCATGATCTCGGGCACACCAGCAGGTGGAAGTCCCATGACCCCAGGCACAATGACAGGTGGAGTGCGGAACGGTATATACAGGTTTTGGAGCAACATGTGCTGCCATCCAAGCAACGTCTTTTTCAGGGACGTCCCTGCTTATTTCAGCAAGACAATGCCAAGACACATTCTGCACGTGTTATAACAGCATGGCTTCATAGTAAAAGAGTGCGGGTACTAAACTGCCCTACCTGCAGTCCAGACCTGGGTCTCATTGAAAATGTGTGGAGCATTATGATGCACAAAATATGACAATGGAGACCCCGGACTGTTGAGCAACTGAAGTTGTACATCAAGCAAGAATGTGAAAGAATTCCACCTACAAAGCTTCAACAATTAGTGCCCTCAGTTCCTAAATGCTTATTGAGTGTTGTTAAAAGGGAAAGTGATGTAACACAGTGGTGAACATGACCCTGTCCCATCTTTTTGGAACATGTTGTAGGCATCAAATTCAAATTGAGGGAAAATTTGGAAAAGAAAAAAGAAAAAAGAATAAAGTTTATCAGTTTGAACATTGAATATGTTTTCCTTGTGGTGGATTCAATTGAATACAGGTTGAAACGGATTTTGAAATTATTATGTTTGGTACACAACATCCCAACTTCACTGGAATCTGTCACCATGGGTTGAGATGCCGTCTCGGCACTCAGCCCATGTTTTCCCTCATCCCTGCTTCCCATTGAGCAGCGTCTCAGCTGGCCCCCAGCTGGCAGCATTATGGACGCTGGGGCCAATTAGTCTTCATCAGCTGGGGCGCTGCCAATGAAGATAAATAGGAGCAGCCTCGATGACTCGGGGCTGCGACATAAACACATTGCTCAGCTGAAGCCCCTTCGTCTGGTGTCAGCTTATACTCCTCTTGCAGCATTCCTGTGTTTGTATCCCGCTGTGAGTATGTACGTCTTGCTACCCCCACGTCCGGTACGAGCTGCTTACCTCTGCGCTGTGCAACCTGTGAGTGTACCTCTGCATGAGTATCTATGCTTTCCTCATCCCTTCCCCTTTACCCTGAATAAAATATCACGACTCACTGGCTTGCCCCTGGCTCTGATTGCCCGGCTCCCTAGAGCCGGATATGACAGTATGTCGCAGCCAGAAGAGTTGCCGGCGGCCGTGAGTCGCTGTGGAAATGTACCTTTCTGTCCGGGTGTCAGCGCTGCTAGCATGCCGTTTCCCAGGAGTCACTTCCGGCGCCAGGGCGACAAGCTGAGGTCCATCTTGGAGGCTGTCGACGGGACGCTCTTCACCCTGCACGACGCCTCCAACGCGAGACGCTGGCATCCGGGCCGTGCTGAGGAACTCCTGGACTGTCACCCTCACTCTCTGTACCATCTGGAGGACAGTGCCAGGATAGACGCTGCAGGTACACAGCGAGAGAAGCTCCACGGGGTGGATGGAAATCCCGGCAGGGAGTCGAAGTGGGCGACGTCTTTCCCCGCTTCGGAGTCCCGTTCCTGCCGCCATTCCAGTCCGGGAGTTCGCGCCAACCAGAGGACTTCCCCCGACCTGCGCCACGTCACTCGGGATTCCCTTCAAGGAGCCGCAGCTGACAGCAGTTATGTCCGGGGTCGAGTGGCTGTCGCGAGCTCTACTGTGTTTCCTGTCACCACCTTCAGGCATGTGGCGGCGGCAGGGAGATTGATGGTGTGGACTTCAGGGCTACGAAGCTTTCCCGTGCTCGGCGCCTTCCTCGCCTCGTTCTCTGATCTGGAGCGGCGAATCCTGGGTTTCCCCCTCGCTTTGTTCCCTGGGGATAGCCGCCATCACATCGCCGAGTCACCTCTGCACGAACCTCATCCGGATCCAGTTCTGGGTCATCGTCAGGACCGTTCCTCCCACGCAGCTGTCATCCCTTCGCCTCGTCAGTGTGGAGACTCTACAGCCTCGTCCCTTGAGCCTCGTTCCCCCGCTGTCATTCCTGGACATTCGGGCTGGCTCACCCCGGCTGTTTTCCCCTCCTCCTCGACGCGCTTCCTGACTGCTGTGTGTGCCTGGAATCCCGGCCTGGTGAGCTCTCTGCTGGAGACAACGCGAGCGATCCTCAGACTAACTCCCGGGGGGTCCTCCGTTATCGCCGGGCGGGGAGAGGAAGAAGCAGAATCCACTACAGCAGGCGATACTCAACCTCCAGGGGGCAGGCAAGTCATTGTTTTTTCACACCTGCTTAATGATTTGCTCTGTCACATCCCTGGAGGAGAAGTTCAGGGTTCGCAGCTCCCTGAACTCTCCCCACCTGCTGTAACTTGTATTCCTAATCCCGCATCCTCTGTGTCTCTCTCCGCCGAGCGGTCCCCGGCTCCGGGTCAACGTGGTGGGATATGGAGAGGGCCTGTGGTTCCGCAGCTACATTGCGGACGGAGGAGGGGGACTGACTGCTGCGTGGAGTCTACGCCGACGACTGAGCGTCCCCGGGTCTCCACGGAGGAGCGGTTCGGTCCGGCGGGACGAGATTCTTCTGGCTTCACGCCGAGTGGATCGTCGGCGGGGTTACCTGAGCTGGAGGGATCTCAAGCTGCGCTGACCATCGTGCTGGCTGCGGGGCCCGACGCGGCTAGATGGGAGCCTGACAACGACCTCCTGACGACGGATCCTGGATCTTCGCAGTCCTGGACGGCGTCAGAACCCGAGATCAGGCGAGTGCTCTCCTTTCTTTTCTCTCTTTTTATCCCCGAGCACTTCAGCCTATCTCCAGGGGAGACGAGCCGGGTGCAGCCGTCCGCTGCGTCTGAGCTCGTCTCGCTGGGTTCTGGCGCTGCCGGTGATCCTGATCCCGGTTCTGTTTTCTCTTCTGAGCCTTCTTCCAGGGTCACCGGCAAGGAGTTGCTGTTCCTCGTGGTGCTGGAGGGTCCGGGTTCAACGTTGGAGGTCGGTTCTGGTGCAGTATTCAACGTGGGTTCGCCTGAGGCCCGATCGGGGTCCAATGTGGGTGCTGCCCCAGTATTGTCCAGGTCCGGTGAGGAGGTGGCCGTTTTCCTGCGGCCTGACGCCCGCCGCCCTCGTCATCAGCTCTCCCCTGAGCCTCTTCCACCGGGATCCGCTCTGATCCTTCGCCCGTCTCAACGGTCCTGGTGGTTGAGTGATGCGGGTCGACGACCCGACCCACAGAACTTTCGGTTCGGTGATCTGGTTCCCCCCACTGGTCTGTTTCCCTCTGGGCAGCCTGGTTCGGCTGCCGGTGGACTGGATTCCTGGGATCTGGGTCCAGAGTTCGCCGTCCGAACACTTCTCTTCCCCTGATTCGCCAGCTGGACAATGGGCGGGGAGATCTCCGGAGCCATCTCGGCCATTTTTGGACTCTGCCTGCCATTCACCTCGGGTGTCACTTTTTCTTTTGTTAAGGTCACTCGGGTGTAATGTTTTGTCCTGTTGGTGGATTCGTTTTTATAGTGCTGTTTTCCATCGCTCATGCTCAGCATTTTACTTTTTGTGCCATGTTTTTAGCCTCGTTTTTTGTATTGTAGAGTTATGTTTTGTTTTCCGTAACACCATGCTCTGCAGTTATCCATTTATTCCAGTCACTTTCATTTCTTTAGGTGACTGGGTATTTATATATTCGTGTGTGTGGGTTTTTCTTTGCCTGCACTCAGTATTTCTTTTTTGTCCTGTTGGTTCATTATAGAGTCATGTGCCTTGTTTTCCGTAACACCATGCTCTATAATTGTCATTTGTTCCAGTCACCCTCACTTTTCTTGGTGACTGTGTGTGTATGTACTTAAATTAGCGCTGTGTATAGGTTCCCCTTTATTTAACCGTACTCAGCATTTTTTGCCCTGTACCTTTTTGGTGGTTCTTTTTTCCTTGCTCTGGGTCACGCATGGTTGGTACTCTCTGGGTAGTATGTAACCGGCATGCTGACCCAGTTCTTCTCCCCATCTGTACCTGGGTTAATTATTCTGTTTTGTCAGTATTGTATTTGGGTCTTTCTTTCCCGCTACCCTACATTGCCCCATTGGTGTTGTCCTTCCCTTGGCTTCTTCCCCTCCGGTCCGCCTCCCTTCCTCCCACCCTAGGTGGGGGGGGGGGGGGGGGGGCTGGGATGTTCCTGGTCGTTCAGGAGCCCGACCTTGAGGGGGGGGCTCTGTCACCATGGGTTGAGATGCCGTCTCGGCACTCAGCCCATGTTTTCCCTCATCCCTGCTTCCCACTGAGCAGCGTCTCAGCTGGCCCCCAGCTGGCAGCATTATGGACGCTGGGGCCAATTAGTCTTCATCAGCTGGGGCGCTGCCAATGAGGATAAATAGGAGCAGCCTCGATGACTCGGGGCTGTGACATAAACACATTGCTAAGCTGAAGCCTCTTCGTCTGGTGTGAGCTTATACTCCTCTTGCAGCATTCCTGTGTTTGTATCCCGCTGTGAGTATGTACGTCTTGCTACCCCCACGTCCGGTACGAGCTGCTTACCTCTGCGCTGTGCAACCTGTGAGTGTACCTCTGCATGAGTATCTATGCTTTCCTCATCCCTTCCCCTTTACCCTGAATAAAATATCACGACTCACTGGCTTGCCCCTGGCTCTGATTGCCCGGCTCCCTAGAGCCGGATATGACAGAATCAGGGTTGTACATTAACATGACTGTATCAGGACATGGACTGTGCCCCATGTCCTCACCTAAAGTTATAGTCTGTATTCCTTGTTTTCAGGACGTGGGCCTCATGGGCTGCGTCCTCGCTTTAAGTTGTAATTTGGGCTTTTTCTGTATTTATTATTATTCCTTATTTTGTCAGCATTTGTGATCCATAGGATATGTTCCCTGCTCGGTTCTCAGTTTGTTCATTATTATTTATTATTATTATCCTGGTTTTCTTAGTCTTGTTTCCCCTGATCCATTGGTGTTATGTTTCATGTATATTCCCTGTCAGTAATTGTCTCTTCATCCCTTCCGTATTCTTAGTCCTTGGTTGTTTGTATTATTATCATTATTGTTCAGTCTGGTTTATTTGTATCATTATTATCTGAGTCATGTTTATGTTTGCTTATCATTATTCCTGTCTTTATCTGTAGTTTTGGTTTGATTTTATTGTGACAGCACCCTGAGTTATTTTCTATCTGAGCTTAGTTCCATTCTTTATTGGTCACAGCTGATTGTAACTATTGCTTCACCTGTCCGTTTGTTATTTAAGGGATGCCGTTCCTCACCTGGGCACGGCGGCCTGGCCATACTGATGTGATCAACACGCTTCATGTCTTGTTCCTGCCTTGTATCCTCTCGAGTCTCATGTTACTTGGATTTTGCCATGTTGTGCCTAGTTTCGTTGTTTTCAGCCCTCGAGCTGCGTCAGTAGTTCACCAGCTCTAATAAACATTCTAAACTTGAGTTTCGTGCCTGGGTCCTGTACCCACATAATGTGACAGACTGGCAGCCTGGTATATCCCCGCCCTGCTAAAATATAACAAAATAAGGCAGAATGATGCAAAATATACAATCGACTATGGATTAATGAATGAGCTGGAAACACAGATGCCTAGTGGGGTGAAGAGAATTCATAGAAAATAGCCATAAAAACCACAGCTCGCTCCCCCTAAGCTAACTTGTTATCAGCACTGTGGTTTGGAATGCTGAATGGGGACATGCCCCCTCAGAGCTGTATTGGGGGTATCATTCCAATGACCTCTGGAGCCAAATCAAAATGGCTCACTGAATGGAGAGCAAGGAAAACCCTGAGCATTGGTTAATGTTTTTCACATCACCTGATATAGACCGGGACAAAGTCTAACCAGAGTTTCCATTTTGTGGTCAGGTTGAACACACCTGTTAGTGAAGAGCAAGGTGTACCGGCGCTGGGAATGGTGAATTATTAATAGAGAGTAATCTCAGGTGAATCTTGTTAGGCAGAGCCATCTTTGAACAGACACACAGCACCTTTTTTAAAGAACCTTTTCTGTTAATTTTAGGAACGTTGAGCTGCTTGTGGACACATTTCTTGGCTTTTTTGCTCGCTGTGGATTATTATTGAACAATAATTAATTTTGTGTTTCCTTACAAGTTTACAAAGTTTTATGGATTACAAACAGATAAATCTTAATCATCTTCCAAGTGGGGATAGGTTATGAAAAAAATGAACAAAAATCAAGCCCCAACTTTTTTTTTTTTTTAGAAGACAGAATTAGCTGAGGGTCCAAAACTATTTTTTTTTTTTTTTTTTTTGCCAGGCTGTGATATATTTATTTGGGCATTTTGCAATAGGAATCTATTGAGATTAGTTCACTTTTTTTTTTTTTTTTTTTTTTTAGCTAGCCCTAAGTGGTCATTTGAGAAACTGCAGAATTTTTCACCAGAATTTTTCACCAGTCCCTCATGTTGTTAAAATATTAAAAACATTTCCTTTTGCTCATGGTCCAAGGATCCATGCAGCCTGTTAGCATCAGAGCTAATGTTAGTACTGATATCCGCACTAAAATGTGGATTTTTCACATTTCAGTCTACTGTTTTGCTTTTGAGCTGTGCTTTAGACCCACAGACCAGCCAGTAAGCACAATATTTATAGATTTTATTGTAGGTTAAGGCCAAGTAATCGGAGGTTGTGGCTGCTGACGCTCCTGTTAGCCTAGCATTGAGGGCAAACTCTGAAAAGACAATGCTTCTCCTTCGTTGGCTGCTCTCCTGCTTTGTACAGAACTATCATCAGTTGTGAGATTATCAATTAGAGTATAACTTAGAAGTTTACAGCAACATAGCACTCGGTTTTTACTTGCGATTGCCCTTACTACATGCCACACAGAAATGCTTTACCCATTTAGCTTAGGGGGCTCAGGAATATTAATAAGTCAGCTGAAATTGGCTATTCGAAACAAAGGGATGCCGGAGTCTTTTTTTAGAGTCACAGAACAATTCAGGTGCTGTTTTTCATCTTTTGAACTACATGCATACAGTGGTGCTTGAAAGTCTGTGAACCCTTTAGATATTTCTATTCATCAGATTGTCACACAAGTCTTAAAAGTAGATAAAGATAATCCAGTTAAATAAATGAGACAAAAAATATTTTACTTTGTCATTTATTCATTGAGGAAAATGATCCAATATTACATATTGGTGAGCGGCAAAAGTTTGTGACCGTTTGATTTCAGTATCTGGTGTGACCCTCTTTTGCAGCAATAACTGCAACTAAATGTTTCTGGTAACTGTTGATCAGTCCTGCACATCAGCTTGGAGGAGTTTTAGCTCATTCCTCCGTACAAAACAGCTTCAACTCTGGGATGTTGGTGGGTTCCTCACACGAACTGCTCGCTTCAGGTCCTTCCACAACATCTCATTTGGGTTAAAGTCAGGACTTTGACTTGGCCACTCCAAAACATTAACTTTATTCTTCTTTAACCATTCTTTGGTAGAAAGACTTATGTACTTAGGATAGTTGTTTTGTTTCATCACCCACTTTCTATTGAGATTCAATTCCTGGACAGATGTCCTGACATTTTCCTTCAGTATTTGCTGGTATAACTCAGAATTATTATTTTTTTTTTCCATCAATGGTGGCAAGCTGTCCTGGCCAAGATGCAGGAAAACAGGCCCAAGCCATGATACTACCGCCACCATGTTTCACAGGTGGGATAAGGTTCTTATGCTGGAATTCAGTGTCTTCATTTCTCCAAATATAACACTTCTCATTCAAACCAGAAAGTTTTATTTTGGTCTCATCCGTATACAAGACATTTTTTCTAACAGTCTTCAGGCTTGTCCACATGCTCTTTAGCAAACTACAGAAGAGCAGCAGTGTTCTTTTTGGACAGCAGTGGCTTTCTCCTTGCAACCCTGCCATGCTCACCATTGCTCAGTGTTCGCCTGATGGTGGACTCATGAACATTATTAGCCAATGAGAGAGAGGCTTTCAGCTGCTTAGAAGTTACCCTGGAGTCCTTTGTGACCTTGCCGACTATTACATGCCTTGTTCTTGGAGTGATCTTAGTTGGTCTACCACTCCTGGGAAAGGTAACAGTCATCTTAAATTTCCTCCATTTACAAACAATCTGTCTGAGTCCAAACTCTTTAGAGATGGTTTTGCAACCTTTTCCATCCTGATGAGCATTAACAATCCTTTTTCTAAGGTCCTCAGAAATCTCCTTTGTTCGAGCCGTGATACTTCCACAAACATGCAGATCTCACTGAACCTCCTTAGTGCTTTTGTGCAACATTCTATGGCTTCGTCCCCCACTGCCAAACACCCCACCCCACTAACAGGAGACTGGCGCTGGCAGTCAGTCAAAAAGCTCCTCTACATCCTCCATAGTGCCAGTGTTCCTCCTACACTCTTTTCACCCCCACCCGGTGACTGTAGGTGAGCATCTGGACAATGGCAGACGGTTACTAGAGTCTCTCCACAGGCACCTCTGCATGGTATTCAATCAGGCCGGGGCAGGAGGTGCCTCTGGATTGTATAGATCCAGAGGGCCAATCCATAGGGGTGCTCAGCCTCTGCAGCTTTGCTTCCCTTAAAACCACCTCCCTTTAAGGTGGCTCTATTGCTCCATTCACCACATGTTTAGATCAATTGTTTCCCCCCCGTTAATGGAAAATAATTGAAGTTTTTGCCTGAACCTGCTGCTACAGCCGCACAAAGAAACGACCTGTGAAGGATGTTTTTAATTCAAACCTCTGTGCTAACAAGCGGGGGGGGGGGGGGGGATTGACGTCTCTGTTCTCTGATGAGCAAAGGCATTTTTTTTTCTCTCTCTCTCTTTTTAAGCACCGAGGCTAGGAGGCATCCTTGTGATAATTACTAATGCTGCGGAACAGAAGGAGAAAGGAAGTTTTCTATAGAAGCTCTCTATAGAAAGAAGAATGTGGCGGCGAAATGCAGACACATCAAGAGTCATGCCGAAATGGTCCCCCTCCCCCCTACTTCCATGCATTAATGGCCATATCAATTGAATGGCATCTAAAGTGCTTTGAAAGGAGGCCTGTGTGATACACACACACACACACACACACACGCGCGCGCGCGGCTCATACATGGAGTCAGCACATCTCGTGATCTCCGTCTAATGTAAACTTGGCGAGTGTGGAGGGGAGGCTAAAGATGTTAACTGTGAAAAATAAATGTCATCATTGGCCGCCCCCTTCAAGATGGCTTCCTCTGATAAGAACTCTATGGTCCGACTTGGTAACTTGAATCAATTGGTGCAATTAGGGCCCGCGGGCCATTACACCGCGCGCGCTTCGTGCCATTCGTTCCGCTGAATGCCCTGCTTTCATTGTGCACGGTGAGGGCGTTTGTGCCGGGACTCAATAGGGAAGAGTGGAAGTGGAGTCCTTAAGAGACTCTCTTTGTGATCGGAGTAAATATAGCTCAAGGTGCACGCGTTAAATAGAGGAGCCGCTCTTGATGGGGGGTGTATGCAGGTCAAGTCCAGAGTACTCTACAGGCTGTGAAAGGAAAGTGGCGGGTCCCATCACTGTCACTATTATGTACGCGTGTATTTATATTAAAAGGTTAAAAAATGATTCTATTCTATTCTATTCTAATATTCTAATATTACTACAGGAGAGCAAAAATGATAAATATTAAGCTTAAAAGATGAATGATTGAAACTAATTTTCTTTGTTCTCCCTTGTACTTCCTTTATTTTTATAATAATTCAATTCAATTCAATTCAACTTTATTTATATAGCGCCATTTCACAACAACAGTCATCTCATAGCACTATCAACTGTAGGGAGAACCCCCACAGTTGCAGAAAGACCCCAGCAATCAGGCGATCCCCTGTGAGCAAGCACTTGGCGACGGTGGAGAGGAAAAACTCCCTTTTAACAGGAAGAAACCTCCAGCAGAACCAGGCTCAGGGAGGGGCAGTCATCTGCTGCGACTGGCTGGGGGGTGAGGGGATAGAGAAGAAGAAAAGAACAGACATGTAGAGAGCAAACAGCACGATGGGGACTCAATCTATGGGAGAGAACAAACAAATGTTAATGACCAGCAAAAAAAAAATATTTCATAGAGAGTGAGGAAAGGAGTGAGGCCCAGTGCATTACTGGAGGTCCCCCGGCTGACTAAACCTATTAGCAGCATAACTAAGGGAGGGTTCAGAAAACACATGATCCCTCCCTAATTGTAGGCTATATCAAAAAGGTAGGTTTTAGCCCTATTCTTAAAAACAGAGATCGAGTCTGACTCCCGAATCCAGATTGGCAGCTGATTCCACAGGAGAGGAGCTTGATAACTGAAGGCTCTGCCTCCCATTGTACTTTTGGAGATTCTAGGTATTACAAGTAGTCCTGCATTTTGGGAGCGTAGTGCTCTGTTAGGATGATACGGTAGTATCAGATCTTTTAAATAAAAAGGAGCCTGATTGTTTAGAGCTTTGTAAGTAAGAAGAAGGATTTTAAACTTAATTCTAAACTCTATGGGAAGCCAATGAAGGGAGGCCAGAACCGGAGAGATATGATCTCTCTTTCTAGTACCTGTTAAAACTCTTGCTGCAGCATTTTGGATCAGCTGAAGACTTTTTAAAGATGTTTTAGGACAACCTGATAATAAAGAATTACAATAATCTAATCTCGAGCTAACAAAAGCGTGGATCAGCTTCTCAGCATCACTCTGAGACAAGATGCTCCTAATCTTGGCAATATTACGCAAATGATAGAAGGCAGTCTTAGAAACAAATTTAATATGTGAATTGAAGGACAAATCCTGATCAAAAATAACTCCAAGGTTCCTCACAGAGCTATTAAGAGAAAGAGTAACTGCATCCAAACTGAAAGTTTGATTTGGAAAGGAATTTCTAAGGTTTTTTGGACCAACAAGAATGACTTCAGTCTTATCTGAATTTAATAGCAGGAAATTACAAGTCATCCAAACTTTGATTTCCTTAAGACAGGCTTCTAACTTGGCTAATTGATTAGTATCATCTGGCTTCATTGACAGGTATAATTGTGTGTCATCTGCATAACAGTGAAAATGTATACAGTGCTTTCTAATAATGTTGCCTAATGGAAGCATATATAAACTAAAAAGAGTAGGGCCAAGCACAGATCCCTGTGGAACTCCATGACTAAGCTTTGAGCTGAGAGAAAACTCATCATTTACATGAACAAACTGGAACCTATCAGATAAATAAGATCTAAACCACTGCAACGAAGTTCCATTAAGTCCAACATAGTGTTCTAATCTATCAAGTAGAATATTATGATCAATAGTATCAAAAGCTGCACTAAGATCTAAAAGGACAAGTACAGAAACTAGTCCATTATCAGATGCAATGAGGAGGTCGTTAGTGACCTTCGCTAAGGCTGTTTCAGTGCTATGATGGATTCTAAACCCAGATTGAAACTCCTCAAATAAACCATTTCCCTGCAGGTGGTCAAATAATTGCATAGCAACAACTCTTTCTAAGATTTTTGAAATGAAAGGGAGATTAGAGATTGGTCTATAGTTAGCTAAAGCTCCTGGATCTAGCGTTGGCTTTTTGAGTAAGGGTTTAATTACAGCCGTTTTAAAAGCCTGCGGTACATGGCCTAAAGTTAATGAAGAATTGATTATATGAAGAATAAAGCTACCAATAAGTGGGAAGTCTTCTTTAAATAACCTGGTAGGAATAGGGTCTAAAAGATAAGTTGAAGGTTTGGATGAGGAAACTATTTTGTCTAACTCACAAAGGTCGATTGGAGTAAACTCATCAAGACAGACATCAATAGAAGGAGTTGTAGTAGTTACAGTATTTAAGTTAACTGTGGGAAGAATCTGATTGATTTTATCTCTGATGGATGAAATTTTATTATTGAAAAAGTTCATAAAGTCCTGACTAGTAAGCTCTAAGGGGATGCTAGGATTGACAGAGTCCTGACTCTTTGTCAACCTGGCTACAGTACTGAAAAGAAACCTGGGATTATTCTTGTTCTCTTCTATTAATGCAGAGTAATAACTCGTTCTAGCTTTTCTAAGAGATTTTTTATAAATTAAAAGATGATTTCTCCAAGCTAAATAGATTTCATCTAAATTAGTAGAGTGCCATTTTCTTTGTAATTGACGAGTCTTCTGTTTTAAGCTACGAGTTTCTGTGTTGAACCAAGGAGTTAAAAATCTCTGATTAGACTTTTTCTTTTTTAAGGGGGCCACCAAGTCTAGAGCCTGATGCAGAGAAACTGAAACACTATCCACCATGTTATCAATTACAGAAGGAGCAAGCTGTCTATAGCTTATTTCCGTTGTGTTGACACATGGCATAGAGGAAACAATCTGCATAAATTTGGAAACAGCATCATCTGAGAGGCATCTACTGTAATGATATTTTTCTTTAGGAGCCAAATAGTCAGAAATAGTAAAATCAAAGGTTAACAGACAATGGTCTGACAGTACAGGGTTATGAGGAGACACTACCAGATTTTCTATTTCTATGCCATATGTCAGAACAAGGTCCAATGTATGGTGGAGGTAATGAGTAGAATTTCCTACTTTCTGAGAAAACCCAATCGAGTCTAATATTGAATTAAAAGCCACATTAAGGCAGTCACTATCTACATCCACATGTATATTAAAGTCCCCTACTATAATTATTCTATCAGATTTCAGCACTAAATCAGCTAAGAAATCAGGAAATTCGGATAAAAATTCTGAATAGGTTGATGGGGGACGATAAACTATGGCAAATAAAATTGGGTTTAACCTGGAATTGCTAAAGTGCCCAATACTGAGGACCAGGCCCTCAAAGGAATTATAACATGTTTTTTGCTTTACATTAACTAGTAATTTGGAATGGTAAATTGATGCTACTCCTCCTCCACGACCAGAACTTCTGGGATTTTGACAGTTTAAATAACCAGAGGGAGTTGATTCATTTAAACCAACATAATCCTCTTGTCCTAACCAAGTCTCTGTAAGGGAAATTAAATCAATCTGATGATCAATTAACAGATCATGGACTAACAGAGACTTGGGAGTTAGAGACCTAATATTTAATAAACCACATTTAATTTTTAAATTATGAGGAGGAACAGAGGCCAAATCATTCAATTTAGAGGCTTTATGTTTAATTTGAGTTTTACCAATATTTTGCTTTATCACTTTGGGATGCTTATACATTATATTTTTATTTACTTTGGAGGGAGCAGACAACGATTCTCTGATGGGGAAGACAGGGGCTAAGCTGAGGGGTGGCGGATGAAGAGGAGCTGCAGAGAGGCGTGTAAGACTGCGACTCTGCTTCCTGGTCCCAACTCTGAGTAGTCATGGTTTTGGAAATTTGGATAAAAAAGATGCCAGATTGTTAGATAAATGAGAAGCACCATCCAAAGTGGGATGAATGCTGTCTCGTCTCATAAGACCAGGTTTTCCCCAAAAAGAGCTCCAATTGTCAATGTAGCCCACGTCATTTTTAGGACACCACACAGACAGCCAGCGGTTCAAGGATGACGAGCGACTAAACATGTCATCACTGGTCAGATTGGGGAGGGGCCCAGAGAATACTACAGTGGCAGACATCGTTTTTGCAAAGTCACACACCGATTCTATATTAAGTTTCGTGACTTCCGACTGCCGGAGACGGATGTCATTAATGCCGGCGTGAATAACAATTGTGGAATATTTACAGTTACTTTTAGCCAGCATTTTCAAATTTGACTCGATGTCGCCTGCTCTGGCCCCAGGAATGCATGTGACTATGGCCGCTGGAGTCTCTAGGTTCACGTTTCTGACTACAGAGTCGCCAATGATCAGAGTTTTTTCCTCAGCGGGTGTGTCGCTGAGCGGGGAAAAACGATTAGAAACGTGAACAGGTTGGTGGTGAACCGGGGCTTTGCGACTAGGCTTCCTTCTCACCGTCACCCACCCAGTCTCCTCGCTGCAGAGGAGAGCCGGGGAACCGCTGACAGTGGGACCTGAGCTAGCTAGCTCCGCTGCAGCTAAGGGGCGTCCGTCGAGATTAACTGGCGCAGACGGTGTTTCAATGCAGCGGAGCCGGGATTCCAAATCAGACAACCTCGCCTCGAGCGCCTCAAAAAGACAACATTTATTACATTTACCGTTATCACTAAAAGAGGCAGAGGTGTAGCTAAACATCTGACAGAGAGAGCACACCAGAGGAGGAGAGGAAAGAGAGCTAGTAGCCATAGCTAGTGGCTCGAGAGCTGGAGAGCAAACCACACAGGCAGACAGCAAAACAGGAAGTGACGATACGTTACCACAAGGAAGTGACGATCTCAGCCATAATAATAACTAGAAAAGCACACCTCCGCCAAGGCTCCTTCCGTCCCTTATGGATCACCGCCAAAATGCAATGGGTTCATGTGTAGCCCAAGAGCCACCTCTGGAGAACTCTGCATCAAACTTTGGTCAGCAGTTTTGGAGTATTCTTGCTAACACGCTGTGAGAAGGTAAGAGCTTTGGTGGAGGTATGCGTTCTCAGATCATCACCAAAATGTCCTCTGTAGGCCCAAGACCACCTCTGGCTAAAATTTCATCCAAATTCATCCCGTAGTTTTTGTGTAATCCTGGTGACAGACAAACACACAAACAAACCAACACAGATGGAATCAATACCTCCTTGGCAGAGGTAACTAGAAAAGCACTCGGAGAGCTCAGACCTCCGCCAAGCACCAAAGTTCCCCCCATACAGTGTTTGTGTGTACGTTTTCAGATTCCTTGACCATGAAAACATATGACTAGCAATTGGATTGACAATGATAGGATTAGTGGTTCAGTAGTTATTCACGAAAATGGCATTTTCCGTAATGGCGGTTTTCTTATGGATGGTGATCCGGATCATCCCCAAAATTTAATCAGTTCTTCCTTGTACCATTTCCAACAACGTCTGAAAGTTTCATCGAAATCTGTCCAAAACTTTTTGAGTTATCTTGCTAACCAACAGACAAACAGACAAACCCCGGCAAAAACATAACCTCCTGGCAGAGGTAATAATAATAATAATAATAATAATAATAATAATAATAATAATAATAATAATAATAATAATTAAAGCTGCAAGCAGCTGTAAAGGGCCCTCCCTGTGGCCCCTACTGCTGTTCAATCCCATGTGCATGCTGATAAACATCCTAACATTTCATATCACTCTGGCAACTGCTGCTTGAGCAATAAAACAATTTGGTGCAATACTTCCTTTAAGCACTAGGTGGCACTATAACTTTTGTCACTTATTTTTGTATATGAGCATTCGGGGTTGGACTAATATCCATTGTAGAAAACGTGACGAAAACTAGACGAAGTTTGTCCGAGTTACAACTGTCTGATGTTTTATGGCGAGGAGGCAAATGCCGCCATGTGATCATAGCAACACTTACCTATTAGGTATGTGTTCCAGACCCATATAGGACTACAGATGACAGTCACATTGACTTATGGTCCAAATTTTGTGACTTTTGTGACTTTCCTAACCCACCAAAGTAAGAAACGGATTGAATAGCGAGGAGTGGATTTCCATGGTAACAACAGTGAGGGAATGGTAACGTTAACTTGCATTTATGGTCATCCATTGTGCTCTGATAAACCTCAGAAAATTTCCTGTCATTCTGGCAACCATTGCTTGAGTAATAAAGGAAACAATTTGCTGCAATTCTTCCTCTAACCAATAGGTGGTGCAATAACTTTTGTCATTTATTTTAAATAGAAGCGGTCAGGGTCTGACTGATATCAATAATAATAATAATAATAATAATAATAATAATAATAATAATAATAATAATAGTGGACCAATTAATGCGCATAAAAAACTGACACTGTCAGGTGTGGTGACTGGTTCATCTCAGCAGCTGGCTCAGCTTAAATCAAGAGTAGATCTTGTTTTTCAGTGTTTAAATTTACACCACACTAAACTGATCCTGCACACAACCCACTTAAAGGCGAACAGGACTGTATTTTCATGAAAACAAATATTTAAAAAAAAAATAATACATAAAAAAAATCAAGAAGAAGAGCAAGAACAAGAAAATGTTTAGGAAGACACAGAATTAAAGACTTTCTATTCTTCAAAAAATAATGATAAAAAATATTTTAAAAGTTTTTATAGGTCCTAAATAATCATAATATTTACATCTGAGAGGCTGGATGATGAGATTAGAGTCTATTCTGCAGTAGCCAGTAGCACAGATATACAATACACTAGATAGGACATGGCTAACATTTTCATGGCAAACAGAGGTGCCACATTCTGTAGGTAATTATGATGGTTGACAGCATTTTCAGCATTGTGATAACAGGATACACAAACTATTCTTCACAATATTTACTGTCATCATATACTGTAAGTAAGCTATATACATGAAACATGGCTAGCCACTCCTATTCACAGCTTCCATGCATTTCACCATGCTTCAATGATCACCTATCAGTACTTCCTTCAGTAAACTGACATGTCCTTGTGTTGGAATTCAACAGATCCTCAAACTGAATGGCTGCCACGCATGTAGAGATGCTGATTTAGGAACGACTTTGTGGCGGTCTCTTAATTTTTTTTTTCCAGAGCTGAATGTATAAGTTCAAGGTATGAATATTTAACAGTATTAATTTTTAGGCAGGTAAGCTTGTTAATTAAAAAGTATGTTCATTTGCATAAAGCAGAAAAAAAACCCAGCCAGCACGTCCCTGTGGGCCATACCAAAGGTTGTCCATGGATTCCATGTTGGCCCCACCTGTGCTTGCCCACATGGACTTTACCTGTTTACGTATTTTAAACTCATTACCTCTGCCAAGGGAGGAGGTGACACTTTCAGTGGCGTTGGTTTGTCTGTTAGCAACATAAGTCATAAAGTTATGAACGGATTTTGATGACATTTTCAGGAACTGTGTGTAATGGCACAGGGAACAGATGATTAGATTTGGTGGCTCTTGGCTTTTGGTGGTGATTTGGCTCACAATCTGGATTTAGGAATTTTTTGAACATTATTTTATATATATTATAATCTGGCGCTTTTCATGCACTGCCCCTTTAAGACGCGTCCACTCGGTTACGTGCGTGGTCACGCCATTGGGCCACGCGCCTCGGCAACCTGAAAGCCACACACTGCAGAAAAAGTATTAGGGGGCGTGTCCACCAAACTCATTTTTCCTACTGTGGGTGACTAGTTTCTATTCATTCTCTATGTAGTCCAGCGTTTACAGCGCTGAGCACCCTTGGCGTTGAAACGTTTGAGCGATGGCCGCTTTTTGTTGCAGAGTTCAGGGCTGAAAAAAGTTCAGCTTTTCAGACAACTGTACAGTTGCGCTCATCAGTGTCAGACCTTTCTAAGCAGCCAATCAGAATTAAGGGAGGGCGGGACATAGGACACTGGTACAGGAAGACCAGAACGGGAGGTGAAAGTGGAGGCTGAACTTTGTTGCATCTAACGACCTGGTGCTCTTTGATCTGACACTAAAAGGATATCATGATCAAAACTTGAAAGCAAACGCTTGGAGGAACATGTCGGCATCTGTTGGCGTGCCAGGTGAACGTTTGTGCCTTTGTCATGGTCATATTCATTACAAGTTTGTTGTGGTAGATAATATGGATACTATATGAATTTAGATAGATAGATAGATAGATAGATAGATAGACGTACTTTATTGATCCCAAAATGGGAAATTGCAGTTTGTAATTGCAATTTGCAATTTGTTGTTGATAACTGCAAAAAGATGGAATGATACGCTACTGTTGTGTAATATTACTTAGTAATTATGTATCTTGTCAGTAAACTAATGGAGAACAGAGGGGGGCACTAACCTGCATGATTCAATAAACCATGATGTTGATTTAAGGTGGAATTGCCCAGCCTCAATGTATGGTCAATACATTATTATTATTATTATTATTATTATTATGTCATATAATGTACTCATATTGTTTTTGCTATTGTTTCTGTCATAATAATAATAATCGATTGCATTTATATAGTGCCTTTCATTCAGATTTTCAGGACAGGTGTATAATGGCCCACTGAACACATGATTAGCATTTTGGTGATGATCTGAGAATGCATACCTCAGCCAAGGCTCTTTTCTTCTCAGTGTGTTAGCAACAATACTCCAAGACTAATGGACAGACGGTGATGCAATTTTCACCAGAAGGGGCTCTAGGCCTGCACACAAACCCATTACATTTTGGAGGTGATCCAGACAGAAGGAGCCTTGGCGGAGGTATGCGCTCTCTGAGTGCTTTCTGGTTTTCTCATAAATTTGCTATTTTCTTGGAAATTTGTGACATTTTTTCCTCTAATTTGATAATTTTTTTCTTGAAAATTTGAAACTTTCTCATAAATTTGCAACTTTACTGTAAACTTCCAACTTTTTCTCATAAATGTGATTTTTTTTCTTTAAATTTGCAACTTTTTTCTCATAAATTTTTGACTTTTTCTTGCAAAATTATGATTTTTTTCTTGCAAATTTGCAAAGTTCTTGTAATTTTGGCGCTCTATCATAAATTTGCCACTTTTTTACTGCAATATTGCACCTTTTTCCTCATAAATTTGTTACTTTTTCCTTGTAAATTTGCTATTTTCTTGTACATTCTTGAGTTTTTCTCATAAATTTTCAACATTTTTCTTGTAAATTTGGAACTTTCTCAAAAACTTTCTACCTTTTTTTACTGTAAACTTACAACTTCCCCTCATAAATTTGAGATTTTTTTCATGAATTTTCTATTTATTTACTCATATATTTGTCCCTTTTTTCCCCATTAATTTGCAGCTTTTTCTAATTTTTTTCCTCAGGAATTTGTGACATTTTCCTTGTAAATTTTCACTTTTTTTCTCATAAATTTGTGTCTTTTTTCTAGTAAATTTGTGACTTTTATCCTCATGAATTTGCTAGTATTTTTTTTTTAATTTGTTGCTTTCTCCTGATAAATTTTCACTGATTGTCGCTGATAAAACGCAAGTTAGGTTAATTGTATCAAACTGGGGATTCTAAATTGTCCTTAGGTGTGACTGTGAGAGTGAATGGTTGTCTGTCTCTCTGTGTTGGCCCTGCGATGGACTGGCGATCTGTGCAGGGTGGACCCTGCCTCCCGCCCAAAGATGCTGGGATAGGCTCCAGCCCCCCGCGACCTGAAAAGGATAAAGCGGAAGAAGATGGATGGATGGATGAACACCCCGTTGTAGTCAGTACTAATGAAGACAGCTGTGTAGCCCTCCCTGTGATGGATGAAGAAAGGCTGCCGTATCTTTTCACGGCATTTGACAGGATTAACCTGCGCCTTTCTGTCAGAGGCGAACGTAAATTTCCTCCAAGCCTCGGTGAAGTGAAATCCGAACCCAGTCACAACATGCCAGGGCTTCAGTCTTTAAAAGGGCCCCTGTGAGCTCCCCACGCTAACAGGCTTCTCTGGCACCCTCAGCTCCTCACCAGTCCTGAGACGCCCTCACCTAAATCAGCGTTCGGCCTGTCCCCGATTAGCATTAATTGCGAGCTTTGTGAGCGAGCCAGGCCCTGCCGTGGATCGGCACCAGCAGTTTCTATTTTAATTCTATTTCATTTCTATTCAGTCGGGAGGGTCAATTATACAAGCAGAAATTCTGATTAGCGGCGATGGTCTGGCAGCTCATCTGAACCGCCGGGTTGATGTAAGCGGCGCCACGTTGAGATTGCCCGGTGTTACCTCATCCGCCGTGCCTACATCCGCTATCAGAACTAGGTGTGGAGGAAGGAGAGCATGAAGGATGCATGGAGGGACCTCTGGGAATGATGAAACAGAGCTCGCACATAGGGAAGAGGCGAGCATCTCCACTCAGTTGATCCAGGCAGGGGGAAAAATGGTTCCTTTTTTTTTCTGTGGCGCTTCAGATGGTTAAAAGGCTTCAGTGTGAAAAACCTGGCCTGTATCAATGGGAGAGGTGTGAACGACTGTCCTTCAGATAACAACCACAACAGTGATTAAAGAACCTTCAAACATCTCCTTGAAGAGCGCCGGCGTGTTTTAGACTCTCAGTTGCTGGAAAAGTGCTGTTTCATTACGTCATGACGGAACAATCTTGACCTGACCCCGTCCATGTGGGCCCCACCAAAGGTGAAAGCTGGGTTGTCTTATGGGTCCATGTGGGTTTGTCCGTGGTTTCCATGTTGGCCCCAAATGTGTTTGCTCACATGGACTTTACCTCTTTACCTATTTTACATTTATTTTTGCATAAATTTGCTATTTTCTTGAAAATTTTTGACTTTCCCCCCTAATTTGGTACATTTTCCTTTAAAATGTGAAGCTTTCTCATAAATTTGTTCTGTTTTTCTTGTGAAATTTCTATGGTTGTTCTTGCAAATTTGCTAACTTTTTATTGTAATTTTTGAACAGAATACATTATTTATTTTTTTTTCTTTACATTCTCTGTGGTCCAGTACCAAGTTATCTATAGATAAAAAAAAAAATCACAAATTTATAACAAAAAAGTTGCAAATTTCTGAGAAAACAGTAAATTTTTGAGAAAAAAAAATTATGAGATAAAAGTTGAACATTTATGAGAAAAAAACTGAAAATTTACATGAAAAAAGTTGCAGATTTATGAGAAAAAAGTTGCAAATTTACCTGAAAAAAGTTGCAAATTTAAGAGAAAAAAAGCAGCAAACTTGCATGAAAAAAGTTGCAATTTTACATAGAAAAAGTTGCAAATTTACATGAAAAAGTTGCAAATTTTTGAGGAAAAAATCTAATTTACGAGAAAAAAGTTGCAGATTTATGAGAACAAAGTTGCAAATGTATGAAAAAAGTTGGAAGTTTCTGAGAAAAAATCATAAATTTATGAGAAAAAAGCTACAGATTTATGAGAAAAGAGTTACAAATTTATACTAAAAAGTTAAAAATTTATGAGAGAAAGATCTAGCAAATTTATGAGAAAAATGTCATCAATTTATGAGAAAAAGAAATAGCAAATTTTGGACGAGAAAAATCAACATTTTGAGAAAAAAAGAACAATTTATCATGATATCAAGGAGGACAATTCTCTTTTTTTCCCCCAGGTTTGAGGGTGCAGGGAAATGTCCAGTTATACTGAAATCTAAGGCCAAAATTCACCAGTATTTATGGACAAAGACATTTTCCTCTGGAGTTTATGGCCTCAACAACCCGGGTCATATCTTTTACAATAAAATGTTCACCTGTAACCGCTCCCTCACCACTGCCGCACACAACAGAATCAGCGTCCCC
The DNA here is from genome assembly GCA_020510985.1 of Pholidichthys leucotaenia. Taxonomy (NCBI): domain Eukaryota; kingdom Metazoa; phylum Chordata; class Actinopteri; order Cichliformes; family Pholidichthyidae; genus Pholidichthys; species Pholidichthys leucotaenia. The sequence continues at coordinate 328,403,544 of CM035845.1, forward strand.
CGCCTCTTTCAGCCTAGTGTGGCAGCACACACAAACTTGGACATCACTTCTCTCTGCTGTGTCTGAAAGCAAAAACTGAGACACAGAAGAAGACCGAGCCCAATCACCCACTTTAATCTCTTTTGTTTTTAGCCGTGAGCCACGTTAGACCCCAGGAAAAAGATGGAAAGCGGAGTGGAAGGGTGAGGTAGGAGGGGTGGGGGTGGAGGCAGCAGCGGGCTCAGCGATGACCGTAAGGCTGGAGGGGGTGGGGGGTGGAGTGGGGGAGTGATAATTAACCGAGCACGGTGACAGCTGCAGCAGGTCCGGAGCAAAAAAGGCCCGGGCTCCACTGAGCTGAATTAATGACATCAGCAGAGCCCGGCAGCACCGCCACCGCCACTAACATTTGATCATTAATTATTAGCCTTTTGACAGAGCTGGGCCTCGTAACCCCCTCACCTGCCCGTCGGCAAAGACCTCACCTGCACACATCTCGATGAGGTCTTCAGTGTGCATGGATATATACGTGTGATTAAACATTTCCAATTCTGATAGTTGTTTTCTTATATCGAGGCCCATACCAAACCTGAACTACAGCAGGGAAAATACGTAATGAACACGTCAACATTTTTCTCATTAAACGTATTTCTGATGGAGCCATTGACCTGAGATTTTCACCAGATATCAGTAACAACCCAAGTAATCCATACATACAAAGGCATACATACAAGGCAACTGTGTTGACAAAACAAGTTATATTTAAGAATGACACAGGGAATAAGTACTGAACACATGAAAAAATTGGTGCAAAAAAGCATAGAAAGCCAAGAAACCAGCTGAAATCCATTAGAATATAGGAAGCCATCCCATCCCCCATCAGTGCAAATTAATTTCAGCTGGTTAAGTCCTGACTGATAGCCTTTAAAAAGGTCTGTGAATATCAGATTCTCACACCACAAAGAACTCATGATGGGTAGAAGCAAAGAGCTCTCTCAAGACCTTCACAACCTTATTGTTGCAAAACATGATGGCATTGGTTACAGGTGTCACCATGGGATGAGATGCCGTCTCGGCGCTCAGCCCATGTTTCTCCTCATCCCTGCTTCTCATTGAGCAGCGTCTCAGCAGGCTCCCAGCTGGCAGCATTACGGGACGGCTGGGGCCAATTAATCCTCATCAGCTGGAGCGTTGCCAATGAGAATAAATAGGAGCAGCCTCGATCACTCGGGGCTGCGACATAAGCACTGCTAGGCTGAAGCCCCTACGTCTGGCGTCAGTCTTTTACTCCTATTACAGCATTCCTACGAGTGTTACCCGCTGTGAGTATGTATGCCTTGTTACCCTTATGTCCGGGGCGAGCTCCCTGCTCCTGTGTTGTGCAACTCAAGAGTGTTCCTCTGTACGAGTACCTGTGCTTTCCTCATCCCTCACCCCTTTCCTTTAATAAAACATCATGACTCACTGGCTCGCCCTTGGCTCTCATTGCGTGGCTCCCTAGAGCCCCGCGTGACAACAGGTGCATTTCTAAACTGCTGAATGTTCCAGTGAGCACTGTTGGAGCCATCACTCAGAAGTGGATAGAACATCATTTTACCATAAACCGGCCATGACCAGGAGCTCCTCAAAGTCAAAAGAATCATCAAGTCAGGAGTCAAAAGAATTATCAGAAGAGTTATCCAGGAGCCAAAGACCACTTGTGGAGAGCTCCAGAAAGACCTGGAGTTAGCAGGTACTGCTATTTCAAAGAAAACAATAAGTAATGCACTCAACCGATATAGACTCTGTACCCACTCACCTTGCAAGACTCCATTACTGAAGAAAAAGCATGTTGAAGCTTGTTTAAACTTTGCTGCACAACATTTGGGCAAACCAGTGAAATACTGAGAGAATATATTCTGGTCAGATGAGACCAGAGTATATTCTGAGACAAAATTGAACTTTTTGGATGCCACAACACACAGCATGTTTGGAGGAGCCAAAAACACAAAAAACACTGTACCAACAATGAAGTTCGGAGGTGGGAGCATCATGGTGTGGGGGTGTTTCTCAGCACACGGCATAGGCAGACTTCATATAATTAAAGGAAAGATGAAAGGACACATGTACAGATACATTCAAGATGCTGAAGATGAAACGAGGGTGGACATTTCAACAAGACCATGATCCCAAACACACAGCCAAGGAAACTCTCAGCTGGCTCCACAGAAGGAAAATAAATCAGAATCAGAATCAGGTTTATTGCCATTGTTCATGTAGTACACAAACTAGGAATTTGTCTCGGTGCAATGCTGCAACATTAAACATGATAAAATAAAAGAAATAAACTATACATGCAATAAAGTGTATACTGGTCAGCAGTTAAAATATATTAGCGAGCAGCAGATACTGTGGAGAACCATATAGTGCAGTCGGTAATGCAGGAAGAAAACAGTGATGATTGACATGAGTCTGGTTGAGCTGCTGTACATAGTGCACGAGAGTCAATAAGTCACTTAGTGTTCAGCAGTCTGATGGCAGAGGGGAAGAAGCTGTTCATGTGACGGGAGGTTTTAGTCTGGATGGACCGAAGTCTTCTACCTGAGGGGAGGGGGGCAAACAGTACGTGACCAGGGTGTGAGGGATCGGCTATGATCTGGCCAGCATGCCTCCGGGTCCTGGAGATGTACAGATCCTGGAGAGATGGGAGCTTGCAGCCGATCACCTTCTCAGCAGTGCGCACGACGCGCTGCAGCCTTAGTCTGTCCCTGGCAGTGGCTCCTGCGTACCACATGGTTATGGAGGTGGTGAGGATGGACTCGATGATGGCTGTGTAGAACTGCACTAACATCTTGGTGGGTAGCTTGAGCTTCCTCAGCTGCCGCAGGAAGAACATCCTCTGCTGGGCTTTTTTGATGAGTGAGCTGATGGTCGGCTCCCACTTGAGGTCCCTGGTGATGGTAGTACCTAGGAAGCGGAAGGAATCAGCAGTGGTGATGGGAGAGCCTGTGAGGGTGAGGGGGGGCAGAGGGGTTGTGACTTTCCTGAAGTCCACAATCATCTCCACTGTCTTCAGAGCGTTCAGCTGCAGGTTGTTGTTGTTGCACCAGGACGCCAGCTGGGCCACCTCTCTCCTGTAGGTGGACTCGTCGCCGTTGGAGATGAGCCCGATGAGGGTGGTGTCGTCCGCAAACTTGATCAACTTGACAGACTGGTGGCTGGAGGTGCAGGAGTTGGTATAAAGGGAGAAGAGTAGGGGGGAAAGTACACAGCCCTGGGGTGATCCGGTGCTGATGCTAGTAGAGTCTGAGACAGTCTTTCCCAGCCGCACATGCTGCCTCCGGTCCGTCAGGAAGTCGGTGATCCACCTGCAGAGGGAGTCAGGCACGTTGAGCAGGGACAGCTTGTCCCGGAGCAGAGCGGGGCGGATGGTGTTGAATGCGGAGCTGAAGTCCACAAACAGGATCCTGGCGTAGGTTCCCGGGGAGTCCAGGTGCTGCAGGATGGAGTGGAGGGCCAGGTTGACTGCGTCGTCTACAGACCTGTTGGCTCGGTAGGCAAACTGCAGCGGGTCCAGGAGAGGGGTGGTGATGGACTTGAGGTGGGGCAGGACCAGGCGCTCAAAGGACTTCATGACTACAGAGGTGAGCGCTACAGGTCTGTAGTCATTAAGTCCAGTGATCCGTGGCTTCTTGGGGACAGGGAGGATGGTGGAGGATTTGAGGCAGGTCGGCACGTGGCATAGCTTAAGGGAGGAGTTAAAAATGTCTGTGAAGACAGGAGCCAGCTGTTTCGCACAGTGTCTCAGGGTGGAGGGAGACACGCCGTCCGGACCGGGGGCCTTGCGCGGGTTCAGTCTGGAGAACTGTTTGAGCACGTCCTGCTCACTGATGATAAGGGCAGGGGGGGAGGAGGGGGGGGTGCCTTTGATGAAGTAGGGATTGTGGAGGCTGTGGAGCTGGAGAGAGGGGGGGAGTTGGACACAGATGACGAGGTGTCAAAACGGGCATAGTGTTGGGACAGTCTTTGACAAAGGGCTTTGTCATCCTGACCTTTAGGAGCCTGAGGCCGATAGTTGGTGATCTGCCTCAGTCCTCTCCACACAGAAGCCGAATCATTAGCAGTGAACTGCTGCTGGAGTCTCTCAGAATACACAGATTTAGCTCTCCTCAGCTCTCTATTAAACCGATATTTAACCTCCCTGTAGCAGTCCCTGTCTCCACTTTTCAGCGCTGCTTCCTTCTCCTTCCTGATCTGTCTGAGCTTAGCTGTGAACCAGGGTTTGTCATTAGAGAATCTCACCCTGGTGCGTGATGGAAGAATGTCCTCTTCACAAAAGTGGATATATGAGTTCACAGTGTCCGTGTATTCATCCAGATCATGCGTGGCTCATTTAAACATGCCCCAGTCAGTTATTTCCATGCACGTTTCCAGCTTCTCCTCAGCTTCACTGGTCCGTTTCTTCGTAGTGCTCACGACAGGTTTAGTGAGCTTCAATCTCTGTCTGTGTGTGGGAATGAGGTGGACCATCACGTGATCAGATAATCCCAGCGCAGCGCGGGGAACAGCGCGATATGCGTCTTTCACTGTGGTGTAACAGTGATCCAGTGTGTTTAATCCTCTGGTGGGGCATTTAATAAACTGTTTGTAGCGGGGGAGATCGTGGCTCAGATTGCTCTGATTAAAGTCGCCAGCCACAATAACCAGAGAGTCTGGGAAAATCCGCTCCGTGTGTTGGATGTGGTCTGCGAGCACGCGCTGAGCTTCGCGCGTGTCCGCGTCGGGAGGGACGTACACAGCGACGAGGATGAATGAAGCGAACTCCCGCGGGGAATAAAATGGCTTGCAGTTAATAAAAAGAAATTCCAGGGCGGGAGAACAGTGTTTGGAAATCACCGTTACATCAGAGCACCAGCTGCTGTTGATGTAAAAGCAGACTCCGCCTCCTGTGGTCTTGCCGGAAAGCTCTGTGTCACGATCAGCACGAAACAGCCGAAATCCCTCGAGGCGCAGCGCGCTGTCCGGTGTGTTTTCCCTGAGCCAAGTCTCGATAAAGCAGAGGGCAGCCGAGGAGGAGAGGTCCTTAAAACGCATCAGCAGTCTCAGTTCATCTACCTTGTTAGAGAGAGAGTTGGTATTGGACAGAAATATGCCAGGCAACGCCGTGTGCGTGCCTCTTCTGCGAAGCCGCACGAGAGCGCCCGCTCGTCTTCCTCTTTTCCGCCGTCTCACTTTTCGAGCCAAGCAATGAACCAGATCGGTGGCAGGAGCTAAAAAAACTGGGATTAGGTCCATGGGAGTGAAAGTCCTGATATTTAGAAGTTTTTCACGGGTATAAGTGCAAGCAGACACACAATTGACAAACAAAAACAAACAAAGGGCGCAGCGAAGCACCATGGCGACCACTGAGGGCGCCATCTTGGATCCACATCTTGGATCCACAAATAAAGCTGCTAGAATGGCCCAATCAGTCACCTGACCTGAATCCAATTGAAAATCTTTGGAACGAACTGATGATCAGAGTTCATCGAAAACACCCACAGAACCTTCAAGATCTGAAGACAGTTTATGTGGAAGAATGGGCTAAAATCACTCCTGAGCAATGCCTGTGCCTAGTTTCTCCACACAGGAGGTGTCTGAAAGCTGTTATTACCAACAATGTCAGAACGTGGGTTGGACTAACGTCCTCGCCTTGAGTTTATTATCATATGAGTTTCTGTGTTATGGTTTTCGTCTTTAGTATTATCAGTATTATGTTCCGTTTTATATTTTCTTCTGCTTCGCTTTGGGTTTTGATTATTATTATTATGGCAGCTGGCAGTTATCAGGACAACACAGGATGGTAAAGCTCCAGGAAGGGATGGAATTCCAACAGAAGTGTGGAAATTTGGTGGTGTTCAGCTGACCAACTGCCTGCACAAGCTCATCCAAGAGATATGGGATGCCCAGAAAGTACCTCAAGACTGGAAGAATGCAAGTATTGTGCCTTTGTTCAAGAAAGGTGACAGGAAGGATTGTGGAAATTACCGAGGTATATCACTACTAGCCACTGTTGGTAAGATTCTCTCACGTGTACTACTTAACAGACTCACTGAACACATCTCACAGAATGTACTACCGGAAACCCAGTGCGGCTTTAAGATAAGATAAGCCTTTATTAGTCCCACAATGGGGAAATTCCAGGATTGCAACAGCACAGGGATAGCAACACTCAAAGCAACAATCAGAAGGCAAGAAAAAACAAGAGCAGCTAGTATACATATAAATATAAATATATATATATATATATATAGACACAGTGCGGAGCATTGTGGTTGGTGGATGTGCAGCAGAAAGTCTAAGCTCTCTCTCCGTGGATGTGGCGGGCCAGCTGGATGTCTTTGGGCATGATGGTGACCCTCTTGGCATGGATGGCGCACAGGTTGGTGTCCTCGAAGAGACCCACCAGGTAGGCCTCGCTGGCCTCCTGCAGATCCATGACGGTGGAGCTCTGGAGGCGCAGGTCGGTCTTGAAGTCCCGAGCGATCTCCCTCACCAGGCGCTGGAAGGGCAGCTTACGGATGAGCAGCTCCGTGGATTTCTGGTAGCGACGGATCTCTCTCAGAGCCACGGTACCGGGCCTGTAACGGTGAGGCTTCTTCACTCCGCCGGTGGCCGGAGCGCTTTTCCGAGCAGCCTTGGTGGCCAGCTGCTTTCCTGGGGGCTTTTCCTCCAGTAGATTTACGGGCGGTCTGCTTGGTTCTTGCCATCGCTCTTTATTATTCTGTCTTATATTTCTTGCACGCTGCCTAAACTCCAGCCCGGCACCTGCGTCGTTTTCGCTTCAGTTCTCCTGGTATGTCGAGTTTCTCCGTTAGCACCGGGTGGCGGTTGAGTGCTAGCTAGCTCTTCCCTGCTGTATCGTCTCCTGCTGTAAACAGAGTCTCCGTCTGCCGACTTGAGAGACCTTTGGGGCGATCTGTGTGTCCGTGATATATTTAGAGTGAAAGGTGTGCCGGATCAGAAAGTTATCACCGGATCAGAAAGAAGAAGGAAGATAAAAACACTCAGAATTGAGCCGCTGTTGCAAAAGGCAGCCAACTTGTGTGGCGCCGGAACCGGAAGAAGTGGAAGTGGAAGAAGCACAATGGACATGATTTTCTGCTTGAAACAGGTTCAAGAAAAGTGTATCGAACAGAACATGCCGCTTTATGTAGTCTTCATAGACTTCAGTAAAGCCTTCGATACTGTTTCGCGACAAGGACTTTGGCAGGTACTCAAGAAATATGGTTGTACAGAGAAGTTTGTCAGCCTGATCGAGGCACTCCATACAGGTATGCAAGCAAACGTGGCAATGAGTGGTTCAGTATCTAAAGACTTTTCAGTAAGCAACGGGGTGAAACGAGGGTGTGTACTGGCACCTACACTCTTCTTGCTATATCTGGCAGCCATGCTTGAGGTGGCCTTCAAAGACACTTCAGAAGGAGTATACATTCAAACAAGGAAAGAAGCAGACTTGTTCAATGTGGCACAGTTTAAAGCCAAGAGTAAGACATCGATAAAGATAGTAAGAGAAATGCTCTTTGCCGACGACAGTGCTTTAGTTGCACACAGCGTGGAAGATATGCAATCTTTAGCGGAGAAATTTGCAAGAGCAGCTAACCAATTCAGCCTCAAAATCAACATCAAGAAGACAGAGTGCCTTTATCAACCACCAAAGTTCCAATTATCAACATCACTACCAGAAGAGATCAGCATTGGTACAGAGCCACTAGTCAAGTGCAAGACTTTCAAGTACCTAGGGAGTACTGTTTCAGAGAATGCTAGGCTGGAGGATGAACTATCTCTCAGAATGGGAAGAGCGAGGGCTGTGTTTGGAAACTTAAGGGAGAGACTGTGGAACAATCGACATGTTTCAATCCGTGTGAAATGCAAAGTGTACAGACAGTACTGGCTACTCTATTGTACGGTGCTGAAACTTGGACTGTTTACAGAGTGCAGGTGAAGAAACTCCAAGTGTACATGATGAGACACCTTCGAGCCATAATGAACATCTCATGGAAAGACAAGATAACCAACATAGAAGTGTTGAAACGAGCTGGTCTACCATCAATGGAGGACATGCTAATACAGATGAACCTGAGATGGCTCGGACATGTTGAGAGGATGGACCACCAGCATCTCCCTTGGCAGTTACTCTACTTACAGTTATGCGAGGGCAAACGCAATCAGGGTAGACCAAGGCTCAGATTTAAAGACACTGTAAAAAGAAACTTGAAGAAGTTGGACATAGACAGGAGTTCCTGGTAGCAGAAGGCTAAGGACAGAGCTGTGTGGAGGAATCTGATCAGACCTAAATGAAACAGTCATTGTCGCCCACGACAGACTGCTATGATGATGATGATGATGATGATGATAATTATTATTATTATTATTATCCATCCATCCATCCATCCATCTTCTACCGCTTAATCCTTTTCGGGTCGCGGGGGGGCTGGAGCCTATCCCAGCGTCTTTGGGCGAGAGGCAGGGTATATTATTATTATTATTATTATTATTATTATGGGCTTTGTTCGGTCATTATGTGTATTATGATTGTCTTGGTCTTGTCTTCCCTGATTATCTGTTCATGTTTTTGTGCATCCCCTGTCAGTGATTGTATGTGCTGCCCTGCCCATCCTGTTTTCCCATATCTGTAATCACTGTTCTACCCTTACTGTCAGTTGTTAGTTTTGATTAGCACCTTCACCTGTTCTGTATCCATTGATTATCTTTTGCCTTATTTAAACCCGAGTCTCCCGTTGTTCTGTCGGGTGTCCTTGTGAAAGTCATATGGTGAGACCAACTTGCTTCTGTCTAGCCTGGACATCTGTTTGTCTGTATCCTGCCCTGTCCTTTTTTGCCAAGCATTGGTTTTGAGCCCTCGAGCTACATCTGGGCCAGCAGCTCAAAATAAAAAAGCATTATTGAACTTGAGTCTTGCATCTGGGTCCTGTTTCTATGAATTGTGACAGAATGACACCAGCAAAATGGACCCAGTGGACACAAGTTCTAAAATGGATCTCAGTAAGGAGGAAGATTGGGCTGTTTCCCGCATAGAGGTCCTCGTTGAGGACGCCTGCACCTCCAGCACGTTGGGGAAAACCCTCAGCTGCCTGGAGGGCGTTGAGGAATTAATTTAATGCTTTCTGTCCCTGCAACGGTATCCCCAGCTCGCTGGACTCCTGCGCTCCATACGTAATTCACAGAGGAAGCTCTGGGGACTGGTGGCAGCGAGAGAGGATCTGAAGGAGGAGAAACCAACACAAGCCGAACAGCGCGGCTCATGTGGGCACTGAAGAACACAGTGGCCTGTCTGTTCATCTCTGGTGGAGGCGTTCCAGGCCTCCGTGTCCTCCTCCTTCAACACAGCACCACACTACAGTGCAGCGGTGCCTCGTCAGACGAGCCATCTCCAGGGAGGGATCATCTGACTCCTCTACTGCAGCAGAATGGGAATAATGGCAAGTACCCTCTTATTTTTTTACTACATAGTAATTAGAGGGCTTGCATTGTTCCCGTGGAGGGGGCTCAGCTACAGCAAACTACCACCACTGCTGAGCTCTCTCCACTGTTCTCTGGTGTCACCTCAGCTGCCAGTTGTATCCATCCATCCTCACCTGCATCTCCCATTTCCCCTTCTGTTTTTTCGGAGTGTTTGCGAATCCTGGGTGGAAACCGATGGATAATGGAGGAGTCTGCTGTTCCAGAAGCTCTGGCTCCAGCTCCACAGCCACATCCTGGACAGGAGAAGAGTGCTCCCTGTACACTGAAACCTGTGCCGACAACAGAGCGTCCCCTCGTTTTGGCATCGCATGACCCAGTGCCATCTGTGAGACGTTCCCTGGCTCTGATATGCACATCTCCTCACCTAGCTCTAGCTGTCCCCAAGGTGCACACTCATGCTTCTGCTCAGCCCGAAGTACACGCCCCTGTTCCTGATGACACTCCTGCTCCTGCTTTGCTGGAGGGGCATGCTGCGGTTCCAGCTACGCATCCTGAGGTGGTCACCTCGGCAGCAGAAGACCAGGAGTTAAGGCAAGTACATATTCATTTATTTTCTACCACCATTATAGAAAAGACTTGCCTTGGTCCTAGTGGGGGGACCCAAGTGCAGATTTCACCAACTTTTGGGTCCTTCCCACCAGTCTCTGCTGTTGTTAACTGTAATGCCCCCTCACTGACCTCCTGTTCCCCCTCCTCCTCCGAGATGGCCATGTCGAGGATGAAGTTGCAGGGGGATCACGTTCCAGCTGTTTATCCGGAGGTCAGGAGACCTCCACCCATCGTCCAAGAAATTGAGCAGTCCGCTCCACCCATCATCCAAGAGGTTGAGCTGGCCGTTCCACCCATTGTCCAATAGGTTGAGCAGTCCACTTCACCCATTGTCCTAGAGGTCGGGAGACCTCCAAATGCCGTTTCTGAGGCCAGGGAGTCTCCACCTGCTGTTTTATTGGCCAGAAGGTCTCTATCTGCTGTTTTTGAGGTCAGTGTGCTGCTGTTGCCTGTGCCAATGACAGAGGGTCCCCTGGTTTAGACATTGCGGGACCCAGTGCCATCTGTGAGACATTCCCTGGCTCTGTTACACATGTCTCCTCACCCAGCTCCAGCTGTCCCCGAGGTGCACACAATGGCTCCCGCTGTCCATGAAGTGCATGCTCCTGTTCCTGGTCAGCCCGAGGGGCACGCTCCTGTTCCTGGTCAGCCCAAGGTGCACGTTCCTCTTTCTGCCCAGCCCAAGGTGCACACTCCTGTTCCTGCTTACACTTCTGTTCCTCCTCAGTCAGAGGGTCACACCCCGGTTCCAGCTAGACATCCTGAAGTGGTCACCCCGGCAGCAGGAGTTCAGGAGTTAAGGCAAGTACCTTTTCATTTATCTTCTACCACCATTATAGAAAAGTCTTGCCTTGCTCTGGTGGGGGGACCCAAGCACAGATTAACCAACTTCTGGGTCCTTCCCACCAGTCTCTGCTGTTGCTAACTGTAATGCCACCTCACTGACTTCCAGTTTTCCCTCCTCATCTGATGTGGCCGTGTCGGGGATGGAGCTGCAGGAGGACCACACTCCAGCCATTGATCTGGACATCAGGGGAGCTCCACCCATCGCCCAAGAGGTCAAGCAGTCCACTCCACCCGTCATCCGAGGTCGAGCAGTCTGCTCCACCCATCGTTCCAGAGGCCAGGGGACCTCCACCTGCCGTTTCTGAGGCCGGGGGGTCTCCACCTGCCATTTTAGAGGCCGGGGAAGGGGGGGTCTCTCTCTGCTGTTTTTGAGGTCAGTGAGCTGTCGTTGCCTGCTTCTGAACTGAAAGCCCCAGTATTATCGTCCCCAGAGCCAAAAGCTCCTGTGTTACCTCCCGAGCCAGGAACTTCTGTGTTGATATCTCCTGAACTAGAAACTCCTGTGCTATTGTTCCCAGAGTGGAACGCTCCTATATTGGTACCTCTAGAGCTAGAATTTCCTGCATTGGTATCTCTAGAGCTAAAAACTCCCATGCTGTTGTTCCCAGAGCAAAAGGCTCCTTTGTGGTCTCCAAAGCAAAGAGCCCCAATGTCATCTCCTGACTTTTAAACCACCATGTTGTTTTATTTTGATCAAGAGGTTCCTATGTTATCTTCTGGGTTTAAAACCTCTGTTGTTTTCTTCTATGGTAAAAGTTTCTGTGTTATCATTATCTCATGAGGTAAAGGTTCCATGTTGTCACCTCCTGAGGTTAAAGGTTCCATGTTGACATCTCCTGAGGTTAAAGGTCCTATACCCTTATATACTTACCCTTTATACTGCGGACTTCTCACACAACACAACACACTGCCATCTACAGAAGTTCTCTGATGACTCTGTGATCATTGGCCTCATCTCCAACGGAGATGAAGCTGAGTACAGAGGACTTATCCAGGACTTCGTGGACTGGTGCCATCGGAACTGTCTCCAGATCATCGCAAGAAAAACTAAGGAGCTGGTGGTGGACTGCCGCAGGCAAGGACAACCCCTCACAGCACCAGTAAACATCCAGGGAACAGACATTGAGATGGTGACATCCTACAAGTACCTGGGTGTTCATCTGAACAATAAACTAGACTGGTCACACAATACTGACACACTCTACAAGAAGGGACAGTGCAGGCTGTTCCTACCGAGGAGGCTCAGGTCTTTTGGTGTACAAGGGGTGCTCCCGAAGACCTTCTACGATTCGATGGTGGCATCAGCCATCACTTTTGGAGTGGTCTGCTGGGGCAGTGGAATCACAGCAGCCGATATGAAGAGACTGAACAAACTGATCAAGAAAGCTAGCTCTGTCCTGGGGCAGCGCCTTGACCCAGTGGAGGCGATAGGTGAGAGAAGGATGGTGGCTAAGCTGTCATCTCTGCTGGGGTCCAAGTCCCACCCTATGCAGGACATACTGAATGCACTGAGGAGCTCATTTAGCAGTAGGCTACATCATCCTAGGTGCGTGACCGAGAGGTTTCACAGGTCCTTCCTACCTACGGCTGTCAGACTTTATAACCTAAGCAGGACTGCTCGCAGAGATAGCAAAAAAAATGTGACGACCTAATAGTATTGAATGCAAAAGACGCAACAGACTTATACAAAATGGTCCTGCTCCAGTATACAGCTAGGACAATATAAATCGCTGTGGAGAGTGACAATATGTATGGGTACATATTCATACTTTGGGAGGTAACTAAATAGACTGTTATGCTGTTTATTCCATCTAGCTACAATGCTCCGCACTGTATATATATATTTATATATTTACTGTATGTGTACATATGTATATTCACTGCTCTTATCTTCTAAATTATTGCTCTGAGTGTTGCTATCCCTGTGCTGTTGCAATCTTGGAATTTCCCCGTTGTGGGACTAATAAAGGCTTATCATATCTCATCTTCGACTCCATCGGCCATAGTCACATGCATTCCTGGGGCCAGAGCAGGCGACATCGAGTCAAATTTGAAAATGCTGGCTAAAAGTAACTGTAAATATTCCACAATTGTTATTCACGCCGTCATTAATGACATCCGTCTCCGGCAGTCGGAAGTCACGAAACTTAATATAGAATCGGTGTGTGACTTTGCCAAAACGATGTCTGCCACTGTAGTATTCTCTGGGCCCCTCCCCAATCTGACCAGTGATGACATGTTTAGTCGCTCGTCATCCTTGAACCGCTGGCTGTCTGTGTGGTGTCCTAAAAATGACGTGGGCTACATTGACATTTGGAGCTCATTTTGGGGAAAACCTGGTCTTATGAGACGAGACAGCATTCATCCCACTTTGGATGGTGCTTCTCATTTATCTAACAATCTGGCATCTTTTTTATCCAAATTTCCAAAACCATGACTACTCAGAGTTGGGACCAGGAAGCAGAGTCGCAGTCTTACACGCCTCTCTGCAGCTCCTCTTCATCCGCCACCCCTCAGCTTAGCCCCTGTCTTCCCCATCAGAGAATCGTTGTCTGCTCCCTCCAAAGTAAATAAAAATATAATGTATAAGCATCCCAAAGTGATAAAGCAAAATATTGGTAAAACTCAAATTAAACATAAAGCCTCTAAATTGAATGATTTGGCCTCTGTTCCTCCTCATAATTTAAAAATTAAATGTGGTTTATTAAATATTAGGTCTCTAACTCCCAAGTCTCTGTTAGTCCATGATCTGTTAATTGATCATCAGATTGATTTAATTTCCCTTACAGAGACTTGGTTAGGACAAGAGGATTATGTTGGTTTAAATGAATCAACTCCCTCTGGTTATTTAAACTGTCAAAATCCCAGAAGTTCTGGTCGTGGAGGAGGAGTAGCATCAATTTACCATTCCAAATTACTAGTTAATGTAAAGCAAAAAACATGTTATAATTCCTTTGAGGGCCTGGTCCTCAGTGTTGGGCACTTTAGCAATTCCAGGTTAAACCCAATTTTATTTGCCATAGTTTATCGTCCCCCATCAACCTATTCAGAATTTTTATCCGAATTTCCTGATTTCTTAGCTGATTTAGTGCTGAAATCTGATAGAATAATTATAGTAGGGGACTTTAATATACATGTGGATGTAGATAGTGACTGCCTTAATGTGGCTTTTAATTCAATATTAGACTCGATTGGGTTTTCTCAGAAAGTAGGAAATTCTACTCATTACCTCCACCATACATTGGACCTTGTTCTGACATATGGCATAGAAATAGAAAATCTTGTAGTGTCTCCTCATAACCCTGTACTGTCAGACCATTGTCTGTTAACCTTTGATTTTACTATTTCTGACTATTTGGCTCCTAAAGAAAAATATTATCACAGTAGATGCCTCTCAGATGATGCTGTTTCCAAATTTATGCAGATTGTTTCCTCTATGCCATGTGTCAACACAACGGAAATAAGCTATAGACAGCTTGCTCCTTCTGTAATTGATAACATGGTGGATAGTGTTTCAGCTTCTCTGCATCAGGCTCTAGACTTGGTGGCCCCCTTAAAAAAGAAAAAGTCTAATCAGAGATTTTTAACTCCTTGGTCCAACACAGAAACTCGTAGCTTAAAACAGAAGACTCGTCAATTAGAAAGAAAATGGCGCTCTACTAATTTAGATGAAATCTATTTAGCTTGGAGAAATCATCTTTTAATTTATAAAAAATCTCTTAGAAAAGCTAGAACGAGTTATTACTCTGCATTAATAGAAGAGAACAAGAATAATCCCAGGTTTCTTTTCAGTACTGTAGCCAGGTTGACAAAGAGTCAGGACTCTGTCAATCCTAGCATCCCCTTAGAGCTTACTAGTCAGGACTTTATGAACTTTTTCAATAATAAAATTTCATCCATCAGAGATAAAATCAATCAGATTCTTCCCACAGTTAACTTAAATACTGTAACTACTACAACTCCTTCTATTGATGTCTGTCTTGATGAGTTTACTCCAATCGACCTTTGTGAGTTAGACAAAATAGTTTCCTCATCCAAACCTTCAACTTGTCTTTTAGACCCTATTCCTACCAGGTTATTTAAAGAAGTCTTCCCACTTATTGGTAGCTTTATTCTTCATATAATCAATTCTTCATTAACTTTAGGCCATGTACCGCAGGCTTTTAAAACGGCTGTAATTAAACCCTTACTCAAAAAGCCAACGCTAGATCCAGGAGCTTTAGCTAACTATAGACCAATCTCTAATCTCCCTTTCATTTCAAAAATCTTAGAAAGAGTTGTTGCTACGCAATTATTTGACCACCTGCAGGGAAATGGTTTACTTGAGGAGTTTCAATCTGGGTTTAGAATCCATCATAGCACTGAAACAGCCTTAGCGAAGGTCACTAACGACCTCCTCATTGCATCTGATAATGGACTAGTTTCTGTACTTGTCCTTTTAGATCTTAGTGCAGCTTTTGATACTATTGATCATAATATTCTACTTGATAGATTAGAACACTATGTTGGACTTAATGGAACTTTGTTGCAGTGGTTTAGATCTTATTTATCTGATAGGTTCCAGTTTGTTCATGTAAATGATGAGTTTTCTCTCAGCTCAAAGCTTAGTCATGGAGTTCCACAGGGATCTGTGCTTGGCCCTACTCTTTTTAGTTTATATATGCTTCCGTTAGGCAACATTATTAGAAAGCACTGTATACATTTTCACTGTTATGCAGATGACACACAATTATACCTGTCAATGAAGCCAGATGATACTAATCAATTAGCCAAGTTAGAAGCCTGTCTTAAGGAAATCAAAGCTTGGATGACTTGTAATTTCCTGCTATTAAATTCAGATAAGACTGAAGTCATTCTTGTTGGTCCAAAAAACCTTAGAAATTCCTTTCCAAGTCAAACTTTCAGTTTGGATGCAGTTACTCTTTCTCTTAATAGCTCTGTGAGGAACCTTGGAGTTATTTTTGATCAGGATTTGTCCTTCAATTCACATATTAAATTTGTTTCTAAGACTGCCTTCTATCATTTGCGTAATATTGCCAAGATTAGGAGCATCTTGTCTCAGAGTGATGCTGAGAAGCTGATCCACGCTTTTGTTAGCTCGAGATTAGATTATTGTAATTCTTTATTATCAGGCTGTCCTAAAACATCTTTAAAAAGTCTTCAGCTGATCCAAAATGCTGCAGCAAGAGTTTTAACAGGTACTAGAAAGAGAGATCATATCTCTCCGGTTCTGGCCTCCCTTCATTGGCTTCCCATAGAGTTTAGAATTAAGTTTAAAATCCTTCTTCTTACTTACAAAGCTCTAAACAATCAGGCTCCTTTTTATTTAAAAGATCTGATACTACCGTATCATCCTAACAGAGCACTACGCTCCCAAAATGCAGGTTTACTTGTATTACCTAGAATCTCCAAAAGTACAATGGGAGGCAGAGCCTTCAGTTATCAAGCTCCTCTCCTGTGGAATCAGCTGCCAATCTGGATTCGGGAGTCAGACTCGATCTCTGTTTTTAAGAATAGGGCTAAAACCTACCTTTTTGATATAGCCTACAATTAGGGAGGGATCATGTGTTTCTGAACCCTCCCTTAGTTATGCTGCTAATAGGTTTAGTCAGCCGGGGGACCTCCAGTAATGCACTGGGCCTCACTCCTTTCCTCACTCTCTATGAAATATTTTTTTTTTGCTGGTCATTAACATTTGTTTGTTCTCTCCCATAGATTGAGTCCCCATCGTGCTGTTTGCTCTCTACATGTCTGTTCTTTTCTTCTTCTCTGTCCCCTCACCCCCCAGCCAGTCGCAGCAGATGACTGCCCCTCCCTGAGCCTGGTTCTGCTGGAGGTTTCTTCCTGTTAAAAGGGAGTTTTTCCTCTCCACCGTCGCCAAGTGCTTGCTCACAGGGGATCGCCTGATTGCTGGGGTCTTTCTGCAACTGTGGGGGTCCTCCCTACAGTTGATAGTGCTATGAGATGACTGTTGTTGTGAAATGGCGCTATATAAATAAAGTTGAATTGAATTGAATTGAATTGAATCTTATCTTATATTGTCAATTCCTGAGTTTAAGGGTTCCATGTTGTCATGTCCTGAGTTTAAGATCTCCATGTCATTATTTCCTGAGGTTAAGACTCCTATGTCATCTCTTGAGTAGAAAGTTCCTATGTTGTCACCTCCTGAGCATAAAGTTCCTATGTTAGCTCCTATGTTAAAAGCTCCTGAAGTCAACATCCTCACGGTGCCATGTTCATCCGTCTGGTGGTCCTTGGACTTTGGTAGACCACCTGATGTGCCGTGTGCATATGTCTGGTGATCCTTGGACAGTGGAAGACCATCCGACCCACCTTGCTCTCTGGTCCAGTGGCCCTGGGTCTTTGGCAGGTCACCCAACCCATTTCGTTTTTGGTTTGGGGCTGTGGACTTGGGGTTATGCTTTCTTGTTTTGGACTCTGTGGGGAGGAAGAGGCAGGGGAAGGATTTGTTTTCGGCCCACCTGGCCTTATGCCCCCACCACCCACCCTGGAAGAGTCATTTTCTGTTTTTGCTTGACTCTGACTTGCTTGACTTTTTGCTTGACTCTTGATTCAGACTAAAACCTCCCGTCAATTCAGACTAAAACCTCCCGTCACATGAACAGCTTCTTCCCCTCTGCCATCAGACTGCTGAACACTAAGTGACTCATTGACTCTCGTGCACTATGTACAGCAGCTCAACCAGACTCATGTCAATCATCACTGTTTTCTTTTTGCATTACTGGCTGCACTATATGGTTCTCCACAATATCTGCTGCTTAATATATTTAAAACTGCTGACTAGTATTACTCATTCTTATTCTACACTTTATTGCATGTATAGTTTATTTCTTTTATTTTATCATGTTTAATGTTGCAGCATTGCACCGAGACAAATTCCTAGTTTGTGTACTACATGAACAATGGAAACAAATCTGATTCTGATTCTGAGGGTTATCTGGGAGCTGGCCCTTGAGAGGGGGGGTAATGTCAGTCCTCGCCTTGAGTTTATTATCGCATGATTTCTGTGTTTCGATTCTTAGTATTATCAGTATTATGTTCTGTTTTATATTTTCTCCTGATTCTCTTTGGGTTTTGATTATTATTATTATTATTATTATTATTATTATTATCCATCCATCCATCCATCTTCTACCGCTTTTCCGGAGGTCCGGGTCGCGGAGGCAGCAGTTCAAGCAGAGAAGCCCAGACTTCCCTCTCCCCAGCCACCTGCTTCAGCTCTTCAGAGGGGATACCAAGGCGTTCCCAGACCAGCTGGGAGACATAGTCTCTCCACCGAGTCCTGGGTCTGCCCCGGGGTCTCCTCCCAGTGGGACGTGCCTGAAACACCTCAAGTGGGAGGCGTCCAGGAGGCATCCTAAACAGATGCCCATACCACCTCAACTGACTCCTTTCAATGTGGAGGAGCAGCGGTTCTACTCTGAGCCTCTCCCGGATGACTGAGCTCCTCACCCTATCTCTGAGGGTGAGTCCAGCAATCCTACGGAGAAAGCTCATTTCAGCCGCTTGTATCCGCGATCTCGTTCTTTCGGTCATTACCCAAAGCTCCAAGTCCGAGTCCATGGTCCTCAGCTGGAAAAAGGTGGATTACCCTCTCCGGGTTGGGGACAGGCTCCTGCCCCAAGTGGAGGAGTATCCCGGGGTCTTATTCATGAGTGAGGGGAAAATGGAGCGAGAGGTTGACAGACGGATCGGCGCAGCATCTGCAGTGATGCGGACGCTGTACTGGTCTGTTATGGTGAAGAGGGAGCTGAGCTTTAAGGCAAAGCTGTTGATTTACCAGTCAGTCTACGTTCCTATTCTCACCTATGGTCACGAGCTTTGGGTAATGACCGAAAGGACGAGATCACGGATACAAGCGGCTGAAATGAGCTTTCTCCGTAGGATCGCTGTACTCACCCTCACAGATAAGGTGAGGAGCTCAGTCATCTGGGAGAGGCTCAGAGTAGAACCGCTGCTCCTCCACATTGAAAGGAGCCATTTGAAGTGGTATGGGCATCTGATCAGGACGGCTCCTGGACGCCTCCCTCTTGAGGTGTTTCGGGCACGTTCCACTGGGAGGAGACCCCAGGGCAGACCCAGGACCTGCTGGACAGACTACATCTCCCAGCTGGCCTGGGGACGCCTTGGTATCCTCTTTGAAGAGCTGGAGCAGGTGGCTGGGGAGAGGGAAGTCTGGGCTTCTCTGCTTGAACTGTTGCCTCCGTGACACGGACCTCTGGAAAAGCAGTAGAAGATGGTAGAAGATGGATTATTATTATTATATTATTGTTTGGTCATTATGTGTATTATGATTGTCTTGGTCTTGTCTTCCCTGATCCTCTCTTCATGTTTTTGTGCATCCCTGTCAGTGATTGTATGTGCTGCCCCACCCATCCTGTTTTCCCACATCTGTCGTCACTGTTCTACCCTTATCAGACCCTCCAGGATTTCGTGATGTTGCGATTCTACCATTTCCCATGACTTCAGCAGGTCCTGCATAATTTGAATTTTGTCCAGTCACCACAACTTTACCACAATTTTGGCCAATTGTCATCAACTTCCGTCAATTTTGTCAATGAAATTTGTCCCTAAGTAGCACGCTAATGTGTATGTCATCAGTCTGACCAATCAAATGCAGCGCTGCACCACGCTCAGTTCCGTGTTTACAGTGAGTATACACTGAACACATCAGCAAAAACAGTGTGTGATTAAAAAAAAACAAAAAACACACATCTGTGAGTTTTCCCACATCGTTCCTTCCTCCGTTTACCCTGGCCCACTGGTGAACGTCTCCTCGAGTCTTTGTAATGACCGTGTGTATGAAGTGCCAGGTTTGTGTTGAAAAACTTCTGCCTGCCTGACAGCACCCCCATCTCGGGAGCACGCCTGAGGGGACATGTCGTAAAACCACACAAAAACAAGCGACTCAAATACTACAGCTAGTGTTATAACAGTTTATATATCTTTAGAGGTAAAAGTCACTATTACATCTTGTCAATGAGTTTTAAAGCTGTGAATCTCCGGTCTGGACATTGGCCAATGTGCGATTCATGCAATCCCCAAGGACAGCCTCGCAACTTACCGCAACAAAAAAAAAAAAAAAAAATTCTGCGAAATCATGGAGGGACTACCTTATGTCAGTTGTTAGTTTGATTAGCATCCTCACCTGTTCTGTATTCACTTGTCTTATTTAAACCCACGTCTCCCGTTGTTCTGTCTGGTGTCCTTGTTAGTCATACAGCGTGAACAACATGCTTTTGTTCCTAGTCGAGTCCTGTCCATCCTGTATCCAGCTTTGTTCCAGCCTTGTCCTAGTCCAGTCTGTTTTGCCACTGTCTTTTGTTCACAGCTTCCGAGCAGTGTTTGTTTTCCATTTAAGCCCTCGAGCTGTGCCAGGGTGACCAGCTCTTAATAAAGAACTGTCAAACTTACGTACAGTGTTTGGGTCCAGTCTCTACTTCATTGTAACAAACAAAGGCTTCTCTACTAAATATTAAATGAATTTCACCAAGCGTGTTCTATACTTATTCCTTGTGTCATTTCACTTTATGAAATATAACTTGTTTTGTGAACACAGTTGCCTTGATTTCTTTGTATTGTATATATGGATTGCTTGGGTTGTTACTGATATCTGGTGAAAATCTCAGGTCAGTGGTTTGATCAGAAATATATTTAATGAGAAAAATGTTGACACGTTCAGTACTTATTTTCCCTGCTGTTTTGCTGAAAAACAGTAGTTCAGAACAATGCAGTCCTTTGATTTGCTGCTTATAGTGACAAAGGACTTACATACACCAAATTCCAAATTATTATGCAAATGATGTTTGTTTCTGATTTTCCTAAATAGTTGATGCAAATGACAGTCAGTATAATTTTCAAGTCATCAACCGTTAGAGCATAATTCAAATTTTATTGAACAAACCTCCGAATGATAACTATTTTTTTGCAAAAGTAAAAAAAAAACAAACAAAAAACAAAACTTGAAATGCACTGTTCCAAATTACTATACACAAGAGAATTTCAAAACATTTTATTGGTTATAAAGAACTGAACATGGTCAGTTGTTGAATTTGCAGCATTAGGAGGTCATATTTACTGAAATCAAAAGCTATTTCAATCAAAAACATCTTAACAGGCCAAGTTACTGTCATGATTCGCCCCTTCCGGGCAGAGAAGAGATGCCCAGGTGCTGAACTGCAGTTTGTGGTATTTATTAACGGCAACACAAAGTCCAAAAGGTAGACAAAAATAAACTTACAACAAGTTGTCGGAGAGAAGAGCACAGGAATACACGTCGGAACGGGGAAGAGTTCTGATGGGGATGAGTACGTTGCAATAACGAGGCTCCAACAAGGAGTGGGTGAACAGGCAGACAATAAATAGGGCATGCAATAAGTAAAAGGCAAATGTCATCAGGTGTGGATCACATGAGTGGGCAGGGGGTGACAGCGATTACAAAAATGAGATCAGCTGTGAGTAATGAGAGGAAAGGAGACAGGACTGACAGCTTGACAGGAGCACCGCCCAATCCAGAGCAAAACCCGGAAGTGCCACTGACAGCTGCAGCCCCGGACAGAGAGCGAGAACACAAAAGTACAAATATAAAGCGAGAACTAACATGACAACAAATAAAGACTGAGGGATAAATACAAGCAAATACCCAATAAATAAATAGCAAGACTGCAATGAACATAAACAGGAGAATGGTTAAAACTAAGAAACAATACAAGATATATGAAAAACAACCAAGGCTAAAATGACAAGAAACTGTCGTCGGCCTCTGTCGGTCTATGATGACCATGGAAGAGAATCCTAAACGTCTACTCTGCTGGAACAGCACCGCCTGTGGCTGAACAGGCCGATGCGCACCGGTGTTCTACCTTCCAGCACTGGGCGTTGGTAGGATTCAAGCCTGGGCAGGAAGATATGGAGGACAAGATGTTACCCATGCAGCATGTCCCCCCTCTCCACGTCACTGATGAATCCAAAGGAACAGCAGGGCTGCTATAGTTTGGCACCAGCGCCGTCGCAGGAGCTGCCAGAACAATGTTGAGCACAACAGAGAACTGCCTTAGGGGCTCCGACTCCGGATTTTTCCTCAGGGTTGACTCCCGAAGCCTTTCCCGTGACCGGGTGTGCCGCAAGGCAGCGGAGGTTTGAAATCAGGGTTTACCTTTCCGTAGATGGGCTACCTTCCCAGGTTGACGAGCCACAATCTACCCAAAGCATCTGGTTTCAAGGCGCCAGAGGTCCGCCCTCGCCCCTTCTCCTATTAGTAAAAGCAGTTCCGCCGGGCTTAGAGACTAAACCACACGGGCAGGCTAGGAGTTGGACTTAGTTGTCAGAGGCTTTTCGAGACGCATGCCGTAAGGAGCATTTTATGAGCACTGGGAGCTTAACCCCAGTGCCGCTCCTGGCTATGACAACCTTGGAACCTGGACAAGAAACTAAGAACACAAAAATACTGTACAACAAATATACAAATAAGGAAAAAAAAAAAAGACCATGACACTGAACATGGCGGAACCCCCTGTGCTCAGATCATGACAGTCACAGTATATTTTGCCATATACCGAGTTTGAGATTTTTCCAAACTCAGCTCCATGACTTCCCTGTTTGTTTATATTTGTCTATTTCGCTATTATGTTTCATGTGCTCTTTATTGCCTTTGCTATTCTTGTTGTCATTTATCTGTTTCCTGTATTTAGGTCCTGTTTTCCATTTCTCTATAGTTTCTGCCATATTTCCTCCAGGTTGTCTTTGTATTTTGGTTCCTCCGTTGACAGTGGTCTGGGCTGTCAGGTTGGTGTGGGCGTGCCCTGCTGCTTGTCAAACTGCCAGCTACCCCTCCCTCACCTGTTTACCAGCAGCTGCTCCTCCTCGTCAGTGTTACCAGCTGTGTGTCATTATCTGTGTTTCCCTTGCTCAGGTCTACCCACATCTGCCCCTCATTTGTTGTTGTTTCCCTATTTATAGTAGTTGTGTTGCCCATGTTATTTGTCACCATCTCGCCGACTTTATCCTCTGTGTTGTAAGGACTGAATTCCCTTAACCCACCAGAGCCTTCTTGCTCTGCTGAGCCTTTGTAAGTACCTTCTCGTTTTTCCATCGTTTGTTCACCTTGCACTTGTTTTGTGTTTTTCAAATAAATTCACAAATTCATAGTCTAGTGCCTGGGTTGTCTTTTCCTTTGTGCACCGCGTAAAGGCGCATGTATATGACACATGTTAACATAGGTCCCCTTCTTTGAAATAACCTTCACAATTCTTGCATCCATTGAACTTGTGAGTTTTTTGAGAGTTTCTGCTTGAATTTCTTTGCAACATGTCAGAATAGCCTCCCACAGCAGCTGTTTTGAGTTGAACTGCCTCCCACTCTCATAGATATTTTTATTGAGGATGCTCCAAAGGTTCTCAATAGGGTTGAGGTCAGGGGAGGGTGGGGGACACACCATGAGTTTCTCTCCTTTTATGCCCATAGCAGCCAATGACACAGAGGTATTCTTGCAGCATGAGATGGTGCATTGTCATGCATGAAGATAATTTTGCTACAGAAGGCACAGGTCTTCTTTTCGTACAATGGAAGAAAGTGGTCAGTCAGAAACCGTATACCGAGGTCATTTTCACACCTTCAGGGACCCTAAAGGGACCTACCAGCTCTCTCCCCATGATTCCGGCCCCAAACATGACTCCACCACCTCCTTGCTGACGTCGCAGCCTTGTTGGGACATGGTGGCCATCCACCAACCATCCACTACTCCATCCATCTGGACCATTCAGGGTTGCACGGCACTCGTCAGTAAACAAGACTGTTTGAAAATTAGTCTTCATGTATTTATTTATTGTATTTTTTACAATACAATTGTAAAATATAATTTATTGTATTTATTGCATTGTAGGGGGCGGCAGTGGCTCAGGACGTAGAGCAGGTCGTCCAATAACTGCATGGTTGGCGGTTCGAATCCCGCGCTCCCCGGATATTCTGCCGTTGTGTCCCTGGGCAAGACACTTCACCCCCAGTTGCTCCTGGTGGGTCTGGAAGCACCATGTTAGGTAGCATGCCGCCATCAGTGTGTGAATGTGTGTGTGAATGGGTGGATAGCAGGATCTGTAAAGCGCTTTGGTCATCAAGAGATGAGAATAAAAGCTCTATATAAGTGAGTGCCATTTACCATATTTCTGGGCCCACTGCAACCATTTCTGCTTGTGAGCATTGGTAAACGGTGGCCGAATAGTAGGTTTATGCACATCTGCAAGCCTCTGGAGTATCCTATGCCTTGAGGTTCATAGAACTCCAGAAGCACCAGCAGCTTCGAATACCTGTTTGCTGCTTTGTAATGGCATTTTAGCAGCTGCTTTCTTAATCCGATAAATTTGCCTGGCAGAAACCTTCCTCATTATGCCTTTATCTGCATGAACCTGTCTGTGCTCTGAATCGGCCACAAATTTCTTCACACTAAGATGATCACACTTAAGTTTTCATGAAATATCTAATGTTTTCATACCTTGTCCAAGGCATTGCACTATTTGACGCTTTTTGGCTGCAGAGAGATCCTTTTTCTTTCCCATATTGTTTGAAACCTGTGGCCTGTTTAATAATGTGGAACATCCTTCTTAAGTAGTTTTCCTTTAATTGGGCTCACCTGGCAAACTAATTATGACAGCTGTCTGAAATTGATATTAGTGATCCAAAGAGCCCTAAGACACATAATTGAAAAACAAAAAAAAGGAATGTTTATGACACTAAAATCCTATTTGCATAATATTTTGGAACATGATGTATAGTAGGGATGTGAATGTTTAGAAGTCACACGATTCAATTCAATTCCGATTTTTGGGGTCACAAGTCAATTCAGAATCAATTTTTGATTCACATTTGGCTCTCAGTTCAGTACAAAAGCCCACTAATCTCAGGGGAAAAAAGTCCACTGCACTGCACAAAATGCCAAGGTAAGTTTGAAAGTAGAGTACAGTGTGTTGATGTTTTGGGGGATTATATATTTTTAAAAATTGTGTCAACTGATTTGCAATAAAATGCTGTTAAATGAAAAAAGTAGGCTTAGGTTAGTAACTGCTTTTTTTATTTCTTGAAAGCTTGTGAGTTTCAAAAATGAAACTACACAAGTGAAATAAACTTTGAAAATTTTCCTTTTCAGCATATCACAGTTCCTAACTGGTTTTCCACAGTGTGTAGGTTTGGTCCCCCTCCAGTATTCTAGAAATATAGGCTATTCATTTAAAAACAAAAGTAAATTCTATCACAAATACTTTGAACATCTATTTAAATAGAAGTGCTACCTGACTGTATGCAGTCAATGTACAGCTACCTATACAGTAACAATGCAATGAACAAATTCAATAAGAACTGAATGCTATTGATGCATAAGGTAAGTAGCATTAATTTTAAACGTGCACCAATATGAACTTAAGTATCTAAATTCTTCGGAGACTTAAAAAAACAATTTAAATTTATAAAACAAATTAAAGTGCTGTTACACATTTTGGTGATTTTTTATTTTTTTTATTTTTTTATTTTTTTTTTTTTGCCTGTTCACAATTTGCTGGGAGTTTGTTAAAGTGGTGCACTTTGCATTGTTCAGCAGGAGGACTTATAACTTTTTCCACTTTTTTCAACTCTGGGTGATTATCTGGTCATGGTCCTTTACCTGGTGAAGCTTCTCCAGTAAAAGGTAAAGTAAATGCAGTAATTTAACACAAACAACCAAAAATAAACTTCCATCCAGTGGAATTTCTATTTCTTTCATCCATTAAAGCTAGAAATTAAACTAAAATTACCATTTATGCATTTTAGTTTTGACACCTAATTTGAATCCAGATTTATTGTGATGATTTTATTTTTATGTTTTTATTTTAGTCTGTTCATTATCAATCATTTTTGTCTACTTTTAGTTAATAACAACCTTTGTTTTTTTTTATTCAGTGAAAAGAACTCTGCTTCCATCGCTGTCAAAAAAATGTTAGAAAAAAACCTCAACTGTGGCTGTCAGGGTTGCTAGGCAACGGGGTAGTGCACGTTCACGTAAACAAATGTCATCCAAAGACTAGACCATAAACTCTTTTTTACCGTCTATGGACTAAACTCTCACATTACTAGATTCTTTTACATTTGTCCTTCGAAACGTGTGGCCACCGTCAGCCCATCTACAAGGCTGCAACACCTGAATTTGTGTATGATCGGCCCAGTGCTGCTCAGCAACATTAGCACCGTCAGCTACGGCCAGCCATTTTGTGGAGTGACATAACATGGGGGCCTAACTTGCTGAGGGAGCGTAACTAGTTGAAGGGGTGTAACTTGATGGAGTCTGCGAGCTGCAGACGGACCGGTCTCGAATTTCATGGTGCTCCAGTTTTTCTTTATTCTGACTGTTTCATCTGGCTGCTAGCTTAGAAAGCTACTCTGCGTGGCTCTCCTGCGTCGGCAGCGTCAATGTGTCATTGCATATCACGAAGAGGCAATACGTGTCACGTGACGGGACCCCGGCACCACCGAAAAAAAAAAAATTGATTCTTAATTTTTGGGAATCGGCTCTGGATCATTTAAAATGAGAATCTAGATTCTTATATGAATCGATTTTTTCCAACACCCCTAGTGTATAGCATTGAATTATTGAATACTTTGTTATAAAGAGCATACGAGGCCTGATTTTGTCACTTGAGCACCTCTTTTTCTACTGCCTTAACTATTGCCTGAACTCAAAACCTCTATATGAAGGCTGCTCATTCAAGACTTCCCCTGACTTGTTTCTCCCGATGTGACTTCAGAAATTAGTGTTTCATCATCTTCAGGGTTAGGGTGGAAGAGGTGGAAGTCAGATGGTGTGAAGTCAGGAGAGAAAGGGTGGCGAAGAAGGGTTGCATAGCCACGGGAGCGTGCTTCCCTCTGGGCAACGTGGGAATTGTCTTGCAGGAGGCGGACACCTTTGGTCAGCATGCCACGCCTCTCAGTTTTGATGGCCTTCCACAATTTCTGCAGTAGGAAAGCGCAGTAAGTCCCGGTAACTGTGACACCCATTGCCAGGAAATCCATCATCACTACTTCAAGCTGGTCCCAAAAGACCATGAGCGCAACTTTGCCAGCTGAAGGTTGGGACACGTGCCTTCTTCAGAGGTGGTGCAATTGCTTCTCCTAGTCTTTAGTCACTGGATCACAGTGATGGACCCATGTTTAGGTCAGTTGAAGAAGTCCTCCTGGTTTTTGTGGCATGTGGTCAAAAGAGCCTGCGAGCATGTGACTCGTTCCTGCTTCTGGAAAGATGCGAGCAACCGGGGAATCCGTCTTACAGACAACTTCCACAGACCCTGGCGATCTTCCAAAATGGTGGCCTCCAGTTGCCAGATGGTGTCCGACCACACTTGAACTGTGGATGCCAGTTGCTTGACTATATTGCACAATGGGGCGTCCCGCCATAAGTCTCTTTGATCTCATGGAATGTCTCCCGTGGTGTGTGGCCTCTCAGCTACAGGAACCTGATGACCAACCGGCTCCATCATCACACCTCACTCCACCTTAGCCCCTGTAAAAGAGAAACTCATAGCAGTTCAGAGCTGCAAATTATCACGTCATATACAGAGACATGGATAATTATACATGTGACATTTCAGCCTCCTACAATAACCAGAAGTGGGTCAGGGGAAATCTTTAATGAGTGCCCCCCGTATCAACGTACAGTGGTGTGAAAAAGTGTTTGCCCCCTTCCTCATTTTTTGGTATGTTTGTCACACTTAAATGTTTCAGATCATCAAATAAATTTAAATACTAGACAAAGATAACACAAGTAAACACAAAATGCAGTTTTTAAATGAAGGTATTTCTTATTAAGGGAAAAAAAAATCCAAACTTACAGTACATGGACCTGTGTGAAAAAGTGTTTGCCCCCAAAACCTAATAACTGGTTGGGCCACCCTTAGCAGCAACAACTGCAATCAAGCATTTGCAATAACTGGCAATGAGACTTTTACAGCATTGTGGAGGAATTTTGGCATACTCATCTTTGCAGAATTGTTGTAATTCAGCCACATTGGAAGTTTTTTGGACATGAACTGCCTTTTTAAGGTCATGGCACAGCATCTTAATCAGATTCAGGTCAGGACTTTGACTAGGCTACTCCTAAGACTTCATTTTGTTTTTCTTAAGCCATTCAGAGGTGGACTTGCTGGTGTGTTTTGGATCATTGTCCTGCTGCAGAACCCAAGTGCGCTTCAGCTTGAGGTCACAAACAGATGGCCGGACATTCTCCTTCAGGATTTTTTGGTAGACAGCAGAATTCATGGTTCCATTTACCACAGCAAGTCTTTCAGGTCCTGAAGCAGCAAAACAGCCCCAGACCATCACACTACCACCACCATATGTTACTGTTGGTATGATGATCCTTTTCGAAAATGCTGTGTTACTTTTACACCGGATGCAATGGGACATACACCTTCCAAAAAGTTCAACTTTTGTCTTGTCAGTCCCCAGAGTTTTTTCCCCAAAGTTTTGGGGATCATCAAGATGTTTTCTGGCAAAACTGAGACGAGCCTTTATGTCCTTTTTGCTCAGCAATGGGTTTTGTCATGGAACTCTGCCATGCATGCCATTTTTGCCCGGTCTCTTTCTTATGGTGGAGTCTGGAGTGAGGCCTGCAGTTCTTTGGATGTTGTTGTGGGGTCTTTTGTGACCTCTTGGATGAGTCGTTGCTGCGCTCTTGGGGTAACTTTGGTCGGCCGGCCACTCCTGGGAAGGTTCACCACTGTTCCATGTTTTCGGCATTTGTGGATAATGGCTGTCACTGTAGTTTGCTGGAGTCCCAAAGCTTTAGAAATTGCTTTATAACCTTTTCCAGACTCATAGATCTCAGTTACTTTGTTTCTCATTTGTTCCTGAATTTCTTTGGATTGCAGCACGATGTCGAGCTTTTAATGATCTTTTGGTCTACTTCACTTTGTCACGAAGGTCCTATTTAAGTGATTTCTTGATTGAGAACAGGTGTGGCAGTAATTAGGCCAGGGTGTAGCTAGAGAAATTGAACTTTCCAAAGATTTGATAAACCACAGTTAATTTATGTTTTAACTGGAGGGGAATCACTTTTTCACACAGGGCCATGTAGGTTTGGATTTTTTTTAACCGTGAATAATAAACATCTTCATTTAAAAACTGCATTTTGTGTTTACTTGTGTTATCTTTGTCTAATATTTAAATTTGTTTGATGATCTGAAACATTTAAGTGTGACAAACATACAAAAAAATGAGAAATCAGGAAGGGGGGAAACATTTTTTCACACCACTGTATGTCCGAGACTGTCAGGTTTGACTTGATTATTCTGACAACACACAAGCTGCACATCTGCAGCAGAACTGAACAGGACACGCAGGAAATCACCGCTGATCAAATAAACGGGTGAAAGGCGAAGCAGACTGTGGACGTGTGAAGTTGACTTACCTGCCCCTCGGCTAGCAAACACTTCCATGTAATATTTACCGGCATCAGATATCCCAACCTGTCTGCTCTGAAGGGGGAAGTGGAGTTTACCTGCTCGCCTCAACACAGGAGGAGCTTGCACGCTAACCAATAACCTTTAATATTTCATCAGGCCTGGGCGATATGTTTGGAGACCTCTGTGCACTTCCAAGTCGTTCTGAAACCAACATGATGTAGAGGAGTAGAAGAGGGGGTACATATCCACTCTCACTTTGCTGTAGGATTATTTCCGTACCTGTTCAAACATGCTGGGCTGAATTATTTATCCTGCCAAGCCCCACCACAAAGTATTAAAACATCTCACCCATGCTTTTACCTCGTCACGGTGAAAATGTACCTTGGCGTGGGATGGAGTGAGTATTCCTACCTCCAAGAAAAGCCCCCAGCAAAAACAAATCAAGCACTTGGTGTTTAACCTGAGCTCAGAGCTGAGGGATGTGATTGTCTCTGAATTATAGATGAACTTGGGAGTGGATCGCTGGGAGGTGGACGTGTTGAGCCTTTCTCGGACGAGGAGCGGCCCACCATCATGTGTGATGGAGGCCATTGGAGTGGAAGGTTCCAGGTGAGCTCTGAAGAGCAGAAGAAGTCATCCACAAGAGCCAAGAAGTTCAGCGACAGTTCAAGTCCAACAGCATGGACGGGTTTGATTTCAGTTTTGATGGGGACAAAAACCAGAACATTTTCTCCAGAGTAAATACTGTTGGACACCTTGGGACAAACAAACAAACAAACAAACATTAAATAGAGTCAAAAAAATTAACCAGCATCCATATGAATGCAGCGGATTTATGAGAGAAAAAGTTGCATATTTATTCGAAAAAACAAGAAAATGAAGCAAAAAACCCCCCTGCAAATTTACAAGTGAAAAGTAGAAAAGCTTTAAGTAAAATTTTGCAAAATTATGAGAAAAAGTTGAAAATTTACAAGAAAATTCATAATTTGTGAGGAAAAATATGCAAATTTAAAAGGAAAAACTAGTGAGTTTCTGGAAAAATAGTTGCAATTTCATGAAGAAAAGTTCCAAATTTATGAAGAAAAAACAAAGATTTTACAGGAAAACAGTTGCAAATTTACAAGAAGAAAGTCAAATTTATAAGAAAAAAATGTCTGCATTTGGAAAAAAGTAGCAAATTTTTGAGAAAAAAGTTGGAAATTTGAGATTTAAAAAGCAGCAAATTTGCAAGATCAAAATTTTAAATTTACAAGAAAAAAGGTGTACATTTATTTTAAAAAGCAGGACGAAATTTAAGGAAAAAAATGCAAATTTGCAAGTGAAAAGTAGAAAAGCCATAAAGATAACGTTGCAAAATTATGAGGAAAAAAATTGCAAATTTAAAAGAAAAAACTAGCGAATTTGTGTAGTTTCAATTTCATGAGGAAAAAAGTTCCAGAGTTACAATAAAAAACTGGGATTTTACAGGAAAACAGAAATTTAAGAGAAGAAAGTCACAAATATATCAGGAAAAAATGTCCACATTTACAAAAAGTAGCAACACTTTAGAGAAAAAAGTTGCACAATTACAAGAAAAAAGTAAGACATTTAAGTGAAAAAAATATAGCCGACTTACAAGTGAAAAGTAGAAAATATATGAGAACAATGTTGAAAAATTACAAGAAAATTGTCAAGAATGGCTCACCCCTCCTGGCCAGAAAGACAGACCCGCTCACTGAACTGTAGTTGTGACATTTAATAACAAAAATACCAAAATAGTGCAGACAATACAAAAAATACAAACGGGGGTAACGTACAGAGAAGAGGCACTCCAGAGCTGGTAATGCTCTGGAGGAGATGAGGAGAAAAAACACGGAGGAATAAAGTCCAATCAACTCACGTCAAGACTGCTGCAATGAGAACATGAACTGACAGTCCTTAAATAGAAGACAGACCAATGAACAGCAGGTACGGGCAGCTGAGCGAGCAGGTGACCTAATTAAACAACTGCTCACAGCTGGGATGACAGGGGAGCAGACCGTGAGCAGCTAGTGGGAGTGTCTGGAGGAGAGGAGGCACAAGTGTCAACAAACCTGAATATATACAGAAACAAACAAAATAATACTAACAGACATACAATACTTAGAAATAAATTGAGAGTCTGAGCTCTGTGGAAACATACACTCAGACTCATGACAAAAATTTTGAAAATTTACAAAAAAAAGTCATAAACTTATGAGGAAAAAACTGCACATTTAAAAGGAAAAAGTAGCAAATTTGTGAGAAAAAAATGCATTTATGTTTAGCACTGGTGCTTCAAATACTTTTGAAGTGAAACTGCAGAAATTACACATAAATCCAAGTATCAGGTGCCTTTAGCATCTCTGTCTGTTCCTGTGTAACGTGGCTTGCTGCTGACTGCCATCTTTTAGTGGACCACTGGAAGCACTCTAATTACAAAAAAATGAGAAGTGATTCTTTAATGACTATGGCATAGGCCTCTTCAATTTGGTATAATCACCCAAGAGTGTGTCTGGAGATGAAAGATTATCAAAGGAGCTGTGTGCGATGGCTCAAAAAATTAATATTATCAAATAGTGCTGATCTTCAATTATCAAGAACGTTACAGGATAATTAAATAAAAAAAAGCTTTTTTCTCTTCAGCTTTTACTTTCAAATTAAAATTAGGGTTGTGAGGATTTAACCTAATTGAAACGTTTCCTCTCCTGCAACGATGTGTGGGGTTTTGGTTCAGAGTTGTTCAGATTCTTTTGATCATCATCCACGGTCGAGCAGATGAAGTTTGTTAATGGCCAACAGAAAATACAGGTGAAAACGGGCGTCAGGTCAGGGCACATACGTCCATTTCAAACTGGCCCAAAACCCTTCAAGACCTGGGTTGTGCCTCCAGTTTGATCAGATCAGAACATGAAGGCTGGCCTCTCTGTCACGACATCACTGAACAGCCACAGAAACTGAAAGGTTCCACGGACTGCACTTTCTCCACATGGTGACATGGTTTAATGAAATGTTAGTGACATTTGTGACTTTTCCCCCAGTTTCTTAAATTTGTGACCTCTTCTCCGTCTTGTAAATTTTTGACTTTTCCCCACAGTTTTGTAAACTTGTGACTTTTTTTTTCTATATTGTAACTTTGAGACTTTTCTCTATCTTGTAATTTTGTGACTTTTCCCCCAGTTTTGTAAATTTGTGACTTTTCCCCCATCTTGTAATTTTGCAACTTTTCTCACAGTTTTGTAAATTTGTGACTTTTCCCCATCTTGTAATTTTGTGACTTTTCTCCCCAATTTTGTAAAGTTGTGACTTTTTTCCATCTTGTAAATTTGTAACTTTTTCCAAGTTTTATAAATTTGTGACTTTAACCCATCTTGTAATTTTGTAACTTTTCTCACCAGTTTTGTAAATTTGTGACTTTTTACCATCTTGTAAATTTGAGACTCCCAGTTCATAAATTTGTGAGTTTTTCCCCATCTTGTAATTTTGCGACTTTCCTCCCAGTTTCGTAAATTTGTGACTTTTTACCATCTTGTAAATTTGTGATTTCCTCCCAGTTTCATAAATTTGTGACTTTGATAAATTTGTGACTTTTTTCCGTCTTGTAATTTTGTGACTTTTCTCCCAGTTTGGTAAATTTGTGACTTTTTACCATCTTGAAAATTTGTGACTTTTTCAAAAGTTTCAAAAATTTGTGATTCTTTCAAATGTTTCATAAATTTGTGACTTCTTTCCGTCTTGTAATTTTATGACTTTTCTCCCAGTTTGGTAAATTTGTGACTTTTTCCCATCTTGTAATTTTGCAACTTTTCACCCCAGCTTCGTAAATTTGTGACTTTTTACCATCTTGTAAATTTGTGATTTTCCTCCAGTTTCATAAATTTGTGACTTTTTTCCCAGTTTGGCAAATTTGTGACTTTTTCCCAGTTTGGCAAATTTGTGACTTTTTCCCATCTTGTAATTTTGCAACTTTTCACCCCAGCTTCGTAAATTTGTGACATTTTACCATCTTGTAAATTTGCGATTTTCCTCCAGTTTCATAAATTTGTGACTTTTTTTCGTCTTGTAATTTTGTGACTTTTCTCCCAGTTTGGTAAATTTGTGACTTTTTTCCATCTTGTAATTTTGCAACTTTTCACCCCAGCTTCATAAATTTGTGACTTTTTACCATCTTGTAAATTTACGATTTTCCTCCAGTTTCATAAATTTGTGACTTTTTTCCGCCTTGTCATTTTGTGACTTTTCTCCCAGTTTGGTAAATTTGTGACTTTTTCCCACCTTAAAAATTTGTGTCTTTTTCAAAAGTTTCAAAAACTTGTGATTCTTTCAAATGTTTCATAAATTTGTGATGTTTTTCCATCTTGTAAATTTGTGACTTTCTCTTCAGTTTTGTAAATTTGCGACATTTTCCCATCTTAAAAAAATTGTGATTTTCTCCCACTTTTGTAAATTTGTGACTTTTCTTCAAATTTTGTAAATTTGTGACTTTTCCCAGTTTCGTAAAGTTGCGACTTTTTCCCATGTTGTAATTTTGACTTTCCTAGCAGTTTCGTAAATTTGCAATTTTCCCCCAGTTTCATAAATTTGACTTTTTCCCATGTTGTAAATTTGTGACTTTTCTCCCAGTTTCATAAATTTGTGACTTTTTCCCATCTTGTAAATTTGTGACTTTTCTCCCTGTTTTGTAAATTTGTGACTTTTCCCCATTTTGAAAATTTGTGACTTTCCCCCCAGTTTCATATATTTGTGACTTTTCCCCATCTTGTAAATTTGTGACTTTTTCAAGTTTCATAAATTTGTGATTCTTTCAGATGTTTCATGAATTTGTGACTTTTTCCCCATCTTGTAATTTTGTGACTTTTCCCCCAGTTTTGTTAATTTGAGACTTTTTCCCATATTGTAAATTTGTGACTTTTTCAAAAGTTTCATAAATTTATGACTTTTTCCCATATTGTAAATTTGCAACTTTCCCCCCAATTTTGTAAATTTACAACTTTTTACCATTTTGTAAATTGGTGACTTTTTCAAAAGTTTCATAAATTTGTGATTCTTTCAAACATTTCATACATTTGTGACTTTTTCCCATCTTGTAAATTTACTTTTTCAAAAGTTTCGTAAATTTGTGACTTTTTCCCATATTGTAATTTTGTGATTTTCCCCACAGATTCATTAAGTTGCTGTATGATGTATCGTCATCGACAGCTGGCAAACAATCATTCCGACACCCCCCCCCCCCCCCCCCCCCCCACAAACAGGAACTCATTGTACAGGGAAACCAACAAACAACACAGAATGATAACTGAGCCCACAGCCAGCTCACAAATCCCCGCTGCCCCACTAGAGGAGCAGAGCCCCCACCCTGAAGAAACCCGCTCCTGGCCCCGCCCCCACCTGGCGGTGACCGGCACATGCCTTGGTCTTGGGTGACTGGTTTTTGACAACACCACCTGTAGCTGGACTACAGTGGAATTATCATTTAAGGACAGCCACACTCTGTGACATCACCCCAATCCATGAGTGAGCAAAATGCAAAAAAGATAATGTGGACACCAGTGAAGCAGCAGACTGCACATAACAGGAAATCAGGAGACGTGAAATTGTCTACTCGAATGTTGCAAAAACCGAACGGGAAGGACGGACAAACAGGAGCAGCAGAGAAAGGAATTAACAAAGAAATCCATCTGTCTATTTAAAGATATCAAGCACGTGGACAACGTGCATGTGGGTGGTGTGATTGTGAATATGATTATATAGTGCAAGCCTCGGAAAAAAAGAGGAAGGGTAACTAGTGTTTTCAAAAGAGATTACGAAACATCTCGACGTATAAACAAGTCAGACGCAGATGACATGCAACTCTCTGTGAAAGCTGGCGCCCATATTACTATTATTGTTATTTATTATTATTATTTGCAGCCAAAGGACGGAGAAAGACTCAATTCACTTAGAAAAATAATTACATTAAATTATTATGAGCCATGTGAAAACAGAAAAAGTCCCCAGAATTACACGCAAACATTGATGGAGATCTGTTTTTTTTTTTTTTTTTGCTGGAGCTCACATGAAACGGACCAACATTTCCTCCTCTCAATTCGCACAAAAGCACCAAGGAGGTTTCTTCTTCCTCTCTCTCCCTCTGTCTCCGTCTCTCTTTCTCCCTCCACACACCGGGGGCGGCTTTCTGCATCAGAAGAATTCTTGGCAAATTAATGCACTACCTCTTGGGCTAATTAAATTAGAGGGGATCAAAACTACAGAGCGGCTTTTGTGGTGGACACAATGTTGTGCTTCATGCGCTCCTTGCTCTGGGGGGAATTTCTGCCATTTAGCCTCCCCTCTGCCTGCAGCTCCATGCTGGACTCGCTCTAACACAGTCAAGTTTCTCTAATTTGCTTGAATGAGAAAGAATTATTAACTGATAATAAGAAACCGAGAGAGGGAGAGTGTGGAGGCTGCAGGCAGGGATGAGTGGGAAGGGGGTGAACTCCACAGCACCTGAAGCTCATGCGATTCCTTTTTTCTTCTTTAATTCCTCTCTAAAACGAGGCATTCAGGAGTAAAATTGCTGTGCAAATGACAAGAACGATTACGGTTGTAATTCCTCTTCTTTGGAAATGTGTGCAGCTTTGTCGCCGCTCTTGACTGGATCAGGTTGCTAACAAGCTACCGCTAACCACGTAGCATTAAACGTGACCTCTGCAATGCATGGCAGTTCACTCCAAGGTTATTTCCTCTTTGCGGGGGTATACAGACTCTGGCGGCATCACTCTTGAGTGGAAATGCCAAGTGCGACAGTTTTAGCAGACAAAGGGGTTTCAGGGGACGCACTGTAAGGTGTAACACACTATTGTACCATGTCATGGAAGTCTGGCCAGTTCCAGCCAATTTCCTTAAAAACAACTAAAAATAACATACCCAAACTAAATCAAAAGCTGGTCTTCAACCCTTTACAGTATCTTCATGGGGTTGGTCTCATTCAAAAGAAAACACTCTAAATTTTTTGGCAACACAGTCAGAATCCCTCGAAGTGCTTCCACTGAGTAACAGTGACTAAATTTGAAGAAAATAAAGTTTGCCTGGGTGTTTTTATTAGATAAAAACACCTGCAAATAACATACAGCTGTTCGATACTGACTGGAACACAATATTAACACATAGGAATGTAGAACCAAGTGTTTTGAAGTTCAGGTCAAAATTTTGTGACAATACCACAAAAAATGAATACATTACACACCTTTTTTCTCAGGTTGTAACCAGGCGTCTTTAAACTGTGCCAGATGGAATCATGGTCGTCAGACGTGCTGTCCACCTCTGTTTCTTCAGCTGACGACTAGTCACTCAACCAGGTCAACTAATTAATAATTTCTTCAATGTTCATATTAATTTTCGCCATTTTTCAAAAAAGTGAGTGACGTTGCAAGTCTGCCGCTTTACATACAAGTATGGTAGAAGGGACTGTTTTACACCCAGGCTTTATGTGTGTGATGGCGTGTGCGAAGATCCCAGCCCAATCAGGTATGGCTAAGTTCAGAAATGAATTGGCTACACGATACATCAGTAATCAGCATACTCAGCTGCAATTGGCTCGTTGTGTCCACGTTAGCCATTGGGCTGGTGTTATGTATGGTAAAATACTTGGGTGAAGGATGAGGCAAGACGACTGGGCAAACCAATAATCCGGTAACATAGCAGGCACCTAGCAGAGGGCACCGGTCAAAGAAGCCGTAATATGGATGCCCTCTGCCTTATATAGGGTGGTGACGTGACGTGACGTGACAGGAAGTGCACATCACCACAGGACACTTCACAATAATGTGCCATCTTCACATACAACATTCCACCACCGCTTTAGAAAAGTCCAAAACCACACACACAATTGACCCCTCCCCCAAATTTAGGACCCGAATCACACACTAAAATAATGAGAAACAATGGCCTAACACATTCTAATGGCCTCTTCTAATGGCCTAACACATTCACACAAAATAACTTAAAATAGGGCTGATGGGTGGACTACCGTGCAGCCCGCACGGTGGGGTGGATTATTCTGCCACCCTTACCTAAAGAAAAGTTCATTTGTAAAACGAAAAACACACACCGTGCTCCTAAACTAAAGAAAAACACAAAATAATCCCATATCATAACATATACATCAAAACATCAGAACTATAAACATTCAATATTTACAGCACAGTCTGTTAGGTAGGAGAGGTAGAACCGGCATGGGGGGGCCCAGGGCAACCCCTCAGCAAACGCGGCCCTGGAAGCAGTAGACCTCTGGGACGATGGCTGATCTTCTGGACAATGGAGCCCCGCTCCTTCACCACCAATATCGACTCTCGTCCAGCCTTGTCACCTGGAGCCTCTTCCCGGATACACCGAAGCTGATTGGTGTGCCGCGACGAGCCGTCGGACAACTTGAAGTATGTTGCACACAGCTTAGCCACTATGTGCAGACATCCTCAATGTTTTGCTGGCTGTCGTTTGGTCCATCTTTACCGTGGACGTTCTTCACCCCGAACATGAACCAAGTCCAAAACCCTCAGTGGGGCCCGGCTCAGCCTGAAGCGGTGCTGCTGAGCATGTGGTTCTTCCACACTCGTTGGTCTGGCCTCGACCTCTTCTAAACCTGTTGTAGCGGTCACCATCATAGCTGCAGACCCTCTATACCCCTGCGGCCAAGCTCCGGAGGCATCTGAGGCTAGCATATTGGTGTCACTTGCTGCTGCTGGTGCCTTGCTGCGACGCTTGGTACCCCCCTTTACCGTATCTCGCGTGCCAGCACTGAGACCCTCCTGCACTGAACCTGAGTGAAGCTGGTCCTACTTGACCACCGTGGTGTCTGTTAGCTCTTCGTCCCACACAACGTCCTCATCGACCATTGGAACCGGAGAGTTCCATTGGCCACAACCCAACCATCCACTTGTCGTCTTTTATGGTGAACCCTAGTCCATAAAACAAATCACAGCCCATGCTGTTATTGTCTCGCGCTGTCACATGGAACATGAAGTCAACCATCTTCTCAGACTTGTACCAGACCGTTAACTCTAAATTCCAGCCGTGCACAGCCAGCCACCTCCATAGCCATACAACGGCGTCGGGCTCCCTTTAATCCTGTAGTGGCGGAAAAACTTCCTCACGTGGCCCAATTCAGCAATGACCCCTCCGCTCCCGTGTCAAGCAGCAGTGGTATCTCAATGCCGTCCAGTTCCACTGACAAGTACGTGTACCCATTTGTGCTGGGGAACATTGTATGGATTGTCATCGGGGGTGGGTGGAGTGATTTCTTCTATGGGCTCTCCAGTTCACGTACACTGCACGCTCTAGCATAATGGCTCAGGCGTCCACAGCTGCTACAACGTTTTCCCCTAGCCGGGCAGTCCTTAGCCTTATTGCGGTGCATTGCAGACCCACAACTCTAGTACAGGGGTTTTTCCCGGGGCAGACCGTTGGCTGGCAGCATTGGCTTCCATAGCATTGTCATAAAAGCTATCCTTGCTATCCAAGTCCACAACATTTGCTGCAGAGGGTGGCTCCAGAGGCCGCTGTGACTGGTGCCAGGTTAGCTTTGAAGCTAGCTTTTCTGCGGCCTCCAGCTGTAGAGCTAGTTCGACAGCTCTGGCTAATGTTAAGTCATTGGGCTCCGTGAGCAGCCTAGCCCACAATGCAGCACTGCACGTGTGCTCCGCAAGCTGGTCACATACCATTTCATCTTTCAATGGCCCAAAGCGACACTCGCTAACTAGCTGCCTCAAGTCGGCGACAAACTGATGAATAGGTTCACCTCCCTGCTGATGTCGCTGCCAAAAATGAATCCTCCAGACAGCCACACTATCCGGGGAGTGAAAATGGTTTGCCCGCAGCTCCACAACATCTTCAAAAGAGTCCGAAGCTCAGAGTGTGCTCAGGACTCGCTGGCCCTCAATACCCAGGTTATGAACAAGAAGCGCACGTGCTCTTAACTTGTTGAGCTTACTGAGGTCCAGTGTGGTGATGTAGGTCTGGAAGGCTTCAAACCACATGGGCCAAGGCACCAGCGGTTCGCCCGGCAGTTTGAGAAAGGGGCAAAGTGGTGTGATACACGCCTCAATGAGTTAATCCTTGATTGCCAAATGTTATGTATGGTAAAATACCTGAGTGAAGGATGAGGCAAGATGACTGGGCGAACACAGCTTTATTGATGGAACCAGTAATGTGGTAACATGGCAGGCACCTATCCAAGGGCACCGGTCAAAGAGGCTGCAATATGGATGCCCTCTGCCTTATATAGGGCAGTGTGGTGACGTGACAAGAAGTGCATGTAACCACACTGTACCACACATTCGCAGCTGGCCCGTCATGCTAGGTAGGCACTCAATGAGTATTGAAGGCTGTGAAATCGCAAAGGGATGGCCTATTGGGTCAAACAAGGTGTCAATCAAATCTAGACAGTCACACAAGTCTTTTGGGCTTCCATTTACAGCACTGTATCTATAGGAAATGTAGTTTTTTAGCATGTAAACAAAAAAAGAAGAACGTTAGCCAGCTGAGTTTCAAACAGTCCTACGATTTTTATGGGCAGTTTCCCCTGTGATCATCTAGATGGACAATAAATCTTACTCAGATGGATCTGTTGGACCTTTTTCAATACAAATGGACCATATTTGTTGGAATATCATTAATTCAAGGACAACAAGAAAACTTCTTTGGTGATTAAATGCTACTGTATATTGCTATTGCTGGACCGCAAACGCCAGAACTCCCCTCTCTGCAGAACGTCTACCACCACAGAGTCCAAAAGAGAGCTGACACCATCCTCCAGGACCCCACCCACCCCCAGCACAGACTGTTCACACTTCTACCCTCAGGCTGGAGGTACAGAAGTGTGAAATGCAGGACAACCAGACTGAAAAACTCCCTATTTCCCACTGCCATCAGACTCCTGAACAAATAACAACTCCCAAAACTCCGCAACACAGCTTTGCATGTATGAGCTCACACACCAGCTGCTAAATTTGCACATTGCTCACCTGTACAGTAGATATAGTCTTACCCGTCTGATGTCCATATCATCTTTGCTGCTAATTATCATCTCTGCTGCTATTTATCTTGTACAGTCTATTGGTACTACCATTACAGAGAGATTAGCACCAGGTGCTAATTTGTAATTTTTAATTTATAGTTATATACTGCTTGCTGCACAATGCTCATTTGCACACTGTACATAGGTTTATGCCATCTCAGGTTCACATCATCTCTGATATCAATATACCACTACCACTATAGTCATCCAGTGAATTTTCAATTTCATTCCTCTTGTCTGACTGCATCAACTGCTTTAACTGTCCAAACTGCCTAATGTGTGTTATTGATACTCATTAGTATTAGTATTTAGTATCAAGGCGTGCTTAGCAGTCCTAATTGCCTAACTACCTGTTGGTGTGTGTGTTACTAGCATCCATTAGTATTAGGATTGAGTTATTGTGTAAATGTGTTATTACCTTATTAGTATCGTTGTGTTGTGGAGAGAGGAATAACCAGGCCAAGCATTCAGAGCAGATGAACTTTATTCACTCTCTCACATCTCTAAGAATCAGAAAACATTCACACGTCCCTGCTGCCTGAGGTCCTGCATCACAGTTCATTCTCGCATCACAATTCCTTTTGTTCCCCAGCCCCTTAATCCCCATGCTCTTCTGTCAGAGGAAATTACTGCATCTCCCTTCCTTCCAGTCTGAGATGAATACCACAGCATGGGTCCCCCATACCATCCCCCCCCCCCCGAGTCTCAGACTGAATATTAACCCTCACGTCCTCTCGGCTTCAGCCTCCGCCCATGGCTGCTGTAACGAGGGGTCTTTGGCTCCGTGGTGCTGCTGTGCCAGTGGGCGGGGTTCCTGGGGGTGTGTCCATCTGTGGGTGGACAATGGGGGGGGGGGACATTCAGCATGCTCGGGTGACTGCTCTGATGAGTCGTTTACCTGGGGAGTTCTCGGGAGGGGGGGGTCTTCCACGCCGAGGAGCTCGAGCCAACTCCACCTGCTCGTCTGCCACCACAAAGGCGGGCTTAAGCCTGTATATACAGATTTTCTCCCGGCGACCCCCCAAGTCTAACACAAAATATGTGTCCCCGGGTTCCAGCACTCTAAACGGGCCATCGTAGGGTGGGCGCAGTGGGGGCCGGTGGGCATCGTACCTGACAAACACGAACGCTGCGTCCTTCAAGGTTTTCGGCACAAAAGTGCGGGGAAAACAGTGGTGGGCCAGGCCAGGTAGCGTCCCTGCGTCTGCGCTATGCCGTGAATGTGGGGACGGATGGGTGTTCGGTGCGGGGTTATCTGGTAAAAATTCCCCGGGGAGCTGCAGCAGCTGAGAAAAAACAAGCTCTGCTGGGGAAGCCTCCAAATCCTCTTTCAGTGCGGAACGCAACCCTAATAGAACCCACAGCAACCGGTCCACCCAATTTGCATCCATAAGCGAAGCCCTGAGTGCTGCTTTCAGTGACCTATGGAAACGCTCGCATAACCCATTGGCCTGTGGGTTGTACGCGGTCGTATAATGAATTGCGATGCCCAGGCTCTGGGCCATCGTGGACCAGAGGTTGGAAACAAAATGAGGGCCCCGATCGGACGTGATGTCCGAAGGGGTGGAAAAACGTGCCACCCATGTTGTCAAAAAAGCGCGTGCCACGTCTGCAGATGCGGTGGAAGCTAGCGGGACTGCTTCTGGCCATCGTGTGGTGTGGTCCACCACTGTCAGGAGGTGCGTGAACCCCTGCGATGGCGGGAGGGGGCCCACGAGGTCCACGTGAATGTGGTCGAACCTCTTAGCCGGGACATGGAACGGCTCCAAAGGGGCCTTTGTGTGCCTGTGCACTTTGGCTCATTGGCCTGCTACGCAGGCTGCAGCCCACTCTTTCACTTGTTTGCGCAGGCTCGGCCAGACAAACTTTGCTCCCACCATTTTGACTGACGCGCGCACTTCTGGGTGTGCCAGGGAGTGAACAGACTCAAAAACGTGGCGGCGCCAAGCGCGTGGGACCACCAGGTGCGGGTGTCCCTTGGAGATGTCACAGATTGGGGGGGGGGGCCCATCTTGCAGTACCCTGCTCTCCAGCCTTAATCCTGTTGGTCCAGACTGCAGCGTGCACATGTCCGCATTGCCGATCTGCTCTGCGGCCATGGCCGTGTAATCTATCCCTACGTAGACTGGGGCCACTAATGCGCGCGAGAGGCAGTCCGCCATCACGTTAAGTTTACCGGCCACATGCTGAATGTCGGTCGTAAACTCCAAGATCGTGGCCAGCTGTCTCTGCTGCCGGCCTGACCATGGTTCCGAAACCTTGGCCATCGCGTACATTAGCGGCTTGTGGTCCACGAATGTAGTGAAGGTGCGCCCTTCCAGCCAGAACTGGAAGTGGCGTATGGCCAGGTGGAGAGCCAGTAACTCTCTGTCGAACGCGCTGTATTTACGCTCACTGTCGCGCAAAGACCTGCTAAAAAAGACGAGCGGCTGCCAAGAGCCGGCGACGCATTGCTCCACGACGGCCCCTATGGCCACGTCCGAGGCGTTGGTAGTGAGCGCTATCCGAGCAGCCGGGTCCGGGTGCGCCAGTAGTGCGGCGTTTGCCAGGGCTGTTTTAACCTCAGAGAATGCCTGCTCCCGCTTAGGAGTCCAGTCGACTCTGTTCGCTGGTTTCCGTTTCTTGAGTGCAGCGTACAATGGCTGCATGAACTTGGCTGCGCGGGGAAGGAAATGGTTATAAAAGTTAACCATCCTCAAAAACTCCTGCAGCGCCCTGACCGTCTGAGGTCGGGGAAAATTCGCCACTGCACGCACCTTGTCCGGCAAGGGTATTGCTCCCTCCGGTGAGATGTGGTGTCCCAAAAAATCAATTCCCGTCATGCCAAACTGACATTTCACCGGGTTGATTATTAACCCATGCTTCTCTAACCTCCGGAAAACCGTCCTGAGGTGGATTACATGTTCATCCTCATACGTGCTGGCCACCAGGATGTCATCCAGGTAGACGAACACAAATGGCAGATCGCGCAACACCGCATCCATCATGCGTTGGAATGTCTGTGCTGCGCCTTTTAACCCAAAAGGCATGCATAAAAACTCAAACAGACCAAACGGGGTTATTACTGCTGTTTTAGGTATGTCCTCCGCATGTGCCGGGACCTGGTGGTAACCACGGACCAGGTCTATCTTAGAAAAAATACGTGCCCCGGCGAGGTGAACGGAAAAATACTGAATATGGGGGATCAGGTAGCGGTCGTGCGCTGTGGCGTTGTTTAATCTGCGGAAATCTCCACAAGGTCGCCACGATCCCTCAGCCTTAGGGACCATATGTAGTGGGGATGCCCATGGGCTGTTTGATCGTCTGATGATGCCCAGCCTTTCCAAGTTGGCAAACTCCTCACGCGCTATGGCCAGTTTAGCTGTGTCCAGGCGCCGAGGTCGAGCAAAAACGGGCGGCCCAGTGGTGGTAATAAAGTGCTCCACCCTATGT
The DNA here is from genome assembly GCA_020510985.1 of Pholidichthys leucotaenia. NCBI lineage: Eukaryota > Metazoa > Chordata > Actinopteri > Cichliformes > Pholidichthyidae > Pholidichthys > Pholidichthys leucotaenia. The sequence continues at coordinate 328,447,344 of CM035845.1, forward strand.
TTAGTGATGGCCGCCGAAAACGTTGGAACCGTGAGTGCTGGGAACTGGATGAGCAGTGTGTGGGACTTACCACCTGGAGCTGTGACGTTGGCTAGCGTTGTTGGCCCGGCTCCTCGAGCTGTACAGGGGAGAGAATCAAAAGACATTGCATTAATCAGGTGTCTGTTAGCAACATCGACTAGTAGTCCGTCTGCAAACAAAAAATCAGCGCCTAAGATTGGGAAACTGCATGCCGCTATGACGAATATCCACTGGTACGTATGGCCATGCAGGGATACAGTCAGTGTCCTCTCACCAAAAGTCTTAATGTCTGAGCCGTTTGTGGCCATCAGCTCGAGGCCGCTAGCTCCCGCTAGCCGGTTGGCGTAGGACGGCAGGATGAGGCTGTTTTGGGAGCCGGAGTCCATGAGGAACCGTCTCCCCGAGTGTGAGTCTGTCACGTAGAGCAGCTTGCTTTCTTCACCGGCGTTCGCAACTGCTACTGACTGCCGGTCCTGGCGTTTCCTGAACGCTTGAATTGGCATGGTGACATGCATCAGTGTGCGTCCTCTCCAAAACGGCGGTGGTAGGAGCAGAGTGCGTCTCTCTGGCGCTTCCTGGCCACCGCTGCCACTACCATCGCTGGCTCCTCGCTTCCACTGGCCGTCTTGCTGGGTTTCGATGCCGCTGCGTTCACTGTGAGGGCTCTGGTGGTGAGGATGATCCGTTCTGCCTCCTGGGCTAGCGCACGGCAGTCACGTGCGGCCAGCAACGGCGAGTTGGCAAGGACCGCTCTGGCCACCGTTGGGAGGTTCCGGAGGAAAAGGTGGGCAAATAGAAAATGACCGTTGTCCGTGTCCATCAACTCCAACAGCTTCTCCATCAGTTCGACCGCCGACCCATCTCCTAACTCTGAGCGCGTCAGGAGCCTCTCCGCTTTCTCGCAGTCCGAGAGCATGTAGCGCCGGGTCAGTGCGGCTTTGAGAGCCCCGTATTTGTCACGGGCTGTGGGCTGTTGGAGCAGGCTCGCTACTTGCTGAGTCGTGCGAGCATCCAGCGCTGCGACCACGTAGTAATATCTGGTGTCATCTGCCGTTATTCTCCGGAGCGCGAACTGGGCCTCGGTGTGGAGGAACCAAGACTTTGGGTCGTGCAGCCAAAAGTGTGGTAGTTTGACCGAAACAGCACACGCGTTGCTGGGGGTCCCGTCCAGGTCATCTCCAGGGTGTTTGCCTCATGTTCCATTATTCATCAAGGGTCACCAGTGTGGAGAGAGGAATAACCAGGCCAAGCATTCAGAGCAGATGAACTTTATTCAATCTCTCGCATCTCTCAGAATCAGAAAACATTCACACGTCCCTACTGCCTGAAGCCCTGCATCACACTTCATTCTTGCATCACAGTTCCTTTTGTCCCCCAGCCCATGAATCCCCATGCTCTTCCGTCAAAGGAAATTACTGCATCTCCCTTCCTTCCAGTCTGAGATGAATACCACAGCATGGGTCCCCCATAGTGTACCTATTACCTTGGCATTCGTTTGGAAAGCAAAGTAAGAATGTCATTGCTCAGGAAATGTAACATTTCTTAATTGTGCACATGATAGTAAAGCCTCTGAATCTTGAATCTATATTGTGCTTGCTCGTTTGATGCCCTATTTAAATCCAGTGTTATAATTTTGTCTGAAATCTGTTTTAATAACCAAATAGATGAAATTCTAAGTTTTAGTTTGGTTTGGTTTATTTGTTCACACATACATCACACATTATCAACATTCTCAACAACATGAATTGCAGTATGCAATAGGGTTTTTTCCACGTTGATTTGGAGTGTGAAAGGGTCACCCCAAGGAAGCTATTTAAAGCTTTTAGTAGGGGGCCCAGTTTCTGCAATAAAATGATAACGGATTAGATATTGGTCCAATGTCTTGTGTACAGCAACATACAACATATAACAGACATATAACACATAATCCCAGCATTTGTTACCTCCGCTGATGGAGGAGGTAATGTTTTTAGTGGTGTTGGTTTGTTGATTTGTCTGTCTGTTAGCAACATAACTCAAAACGTTATGAATGGATTTTGATGAAATTTTCAGGAAAAGCGTGTAGTGGCAAGGGGAACAGATGATTAGATTTTGGTGAAGATCTGACAGTGCATAACTCCACCAAGGGCTTTGTTTGCATTTGTGCAGCAGGATTACACAAAAACTACTACATGCATTTGGAAGAAATTTTCACCAGAGGTGGTCGTTGGCCTACAGAGGAACCCATTATATTTTGGTGAAGATCTCAGAATGCATACTTCCGCCAAGGCTCTTATCATCTCACAGAGTGTTAGCAACAATACTCCAAAACTACTGGATGGATTTGGATGAAATTTTCACCAAAAGTGGCTCTTGGCCCAAAGATTAACCCAGTAGATTTTGGTGATGATCTGAGAATGTATACCTCCACCAAGACTCAATCTTCTAGCAGTGGTTTTGTAGTATTGCTCAAAACCTAATGGATGGATTTGGATGAAATTTTCACCACAGGAGGTCCTTGGCCTACACAGGAACCCATTACATTTTGGAGGTGATCCATGAGTGTATACCTCCACCAAGGCTCAATCTTCTAGCAGTGGCTTAGCAGGATTACGCAAAAACTAATAGATGGATTTTGATCAGATTTTCACCAGAGGAGGTCCTTGGGCTGAAGAGGAACCCATTAAATTTTTGAGCTCATCTATGAGCGCATACCTCTACCAAGGGCCTATCTTGCAATGTATGGTGGGATGGAGGCAGGGAAGTACGGACAGATGGATGGACAAAGGGAGGGAAGGAAGGAGCCTTGGCGGAGGTATGCACTCTGAGTGCTTTTCTAGTTTACATTGAATTTGTAGGTAAGGTCAAGATACACTAGCAAGTTATTAAATTCTAGTGGAGTAACATCAATATATAAAACACAAATAACAATGGGTTGACAACTCATCAGCAAGCAAGTTTTGTGTAACATATAGTGGATTAATTATATAATGATAGGAGCTGCATTTAGTTTTTTTTTCTTGAAGATGGAGATGAAAGGTGACATTCTTAGATTCTTATCAAGCTCCTTTCAAATCTGTGGTCTTCTGCACACAATATTAAAGCTGGTAGATTTTAGTCTTTGTTTTGTTCCCCAGTAATTTTTTTTTTTTTTTTCTGGTGGTATAGGTGTGCATGGGAAGGAAGATTGGAATGAGTTCACATAATTTATAATTGAGTTTGTGGACAACCTGACACATTATACAGGCATTCTGGAAGTAATTATACTCAGCAAGTCTTTGAAGATTGCAACGATGGAGAAGGTGTCTAGAATGATGAACCATGATGATAATCAGAATCAGAATCAGAATCAGCTTTATTGGCCAAGTATGCACAACACATACAAGGAATTTGACTTTGGCTAAAAACTTGCTCTCGTTGTTCAGGTGAAGGATTTAAATAAGGATTCAATGACAACCAGAGTATGTACAGTAAATTACAGTCTGTCCACGTTTCTATAAAAGGATGCAAATATATACAGGAATATATGCAGTTATTTACTCGGACTAACCACACTTTGCAGAAATATATGAAAAAATATACAATCACACAGTATTTCAATGTGGACTCAGATTCAGTGATATAATGTGAATGAAGTAAAAAGCAGTGTGAGAGTTATGTGCAATGTAAGAATGGATGAAAAGTCATGAGTACAGCAACAGGTAGGACTAGGTGAATGTTAGGAGTTCATCAGAGTGATGGCTTGAGGAAAGAAACTGTTCCTGTGACGGGTGGTTTTGACCTTCAGTGATCTGTAACGACGACCAGAAGATAGAAGTTCAAACAGTTTGTGGCCGGGGTGTGATGGGTCAGCACAGATGTTTCCCGCCCGTTTCCTGGTTATGGACCGATATAAGTTCTCAATGGAGGGTAGGTCGGTACCAATGATCCTCTCCGCAGACTTAATGATCCGCTGCAGTCTGGTCTTGTCCTGTTTAGTGGCAGATCCAAACCAGACAGTGATGGAAAAGCAGAGGACAGATTGGATGATGGCGGTGTAGAAGACAACCAGCAGCTCCTGAGGCAAATCAAACTTCTTGAGCTGACGCAGAAAAAACAACCTCTGCTGGGCCTTTTTCCGGACAGTGTCAATATGGGAGGACCACTTCAGGTTCCGGGAGATTGTGGTACCCAGAAACTTGAAGGAGTCCACAGTGGACACTGTGCTGTTGAGGATGGTGAGTGGGGGGAATGAAGGGGGGTGTCGCCTGAAATCCACAGTCATCTCCACCGTTTTGGCTGGGTTAAGTTCAAGATGGTTCTGGCTGCACCAGAGGATCAGCTGCTCCACCTCCCGCCTGTATGCAGACTCATCATCATCCCGGATCAAACCGATGACTGTGGTGTCGTCCGCAAACTTCAGGAGCTTCACCGAAGGGTCCTCTGAGGTGCAGTCGTTGGAGTAGAGGGAGAAGAGCAGTGGGGAAAGGACACATCCTTGGGGGGCGCCAGTACTAATTTTTCGGGAGCTGGATGTAAATCTCCCTAGCTTCACCTGTTGCCACCTGTCAGTCAGAAAGCTGGAGATCCACTGGCAGGTGGAGGGGGGCACCTTGAGCTGGAGGAGTTTCTGATGAAGAATGCCTGGGATGATGGTGTTGAACGCTGAGCTGAAGTCGACAAACAGGATCCTGGCGTACGTCCCTGGGGAGTCGAGGTGTTGCAGGATGTAATGTAGTCCCATATTCACTGCATCATCCACTGACCTGTTTGACCGGTAGGCAAACTGCAGTGGGTCCATCAGGGGGCCTGTGATGACCTTCAGGTGGTTCAGCACCAATCTCTCCAAGGATTTCATGACCACAGAGGTCAGGGCAACAGGTCTGTAGTCGTTTAATCCTGTAATAGAGGGTTTCTTGGGAACTGGAATGATGATGGAGCGTTTGAAGCAGGAAGGCACTTCACGCAGCTCCAGTGATCTGTTAAAGATCCGGGTGAAGATGGGGGCCAACTCGTTGGAGCAGACTCTCAGGCAGGACGGAGACACACCATCAGGTCCTGCAGCCTTCTTGATCTTTTGTCTCTGAAAGACCCGGCGCACCTCCTCTTCACAGATCATTAGTGCTGGTGGGAGGTCAGAGTGGAGGAGGGATGGAGTTCCTGGGGCTGCAGATAATCCTTTTGTGTGGGTGGGAGGTGAGAACTGTAGGTTCTTTTCAAACCTGCAGTAAAAGCTGTTTAGGTCATTAGCCAGCTGGAGGTTTTCCGCAGGGTGGGGGGATGGTCTCCTGTAGTTGGTGATATTCCGTAGGCCTCTCCAGACAGAAGCAGAGTTGTTAGCTGAGAAGTTTTTTTGTAACTTCACACTGTAGCTCCTCTTAGCAAGCCTGGTCTCCTTCGTCAGCATGTTTCTGGCCCGCTTGTACAGAGTCCAGTCACCAGTCCTGTAGGCCTCCTCCTTGGTCTGACGTAGCTGCTTCAGTTTAGGAATGAACCAGGGTTTATTGTTGTTGTATATGCAGAAGGTCTTGGTCTGCACACACATGTCCTCACAGAAACAGGTGTATGATGTCACAGTGTCAGTGAGTTCATTTAAGTTAATGGCTGCAGCTTCAAAAACACTCCAATCTGTGCAGTCAAAGCAGGCTTGTAACTTCAGCTTTGATTCCTCAGTCCATTTCTTCACAGTCCTTACAACAGGCTTGGAAGTTTTTAGTTTCTGTCTGTATGTTGGAATAAGATGGAGCAGGCAGTGGTCAGAAAAACCCAGAGCTGCACGGGGGACGGCATGATAGGCATTTCTTAAAACTGTGTAACAGTGGTCAAGTGTATTTGTGTCCCTGGTGGAACATTTAATATGCTGTCTGTATTTAGGAAGCTCATTTGTGAGATTAGCTCTATTGAAATCACCCAGAATGATAAGCAGAGAGTCTGGATGTTTTTCCTCCACCTCTACTATCTGGTCAGCGAGGAGCTGCAGTGCCTCCGTTGTACAAGCAGCAGGCGAGATATAAATTCCGACCAGAATAAATGAGGAGAACTCTCGCGGTGAATAAAAGGGTTTACAGTTTATGAACAGTGACTCTAGGTTAGGGCTACAAAACTTCTTCAACACTGTGACATCAGTACACAGACATCAGTAAGTAACGTATAACTTTCTTTTGGAGAATTTCTTGCTTTTTTAGGTGTGTTGGCAATGTGTTACACCATATGATATTGCAATAATGTAAGTGAGGCTCAAAAAAAGATTTATATAGAGTGAAAAGTGCTGAAAGTGGTAGAAAATGTCTCTCTTTAAAAAAACAAAGCACCATATTTGACCAGTTTTTTTGGTTAGATCAGGGATGGGCAACTGGCAGCCCACCCCCTCATCATAGTTGCCAAATCCACTTATTATAATTGACTTTGGGCTTAATTGTTTCTAAAGTCGCTTGCAAATCTCATCAGTCGTGGGCTGCAGGTTTTTGGGCTTGTTTTTTAATGTGTAGTTGCTTACTTGGGCTTGCTTTGTTGTCTGTGTGACAACTCTCCCAGCTCGGTTGCACAAGATTATAAACTGTGTCTCCATACCAAGAAGTTCAAAATCTCTAATTAATTTTGGGAAGTTACTGAGGTAAACGTGGCCAGCCAGGGGCTTCACTTCTGGCGGCCAATGATCTATCTAGTTTTTCTATAGAGATCAGTGGCCCGCCCGACTCCATTCGGCTCTGTACTCGCTAATGGGGCGTGAGATATCCTTTTTTTTTTTTTTAAACAGATCAGTGCATATGAGACCATCCATCCATCTTCTTCCGCTTAATCCTTTTCAGGTCGCGGGGGGCTGGAGCCTATCCCAGCATCTTTGGACGAGAGGCAGGGTCCACCCTGGACACATCGCCAGTCCATCGCAGGGCCAACACAGAGAGACAGACAACCATTCACTCTCACAGTCATACCTAAGGACAATTTAGAATCCCCAGTTTGATGCCAATTGACCTAACTTGCATGTTTTTGGCATGTGGGAGGAAACCATATGAGACCTTAAATTGAAAAAAAATTCTCCATTGAAATGAATGACAAGAGCAAAATTATCTTTTGATCCTGATCAAATTTTGCCACGAGTTACACATATGATGTTTATCAATTGAAAAGATAATTTTCCACATAATTGAAGTTGTTGGCTGTCGTGTAATACTTAGTTTTTGTTTAAAGGACTAGCAGACAACAACTCCCATCATCCCACATCATTAAACTGTAATCGTGTTTAGTGCTGTTACTTATGCAGACTGCACGTCGTTTCTTTTGATCAGAGTTTAAAACTTTAATTTATTCCGTTTTTATGTTGACTGTTTACTATAAATTTGCTGTTGCTTATGCAGAATGCATATATATTTTCCTTTAATTAGAGTTTATAAAATTCCGTTATTCAATGTTGACTGTGTTTACAGTCAATTCACTGGAAACAAAAATAAATCTATATATGTTATCAAGCAGCCACTCTTTTACAGTATGGTAGGTTACCTGCTGGGCCTTCTTTGGGCTTGTTTCCACAGAGCTGGTCACTTGTTTCTCTCGTGAAATCTGGCAACACTGTCCCTCATCCACTGCGGCCCACCAGTCCATTTGCAAAAATCAACTATTTATTTATATCACGTTAGCCGTATTTGGAACCACAATTTTAAATGCAATTATAGAACCCACCAGCAGAGGGAGCACTAATTAGATTAGATGACTTTATTAATCCCAGAGGGAAATTAAATTGTTGCAGCAACAGAATACAAACAATAGTAAAGAAATAGCAAGATAAAAATACTATACATTGTACGAGACAGACATACAGTACATGTGTAAACGAGTTGATTCAGAGCAAAATAAGTAACAGATAAGGAACAAAATATACTAGTTCCAGTGTGAGGCGATGTTAATCCTAAAACAGCATTCCCTGACCTGGCAGAGACACATGAATTCAACAGTCTTATTCCAGTAGGTATAAATGACCTCCTATATCTCTCCCTAGCACAGCGGGGTTGAATGAATCTCTTGCTAAACAAACTTTTAAGACTGCTAAGTGTTTTATGAAGGGGGTGTGAAGTATTGTCCCTAATTGTTCAAATTTTTGCCACAGTTAGCGGCACCTAATTGAAACCTAGGTTCCGCTCTGTTTGCAAGTGGTCAAGGAAAGAGCGAGAGTGAGGGACCACAGGGAACAGTGTAGTGGCAGAGAATGTGTTTTTAAGATATGTTGCCTGCTAAGACCACATTAATAAGCTGTAAATAGCAGTAAATGTACAAAGTAGGCTGCTTTTAAACAAGAATACATACTACTGAGGAGCTGTAGCATTTATTCTTGTTTGACAGGTGAAGCCTCGTGGAGCTCAGAGGCTTTTCTTGTAATTGGGCAGAAAAATATTCAAATCTTTGAGGTTTCTTTCTGAAGAGCAACAAAAAAGACTGTGGTCATTGTAATCTGCTGATTTTTTTTTTTGTTCTTTTATACCAGTGGCTCAAACTTTTTTCCCCCCATTTTGGGGAGCCATTAACAAGCCCACTTACCCACAGCTATTTCTCTGCCCCTTCACACCCACAATGAATCCAAAAGCAAGCTAAGCCTCATCATATTTCCTTTTCTTTTTGGCTTTTTTTTTTGTTAATTACTGTCCAGAATTTCACTTTGATCATCATTTTGATGGATAGAGTTTTAAAAATTAGGTCATGATATAATTTTATCCATCCATCCATCCATCCATCCAACTTCTACTGCTAAATCCTTTTTGGGACGGGTGGGACTGGAGCCTATCCCAGCATCTTTGGGCGAGAGGCAGGGTACACGCTGGACAGATCGCCAGTCCATTGCAGTGCAGATATAATTTTATCAGTAATTTTAATTCTAATATGATAAAACACTGAGTAGCTTTTATTTTCATTTGCATTTTCAGTTTCAATTGTGAAACTTTTGACTTTGCAGGAAATAATATCCCCCCCACCCCCACAGAAGGTTTACATGTAAATCTGGCCCTCGGGAAGTGAGGAAAACATTTTGTGGCCCTCACTACCACCAAAATTGCCCATCCCTGGGTTAGATTGTCGATGTGACATTTGAAATGGAGAAACTGATTGATGAGGACCCCCAAGAATTTTGTAGAGCTAACTCTTGTGATATTCTGTCCATTTATTTTGGGGCAAAGTTGCTTGGTGTCTGGCTTTTTATTGGAATGGAATACAATATAATTTGTTTAACTGATGTTAAGAGAAAGTTTGTTACACTGAATGTCATGATCTGAGGCACGGGGGGATTTCACCGTGCTCTGTTTCTTTGCTTTATGTTTTTCCTTATTTGTGTAATGTATTCTGAATTCTTTGCCTGTGATGCTATTTCCTGTTTTTCTTTCAGTGTAGTTTTGTTATTTATATTTTTGGGTTTACTTGTCTCCACTTTATTTTTTGCCAGTGTGGCTGTTGTCAGAAGCACCGCCAGGTAGTGGGCGGCGCTCCTGTCAAAAGGTCAGCCCCGCTTCCTCTCCTCATGACTCACAGCTGATTGTCATTTCTCCCCAGCCCGCTCATGTGATTCACACCGGTTTCTATTTGTATTTAACTGTTTCGGATCCTATTTAAGGGCTGTTATTTTCATTTCTCTTTGCCGGAATCTTAAGTTCTCCAACCTCATCTCCACCAGAACCCAGCCCTTGTTCTGGTGAGGTAATTTGTAAGTTTACTTTGCTTGTCTTTTTGGGATTTTGTGTTTTGAGCTCTGTTTTGGATTTTGTGTTTGGTTTTCTTAATAAATTTCACATACTGCAGTCCTGCGCTTGAGCCTTACCTCTCTGCCCCGAGGGGCGATTCATGACAGAAGATTCCGGCCAGTTTGAGACCCAGCGGCTGCATGTTGTGTTAATTTTTTGTTTTCACACCAGCGGCAGCGAAGGTAGCGCTTTTTTCCCTTCTTCTCCTCCAGTTTTTGTTTTTCACCTGAGGTTTTGTTATGGCTGCTTCCTTGAATTTTTCAGCTTGGGGTGAGCGAGGAGGAGTGTGTGGTGGCTACGCTCATCACCAGATTTGCCTCAGGGGCTGGAGCCTCCCGCTGTCCCGAGGATGTTTGGGAGTTTGTGGATGGCGCGGCCTGGGTGATCGAGGCTCATCCTGTTCTCTGGAGCTACCTGGGCCTCACAGTTTTCCTTGCTTTTGTGGTTGACACACACCGCAAACTCTGTCCCCAGGTGAGAGACCTCCATTCGGTGCCACCGGGGCTCAAGAAGAAGTACACTCAGGGGCGGAAGACTCGCTCGTCCTGTCCCGAACCTGAAGCCTCGCTCATCCACCAGACGGTCCCTGGAGGTCCCAAATGGACACCGTCTGGTTCTGACACAGCAGCCCCACCTTCTCCTCCTGAACTGTGGCCCATACCATTGACCGAGGAGCTGGAGGAGTGTAGGCGGGTCCAATTAACAGAGACAGAGCTCCTATTTGAATATAAGCCATGGCTCCTCCCAGATCTCACCCCTCCTTCACCTCCTTCAGGAGGTGAAGGAGGTCTCACCGGGTCCTCTCCCACTTCTCCAGGAGCCGACGTTTCTGCCTCCCACTCCCCGCCGTCACTCAAAGAAGCCCCGCCGGAAGAGTGCCTCCACTTTCCCATCAGCTTTTTCTCCCGCTGCTGCTGCCTCTTCCTCCTCCTGAGCAATTCCTCCTGATGAGGAGGGTTCAGCCGTTTCCTCCTCGGCTCTGCCCGTCGCTGCAAGGGCGGCTTTTCAAGGGTTCCCTGGGAAGCCCTCTTCTACGGACATCACAGAGAAGGCTGCTTCCCAACCGGCTGCAGCAGAAAACATCACAGCCCAGGAGTTAAGGCAAGTAGTTTTTCCTTCTTATCCAATTAAGCATAAATTATCTTGCCTGACTCCTGATGGTGAGGCTCAGATTAGGCAGTCCTCTGAGTCCTCACCATCTGCTGCAGCCTCAGACTGTTCACCTGCTCTCTCCGTGTCTCCTCCTTTTCCCCCTGAGTGTCCACCGGCCCCTGAATTGAGCCACCGGATGACGGAGGAGCCTGTGGCCCTGGAGGACCTGGTCCCAGTCCCGCAGTCACAGTCTGGTTGGAGAGAAAGCACTGCGGCCGAACTAACGCCTGTGCCAATGATGGAGCATCCCCTGGCCTCAGCAGAACAGGATCCAGCACCAGCAGGAAGCCGACCTCCTGTGTCTACGTCTGGGAAGCCACCTGTGTGGGCCACTTCGTTGGGAGGGTCTCGGGACTGCATCCACCACCATGCCTGCTGCTGGGTCCACCACAGCAGAGTCTGAGCTGGACCTCCAGAGGGCCGGGCCTGAGACGTCATCATCTGGATCGATGGAATCCTGGATGGCAGTGGAGCTCGAGCTCAGGCAAGTGCTCTCCTTGGTTTCTGTTGTTTCTTTAGTGGAGAGATCTTGTCTGGCTTTTGGTGGGGAGAGCCAGGCTCAGTCATCGGCTGTGCCTGAGCTCACCTCGCCGGCCTCCACTGCCGCCGGTGACCCTGATCCTGTTTCTCTGCCTCTCCCATCTGAGCTTTTCCCCAGGACCACCGAGGATTGTCTAGCTTCACCAGGAGTCACCGGGGAACCAGCCTCGCCACCAAAGATCACCATGGGTCCAGCTCTTACTGCCATGGTCCTCGCGGGTGCTCCATCCCAGCCCGAGACCTCCATGGGTGCTGCTCCCCCTCCGGCTGAAGTCTTTGCAGATGCTCCATTCCAGCCCGGGGCCTCCGTGGGTGCTGCTTCTCCATCAGTTGAGGTCATCGCAGGTGCTCCGTCCCCACCTGGGGCATCCGTGGGTGCAGCTTAGGCCCAGTCCGGATTCACCAAGGGTGCTGCCTGGCTCCAATCTGAGTCCACTGAGGGTGCTGCCTTGCTCCAGCCTGGAGCCACCACGGGTGCTGCCTTGCTCCAGCCCGGAGCCACTGCGGGTGCTGCTTTGCTCCAGCCTGCTCCAGCCTGGAGCCACCGCAGATGCTGCTTTGCTCCAGCCCAGAACCACTGCAGGTGCAGCTCTGTCCCAGTCCGGGACCATCGTGGGTGCTGCAGAGCGGTCAGAAAGCATCATGGTCCCCTCTCCTCTGCCTGATGCCGTCATGATTCCCTCTCCTCTGCCCGAGGCCGACGTGGTTCCCTCTCCTCTGGCCATCATGGTCCCCCCTCCTCTGCCAGACGCTGTTGTGGTTCCTGCTTCTCTGCCAGATGCCATCGTGGTTCCCCCTCTCCTGCCAGACGCCATTGTAATTCCCCCTCCTCCGCCGGATATTGACATGGTTCCCCCTATTCCGCTGTCCTTTTCTTCATTGGGCCTCCCCGTGGGGGAACCGCCTCCTGGGCCACCCCTTCTGTTTACGTGGCTAATAAACTCTGGTTGACCGCCTGACGGACTGTGCCGTTGGGTTGGGTGGCCCATATTCTCCAGGAGGCCACCCGACTCTTACCACCCTGCCGTCTGCCAAGTCTGGGACTTCGGCCGGCCACCGGAACAGTCTAACTCCTTGGTCCAGGGGGCCTAGGTCCCTGGTTTTGCCTGGTGTGGATCCTGAGCATTTTTTTTTGTTGTTGTTTTCTCCTATCTTGGATTTTGCTGAGGTGTGAGTCATGGGAGTTATTATATTCTCTGGTTTGTTTTGGTCCCTCACTGCCTGGGTCCCCCTCCTCCTGCCCGGGGTGGAGTTGTTTTCTTGTCTTTTGGTGGGGTGGGATCTTAGTGTGGGTGGGCCCTTGTTTTTCTGTTGTTGTTGCCTGGGTGTATGGTTCCACCCCTTGGGGGTGGGGGGTGGGGGCTCTGTCATGAACTGTGCATGGGGGGATTTCACCGTGCTGTGTTTTTTTTCTTTTTGTTTTTCCTTATTTCTATAATGTATTCTGAGTTCTTTGCCTGTGATGTTATTTCTTGGTTGTTGTTTTTTTCACATATTCAATATTGTTTCTTTGTATGAGTTATTTTCCTGTTTTTCATTCAGTGTAGTTTTGTTATTTATATTTTTGGGTTTACTTGTCTCCACTTTATTTTTTTGCCAGTGTGGCTGTTGTCAGAAGCACCGCCAGGTAGTGGGCGATGCTCCTGCCAAACTTTCAGTCCCGCTTCCTCTCCTCGTGACACACAGCTGATTGTCATTTTCTCCCCAGCCCACTCATGTGATTCACACTGGTTTTATTTGTGTTTAATTGTTTCAGATTCTATTTAAGGGCTGTTATTTTCATTTCTCTGCTGGAATCTTAAGTTCTCTACCCTCATCTCCACCAGAACCCAGCCCTTGTTCTGGTGAGGTAATTTGTAAGTTTACTTTGCTTGTCTTTTTGGGATTTTGTGTTTTGAGCTTTGTTTTGGATTTTGTGTTTGGTTTTCTTAATAAATTTCACATACTGCAGTCTTGTGTGTGGGTCTCACCCCTCTGCCCCGAGGGGTGATTCGTGACACTGAAATCAGGTGTCTATTTTCATAAGTTCACTATTTATTATCTGTTAAAGTTTATTTTGGATTCTTGTGAGTAAAAAATAAATTAGTGTCATCAGCAAACAATATCTTATGTAGTAGAGACGAGGAGTTAGTAATGTCATTTATTTACAGAATGATGAGAACTGGTCACAAGATGGAACCCTGGGGGACCCCATGATCAATGGATTTACGTATATGATGATTTGTGGCTATTTATAAAAACATATTGAAGTCTTCCAAACAGATAGCTAATAAACCAATCTAATGTTACACCTCTGATCCCATAATGATGTAATTTATTAATCAGGATGTCAAGGTTAATGGTATCAAATGCTTTAGATAGGTCTAAGAAAATGCCAATACCATAGTTGCCTCTTTCAATTGCATCATTGATTTTTTTCCAGTTAGGTCAAGTATTGCCATATTAGTGTGTTTCGTTCTGAAGCCTTATTGAGGTGGGACAATAATGTTAAACTAGTCAAGATAACTGGTAAGTCTGTTATAAACTACTCTTTCCAAAACCTTGGAGAGAGTAGGCAAAATGGATATTGGATAATAACTAGTCAAATCATTCTTCTCACCTGATTTGTAGATCTAAGCTTTCAAATGATGTAAGACACAGCTGCCTACTCTAAACATGTCTACCACACTTCACTGTGTGGCAGCAGAAACATTAAAATGTCCTGTCCATGGAACACAGAACCTTAAGGATAGAAATGCCTCCTTAAAATCTCAGCCCAGAAACCATTGCATCTACAGCTCTGTTAAAGGTCCCATTCACTGAAAAAATGTGTTTTTGTAGGTTCAAACCTGAAATGCATCAACTGGTCAGAGTTGATACCCGCCCGCTGCTCTATTATTGGCCAGCCTAGCATCCCTGTTCCCACCTGATTCACTAATGCACTGCTGACAATATATCTTGCATCATTCTTGCTTATTTTCTCATTATATTTTTGCCATGATGCTATATCAACTGTTAGCATTAGCTTGACTAGGTGGTTGTTGTCAGTCAGTTTAGCAGCATCACCCTAGCCAGGAGAGGCTGACAGACATGCCACCTGGTGTTAGCTTAACTGTCAATCTGGCCAGTTTTGATTCTGTTTTATATCAATTCTACCCACCACCACCACCACCACCCAACAGCACTTGCCCATATATGTTGTTATTTTTTTTACCTTAGTACCGAGACCTGAGGTGGTTAGCTGAAGCTAGCAGTTTAGCTACTCATTCACAAATATTTCTGTGCCCAGGCTCATTACCCAAGCTAGGAGCTAGCTGGCTAAGATTAGCAATAGTGAGGGAGACCAGAGTTAACTACAGCTGTTGGGCATTTAAAGAGACATGCACTGAAACAAACCATTCTGAGGAAGGCTGCACAAGATGATTCCCAGTGATGCTGCAATAATTAAATAATTAAAGGCAATTTCACTAAAATATTTCCAACATGTGGGAAAAATGCAGTGAATGAGTCCTTTAACTCAAAATGTCCTATGACCAGTGTTGGGAGTAATGCATTACAAAGTAACGCGTTAATGTAATGCCACTACTTTTGCAGTAACGTGCTGTGTAACAAAATTAGTTTAAAAATTCAGTAATGCGTTACAGTTACTGAAATTTGATCAGATGCGTTACTCGCGTTACTCGTTTTATTAATATGGATAGATATTTGAGCGCAAACAGACAATCATACAACTTGCAGTTGCTAGACACCCTCCTCATCAGCTGCCAACTGGGGATGAATACACAGTTTCGGTGGCTATTGGCGGGACTGCCATCCCCAGTGCCAACAGCAGCCTCAAGCCACTTGAGGTTGTCATGCCAAAGGCAAAGGCAAGCACATAAATAAGCAAATAAATATAAACTGACCCTACCGTAACTGATACAGCCGTCACACAGTCTCCTTCGTGGTTCCATTTTCTGTCCTGCCCCAGTTCACTTCACACCCCTGTGAGAAGAAATGCCATGGCGCTGGCGGCTTCTCATATCGAGCCCTGATCACCTGTTGGCTGAGTGGTGAGTAGCCCCTAACAGCTCCTACCTCTGTGGTTAAACATGAGTATTTTTTGAGCAAGAAGCTCGCATTTAATGTCCGCATTAAATGCATTTAAAGTTTTCTTACGCACAGAGAAAAAGTGACTGTGGTTTGTTGCAGTAAAGAACAGCTTCTTCTAAGTGGTGAACTTTCATTTATCTGTGCTTTCTATTTTATTTTATCTCATTCATTTACATGCTGTTGTGATATGCAACTACTTCATGGAAGTAAATCCTCTAAATATGCATTTTTAATGGGCTGGTCCAGGGGTGTCAAACATATGGCTCGTAGGCCAAAAACATCCCCCCAGGGGATCCAAAGTTTTCTCTGCGAATTTACAGCTTTATTTCTAGTAAATTGCTGGCTTTCTACTGATTACAATAGTTTGTGTAAATCTGAGACATTTTTTCTCTGTAAGATGAAAATTTTTTTCTCATCAGTTTTCTTTTTGTTCTTTTTTCTGATTAGAACAAGGGGCTCTTGATCTTGCTGTGTGTGCAAGATGATTTAAGTATGCATTTTAAAGTAACATGAAAGTTACTTTTCCAAGTAACTAGTTACTTTAATCATGCAGTAACTCAAAAGCAACTCAGTTACTTTTGAAAAGAAGTAACTAGTAACAAGTTACTATTTTTTAGTAACTTGCCCAACACTGCCTATGACATACCATATTTTGGCATTTTGACAATAAAGAACTAAAAAAAAGTCTGGGCACTTGTGCTTAAAAATATGAATTTGGACCTTAAGATTCAGGTTCAACTTGTGTGGAATTTTTGCCTGGAAAGTTTGATCTTTACTTGGTGTTCTTTGTCCACCTTAGTCCTAGTCCCCATGAATTTTTTTAAATGCTATTTTAAATTCCCCGCCACTCCACTGGTGCTGACTGACTTAACACTACTTCCGCCCAAAAGCGGAAGTTGCACACATAATCGTTTCTACAGCAGCAC
Source organism: Pholidichthys leucotaenia (assembly GCA_020510985.1). NCBI lineage: Eukaryota > Metazoa > Chordata > Actinopteri > Cichliformes > Pholidichthyidae > Pholidichthys > Pholidichthys leucotaenia. The sequence goes on from CM035845.1 coordinate 328,463,734, forward strand.
CCTCAGGAATGAGGTGGACAGGTTTGGTTGGTTGGTTAATTACTTCGAGTTTATCACAATAGACCAGCCAGTTCTCACAGCAAGCATGTAATATATCACTATAGGAAGCAAAAGATGGCCTTTCATGCCATACAGTGATGCACTGGGCTGTGGCAATAAATAACTCAGTCTCCAGGCTTCTCAAAATGTGCTCTGTTAAACCTTTAAAGAGTCGTGTTAAAAGCAAACAATGACTTTGGAATTTTAGTGACTTCCCAGCCAGCTGTCTTATGGGTCCATGTGGGTTTGTCCATGGATTCCATGCTAGTCCCATCTGTGTTTGCCCACATGGACTTTACCTGTTGACCTGTTTTCAACTTATTTTCTCATAAATTAGCTATTTTCTTGTAAATTTGTGACTTTCCCCCCTAATTTGATGTTTTTCTTGAAATTTTTTTCTCATAAATTGGTTAGTTTTTTCCTTGTAAATTTGTTATTTTCTCAAAAATTTTCAACTTCTTTTTTACTGTAAAATTACAACTTTTCATCATAAATTTGGGACTTTTTTCTCATATTTTTTTTATTTACTCATGTATTTACTACTTTTTTGTTAATTTGCAACTTTTTCTAATGTTTTCATCTTAAATTTGTGATTTTTTTCTTACAAATTTGATAAAAATTTCTTGTAAGTTTGTCACTCTTTTCATGTAATGTTACATTTTTTTCTTGTAAATTTGCAAAATTTTTCTCCTAAATTTTAACTTTTTTCTCCAAAATTTGCAACTTTTTTTCTAGTAATTTACAAGAAAAAAAGTGACTTTTTTCTCATACATTTGCTTCATTTTTTTTTGTAAATTTGTCACTTTTTTCTTACAAATTTGAGAAAAAAATGTGAAAATTTATTACTTTTTTTGTGTAATTCTGCCAATGGCACAAGTGCTTCTGAAACCTGCGCACCCATGTTAAACCCATGTGGGGCCTAGATGGGTTTAGAGTGGGTAAACAGATGACCTGCTCACCTGTACCACAGGTAAAGTCCGTGTGAGCAAAGGCAGATGGGGCCAACATGGAACCTGTGGACTAACCCAGATTGGACCCATAAGACAGCCATCATGGAGCCAACATGGACATGTGTGGTTACACTCATGAAATTCTTGTCCGTTGAGTGAAAATCAAAATGGAATGGAAGGGGAACCAAAACAACAGTGCAGAACATGAACTCCTATTTTCTATATGAGAAATTGCTAATTTACACCACGGGCTTGCAAAACGACAATCCTTCTGACCTCCTAAATGAAAACCTGGTGCAACTTTGCGCCTAAACTTGGGCCCACATTACTGCCGCCGGTTTTCCCTCCCGCCGCAGTGCACTTCATGAGATAGTCACACATAATGACTAATTTACAGCACTGTTAATCAGTTGAAAGAAATTGCCCGCATGTAGCTGTGAGGCACAAAAAAGCTGATTTGGATCAGCAGCAGAAGTGTTAAGTGTGTTTCGCATGCCTGGAGGAAATCTTTCAGAAGTGGAAGGAACTAAGAAACCCGCTCCGCCGCCCACTCACCACAGCCGACAATGTCCAGGTCTGCTTGGCAACAGATTACGAGGTAATTCAGTCCGTTTACCTTGACATTAACAAACAGTCGTGTGTGTGTTTTCTCTGGCTCTCAGTTACAGAACTGCAACATGTGAGGACGGCTAATGATTTAGGCTGAAATGACCATGGTACATTTGCACCCGTGACGTCAACTGAAAACAGCAGTAGTGGCTTGTTTAGTGTGTGAGTGTGTGTGTGTGTGTGTATGTATGTATTTGTCCTTTGTAAGTGCTGTGTTTCCAGTAAAATACCTCATAGGTGTAAAATGCATTAAATTTTCTTCACCATTAATAGATTCTAGCATACAAAGTATTCATCCTTTGGGATGTGTCTGCTATCTAGCTTATAGATTTCAATAGTCTTTGCTCAGAGTTGTAATCAGGTATATCGAGTCATCATTAATCTTGTCTAGGCAATGATTCACACCTATTTTTTAATGTTTCAGTTGGAAGGGGACAGACTCTTTCCCACCAACATTGTCTGTCATATTACACAAAAAACCCACTATTCTAATAGTGAAGTTTGGAGGTGGAAGCATCATGCTGACTTGGATGTAGCAGCCCAACTAGTAGGCCCATGTGGGCCCCATAATAGGCTAAATCTGGGCCGTCTTATTGTTCCCATGTAGGTTTCTCCATGGATCCCATGTTGGCCCCATCTGTGTTTGCCCACATGGAATTTTCCTGTGGTACAGGTGAGCAGGTAATTTGTTTATGCACTTTAAACCCATCTGGGCTCCACATGGGTTTAATATTGATGAGAAAGTTTCAGTAACAGTTGTGCCATAGGCAAAATTAAGCCCCCCAAAAAGTCAAAAATGTTCACTTTTTTCTCATAAATTTATAAGAATAAAGTGACAAATTTAAAAAAAAAAACTGTAGCAAATGTATGAGAAGAAGGTTACAAATTTACTGGAAATAAGTTGCAAATTTATGAGAAAAAAGTAAAAAATTATGAGAAAAAAGTTGTAAATTTACAAGAAAAAAATAGTAAAAATACTTGGAAAGAGTTACAAACTTGCAAGAAAAATTTAGGAAATTTACAAGAAAAAAATGCACAAATTTATGGGGGAAAAATGTTTAAAAAGTTGCAAATTAACAAAAACAGCTCTAAATATATGAGTAAACAAACTGAAAATTTATGAGAAAAAAGTCTCAAATTTATGAGGAAAAGTCAGTTTACAGTTAAAAAAGTTGAAAAATTTCTGAGAAAGTTCTATATTTGCAAGAAAAATGTTGCAAACTTATGTGAAAAGCTCACAAATTCACAAGAAAATAGCAAATATACAAGGAAGAAATTAAATTTATGAAAGAAAAGGCTGCAAGATTTCAGTAAAAAAGTTGAAAATTTGAGAAATTTTCAAAATTATAAGAAAAATTTGCAGATTTGCAATAAAAAGTCACAATTTTACAAGAAAAATTAACAAATTTATGAGAAAAATTTGCAAGGTTACAGTAAAAAAGTTGTAAATTTATGAGAAGGTTTCACATTTGCTGGTGAGTCACAGCTGAGCCTGACATCCCTGTACACCAGACAAGTACAGAGGATGGCCGACTCGATTTTAAATGATGACTCCCACCCTTTGCACTGCAACTTTCAGCTTCTTCCCTCCAGATGGAGGTTTGCTGTCCCAAAAAGTAGAACCCAGTGCTACAAAAACAGCTTTGTCCCTGCTGCTGTCAAAGAGTTGAACAAGCTATAAAAATTATATTGTACATATTTTATATTTACCTATTTTGTAAGATGTGTGCCTGTGTTTGTGTCTATGTTGAATGTAATTAGTGGTTTGTAAATATGGATGTCACCAACTGCAAAACAAATCTACCTACGGGTACAAATAAAGTAACCTGAACCTGAACCTGAACATTTTCAAGAAAAGTTGTATCAAATTGGGGGGGTCACAAATTTACAAGAAAATAGCAGATTTATGAGAAAATAAGATGAAAATAGGTAAATGGGTAAAGTCCATATGGGCAGACACAGATAGGACCAACATGGAATCCATGGACAAACCCACATGGGACCCATAAGAGAGTCCAGATTTAACCTTTGGTGGGGCCCACATGGACATGCTGTTTATGCAGTAATGGACCCAGAATGCAGACACAGAGGGGACAGCAGTGAAGAAGGTGAGTATTTCCTTTATGCAGGAATGAAGAGAGAGCGGCTGGCGCTGGCAACCCTGTGGGGACAGAAGGACAGAGTGGTAAGGCCTAATAAGGAGCAGCAGTCTAGAATGAACTTGAACTAGAACTTTTCTCACTGTTCAGGAGCTGCTGTCCACGGGGAGTAGATATGCACCAGCCGATGTCTTCGTGTGGAGGTGAGGGGAGAGCAGACTGCGGGGAAGAGGAGAGGTTCCCCGGGCCCGGGGACTTAAGGTGAGGATTGCTGTTAATAGTGGTTGAGACTTACAGATTGTAAAGGAGAGGATTCAGGCAGGAGTGGAGAGCCGCCACAGTAAGTATGGTAACAGGTTTCCTAGGTCCACCTCTGGAAGCAGTCCTGGTAGGACATTCCTGGGAGAGAATAAGGAGGTGAGGAGTAATTTTGGCAGAGGGTTAAATATAGGCTTACTTGGCTCCCACGCAGGAAGAAGGCGAGGGCAGGCGCCAGTTGCAAGTGAGTACACACAGAAAGAGATTCTGCTGACGACATGGAATGAGGTCCAACAGCTGTGAGCCTGAAGTCTGAGGTCATATTTAATGATGGAAGTAAAAGTCTGGTAATACAAGTCATCAACCATTAGGGCATAATTCAGATTTAACTGAACAAACCTCCCGATGATAACTATTTTTTGCAAAAAAACAAAAACAAAAAACAAAACAAAACTCAAAATGCACTGTTCCAAATTATAATGCATAACAGTTTCAAAACATTTTATTTGTTGTAAAGAACTGAAGACGGCCATTTGTTGAATTTGCAGCATTAGGAGATCATATTGTCTGAAACCAAAAACTATTTCAATCAAAGCATGTTAACAGGCCAAGTTACATGCTAACATAAGAGCCCTTCTTTGATATCAATCAATCAATCAAACTTTATTTATAAAGCACTTTTCATACAGTGTAGCAGCTCAAAGTGCTGTACAAAATAACAACATACACCAAAAGCCAAAATATAGTGTCAGCCACCCACACACACAAACAACACACCAACTTTAAAAAAAAAAAAATACCCCCCCCCCCCCACACACACACACACATAAAACATTAAAACTGAACTGAGTGTCATAAATGGCCCTTTCAGGGCAGAAATGAGGCACCGATCGCCTGCTGTGAGTTTGCACATTTAATGATAAAGAACACAAATAACAACCATGAAGCGTAACTTTCAAAAGACAAAAAAATAACCAGGAAGGGTAACTTACAATAGATACAGTAGGCAAAGCTGAGGCTGAGCAGAATAAACAGGAATCAAAATGCAGGAATTCCTGCCTGGGCATAGAGAAGGTTGCTGCGAGGACTGAAACACGCAAGCGACCTTAAATAGGCAGCTGGGGAGAAACCAAAATGTGGAACAGCTGTGGATGCATGAGTAAGAACATAATGAAGGACAACTAAACAGCTGTGACAGGCCGCAAACAGATGTGACAGGAGGAAGTAACCAAACGGAGATGTCAAAATAAAGCACAAACCAAAATGGAAGAAAATCAAGAACAAATAAAATCTTAAGATCAGAGCACGGTTCTGGCTCACGCTCGGAATCACGACAGCGCCCCTTCCTTAAGGGGTGGAACCCAGACACCCTGACGTAACATCAAAAGGGACAAAAATACCCCCCCCCCCCCGCAACAGGAATAACCCCCAAAACAGTTCCCGGGAGGGTGGGGGGGGATCCAGGCCTGGAGGGAGAGACACAAAACAAATAAAAACACACATAACCCCTAACACAACCAAATATGGCGCTAAGGGAACCTGCAATACTGGGTGACCGAGGGAACAGTTCAGGTGGTCTTCCAAAGTCCCACCTCCTCCCGACAATCAGGTGGAAAAGGTCAGGCGGCCTACCAGGTCTCCCCAGCCACCAAAATGGAGAAAAGAGTTCATTGGGTGGCCTTCCATGTTTCTGAAGCCACCCAAGCAACCCAGAGAGTTCATCAGGCGGTCTCCCCGTATCTCTAGGCCAATGGGTCACAGAGCACCACACACCTCTCCCCGGAGGCAGCAGTTGAAATCCGTGCTTACCGCGGACCCCAGAGGCCAGGAGATGGGCACCTGATGAAAGGGATGGCGAAGAATGAACCACAATAGAACCAGAAGTAGGGAGAGGACCCGTAGTGACCTTGGGCATTTGCGCAGCACCCCCGGTGGCCCCAGACTGAGGCATAGTGGCACCCTCATTGGCCCCGGACTGAGGCGTAGCAGCACCCTTGGTGGCCCCAGACTGAGGTGTAGCAAGCACCTGCGGTGGAACCAGACTGGAGCAGAGCTGCACCCGTGGTGGACCTGGACTGGGACAGAGCTGCACCCACGGTGGATACGGACTGGGACAGAGCTGCACCTGTGGTGGACCCGGACTGGGACAGAGCTGCATTCTCGGTGGACCCAGTCTGGGACAGAGCTGCACCCACGACGACCTCAGCGGGAGGGGGAGCAGCACTCATGGAGGTCCTGGGCTGGGACGGAGCACCCGTGACGACCTCAGCGGGAGGAGCTGAACCCACGAAGACCTCAGGCGGTGAGCCTGAACCCACGGAGACCTCTGGCATTGCTGGATGATCCTCAGTGACCCTGGGTAAAAGCTCAGATGGGAGAGGCAGAGGAACAGGGTCAGGGTCACCAGTGGCAGTGGAGCCTGGTGAGGTGAGCTCAGGCACAGCTGATGGCTGCACCTGGCTCTCCCCATCAAGAGCCAGGCAAGATCTCTCCAACACAGAAACAACAAAAACAAAGGAGACTGAGCTCAAGCTCCCTCGCTGTCCAGGACTCCGTCGACCCAGACGACGATGTCTCGGGCCTGACCCTCTGGAAGTCCAGCTTGGACCCTGCTGTGGCGGCCCCAGCAGCAGGCATGATGGTCAATGCAGTCCTGGGACCCCCTCAGCGATGTGATCCACACAGGTGGCTCGCCTGGCATGGCGACAGGAGGTCTGCTCCCTGTTGGGGATGTTTACTCGTTGGCGCAGGTTCCGGATTGCAGGCAGCACTCTCCCTCCATCTAGACCAGGGGTGTCAAACTCATTCCCTGGAGGGCCAAGACCCTGCATGTTTTGCTTCTACCCAGTGTCATCAGCAGGTGTTTTCACTGATCAGCAATCAGTGTGAAGAAATTCAGTGAAATCACCTGCTGAAGACACTGGGTGGAGGTAAAACCTGCAGGGTCTTGGCCCTCCATGGAATGAGTTTGACACCTGTGATCTAGACCATGGCTGTGGGAATGGAACCAGGTTCTCCAAGGCCACAGGCTCCTCCTCTGTCCGGTGGCTTAATCGTGGAACTGGCGGACACTCGGGGCATAGGGGGAGACACAAAAAGAGCAGGTGAAGCTTTTACGGCTGCAGCAGGCGGTGAGGACTCAGTGGGCTGCAATGACTGAGCCTCACCCCCGGGAATCAAGCAAGGTAATTCATATGATGGTGATAAGGGATGAAAAAGCACTTGCCTGCGTTCCCGGGGCACGGTGGTTTCTGTTACAGCAGGCACAGTATCATCCCTCTCCGTGGCTGCAGTGATAGTGGGCCCCCCTGGAGAACATGGAGGAACCACCCCTGCAGCCTCGATGATGGGCAAAACTGGGGGAGAGACAGCCGGAGTCTCAGCAGCGAGAGGAGGTGCCATGTAGAAGGGAGAAACAGCAGCGATGACCCAGGGGGAGTGAGCTGATGAGACAGCCGAAGAGGAAACCATTTATTTACCTTTTGTTCTTATTAAAGACAAAAAATAGAAAGGAGATGTTTTTACCTTCTTTACATGTATCGATTGTTCACTGCAGCCTTCGTCAGAAGTGTCAGCTGATTGCTGCGAGGTGTCATTTTATCAGCTGACTTTCGTAGGCCGGGCCAGCCCAGCAGACCTGTCAGATCCACCGAGCCGGCTCCACTTTCCACCATCCAATGGTCTCTGGAGAAAGTCAGCTGATTGGAGCACGGTTTGGGCCCGCGCTCGGAATCACGACACTGAGGAAGCGCTACTATCAGTGAGGAAAAACCAGAGGTAATAAGACATGAAACCAAGCAATAACAAGTTTAAAAAAAGTTGAAACAGGATAACTACAAATAAAAAACAGGATAAAATAGTTTAAAACAGGATAAAAAGGTGTAAGAAAAAGTAAAACGGGGAAAAGCAAAAATAATTTAAATAAAAGCCAGGTCAAAAAGGTAGGTCTTTACTTTGGTTTCAAAAGTATCAACATTCTCTGCTGCCCTCAGGTCTTCAGGAAGGCTGTTCCACAGACGTGGACAATAATGACAGAAAGCCGTCTCACCGTGAGTTTTGGTTCTGACTTTAGGAATGATTAAAAAGCTTTGACCTGAAGACCTGAGGGTTCTTGAAGGCTCATAATATAAAAGCAATTCTAATAAATAATCAGGGCTGAGACCAATAAGAGCCTTAAAAACCAATAAAAGAACCTTAAAATCTATTCTGAAGCTGACAGGAAGCCAATGCAGCTAATGATATAACCTTTGCTTGAATTTCTTTGGAATAAGTCAGAATAGCCTCCCACAGCTGCTGTTTTGATGTGAACTGCATCCCACCCTCATAGATATTTTGTGTGAGGATGCTCCAGAGGTTCTCAAAAGGGTTGATGTCAGGGGAGGATGGGGGCCACACCACGAGTTTCTCTCCTTTTATGCCCATTGCAGACAATGACACAGAGGTATTCTTTGCAGCATGAGATGCTGCATTGTCATGCATGAAGATATTTAGCTCGGGAAGGCACACATTTTCACACCTTCAGGGACCCTAAAGGGGCCTAACAGCTCTCCCTCCATGATTCCGGCCCAAAACATGACTCTGCCACCTCCTTGCTGATGTTGCAGCCTTGTTGGGACATGGTGGCCATCCACCAATAATCCACTACTCCATCCATCTGGACCATCCAGGGTTGCACGGCACTCATCAGTAAACAAGTTTGACAACTAGTCTTCATGTATTTCGGGGCCCACTGCAACCGTTTCTGCTTGTGAGCATTGGCTAGGGGTGGCCAAATAGTAGGTTTATGCACAACTGCAAGCCCCTGGAGGATCCTACACCTTGAGGTATGTGGGACTCCAGAAGCACCAGCAGCTTCAAATACTTGCTTTCTGCTTTGTAATGGCATTTTAGCAGCTGCTCTCTTAATCCGATGATTTTGTCTTGCAGAAACCTTCCTCATTATGCCTTTATCTGCACAAACCCATCTGTGCTCTGAATCAGCCACAAAGTTCTTCACAGTACGATGATTATGCTTAAGTTTTCATGAAATATCTAATGTTTTCATACCTTGTCCAGGGCATTGCACTACTGACACTTTACGGCAGCAGAGAGATCCTTTTTCTTTCTCATATTACTTGAAACCTGTGGCATGCTCAATAATGTGGAACATCCTTTTCACGTAGTTTTCCTTTAATTGGGCTCACCTGGCAAACTAATTATGACAGGTGTCTGAGATTAATATCAGTGATCCAAAGAGCCCTGAGACACAGTACCATCCATGAGTTTAATTGGAAAAAAAAAGAATGTTTATGACACTAAACTCCTATTTGCATAATACTTTCAATCTGTCTGTCAGTAGGGGGTTAGCTTATATTTTTGTTTTCTTTAGGTTTCAGTCATCCTAACAGACAGCCCTGTTCCCACTGTTTTCACAAAGTCAGTTAATAATATATCTCATGTCATTCTGTAATATTTTGTTATATTTTTGCCGTAATGCTACATCGAACTGTTAGCATTAGCTTCTCCAGGGACTGGTCATATCCTATCGACTGCTTAAACCACATGCCCCTGCCACCAGTGATGCTTTACATTGTGTTCCAAATTATGAAACACACCGTGTTCCAAATTATTATTATTGTGTATAATATTGTAAAGTCGGGGCCATTTTAAGGGGGGCAGGGATTTCCCAGCATGCTTTGCCAGTTGAAAACGTTACTGTGTGTGTGTATTAAATGTGTTATTACTGAGTTATACTGCTGTGTCATTATAACTGCGTTATAATGACACAGCAGTGTTTAGCAGGATTAGGGCAAGATGTATCATGTGTGTGTAACCATGATTGAAACGGAGGTCTGGGAGAATGACCTCCCCTCCTCTCTGTGCTCAGAAGTAAGTTGGGGGTTGGCGGTGTGTAAATAAAGCCTGTTCATCACAACCATCTTGCTCCACTTCTTTGTGTGAACCTTGCCAACGTCACAATATTTTGAAACAGTGCATTTTGAGGTTTTTTTTATTTTTGCAAAAAAATAGTTATCATTGGTAGGTTCAATAAAATTTGAATTATGCTCTAACGGTTGATGACTTGAAAATTATACATTCATTTGCATCGACTATTTAGGAAAATCAGAGACAAATATCATTTACATAATAATTTGGAACGCGGTGTATTTCATTCAGTTTACATTAGCTGGCTCAGGCTCGCTATCTGAGCTAGGAGCTAGCCAGCTAAGATTAGCAATAAATGCTAGCTCTTTGAGCTCAGTGATGTCACTGAGCAGCGAGTTGTCTCTCAGCGATCTCTCAATGAACACCAAATTTTTCCACCCCGAAGGTAGGGACGGCTGAGACATCAGTGAGGAATCCTGAGCGTTCGATGAAAGACCAACAGGGTTGACTTTCAGATCACAGCGAGCATGTCTACGTAGATCCCACCAAAGGTTAACCCTCGGGGATCTAACCACGTGCATGCGCAATAGCGTCACAAGGCCACTTAGGACGACGTAGCTGTTATGTCTGAGAAATGACGGAAAAGGAGGCGAGTCTTCATGTATCAAACAACTAACTTTATTACACAGAACTGGGGTTTATAAACTGAGTGGGCCGTGCCCGCCTGACGTCACCCTGTGGGTGGGCACGGCATCCCAGACACACATATCTCACACACCACATTTCTCCCCCCCTCAAAAAAAATGTCAAGCATACAGGAAACCCACCCAAATTTGGTAACCTGAATCACACACTAAGAACAGGGAGAGTAATATACTGTAAGAAAACAACCTATCACATTCACACCAAAATAACCAAAAATGGACCACGTCTCTTTAAAATACATAAAATAATCCCATATTACACACACACACACACATTATATATATATATATATATATATATATATATATATGCAGATATTTACACCAGAAAATAAAACTTTAGGTAACCCCAACGTTTCTGGGTAGCCACCATCACCCTCGTCGGGCCCGCTCACCAACCTGGGCCCCTCACCGCTGCATTCAATGCTCTTGCTGTTTATGCTCTGCTGCGCCGTCACCGTGTCCTGCGGCTGTTGCTCCTCCTCGGGACATGCACCATCACCCTTGTAGGGCCCGCTCACCGACCTGGGCTCCTCACTGCTGCGTCCCGTGCTCTCGATGTTGGTGCTCTGCTATGCTGTCACCGTGTCCTGCGGCTGCTGCTCCTCCCCGGGGCCTTCAGCCTGCCTGGACTTGCTCGCCGCCTTTTGGCGTGAAGTTAGCTCCACAGCTAGCCCATCAGTTCCTGGCGCTAAGAGCTCCATCACACGCAGCTTCACAGCCCTCGTCTGACCGTCGAAGTACCTGGCCAGCCGCTTGACAGCATCCTTGTAGAAGTTCGCTCCACCCAGAGCACCGAGGATCCTTTGGCCCTCCGCACTGAGATTGTGGGACAGAAGTGCCCGCCGACGTCTCCCGTCTAGCCTGTGTAGGCCCAGCACCCTAATATACTCCTCAAATGAGGCTCTCCACTCCGGCCAGAGGATCACAGGCTCCAGAAATGGCGCCAACGGCCGAGGCAACCAGCATGCTCCCATTAGACTCCTCGTCGCCAAATGTTATGTCTGAGAAATGACGGAAAAGGAGGCGAGTCTTCATGCAGCAAACAACTAACTTTATTACACAGAACTGGGGTTTATATACAGAGTGGGCCGTGCCCGCCTGACGTCACCCTGTGGGTGGGCACGGCATCCCAGACACACATATCTCACACACCACAGTAGCAAGAACACACAGCGTTGCAGTGCCACCGTTTCAGCTTGTGTCGAAAGGGGAGATTTGAAATTCTCTCTCAGTTTTTAAACTGTGTTCATAAGGCAAGTAAAACCAGAGTTATAAGAAAATAATTTTCTGAATATTTCTGAAAATGTTTGTCTGAATATATTCATCATGTTTGGTACGCGTTTGGAGCAGCAAAAAATGGTAAAAACGGAAAATGAAATGAAGTGAAAGTGCGGATTGAAAACAGTGTTTTACGTTGATAGACCATGTATACAGGTGGGATGGGCAGGCGCGGCGTTTCTTTCCATATATTTGTCATTTTTTGTCATTTTACTTGACTTGATTTTACAAAATGGAAAAAAGTGGTAAGATCAGCTGATAATGGCGTATCATCACATGGGGTAATGACGTGTGCCGAGCTGAACTTCCAGGACATTTAAATTTTAAATTTCTCATTATATATATAAAAAGTTTGGGGTCACCCAGACAATTATTTTGTGTTTTCCATGAAAAGTCACACTTATTTACCACCATGAGTTGTAAAATGAATAGAAAATATAGTCAAGACATTGACAAGGTTAGAAATAATGATTTGTATTTGAAATAATATTTTTTTCTAGATACTCAACCTGCTCAAAGGAAGGCCAGTTTTATAGCTTCTCTAACCAGCTAAACTGTTTTCAGCTGTGCTAACATGATTGCACAAGGGTTTTCTAATCATCCATTAGCCTTCTGACGCAATGAGCAAACACATTGTACCATTAGAACACTGGAGTGATAGTTGCTGGAAATGGGCCTCTATACACCTATGTAGATATTGCACCAAAAACCAGACATTTGCAGCTAGAATAGTCATTTACCACATTAGCAATGTATATTAGATATTAGAGTGTATTTCTGATTAGTTTAAAGTTATCTTCATTGAAAAAAACAGTGCTTTTCTTCTCGTGACCCCAAACTTTTGAATGGTAGTGTATATATATAAATTACTGGTGCTGGATGATTAAAAGCTTTAATCGTGATTAATAATGTGCTTTCCATACAGATACAGTGTACCTTAAGTCGATAATTTTTCAAATTTGTCATACTGTTATGAACATGGGAGTGGACAAGTATGCTTGCTGTCTTCACCTGCAGATTTATTAAAGCTCTCAACATATCCAAAATGACAAAAACTGTCCAGAATATTCTCCAGAAAATTTTCAAAAGTAGACTGCATGTGCAAACAACAGAATGCCAGGGCTCAATAACATCACTGAACAACAACCAGCCAGCAGCCACAAATGGAGCTTGAGCTTTCTCTCATAGCAAATATCCACTGCTTTTAGACAGATCAACACAAAACCATGGACCTCGTGTGTCACAACAGACACAATTTCCCTTTTAGCAGAAAAATTGCAAACATAAACAAACAACTGTCTCGCTCGTGATGACACCCCACCGTGCTGCAAAAACGGCGCAGGAGTGAATGGACATTACAAACACAGCTTGAGAATTTTTTTAGACTGGTACTCACCAACAGTTGGACCCAAAGCTATGAGGATGAAAACAGGCAGATTTCTCTCCATGTCAGTTGCTGGAGGTCAGCTATAACCTAGCATGTAGCTACTAGCCAGCTAGCTAGCTTCCACAGAAGAAGAACAACCCAACATCCAGGCGAAGTTTTGGAGGAGGCTGTAACAATTATCCAGGCGAGAGTTCCAACAGATAACGTTGTAAACTTAAACATGACAGCACTTTGGGGATTTTCATGGCTGTAATCCAGTTTACTTGACTTAGCAATGTCTGCATGGCGCGCACAGTGTCTGTGGCCAGAACAGCTTTGGTACGGAGAGCCGCTAGGACAAAAAGCACTGTTTGCGCTTTCTGCCGTTAACTGCTGTTATTCCCAATCACAAAATTTGTCACTGTTAACGGGGGCAAGGCATTAACAGGTGATTAATGTGATAACACCAACACCACTAATATAAATATATATAATATAAATATATACAGCCGTGGACAAAATTGTTGGTACCCCTCTGTTAATGAAAGAAAAACCCACAATGGTCACATAAATAACTTGAATCTGACAAAAGTGGTAATAAATAAAAATTCTATGAAAATTAACCAATGAAAATCAGACAATGCTTTTGAATTGTGGTTCAACAGAATTACTTTAAAAAACAAACTCATGAAACAGGCCTGGACAAAAATGATGGTACCCCTAGAAAAGATTGAAAATAATGTGACCATAGGGACATGTTCAGCCAAGATGTGTCCTCTAATTAACATCACAGGTGTCTACAAACTTGTAATCAGTCAGTCGGCCTATTTAAAGGGTGACAAGTAGTCACTGTGCTGTTTGGTGACATGGTGTTTACCACACTAAACATGGACCAGAGGAAGCAAAGGAGAGAGTTGTCTCAGGAGATTAGAAAGAAAATTATAGACAAGCATGTTAAAAATAAAGGCTATAAGACCATCTCCAAGCAGCTTGATGTTCCTGTGACTGCAGTTGCACATATTATTCAGAAATTTAAGATCCACGGAACTGTAACCAACCTCCCTGGACGTGGCCGCAGGAGGAGACGGATAATACAAATGGTAACAAAAGAGCCCAGAACAACCTCTAAACACATTCATGGTGAACTCCAAGGTCAAGGTACATCAGTGTCAGATCGCACCATCCATCGTTGTTTGAGCCAAAGTGGACTTCATGGGAGACGACCAAGGAGGACACTACTGTTGAAAACAAATCATAAAAAAGCCAGACTGGAATTTGCCAAACTGCATGTTGACAAGCCACAAAGCTTCTGGGAGAATGTCCTATGGACAGACGAGACAAAACTGGAACTTTTTGGCAAGGCACATCAGCGCTATGTTCACAGATGCAACTAGAAAAGCACTCGGAGAGCGCAGACCTCCGCCAAGCGCCACAGTTCCCCCCATACAGTGTTTGTGTGTACGTTTTCAGATTCCTTGACCATGAAAACATATGACTAGCAATTGGATTGACAATGATAGGATTAGTGGTTCAGTAGCAAAAGCATTACCTCCTTGGCGGAGGTAATAAACTGAAGTGTTGGTGTTGTGTGCATCTCCTCCATCTCCAAACTCCCAGGCTGCGGGCGTTGCAATTGAATGAATGAATGAATGAATCTTTATTTCGAATAGATTAAGAGTACAGGTTAAAAGAAAGTGAATAATATAACAAAGGGGGAAAGAAAATCCAACAAGGTCAAATTAGACAATACCTCCTCTGATTATACAGTTCAACATAAGTTATCCGAAATGGGTGATGGCTGAAGCCGCAGCTTATATTGCCCACCCATGTTCCATCCAAGAATTCAAAAGAAAAAAACAAAAGAAATCATGGCCCAACTGCGTACAACCCACAGGCCAAAGGGTTATGCGAGTGTTTTCATAGATCACTGAAAGCAGCACTGAGGGCTTCACTGACGGATGCAAATTGGGTAGACAGGTTGGTATGGGTTTTATTGGGGTTGCGCTCCGCGGCGAAAGAGGATTTGAAAACTTCCCCGGCAGAGAGCTTCTTTTTGCGCAGCTACTATGGCTGCCTGTGGAATTTCTGCCAAATAATCCGGCGGCGGACAGCCGCCCGTCTGAGCTTTTGCAGCGTAGCGCAAACACAGGCACACAGGCACGCTGGCGAGCCCTGCCCACCACTGTGTTCCACGTGCTTTTGTGCCTAAAACTTTGAAGAAGGCGGAGTTTGTGTTCGTCAGACACGACGAGCAGCACCCTCCATTGGGCCTGCACACATGTTGAAAATGGCCGTATCTCACAATGTTAAAGAATCCTTTAAAAAATTCCTGTATCCAGACGGTGATCCGGATCATCCCCAAAATTTAATCAGTTCTTCCTTGTACCATTTCTAACAATGCCTGAAAGTTTCATTGAAATCCGTCAAAAACTTTTTGAGTTATCTTGCTAACCAACAGACAGACAAACAAACAAACAGACAGACAAACGCTGGCAAAAACATAACCTCCTCCTGGCCTCCGGCCTGGCGGAGGTAAAAATGAAGCATACCAAGAAAAGAACACTGTCCCTACTGTGAAACATGGAGGAGGTTCTGTTATGTTCTGGGGCTGCTTTGCCCTCTGTACAGAGGTACCCCTCTGTTAATGAAAGAAAAACCCACAATGGTCACAGAAATAACTTGAATCTGACAAAAGTGGTAATAAATAAAAATTCTATGAAAATTAACCAATGAAAATCAGACAATGCTTTTGAATTCTGGTTCAACAGAATTATTTTAAAAAACAAACTCATGAAACAGGCCTGGACAAAAATGATGGTATACCCTTAACTTAATATTTTGTTGCACAACCTTTTGAGGCAATCACTGCAATCAAACGATTTCTGTAACTGTCAATGAGACTTCTGCACCTCTCAGCAGGTATTTTGGCCCACTCCTCATGAGCAAACTGCTCCAGTTGTCTCAGGTTTGAAGGGTGCCTTCTCCAGACGGCATGTTTCAGTTCCTTCCACAGATGTTCAATAGGATTTAGATCAGGGCTCATAGAAGGCCACTTTAGAATAGTCCAATGTTTGGCTCTTAGCCATTCTTGGGTGTTTTTAGCTGTGTGTTTTGGGTCATTATCCTGTTGCGAGACCCATGACCTGCAATTGAGACCAAGCTGTCTGACACTGGGCAGCACATTTCTCTCTAGAATACCTTGATAGTCTTGAGATTTCATTATACCCTGCACAGATTCAAGATACCCTGTGCCAGATGCAGCAAAGCAGCCCCAGAACGCAACAGAAACTCCTCCATGTTTCACAATAGGGACAGTGTTCTTTTCTTGGTATGCTTCATTTTTGCGTCTGTGAACATAGAGCTGATGTGCCTTGCCAAAAAGTTCCAGTTTTGTCTCGTCTGTCCATAGGACATTCTCCCAGAAGCTTTGTGGCTTGTTAACATTCAGTCTGGCAAATTCCAGTCTGGCTTTTTTATGATTTGTTTTCAACAGTGGTGTCCTCCTTGGTCGTCTCCCATGAAGTCCACTTTGGCTCAAACAACGACGGACGGTGCGATCGGATCTTAAATTTCTGAATAACATGTGCAGCTGTAGTCACAGGAACATCAAGCTGCTTGGAGATGGTCTTGTAGCCTTAACCTTTAACATGTTTGTCTATAATTTTCTTTCTAATCTCCTGACACAACTCTCTCCTTTGCTTCCTCTGGTCCGTGTTTAGTGTGGTACACACCATGTCACTAAACAGCACAGTGACTACTTGTCACCCTTTAAATAGGCCGGCTGACTGATTACAAGTTTGTAGACACCTGTGATGTTAATTAGAGGACACATCTTCGTTGAACATGTCCCTATCTTTTCTAGGGGTACCATCATTTTTGTCCAGGCCTGTTTCATGAGTTTGTTTTTTAAAGTAATTCTGTTGAACCACAACTCAAAAGCATTGTCTGATTTTCATTGGTTAATTTTCATAGAATTTTAATTTCTTACCACTTTTGTCAGATTCAAATTATTTCTGTGACTATTGTGGGTTTTTCTTTCTAACAGAGGGGTACCAACAATTTTGTCCACGTCTGTATATATCAACAACAAAGGTGATGGTCAGAGCTGTAGTAACTATAGAGGCATAAAGTTAACCCCTTAACGCCTGAATTTATTTTCAATTATGAAAAAAAAATTTCACTTGTGTTTTTGCTTTCAAGTAGATACTAAATTAAGTTGAGAAAGTTAATTTGACTATAGCACATAAAATAGATATAATTTTAGGTATGATGCAACTTAGCGAAAACAGGCATCTATGGTTAAAAAAAAAAATGGTAAAAAAGCACCTGTTCCCATCTCAAGTATGAAGAATCTTTTATTTATGCAACAAAGTTATTTTCAGTATTTTCAACTCTCATGACTGCCAAACTATAACCCTAACACTAACCCTAACCCTAACCCTAGCAATCAGGAAATGGATGGTGCTCCATCTCTGACCGTTCCTCCGAGAAACTAATGCTTGCAAAATGTTCCTAGGTATGTGTTGGAAGTGCTCCAACCGGAAGTGGAGGAATACAGACGGTATTTTGGTTGCATTTGGAGCGGAAGCGGTTTGATGCGAATTCGCAACAACAGGCGTCAAGGGGTTAATCAGCCATACTATGAAGGTATGGGAAAGAGTTGAAGCTAGGTTAGGAGAGGTGAGCAGCAGTACGGTTTCATGCCAAGAAAGAGTACTACAGATGCAATGTTTGCTCTAAGAGTGTTGATAGAGAAGTATAGAGAAGGTCAGAAGGAGTTGCACTGTGTCTTTGTGGATCCAGAGAAAGCATATGATAGGGTGCCAAGAGAGGAAGTGTGGTACTGTATTAGAGAAAGTCAGGAGTGGCAGAGAAGTATGTGAAAGTGGTGCAGGACGTGTATGAGGACAGCGAGATGGTGGTGAGGTGTGCTGTAGGAGTGACAGCTGGGTTCAAGGTGCGGGTAGGGTTACATCAAGGATCGGCCCTGAGCCCCTTCTTGTTTGCCATGGTGATGGACAGGGTTACAGATGAGGTCAGGCAGGAGTCTCCGTGGACTATGATGTTTGCAGACGACATTGTGACCTATAGTGAGAGTAGGGAGCAGGTGGAAGAGAACCTGGGGAGGTGGACATATGCTCTGGAGAGAAGAGGAGTGAAAGCCAGTAGAAGCAAGACAGAATACATGACTGTGAATGAGAGCGAGGCAGGTGTAACAGTGAAGATGGAAGGAGTAGAGGTAGTGAAAGTAGATGAGTTTAAATACCTGGGGTCAGCCATCTAAAGCAATGGAAAATGCACAAGAGAGGTGAAGAAGAGAGTCCAGGCAGGGTGGAGTGGGTGGAGAAGAGTGTCAGGCATGATTTGTGACAGAAAGGTAGCAGCCAGAGTGATAGGGAAGATTTACAAGATGGAAGCGATACCTGCTATGATGCATTGTTTGGAGATGGGGGCGCTGACAAAAAGACAGGAAATGAAGCTGAAGGTGGCAGAGTTTAAGATGCTAAGATTTTCATTGAGAGTGACTAGGAGGGACAAGATTAGAAATGAGTATATCAGAGGGACGGCTCAGGTTGAGCGGTTTGGAGACAAAGTAAGAGAGGCAAGAATGAGATGATGTGTGCAGAGGAGGGATAGTGGATATATTGGACAGAGGATGTTGAAGATGGAGCTGCCAGGCGGGAGGAAAAGAGGAAGACCACAGAGAAGATTCATGGATGTAGTGAAGGAGGACATGGAGAGGACCGGTGTCACAGAGGAAGATGAAGGGATAGGGTGAGATGGAGGCAGATGATCTGCTGTGGCGACTCCTGAAGGGAGCAGCTGAAAAAAGAAGAAGATGGATATTATAAATATATAATATAATTAATATAATATATATGTCATTTTTTGTCATTTTACAAAATGGAAAAAAGTGGTCAGATCAGCTGAAAGTGTTGCGTAGACAAGCTGATGTGCCCCTCCGTGTTGTTGTGGACAGGAACTGCTTTTTTGAGTGAATTGTACAAAGAAACGCCTGAACACTGCCTGCATTTTCATGTAAGTAGCTGTACTGTATATAACTTTGTTGTTTGCTAGATTTTTACATAAGTTTTTGAAATTAACAATTTAGATTTGCATCCCGACTTATAAACATGGTTTGTTAGAAATGTTTGTGGGTTTCACAGTAAAAAAAAATCAAACTTTTTCATAGTTGGACTTTTATGTTTTTTGTGTGATTTTAGGTCCAGTGTGTTAATACAGTAGTACAGTAATACACTATGCAAAAATGAAAAGGAAATATGTGAGGTTGTGCTGAAACAAATGACTCCAAACAAAGCAAGGTAAAGGTTTTTAATATGAAATGTTAAGGTAAAATCAAAAGTAGACAAAAACGCCCAATAACACCCTGGATTCTCAAGGGTTAAAACTCAAGGCTGTGTTCTGTGTCCATGTGGGTTTGTCCGTGGATTCCATGTTGGTCCCATCTGTGTTTGCCCACATAGACTTTACCTGTTTACTTGTTTTTAACTTATTTTCTCATAAATTTGCTATTTTCTTGTAAAAGTGTGCCCCCCCAATTTGATACACTTTTCCTGAAAATTTGAAACTTTCTCATAAATTTGTCACTTTTTAACTGTATTCCTGCAACTTTTTCCTCATAAATTTTTTACTTTTTTCCTTGTAAATTTGCTATTTTCTTGCAAATTTGTGAGTTTTTCTGGCATAAATTTGCAAAATTTTTCTTGTAAATTTGGAACTTTCTCAAAAATGTTAACTTTTTTGGAACTGTAAACTTACAACTTTTTTTCTTATAAATTTGGGACTTTTTTCTTACAAATTTTCAACTTATTTACTCATATACAGTATTTACTACTTTTTGGGTTAATTTGCAACTTTTTCTAATTTTTTACTCATAAATTTGTGACTTTTTTCTTGTAAATTTGCAACATTTTTCTTGTAAATTTGTTAAATTTTTCTTGTAAATTTGCTAAATTTTTCTTGTAAATTTGTAACTCTTTTCAAGTAATTTTGCAATTTTTTTCTTGTAAATTTGCAGTGTTTTTCTCCTAAATTTCCACTTTTTTCTCATAAATTTGCAACTTTTTGTAGTGAATTTAGGACTTTTTTTTCTCATAAATTTGTTAGTTTTTCTTGTAAAATTGTGACTTTTTCTTGCAAATTTGTTAACTTTTTTTGTAATTTTTCTTTCTCATAAATTTGTAACTTTTTTTCTTGTAAATTTGCTGAATTTTTCTTTTAAGTGTGTAACTCTTTCCAAGTAATTTCACAATTTTTTTGTAAAGTTTCACTTTTTTCTCATAAATTTTCACTTTTTCTCATAAACTTGTGACTATTTTCTCATGAACTTGCTACAGTTTTTTTGTAAATCTGTCACTTTTTTTCTTACAAATTTATGAGAAAAAAGTGAAAATTTTTGACTTTTTTGCGTAACTTTAGCTGTGGCACCGGCGTTACTGAAACGTGTTCGCCACATGCGGGGCCCAGACGGGTTTAAAGCGGGTAAACAGTTTACGGCTCACCTGCACCATCTCAGCACTGAAGATCTCCTGAACGGCCCCAAACCTGAGCCTCCTCATTACTGTGCTGTGTAACAATCATCACGCCAGCGTAGAGAAGGGGGGACGCTACACGTGAGCAGCTGCCTAAATTGCAGCTTGCTCCCTAATCCAGAGAGAATTAGGGCCCTTCCTGTGTACCAGGCCTCCTCCCGGTCGAGGGCCCCTGTCCTGTTTAGATTTGTGAGCTTGATAAACTCAGTGGCCAACAGGTCTGCTATGAGTGGGAAACAGCAGAAGCACGGGGGTGGGGGGGGCTCACATTTTCTCATAGCCAAAGTCAACCGGGGGATAATAGCTCGGCCCTAATGGGGCTCAGTGCAGGCATTATCTGCCCCCCCCCCCCCACTTCCTCTTTGTTCATGTTCATCCCTCGCTCCATCCGCTGGACTTTCGACCTTTTTCGGTTTGGTTCCAGGTAGACGTCCTCCCCCCTTCCCCATTAGCAAACACAGAAGTCTGAACTCCAATCAGGATATGAGACAAATGCTCTGGATACAGTCCCCCCCCCCCCACCTCCCCGTCATATCCGTGCACTGACAGATAAGCCCTGGTTTTGTCTTTTCCCATGATAGCACCACAGGGACGAGCTGCGGTGGTGGTGACGGACTTGGTCTGGTGATTACAGCCTCGGTGTGAGGCGGTTGTGTCAGGAGAGAACTGTTTGTCGGCTGAGGTTAAGTAACGAGTGTCGTCGTGAAGAATTAAGGGGGGGGACGTGTGCACACACCTCAAGAGCTGGGTCGCCCGTCTGAAGTGATTACAAGGTCATTATATGGTGGAAAAGCTAATGATGCGCTGCTCAACTATTCTATCATGGAAAAGAGGCATCAAATGAAAGAAAAAGGGCATCTCTTCTTAACGAAATCATTTTCACATCAGGAACAGCATGCCAAAATACTTTCCCGCAAAAAAGCTGCTCCTATTTGTCAAATCCTCCGCTGCCCTAATCTCTCAATATTGGGCGATGAATATTATTCTGGTGGGAGACGGGGGCTGATGGAAGGTGATGGCGGCGGAGGGCGGGCACGCTGGGGTTGTTTTTAATAAGCACACTTCATCTTGTGTCGCGGGGAGGGGGGGGGGGGTAAAAGGAGTTAAATAAATAAATAAATAATATTAGGATGGTTGTCGGGCTCGCTTCGCCTTCTCGCAGGTGATGGAACATGAGCCAAAGGGGTGAACGGCGTCTGTCTGGGTGAACGGCTGGCGACGGGCCTGTTGCTAGGCTGAGAGAAGCGGCGCGTTCAGCTCACAGAAACAAGAGAAGCACGGTGGCGGTGGAGGACCTTAACGCGGCCAACGAGGAGGACCTGTGGAGCTGGCCTGGAGGAGCAAAGTCAGCCAGGAGATGGGCCTCTGCTCCAGGGCTGTTTCGAGCTTTTCTGGGGGCCACTACGCATGTCTGGGGAGGCCCTTATTTTTGGTGTGGGGACAAGTGCAAACCTTTTTATATATTTTAAAAAACAAAAAAACATTTAAAAATAAATTTGTGTCCTTGTCTAGATGGACTAAAATAAATGGAAGCATTACATAGAATAAAGATTTATGCAGCAGCCATTTGAACGCTAAAATTTTACAAGAAAGAAAGTTGTAAACTTATGGGAAAAAAGCAAATTTCCAAGAAAAAAGTAGTTAATTTACAAGATAGAAGTTGAAAATTTATGAAAAAAAGTTATAACTTTATAAGCAAAAAAGCAAATTTTCAAGAAAAAAGTAAATTTACAACAAAAAAGGTGCAAGTTCATTAAAAAAAGTTTAAAATCTGTGACGTCTGGCCTGTGTGTTGCCAGTGTGCAAATGACCTGTAGATGATGTGCTCCCCATGTCAACTTGTTTACTCTGGCCCAGTGTTCGAGGATGGGCGGCTGGAAAGTTCATAGTGGTCAAATTTGACCACTATGAACTTTCCAGCCCCCCCCCCCCCCCGTATATGTGCTGTTGGGGAAGTGAGGACACACATCAAGGGAGAAGTTCTGTAAAATTGATTCCTGTAGTGGAAATGAGACTTATTTCCTTGGGGGGGGGGGGGGGGTCATTTGAACTCTACCCTAATCCCAACTCAACCCCCAGAAAGCTACAAACATCCCTGGTAAAAAGTTCCTGTTCCCGGTGTTTTTGCCTGTTTAGGAGTTCCCGCTCTAAATAGCAGCAGAATGCCTGAAATATGTCAGTGACACTTTGGTTTTGTTTAATTTTGTTTCCCGCCGAAGTATTTGTCGGCGCTCTTATCGCACAAAATGGCTGGAGAATTCCCTCCCGAAGCAGGGCCCACTTCAGAGGCCGCTGGAAAAGCTTCTCCCCGCTAGGTAAACAAGCAGGCCTGAGAACGGACTCGCTCTCTCTCCAACAATCACACCAGCTCCCACCACAGACCACCCCACCGCCCCCCCCCCCACCCCGACTCTCTTACTCTTCTCTGTTTCTACAACGTGAAGCCCAGTCCAGGAACAGAAATCATCAGCTTTCAGCGCGCTCCACCACCCTATCTCTCTGTATACAGCACCCTGTCGGCCCGTTTCCTCTGTCAAACACCCCCCTCCTCTCCCTCTTTTTTTTTTTTTTTTGTTTGCTTTACTGTAATCATTTTGCTGGCCCAGAAACGTGTGGGTGTGCTGGCAGCAGTACAAAAAAAAAAAAAAAAAAAAATGAGAAGCAGGGAGAAGAAGAAGTTACATGGGAACTGAGTTAAGGTTGAATATTTATTAGAAGAAGCCATCTGGCGTCGCAATGTCTGTACAAAGAGGGCTTGCTCTCGTCTTGTAATAGTCCTCCTCCTTCCCCCATTCTCTCTCTCTCTCTCTCTCTCTCACCCATTTTCATTTCCCCCCAGTGTCTCAGAGAAAATACTCCGCTCCGACCACATGCTCGCAGAGCCTTTCACACAGCACCGTCTCAAAGAGTCGCTAATCAAAGTAAAGCACGGAGACGTTTTACCCTACATGGCTCACCCTGCGGCCCAGGGCGGGCTGTAGGGCTGCAACTAACAACTAGTTTTTTCATTAGTCAACTAATCACGGTTATTTCAGTCATGTCTGCCATCTCTGCTTCCTGTTGGCACGGCTCCTGTTTGGGGCTCCAGTGCATCTTTAACCTCACCTGTTTAACTTCTTATAATTCCCGTGTTCCACTGACAGGACATTTCAGATTTTCTACTGCCATTCAGGGAAGACAGAATTTGATTTTCTCTGTATCTGCTAAATTCGGGGAAATTGGCTGGAATGCTAATGGTTAAAATGCTAAGAGAATGCTACAGGGTAAAAAGAGAAGTTTTGAATCTACAAGGAAATCTACAAGGAAAAAATGCAAATTTACAGGAAGAACGTTGCTAATTTTTGAAAAAAGTTGCAAAATTACAAGAAAAAAAATTGCAAATTGAGGCCAAAATGTTGCAAATTTACAGGAAAAAAGTTGCCAATGTTGGCAAAAAAGGTAAAAAATTTACAAGAAAAAAGTTGTAAATTCTTGAGAAAGCATTTGCAAAATTACAAGGAAAAAGTTGCTAATTTTTAAAAAAGTGATCGCAAATTTATAGAAAGAAATCGCAAATGCTGGAGAAAAAGGTAAAAAAAACTTCCAAGAAAAAGGCTGTAAATTTTTTGACAAAACGTTGCCAAATTACAAGAACAAAGTTGCAAATTTTTGAGGAAAAGTAGCAAAATTACAAGAAAATAATTGCAAATTAAGGACAAAAATGTTGCAGATTTACAGAAAAAAGTTACAAATGTTGGAGAAAAAGGTGAAAAAAAATGCAAGAAAAAAAGTTGCAAATTTTTGAAAAAAGTTGAAAAGTTTCAAGAAAAAAATTGCAAATTGAGAACAAAAAAGCTGCAAATTTCCTGAAAAAAAAAAAAGATCATTTTTGAGAAAGAGGTTGCAAATTTATAGGAAATAGCTGAAAATGTTGGAGGAAAAAAGTTAAAAAAAAAAAGAAAAGAAAAAAGTTGTACATTTTTGAAAAGAAAGTTGCAAATTTAAAAGAAAAAAAATGCAAATTGAGGACAAAAAAGTTGCAAATTTACAGGAAAAAAGTTGCCAATGTTGGCAAAAAAGGTAAAAAATTTACAAAAAAAGTTGTGAATTCTTGAGAAAGCATTTGCAAAATTACAAGAAAAAAGTTGCTAATTTTTAAGAAAGCGATTGCAAATTTATAGAAAGAAATTGCAAATTTTGGAGGAAAAAGGTAAAAAAAACTTCCAAGAAAAAAGCTGTAAATTTTTGACAAAACATTGCCAAATTACAAGAATAAAGTTGCAAATTTTTGAGAAAAAGTAGCAAAATTACAAGAAAATAATTGCAAATTCAGGACAAAATTGTTGCAGATTTACAGAAAAAAGTTACAAATGTTGGAGAAAAAGGAAAAAAAATTGCAAGAAAAAAGTTGCAAATTTTTGAAGTTGAAAATTTACAAGAAAAAAATTGCAAATTGAGAACTAAAAAGCTGCAAATTTCCTGGAAAAAAAGTTGCTCATTTTTGAGAAAGAGGTTGCAAATTTATAGGAAATAGCTGAAAATGTTGGAGGAAAAAAGTAAAAAAAAAAAACAAAAAAAAAAAACAAGAAAAAAGTTGTACATTTTTGAGAAAAAAGTTGCAAATTTAAAAGAAAAAAATTGCACATTGAGGAGAAAAAAGCTGCAAATTTAACCTCTTAAAATTCCGGTGGTCCAAGATAATGACCCATCAAAGATGAGTTTGAAACTTGAACTTAGCTTAATCAAGAATGTCTGTAGCAACACAATTGTCAGACATCACAAAACCATAATTTATTTAACTCATAATGCACAAGCAAGAAAAGTGTAAAATTTTCATGATTTACAGCCTGAAACATTCATATGTTTTAGAATTTTTCCTGGAAAAGGGCACACAGGCAATGAGTAGACTATCAAATTAGTTGTCGATTAATTTTCTGACAGTCGACTAGTGGATGAGTCGACTATTAATTGTAGCACTAGTGGAGTGTGACACGCAGTCGCACGTCTCACGTCTGTCGTCTGAAGAGCAAACTGAAAGTGTAACTGAAATCAGAAGTATCTCCTCACCTCACAAAGAAGCTACAGAAGTTTGACCTCTACGCAATCACTGGGAATTCTGAGTATCTTCAACTAACCTCCACTCTCTGGGAATTGATGGGAAATTTGCAACTGGAAGTCCCCAGTTCTAGAGGGGAGGTGTCCAACCACAGTCAAATCCTTCAGCGTTCTAGACAAACCTGAAGGGTGCCCATCAGTTTACGACCTGTGACCAGATCGGTTTTGTTACAGGGTGAATTCCCTCTAGGCATCACAAGTGGCCCAGTAGTAAGACTTGAGAAGCATTGGCTGTGTAAGGGGCCTTCACACAGGGTCTGCATGAAATATTACAACATGACTGGATCATGGAACCAGACTGTCAGTGAGGGAGCAGCTCATTCTGGCCTGAGGAAATCACCCTGAGAGTGCTCAGATCTCCAAACTGTTGACCTTAAGAACGGTCTAGATGCAGACCCACTTCAGGATCATTGTACATTAGTCTTGCCAAACACTGAGGCAATTGCCTAGGAGGAGGCTTCCGTGAAATCATAACTGCCCAGATATCCTGACTTTGATCTAGACCTTGAGCACAATCTGGACGCACACCAAGGATCATTGTGAGTGAGTTAGGTGATTGTTGGAGCAGTTGCCTGGGATGAGTAACAGTCATTGTGAAATCATACATGCCCAGATCTCCTGATCTTTGACAATGGCCTTGAGCACAACCTGGATGCAGACCTATTTGAGGATCATCGTGAGAGTTTTGTGAATATACAGTCAATTGCCTAGAGGGAGTAACAATTTTTCTGAACTCACCATCCTGTAAGAGCCCAGATATCCTGACCTTGAGCACAATCTGGACGCACACTCATCTGAGGATCATTGTAAGTGAGTTAGGTGACCATTGGGGAAATGCCTAGAAGGAGTAGCAACTTTGGTGAAATGTGGACAGACAGAAGGACAATGGATCTGCTTTTGGCTGCTGCTCTGCTTTCTCCCCGCTATTTTACACCATCTTCCACCACACTCTACACATCAGCAGCACATTCTCTCAATGATCCTACCATGTACGCCCACGATCTCACCATCCTTCCGGGCCTGGCACCCCCTGGTCTGTGTCAGGATGCAGCTACGAAAGAGAAGATCACACCACACTAGCACAACGCTACTGCCGTGCTTATTAGCATGGTCAGTCCCACTTCAAATTCTTGACAAAAAATCAGCATGGGCCTCATGACTTTGAAACGATGCCACCACTACCAGTATTCTCCACCCAGGACCTTGATAAGATGATGCCACGATCGACCAATGCAGCCTTGCTATACATCAACATCACTTCTTGTTCGCTTACTTTTCTTTCAAACTTTTCACCAGTTTGCATCAAATTTACACATGTGGACAAAATTGTTGGTACCCCTCTGTTAATGAAAGAAAAACCCACAATGGTCATAGAAATAACTTGAATCTGACAAAAGTGGTAATAAATAAAAATTCTATGACAATTAACCAATGAAAATCAGACAATGCTTTTGAATTGTGGTTCAACAGAATTATTTTAAAAAAACAAACTCATGAAACAGGCCTGGACAAAAATGATGGTACCCTTAACTTAATATTTTGTTGCACAACCTTTTAAGATAAGATAAGATAAGATAAGATAAGCCTTTATTAGTCCCACAACGGGGAAATTCCAGGATTGCAACAGCACAGGGATAGCAACACTCAGAGCAACAATCAGAAGGCAAGAAAAAAACAAGCAAGCAAGAGCAGCTAATATACATATGTACGTATTACTATAAAATATATATATATACACACACACACAGACACACAGTGCAGAGCATTGTAGCTGGATGGAATAAATATATGAATATATGAACACACAGTGCAGAGCATTGTAGCTAGATGGAATAAATATGTAAATATATAAACACCCACAGTACGGAGCATTGCAGCTAGGTGGAATAAATATCCAAGTATATAAACACACACAGTGCGGAGCAATGTAGCTAGATGGAATAATATGTAGATATATAAATATATAAACACACCCAGTGCTGAGCATTGTAGCTAGATGGAATAAATATGTAAATATATAAACACACACAGTGCAGAGCATTGTTGCTAGATGGAATGAAACAGCATAACCGTCTACTTAGTTATCCTACATGGTATGATTATGTGCCCATACATATTCTCACCCTCCATAGCGACCGGTATGTTCCTAGTTGTATGCCGGAGGGGACCATTGTGTAAGTCTATTGCATCTTTTGCATTCAAAAAACTATTAGTTTGTTACGTCTTTTTGCTATCTCTGCGAGCAGCCCTGCTTAGGTTGTACAGTCTGACAGCCGTTGGTAGGAAGGACCTACGAAACCTCTCGGTTGTGCACCTGGGATGATGTAGTCTGCTGCTAAATGAGCTCCTCAGTGCATTCAGTATGTCCTGCATAGGGTGGAACTCGGACTCCAGCAGAGATGACAGTTTAGCCACCGTCCTTCTCTCTCCTATCTCCTCCATCGGATCAAGGCGCTGCCCCAGGACAGAGCTAGCTTTCTTAATCAGTTTGTTCAGTCTCTTCCTATCGGCTGCAGTAATGCCACTGCCCCAGCAGACCACTCCAAAAGTGATGGCTGATGCCACCACCGTGTCATAGAATGACTTCAGCAGCGCCCCTTGTACACCAAAAGACCTGAGTCTCCTCAGCAGGAACAGCCTGCGCTGTCCCTTCTTGTAGAGTGCATCAGTATTGTGTGACCAGTCTAGTTTATTGTTCAGATGAATACCCAGGTACTTATAGGATGTCACCATCTCGATGTCTGTTCCCTGTATATTTACTGGTACTGTGAGGGGCTGCCCATGCCTGCGGCAGTCCACCACCAGCTCCTTAGTTTTCCTCGCGTTGATCTGGAGGCAGTTCCGATGGCACCAGTCCACGAAGTCCTGGATAAGCCCTCTGTACTCAGCTTCATCTCCATTGGAGATGAGGCCAACGATCGCAGAGTCATCAGAGAACTTCTGTAGATGGCAGTGTGTTGTGTTGTGTGAGAAGTCCGCAGTATAAAGAGTGAACAGGAAGGGAGCCAGCACCGTTCCCTGGGGGGCCCCCGTGCTACTGATGATCGTGTCGGACACACAGTCCCGGGTTCTCACAAACTGAGGCCGGTTCGTGAGGTAGTCCAGGATCCATGATGACAGGTGCTGGTCCACCCCTGCGCGCAGCAGCTTGTCCTTCAGGATCATCGGTTGGATGGTGTTGAAAGCACTGGAGAAGTCAAAGAACATGATCCTCACCATATTCCCGGGCTTCTCCAGGTGGGACAGAGAACGGTGAAGGAGGAAGATCACCGCATCCTCCACCCCAATGCCATGCTGGTAGGCGAACTGGAGTGGATCCATCGCTGGTTCCACCAGGGGGCGGAGGTGAGCAAGGAGCAGTCTCTCCAGGGTCTTCATCAAGTGGGACGTCAAGGCCACCGGTCTGTAGCTGTTCAGGTCTTTGGGGTGGGAAGTTTTTGGTACAGGTACCACACAAGATGTTTTCCACAGCTGTGGTACCCTCCCCAGTTTCAGGCTCATGTTGAAGATATACGTCACAATCCCACACAGCTGGTCTGCACAGGACTTGAGGAGCTTTGCGCTGATGCCGTCCGGTCCCGGCGCCTTCCTCGCCTTGATCTTCCTCAGCTCCGTCCTCACCTGGGTCCTGGTCAGGGTCAGGATGGGGGGCTGTGTGTTGGGAGTGGGGGGGTGTTGGTGGAGTGGGGAGTGGGCAGCAGGACTTGATTTCTTTAGAGGCAGCAGTGGTTGTTGTGCAGTCAGGGGGGAGGGCGGTTGGTCAAATCTATTGAAAAACAGATTCAGGTTGTTCACCCACTCCCTCCCCCCTGTGGCCTGGGGGGAGGTATTCTGGAGCCCCGAGATGGTTTTGAGGTTTCTCCAGACCCCGCTGATGTCGCTCTGTTGCAGCTTGTCCTCCATCTTCTTCCTGAAGCTGTCCTTGCCTTCTCTGATCTTTCTCCTCAGCTCCCTCTGTACGGAGGCAATCACTGCAATCAAACAATTTCTGAAACTGTCAATGAGACTTCTGCACCTCTCAGCAGGTATTTTGGCCCACTCCTCATGAGCAAACTGCTCCAGTTGTCTCAGGTTGAAGGGTGCCTTCTCCAGACGGCACGTTTCAGCTCCTTCCACAGATGTTCAATAGGATTTAGATCAGGGCTCATAGAAGGCCACTTTAGAATAGTCCAATGTTTGGCTCTTAGCCATTCT
Source organism: Pholidichthys leucotaenia (assembly GCA_020510985.1). Taxonomy (NCBI): domain Eukaryota; kingdom Metazoa; phylum Chordata; class Actinopteri; order Cichliformes; family Pholidichthyidae; genus Pholidichthys; species Pholidichthys leucotaenia. The sequence continues at coordinate 328,493,746 of CM035845.1, forward strand.
TGGGTGTTTTTAGCTGTGTGTTTTAGGTCATTATCCTGTTGCGAGACCCATGACCTGCGACTGAGACCAAGCTGTCTGACACTGGGCAGCACATTTCTCTCTAGAATACCTTGATAGTCTTGAGATTTCATTGTACCCTGCACAGATTCAAGACACCCTGTGCCAGATGCAGCAAAGCAGCCCCAGAACATAACAGAACCTCCTCCATGTTTCACAGTAGGAACAGTGTTCTTTTCTTGGTATGCTTCATTTTTGCGTCTGTGAACATAGAGCTGATGTCCCTTGCCAAAAAGTTCCAGTTTTGTCTCGTCTGTCCATAGGACATTCTCCCAGAAGCTTAGTGGCTTATCAACATGTAGTTTGGCGAATTCCAGTCTGGCTTTTTTATGATTTGTTTTCAACAGTGGTGTCCTCCTTGGTCGTCTCCCATGAAGTCCACTTTGGCTCAAATAACGACAGATGGTGTGATCTGACACTGATGTACCTTGACCTTGGAGTTCACCATGAATGTGTTTAGAGGTTGTTCTGGGCTCTTTTGTTACCATTCGTATTATCCGTCTCCTCCTGCGGCCACGTCCAGGGAGGTTGGCTACAGTCCCGTGGATCTTAAATTTCTGAATAATATGTGCAACTGTAGTCACAGGAACATCAAGCTGCTTGGAAATGGTCTTATAGCCTTTACCTTTAACATGCTTGTCTATAATTTTCTTTCTAATCTCCTGAGACAACTTTCTCCTTTGCTTCCTCTGGTCCATGTTTAGTGTGGTACACACCATGTCACCAAACAGCACAGTGACTACTTGTCACCCTTTAAATAGGCCGACTGACTGATTACAAGTTTGTAGACACCTGTGATGTTAATTACAGGACACATCTTGGTTGAACATGTCCCTATGGTCACATTATTTTCAATCTTTTCTGATATGAGCCCCATTACTGTTGTGTCATCTGCAAACTTGTCGCCCTTTAAACAGGCCGACTGACTGACTACAAGTTTGTAGACACCTGTGATGTTAATTAGAGGACACATCTTGGTTAAACATGTCCCTATGGTCACAATATTTCATATATTCATTTTTGTCCAGGCCTGTTTCATGAGTTTATTTTTTACAGTAATTCTGTTGAACCACAATTCAAAAGCATTGTCTGATTTTCATTGGTTAATTTTCATAGAATTTTTATTTCTTTCCCCTTTTGCCAGATTCAAGTTATTTCTGTGACCATTGTTGGTTTTTCTTTCATTAACAGAGGGGTATCAACAATTTTGTCCACGGCTGTATATGTGGAACTTCACAGGTTTCTGGACCATTGCGGGTTGAGCATTTTAGATCTTGTAAGAGTAGCAGTCTGCTTCCATATGAGAAGGTTTTCTCTTTCTCCGCAACATGGACACAATTGGCTACATGTGTGTGTGTGTGTGTGTGTTTGCTTGGCTAAACACTTACAAACAAGCACTATCTTTCTGTGTACACACCAACTTCCTGGTTTGAGTTTCAGGAGTCCAGAGGGAAGACGGGGGATGAAGCACCCGTGCTCCATCCGACTAATCCCTCAGGAATCTTCACAGTTCGTGCAAGAATGAAGGCTCCTCTGGGGGAATTCTCCGTGGGAGTACCATCAGCCTGCTGTATGCAGCGGTATGCCTATCTGGAGCTCAGCAGTCATCTCGTCTCGAAATTTCAGGACAAGTTGTCAAGATTTAATGAGCAAAAGTACAGGCACGACTGGAGGGTAAAATCTGTATCTGTGGAGGACCAGTCCAGGAAAAATGAGCTGTGTCAATAAAGGAGTAAACAGGTCATTAAATGGCCGATATGGGAACAAATTAAAAACACAATCAGTTGAAATTGTATTTATTCAAATACACATTTAGTTTCACATTTTATCAACTCTACTCACCCATAGTTCATGATATTTGTAGCTTTAGCTTATCGTTCCAACCTGTCCACTGTTGTGTACAACAGCAGTTATAAAGCTAACCCAGCCAGCATGTCCATATAGGCCCCACCAAAGGTTAACTGGGCTCTCTTATGGGTCCATGTGGGTTTGTCCATGGATTCCATGTTTGCCCCATCTGTTTTTGCCCACATGGACTTTACCCGTTTTCCTATTTTCAGCTTATTTTCAAAATTTGCTATTTTCCTGTAAATTTGTGACTTTTTTCTTGAAAATTTTCTCATCAATTTGCAACTTTTTTCATGTAAAGTGGCAACTTTGTCCTCATAATTTTATTTTTCATTGAAAAAATTGTGACTTTTTTCTCATAAATTTGTGACCTTTTTCTCATAAATTCAAAACTTTTTTCTCATAAATTTGTGACTTTTCATAAATTTGTAACTTTTTTCTCATAAATTTTCAATTTCTTTACTTATATATTTACTTTTTTTAAAAAAATTTGCAACTTTTTCAAATTTTTTCCTCATAAACTTGTCACTTTTTTCTTGTAAAATTGCAAAATTTTTCTGGAGTTTGTGTCATGAATGCCCCTTGAGGCAGAGAGAGAGAGACAGATTCATGCGCTGAGCTGTGACATTTATTAACAAAAGAGAACAAAAAATCCAAAACTGTGCTCAGACACAAAAAATACAAACAAGGCAACTTACAGGGATGGCACTCAAGAGCTTAGATTACTCTGGAGGGGATGAGAAAGAAGGAGTAGTCCCAAGTCCAAGTTAGACAATGAAATGCTGTAGCAGTGAAACAGTGAGTGGAGAGTCCTTAAATACTTGGCCAGAGAAATGAATCACAGGTGTGGGCTGAGCAGGCAGGTGAGCTAATTACCCAACTGTCTACAGCTGAGGTGGCAGGAAGGCAGGCTGTGAACAGTCAGTGGGAGTGTCTGAGAGCGGAGGGCTCATAAGGAACACAAACCCAAGATAAACACAGAAAACTGATAACGATAACAGACAAGCAAAACACAGAAATAAATGGAGTCTGAGCTCAGAAGGAATAATTGAGCTCAGACTCATGACAGAGCCCCCTGCCCAAGGGGTGGAAACCAGACACCCCCAGGCAACACCAAAAACAAGACCCCCCCCCCCCCCCAAAAAAAAGTACAGCAAAAAACTAGCCTGGGAGGGAGGTGGGGGGGGCAGGTTTAGGATGGAACTAAAGTCTGGAGCCCACTCAGGATCTACACCTACACTACACCGGGCCCCTGGACCCCCCTAGGTCAAAGAACCCAACTGTTAAGGTGGCCGTCCGAAATCCCAGACCAGCCAAATGGCCAGGTGGTATGAGTTGGGTGGCCTGCTGGAGAACATAGACCACCCAACCCTGCGGGTCAGTCTCTCGGGCAGCCAGCCTGAGTTTTTCAACCACCACGACTGGAGGGGTGACCCAGGAGATGGCTCCACCCAGCAAGGCCCAATGACGGGAAGCAGGGTCAGAGGGAGGAGACCACGATGGTGTCCGATGATGGAGGAATGGTTGCACCCTCGGTGGGCCCAGGACTGAAGCAACACTGCACCCTCAGTGGACCCTGGGCTGGAGTGGGCCCTGGGCTGAAGCAATGCTGCACCCTTGGTGGGCCCGGGGCTGGAGCAACACTACACACTCGGTGGGCCCCGGGCTGGAGCAATGCTGCACCCTCGGTGGGCTCTGGGCTGAAGCAACCCTGCACCCTTGGTGGGCCCGGGGCTGGAGCAACACTGCACCCTTGGTGGACCCCGGGCTGGGGCGCAGCCCCCATGATGGGCCCACACCGGAGCGCAGCACCCACATCGGGTTGAAGCAGGGGTGTAGCACCCATGAGGGTTCCCGGCTGGGACGCAACACCTACAGTGACTCAGCCTGAGGAGGGACCCACACGATGGCCTTGGGCAGAGAGGAAGCTGCACCAACGATGACCTCAGCAGGGGGAGCCAGACCCATGACATCCTCTGGTGGTGAGCCTGGACCCATGGAAACATCTGGAGAAGTTGGATCTTCCCCGGCGACCCTGAGAGAAGGCTGCGGCAGAGCCCGGTGAGGTGAGATCAGGTGCAGCTGATGGCTGCACCTGACTATCTTCACCAAGAGCCAGGCAAGCTCTCTCTAAGACAGAAAAGAGGAAAATCAAAGAAAGCACTTGCCTGAGCTCGAGCTCCACCTCCGTCCAGGACTCCGTCAATCCAGACAACGATGTCTCAAGTCCGATCTCTAGGAGGTCCAGCTCTGGATCCCACTCTGCTGCGGCAGCCACCACAGCAGGCATGATGGTAATTGCAGTTCACGTCTCCCTAGATGAAGTAGACCACGCTGGTGGCTTGCCCGGTGTGGCAGCTGGGGTACGGCTCCGCACTGGCACTGGAGTAGGGTCTTCCAGGCCCACAGGCTCCTCCATTGTCCAGCGGCCCGGTTCCAGGGTCGACAGACACTCAGAAATAACGGAGGAAGACACGGAGAGAACAGGTGAGAAATTATTTGCTGCAGCAGGTGATGAGAGCTCAGGGGATTGCGTTTTCTGAGCCTCCCTACCAGGGATCAGGCAAGGCATATCATCATACATTGACAATGAATGAAATGAAACTTGCCTGTCATCCCGGTTTGCGATGTTGTCTGCTGCAGCTGGTAGACAGTCATCCCTCTCTGTGTCTATGGTGAGCCTTGGCCCCTTTGTGGATTGTGGAGGAGCCGCCTCTGAAGACACGGAAGTGGGCGTAGCCGGGGATAACCTGGAAAACCTCTCAGCAGCAGGAGGGTATGTCGGCGAGATGAGAGGAGCAGCAGCAGAGGAGGAGGAGAAGGCTGGCGACACAGCCGGTGAAGAGAAACAAGAAAGAGGAACTGCCTCAGGATTAGCCTGGCTCGGCATAGGGGGGATGTCTATTGACGAGGCTGGAGGTTTCCTCCGGTGGCCCGGATAGAGATGACATCACCACAGTGGAACTGACATGGCAGGTGAGAAGGAGGCAGATGGTATCGGCGAGAGCGGAGGAAGGGAGAGACTTATAACCCGAGGATAAAAGCGCACGATGGGTTTGACCTCCAGCAAGTTAGCGACTCCACCCCAGCACAGCCTCTCATCCTTGCTGGATGAGCAACTCCGAGCCCCGTTCACCATGTTCTCAATCATGGAGACAAACTCTAGCTCCTCCCGACTCCATTTCCTCCTCCTCCGGGTCTATTTCGCCTGCAGGAAAAATGGCCGCTCCACCGGACAGGTGAGTGAGAGGAAAAAAGGAAAAATGCACACTACAGCAGCTGAATCTAAACTGGCTGCAGCATTCTGTCATGAATTGGCCCCTCTGGGGCAGAAAGACAGGCCCAAGCGCTGAACTGCAGTGTGACATTTATTAACAAAAATACCAGAACAGCGCAGATAACACAAAAATACAAATTAAGATAACTTACAGAGGATGCACTCCAGAGCTGGAATAGCTCTGGAGGAGATGAGGAGAAACACGGAAGGGAAGAAGTCCAAACAATGCATAACAATGCAATGCTGCAGCAGTGAAACAGTGAATTTGCAGTCCTCAAATACTTGGACAAACAAATGAGCAGCAGGTGTGGGCTGAGCAGGCAGGTACCTTAATTTCCCAACTCATCACAGTAGGGAAACAGACTGTGAGCAGCAAGTGGGGATGTCTGAGAGGGGAGGGCACATAAGAGTAAGTAAACCAAAATATATACAGAAAACTGACAACATAATAATAATAGACAAGCAAAACTCAGAAATAAACTGAGTCTGAGCTCAGAGGGAATAATTGAGTTCAGACACATGACAGATTGTAACTTTTTTCAAGTAATTTCACATTTTTTTCTTGTAGATTTAAATTTGTAACTTTTTTCTAGTAAATCTGTGACCTTTTTCCATACATTTGATTCTATTTTTTGTAGATTTGACTTTTTTCTTGAAAATTTGAAACTTTCTCATCAGTTTGGAACTTTGTTTTGTATAAAGTAGCAACTTTTTCCTCATAATTTTGTTAGTTTTCCTTGAAAAAAATTGTAATTTTTTTCCTCATAAATTTGTGACCTTTTTCTCAAAGTCACAATTTTTTTTCGTAAATTTGTAATTTTTTTTCTAGTAAAATTTCAGTTTATTTACTTATATATTTACTATTTTTTTAAATTTGCAACTTTTTCTAATTTTTTTCCTCATAAACTTGCCACTTTTTTCTTGTAAAATTGCAAATTTTTTCTCGAGTTTGTCACTTTTGTCAAGTTATTTTAAATTTTTTTCTTGCAAATTTTCACTTTTTCTCATAAATTTATGACTTTTTCTAATAAATTAGTGACTTTTCTCATACATTTGATACATTTTTTTGTAAATTTGTAACTTTTTCTCGTAAATCTTCAATTTACTCATATATTTACTATTTTATTAATTTGCAACGTTCTAATTTTTCCTCATAAATATGTCACTTTTTTCTTGTAAATTTGCAAGTTTGTAACTTTTTTCAAGTAATTTCACGTTTTTCTTGTAGATTTAAATTTGTAACTTTTTTCTAGTAAATCTGACCTTTTTCCATACATTTGATACTATTTTTTGTAAATTTGTGACTTTTTTCTCATACATTTTCGTTTTTTTTCTCATAAATTGGCAACTTTTTTCTTGCAATTTTGAGTATGACGCCAGTGTTACTGAAACCTGCTCAGCTGTGCCACAGGTAAAGTCCATGTATGGAAACACAGATGGGGCTAACATTGGAACCCACAGGGGACCCATAAGACAGCCCAGTTTTAGCCTTTGGTGGGGCCCACCTGGACATGCTGGCTGAACAGTCGTAGACAGTGACCTCCTCCAGAGATGTATCAAATAATTTGCTCCCACAGTTCGTACATGTAGACCTTTAATTTCAGTCTTGGCCAAATATTTATCACCACAGCAACAGCAGCTTCCATAAACATGACGTCCCAGTCTTTGATGCAGAATCAAACACCACCGAGCCGTTCCACCGATGGGAGTGAGAAGCCTCTGGTGTGGCTCTTGGAGAATGTGTTTATCTGAATCCCTGGGTCAATAACTTGGATGACTAATCAAGCCTAGCATGTTATTAAGGTCCTCACAGCATCAATAAAGTTTGATTCATAGATCCCACATCAGTTCACTACAATGACTGTTCAATAAGGGTGTTGGGAAAGTGTTCGGCACAGCACTACAAACTAATGAGGCCTATCCGTAGTTTAACTCCAGCATCAATTCTCCACTTGGAAAATGTGCATCTGAATTGCCAAATTTGTTCTTCTTGGGTAAGACGTGATTTGCTCAGATTTGGCTGTGAGATCACTACAGATCATTGAGAGATCATTGAAAGTGTGTTTGGAGAGCTGGCCATTTTCTCATCATTCAGCAGTCTCTCAACAATCTCCACCCATGTTGTAAATGGGCCCGATGAGCACTAGAAACCTTGCGAATGTAGATATATTAGTGGTGTCGGCGTTATCGCATTAATCACCTGTTAAGCTTTGCCCCCATTAACGGCGACAAATTTTGTGACCAGCACGGACAACTTGCTGCATCAGGTACGCATGGAAAAACATATGATTAATCAGGTTATTAATCGCGATTCACTCAACATTTAAAATGATTAATCGCAAATTTTGATCTCCTGACACCACTAATATAATACTAATATATTAACTAGCATGATATATTAACTAACTAATATATATATATATATATATATATATACAGCTTTGGTTGTCCAAGAAACTCTCAATCATCCCTCAGCGGTCTCTAAAGGCTCTTTCAAACATCTCTACAGACTGTCATGAAAATTGTACAACAATCACAAACATTTACAAAGAAAAGGCTTTTTAATGCTTTAGGAGCTTGTTGAGAGATAAGGTCAATTTTTGATCTCTCCATGGTCATTCAACGATCTCCGTATGTGTAAAGTATCCCTTATTGAGAGAACCAAATCCTGCAGGCATGTCCCACTTCTTCAAACACTCTTAAACCCTGAAAGAAAAAAAAAGAAACAACAATAAAGTGTATTAACTTGTGAATTTACTGTATTAATTGAACGGATTCCGCTAAAATGAGTCTGGAATGTTTATGGAATGTCTTCCTGTTTGCAGGTACTCACCATGCATCCCAATTATGGCAGAATAAAGCAAAATGAAATTCCCATCCCCATTCAGGAATATGAATATGTAATTTTATGGGGGGGGGGGGGGGTGCCAAAGAGGTAAACGTGAAAAATCACCCCAATTAAAGCTTGTTTTCTCATAACAGACATGTTTTCATAACTCTGGAATCAAATAATTGCTCCTCTTTATATCGCCCACAATAAAACTGAAAGTGTGGCAGCTCCTGAATATTTTAGTGGAATTTCTGAGGCACTCTTAAGGAAAAGGGAAAAAAAAAAAGTGGGTGGGGGTAGGGGGCCGAAGTGAGATGCATATGTGAAGTTCCTTCAACAAATCATAGAAGGAAAATCATTGATCTTTTTAGACTCCTTCGGAAAAATGTGCACAATTTCATTTTAGTGATTATACGCCAAAAACGGCGTTCTGGTCCCTCACAGATTATTATGTGGAAACAGTGGGTTTATATCCAGGAGAAGAAGGAAATGTTAGTTTTGCCTGAAGCCGAGTAACTTCTTACTGTTGGGTTTCCAGGCCGTCTACAGACTGTGTCCAATCACAAGAAGTCAATTAAATTTGATTTAAAGGATACTGTAATTATCGCTGCTTCCATGGAAGTACAATTGTTGGTTTATTACTTTAGTAGCTGTTTATATTCCTCCATCTCCAACACCACGCGCATGATGTTAATCAATTTGGAGAACTGCCCAGATTGTTTAAACCATCGTCACCACCCGTCAGTCTACTGCAGTCTTACGGGAGTTTGAATGTCCTCCAGGAGAACGGCTTCTTCTTCAAACGCACACAGACAGTCAGCCTAATATCTCTCCAGTAAGAACTAGTGTTCGTAAACTCATCATTATTTTTCACTACAAAAGCTCTTAGTTTGATCTCAGAAGTTAATGCAACTGGAGAAAGACTAGGTGCCAGTGTTGTAGTCAAGGCCTAGGGTTGCCAACTTTCTCACAGCCAAATAAGAGCAAGAGGGTTTTAACTATTGCTCGGTGTTGTGGACATTAATGCTGTCATAATACTGGGATTTTTTTACCTTGCTAATACCTTAAAAAATACTGATATTCAATACTGTGTTTAATACTACAAGGAAAAAAATACCACACTGTATAGTTAGAAATTTCAGATTTTACAGAATCTCAGTTTAAAAATGTGTAATAGCTATGTTTTTAATAATGAATTGCATTTATGTAGCACTTTTCATGACACCCAAAGATACTTTACAATGAGTCCATTATTCATTCACTCCACAGACAATGACAGTGGTAAGCTACCTCTGTAGCCACAGCTGCCCTGGGGCAGACTGACGGAAACATGGCTGCCAATCCACGCCGACAGCCTCTCCGACCACCACCGAACATTTATTCACATTCATACAACCACTCATTGAACCATGAACACACCGGAGGCAAGGTGGGTGAAGTGTTTTGCCCAAGGACACAACAGCAAGGTGGAGGGAGTGGGATTCAAACCACCAACCCTCCAGTTACTGGGTGCAGTGTTGCCAGATATACAATAATTATCGTATTTATACGATAATTTTAGAGCCTGTACGATATACGATCAATAGTTTTAAAAAAGGCCAAATATACAATAGTTCTGGCATTTCTGTGCACCCCCCAAAAAGCGTCATTTTGATTTACGTGAACACCCACACATCACCAGAAACTGATGCCTGCTCATAGCTGATCAGCTCATACCTGGCTGGCTCCTCCTCACCACCAAATGTGCCAATCACATTAGCAGCGCTTAGCTCACGTTTGTTTGGGCAGCTGCACTGACACCGCAGCAAATTTAAAAAAAAAAAAAAAATCAGTGAACATGAGTTGGGACTTGGAGGAAAAAGAGTCCAGCAGCACAGACACGGACACCGGTAAGAAAACAAAGCACCTGCACCGGTCACAGCAGCTTGATCACCCTACCTGGAGTTAGACCCTACGTCTAAGGACAGAAGCAGTGGTTGTGCAAAAAAGTGCAGTTCACTCTGTGTGTGTGTGTGTGTGTGTGAGACAGAGAGAGAAAATTCATGCAGTATGTGTTTCATTTAAATGGCCAAGCCACTGCATTTACCGGAGTGGTGGCCTAGTTGATAGAGCATCCGCCCCACAACCGGGAGGTCGTGGGTTCAAGCCTTGGCCGGGTCATACCAAAGACCATATAAAAATGGTACTTTCCACCTTCTAGCTTGGTGCTCAGCATACTAGAATTGGGAAGGAAAAGTTGTCTGTGGCAGTGCCTTGGATGGCAGCGGCCCCTCTGATTCTAGATGTGATTAACATTGTAGATAGAAGAAACATAATTTTGTTCTGCTGTATGGATTGAATGACAGTAAAGTTGGCTTCTTATTATTATTCCTTAGGCTACTGCACTTCCATACATATAGAATAGGTTTTTCTTTTTTAAATGCACTGTCCTAGCCTGTGATTTTTCAAGTTATACATAAGATAGTTCGGGTCAAAATATGACAATTTTAAATGGTGTTCACTTATACAGCACTTATTCCTCATCTTTAGATGACCAAAGTGCTTTACAGATCCTGCTTTCCACTCATTCACACACTGATGGTGGCAGAGCTGCCATGCACTGGTGCTGGCCAGACCCACCAGGAGCAACTGGGGGTTCAATGTCTTGCTCAAGGATACTTCGATATGCAGACTGCAGACAGAGCAGGAATCAAACCCCTGACCCTCCGATCAGTAGTCGGCCACACTACACCTGCGCCACAGCCGCCCCCAAGTGACAGTATGATACTTCTTTGTTTCCCATGTGGCAACACTGATTGGGTGACCTGCTTTACCTCCTCAGCAACTACGGCCCTGTTTTTGTTTCTCTTTGAGAAATAATGGAACTTTGATCTAGAAAACACAAGTACACTGCAAAAAGCCAAATATAAGTAAAATGAAATAAATTAAGGCTGTTTATGCTTGTTTTTTTGTCTGACATGATATTTATTCTTGCTGTGCAGTTTATGTGTAAGAAAATGTTACATGCTTTCCAATAGTTTTAAATTGTTTTATGCAATTTGATAAGTCAAATTCTCTTGCTCTATTAGGAGATAATTTTACTTAAAATAAACAAACAAACAAAAAAATTCTGGCAATAGATAATTCTAGTTAAAATTAGAAATAAATATCTGCCAACAAAGTAAGATTAAATTGCTTAAAACAAGTAAAAACTTTCATAAAGCAAGTAAAATCTTACAGAAAAACTGCACAACAAAAATACATTCTTGTCTTGTCAAAATTATATTGTGAGAGAAAAACAAACATATAGCCTTGACTTAGGATATTTTATCTTACTGAGATGTCCCTTTTTACAGTGTGACAGATACTGCCTTTGGCATAAAATGACATCAGTGAAGTATTCCTGATTCAAACAACAGCAGCAATGAAAAAAAACTACACAGGTGGCTGGAAGGCACTGCAAATAGCATGTCTTACTTTTTTAGACGTGCTTTCTTCTGGTCTTCTTTAAAGAAAACTCCTTCATTATATTCTTTAAGTCCAGCTCACAAACACTGTCATACTCTATAAATGCATGCTTGATCCAGTCTACTTTTTACCAAGTTCGGAGTCCACTGTCCCACGCACAGCTGTCTGATGTAAGCAATCATGGCCTTTCTTCTCCCTTCGCTGTTCTCCTCCAGGTGAGAGCTTTAACAGCCCACCTGTCTCCTCCATGCGTAATTAGCAGCCTTCTCCACTTGATGCTCCAGCTTAGAAAAATCCTGCACGAGAAATGAATTGGTCAAAAAATCCCAAAGCTCTTTTCCTCTCAATAATTTTATGACCTCCACTTTCAAACTTTTTTCCAGACATTTTGACTAAGCTAAATACTTCTTACCTCTTACTGGTGTTTGCATAGTCACATAGAAACAATCAATCAATCAATCAATCAATCAAAGCTTTATTTATATAGCACTTTTCATACAAAAATATGCAAGGCAAAGTGCTTCACACATTGAAATAAAACACAATCCCCCCCCACACACACACAATCAATGCATCAATCAATCAAAGCTTTATTTATATAGCACTTTTCATACAAAAATATGCAACGCAAAGTGCTTCACACATTGAAATAAAACACAATTCCCCCCCCACACACACACACAGACACACACACAGACACACACACACAAAGAAACTCTCATCAGTGTAAAACTTATGGCTTAAGGCTTATGGCTGGGCACCAAGGATCCAAGTGTGGAAGCACCATCACTAGGGAGCCATCACCAGCAGGGAAAGTGCCAAGTTCATGGCTACGGGAACATCAACTCTGAGACCACCCAAGTCCAACCCGAGAGGTCGACACTGCAGGCACAGTGCCGCAGCGCATGACCCCCCCAGCCGGGTGGACCAGGACAACCGCAGGCCAGCACCCCGCAACCAGAAAACAAGCACAACCCCACAGGAGGGCCCCCCCACAAGGAATCGCCGGAGCCCGGACAGAGCGACAAAAAGTCACTGATGAATAATAAGATAGTTTGCTGATAAAAAAAGACTAGGCAGTTAAGATAACTAGATGAATAAAACAACATCTAAATACACTCAAATTCATAAATATTAATTCACAGTAAAATAAGTGATTGTGACATAAAACAGATTTAAAATCAGAAATTAAGAGAATTTAAATAGGAAGCTAATCAAAAGCAAGGTTAAAATAGTAGGTCTTGAGCCTGCTTTTAAAAACATGGACATTCTCGGCAGCCCTGATGTTATCCGACAGGCTGTTGTATGGACGTGGGCCATAGTAACTAAAAGCCGCCTCACCGTGGGTGCATCTTCTGACAGTAGGAATAGAATAGAATAGGCTTTATTGTCACTGTACAGTAAGTAGTACAGTACAATGAAATTGTGGGTGCTCCACCAGCCTACTGCACAATAAAGGGAGAAGGATTAGATAAAACACGATTATAAAACATGGTTACAGAGCACACGATTAAACACACAACTGAAATGAAAATAAATGAAAATAAAAATAAAATAAGAGTAACTAGAAAAGCACTCGGAGAGCACAGACCTCCGCCAAGCGCCACAGTTCCCCCCATAGAGTGTTTGTGTGTACGTTTTCAGATTCCTTGACCATGAAAACATATGACTAGCAATTGGATTCACAATGATAGGATTAGTGGTTTAGTAGTTATTCACGAAAATGGCATTTTCCGTAATGGCGGTTTTCTTCTGGACGGTGATCCGGATCACCACCAAAATCTAATCATCTGTAGGATACCCCATTTCTGACAATCTGTGAAAATTTCATGAAAATCCGTCCATAACTTTTTGAGTTATCTTGCTAACAAACAAACAGACAGACAGACAAACAAACAGACAGACAAACCAACGCCGATGAAAACATAACCTCCTTGGCGGAGGTAAAAATGGCCCAGGATTATGGAAATATACACAGGTATGCTAGTAGCTATGTGGGTGGAACTATGTACAAAAGAGTGCAGACACACAGTTGAAACACACAATTGAGTAAAAAGGCCCAGGATTACAAACCCTGGATCAACCCTGACATAAAAACACTTCTGAGAGAGAAGAAGAGGATCTTCAGGTCGGGGAACAGGGAGATGCTGAAGTCCGTACAGAGGGAGCTGAGGAGAAAGATCAGAGAAGGCAAGGACAGCTTCAGGAAGAAGATGGAGGACAAGCTGCAACAGAGCGACATCAGCGGGGTCTGGAGAAACCTCAAAACCATCTCGGGGCTCCAGAATACCTCCCCCCAGGCCACGGGGGGCAGGGAGTGGGCGAACAACCTGAATCTGTTTTTCAATAGATTTGACCAACCGCCCTCCCCCCTGTCTGCACAACAACCACTGCTGCCTCTAAGAAATCAAGTCCTGCTGCCCACTCCCCACTCCACCGACACCCCCCCCCACTCCCAACACACAGCCCCCCATCCTGACCCTGACCAAGACCCAGGTGAGGACGGAGCTGAGGAAGATCAAGGCGAGGAAGGCGTCGGGACCGGACGGCATCAGCGCAAAGCTCCTCAAGTCCTGTGCAGACCAGCTGTGTGGGATTGTGACGTATATCTTCAACATGAGCCTGAAACTGGGGAGGGTACCACAGCTGTGGAAAACATCTTGTGTGGTACCTGTACCAAAAACTTCCCACCCCAAAGACCTGAACAGCTACAGACCGGTGGCCTTGACGTCCCACTTGATGAAGACCCTGGAGAGACTGCTCCTTGCTCATCTCCGCCCCCTGGTGGAACCAGCGATGGATCCACTCCAGTTCGCCTACCAGCATGGCATTGGGGTGGAGGATGCGGTGATCTTCCTCCTTCACCGTTCTCTGTCCCACCTGGAGAAGCCCGGGAATATGGTGAGGATCATGTTCTTTGACTTCTCCAGTGCTTTCAACACCATCCAACCGATGATCCTGAAGGACAAGCTGCTGCGCGCAGGGGTGGACCAGCACCTGTCATCATGGATCCTGGACTACCTCACGAACCGGCCTCAGTTTGTGAGAACCCGGGACTGTGTTTCCGACACGATCATCAGTAGCACGGGGGCCCCCCAGGGAACGGTGCTGGCTCCCTTCCTGTTCACTCTTTATACTGCGGACTTCTCACACAACACAACACATTGCCATCTACAGAAGTTCTCTGATGACTCTGCGATCGTTGGTCTCATCTCCAACGGAGATGAAGCTGAGTACAGAGGGCTTATCCAGGACTTTGTGGACTGGTGCCATCGGAACTGCCTCCAGATCAACGCGAGGAAAACTAAGGAGCTGGTGGTGGACTGCCGCAGGCATGGGCAGCCCCTCACAGCACCAGTAAATATACAGGGAACAGACATCGAGATGGTGACATCCTATAAGTACCTGGGTATTCATCTGAACAATAAACTAGACTGGTCACACAATACTGACGCACTCTACAAGAAGGGACAGCGCAGGCTGTTCCTGCTGAGGAGACTCAGGTCTTTTGGTGTACAAGGGGCGCTGCTGAAGTCATTCTATGACACGGTGGTGGCATCAGCCATCACTTTTGGAGTGGTCTGCTGGGGCAGTGGCATTACTGCAGCCGATAGGAAGAGACTGAACAAACTGATTAAGAAAGCTAGCTCTGTCCTGGGGCAGCGCCTTGATCCGATGGAGGAGATAGGAGAGAGAAGGACGGTGGCTAAACTGTCATCTCTGCTGGAGTCCGAGTTCCACCCTATGCAGGACATACTGGATGCACTGAGGAGCTCATTTAGCAGCAGACTACATCATCCCAGGTGCACAACCGAGAGGTTTCGTAGGTCCTTCCTACCAACGGCTGTCAGACTGTACAACCTAAGCAGGGCTGCTCGCAGAGATAGCAAAAAGACGTAACAAACTAATAGTTTTTTTGAATGCAAAAGATGCAATAGACTTACACAATGGTCCTCTCCGGCATACAACTAGGAACATACCGGTCGCTATGGAGGGTGAGAATATGTATGGGCACATAATCATACCATGTAGGATAACTAAATAGACGGTTATGCTGTTTCATCCCACCTAGCAACAATGCTCTGCACTGTGTGTGTTTATATATTTACATATTTATTCCATCTAGCTACAATGCTCAGCACTGGGTGTGTTTATATTTATATATCTATATATTTATTCCATCTAGCTACATTGCTCCGCACTGTGTTTTTATATATCTACATATTATTCCATCTAGCTACATTGCTCCGCACTGTGTGTGTTTATATACTTGCATATTTATTCCACCTAGCTGCAATGCTCCGTACTGTGGGTGTTTATATATTTACATATTTATTCCATCTAGCTACAATGCTCTGCACTGTGTTCATATATTCATATATTTATTCCATCCAGCTACAATGCTCTGCACTGTGTGTCTGTGTGTGTGTATATATATATTTTATCGTAATATGTACATATGTATATTAGCTGCTCTTGCTTGCTTGTTTTTTTTCTTGCCTTCTGATTGTTGCTCTGAGTGTTGCTATCCCTGTGCTGTTGCAATCCTGGAATTTCCCCGTTGTGGGACTAATAAAGGCTTATCTTAAAATATACATAATGGTGATTTCACGGATGGGTCACTATACATGAAAGTGAGGAGTGCAAAGACAGGTGAGTTATAGTGATAATTAAAAGGTCCTCAGTTCTGAGCATGTGAGCATTCGGAGGGAGGGGCCTCTGACTGTTTGCAGTTCGGATGTCACAGGGGAAGAAACTGTTTGTCAGTCTGGAGTTGTGGGACCTGATCTGAACTGTCGTCCAGAGGCAAGCAGGTCGAACAGGTGGCGTGCGGGATGTGAGGGGTCTCCTGTGATGGCCTTGGTCCTTCTAAGACAGAAGAATCTGGAGATGCCTTCCAGGGAGGGCAGAGGGCCGTTGATAATTTTTTGGGTGGTATTGATGACCCTCTGCACAGCTTTCCTGTTCTCGGCTGTGGAGCCATCGTACCACATACCCAGGCAGTAGGTGAGTACACTCTCCACTGAGCACGTTAAAACAATTCCTCTGATAGGCTATTGTTACGTGGTACCCACCTGGGGCACTTGTAAATTAGACCATTCAGCAGCCACACATGAATATCAAGTAATGGACATAGAATCTGACCAATAAACAATGTGACCTTTTTCACTGGCTCATGAAAGGCCCTGCTCTTTGTAGGCCGCTGGGCTTCAACCCAGCCTAGCGCGTTCATTAAGGCGGCCTTGGATATACAGAACAATGCACATCCTGCTTGGGGCAAATATATTTAGCCCAATAACTGGGATGGTTGGCAACCCAATCAAGGCCCCTTTAAACAGATGGAGATCATTGAGAGATAAAAGAAAACTAGCCTGATCTCCGAAGGCTTCGAAAAAGTTGTTTCTATGTGTATACATGGGAGATGATTCAGCAACTTTCGTGTCGATCTATAGAGATCTTTGAAAGATTCTTGAGAGATCATTGAGAGTTACTTTAATGACCTAAGAGTTTAAAGTGACACTACCAAAAATCAAGTTTTTTCTGTTAACATGTCTGTAACATGTTTTTTTTTTTGTGACTTTCAAGACATATCAAGGGCAACATCAGTCCCAAGTCGGTGTTTTTCTGCTGTGAATGGTAAATGGTGTTCACTTATATAGCGCTTTTTTCATCTCTCGATGACCAAAGCACTTTACAGATCCTGCTGTCCACACACTGATGGCGGTGGAGCTGCCATGCACAGGCGCTGGCCTGACCCACCAGGAGCAACTGGGGTTTCAGTGTCTTGCTCAAGGGCACTTTGACATGCAGACTGCAGACATCGAACCCCTGACTCTCCGATCAGTAATCGGCCACACTACACCTGCGCCACAGCCACCCCAGTCCAATTAAGAGCCCCCCTCCCAAAAAAGGGTGACTTTGGACAGAGCGTTTCTAGCTATGTAAGCATTGCTGCTTAGCCTGATTGGTTAATGTTATAACCAATCAGACTAAGCACTGGACATGGCTAAACACCTGAGTTCACTTCCCCAGGTGAAGAGGGAGGAGGCGACTTGGCTTCGTAGATGGAGGGAGACGGGCTGAAGTCAGCGTCCCTTCCTGGGGACAGCGTGAATCCGACCACGGCAGCCTGTAGTTTTCCACCGCTGGGGCTACCGTATTCTGGAACCCCCGTAGCACATGCGGGATGCAGTCAGCTCGGAGACTGGAGTCTACCGGCTGCCGTGCCTACACATGCAGTGTCTCAGAGGCGCCCAGGCCGGTGGAGACTGAGGAATGGGAGCACCATGTTTGGAAGGCCAAACCAGAGAGAGACGTCTGCTCTGAGGGTACAAAGGCGCGAAGACTGCCACCCGTCCATTTTGCATTCGTTTGACTGGGTTTGGTGAAGGTGCTTTTGCCCCCCCCCCCCCCCCGGGTGTTCCATTCTATCCCCACCAGGGAGGACAGAGGAGGAGACATTAAACCCTCCACTCCCTCTGGAGGAGGGCCGCAAATTGGGTACCTGGGGTGTGTGTGGCAAAACGATCTGGACGAGGCCACACATACAACGCTGAGGTCGTGGTTCCATGGCAGTGGGTGGGCACGCCGGACCGTCGGACCCCAGCGAGCTTCCCGGTGGGCACCCGTCAGCCCCCAGGTGGCACCGCCGAGATCCAACTTGCTGTAGCAGGTGTTGGCGGCGGAGAGGGCACCACGCCAGCCGCCACACCTCCTTTGCTCCCGTGCGGGAGAGACTCGGACAGCGAGCAGGGGAAACCCTCAGCGAGAGGGCAGCCAGAGAGCGGCAGGGAGCCCTCCAGCTTCCAGCGAGGCCGGGCAGCGACTCTCCACCTTGTGCAATGTCCTCTTCTTCCTGTTCTCCTTGTGAGTTGCTCTCGGGTTGAAACATGTAGAGATGAGTCACTCCGCTGTTTTGACTGGCCATGCGAGTCTTTGGTGTTTTCAGGTCAGAGGAGAGTAGAGGGCTGGCCTTGCAGCAGCCACTACTGCTGGGTGGGAGTATGGGTGGACCTAATTAGAATATTCATAGAGCCGCACATACTTAAGTAGGTGGAAGATGTAAAAGCTCTTTCCAAGCAATTCTAAAGCAATCAAAGTTTTTTTTGTGGCATCTTTAAAGTAAAGTTTAAAGTGAAAAAGTTTCAAATTCATGAAAACATTTCAATTTTTCAAGAAAGTGGATCAAATTTACAGGAAAAAAGTCACAAACGTAAAAGAAAATACCAAATTTTTGAGAAAATAAGTTTAAAATAGGTCAACAGGTAAAGTCCATGTGGGCAAACACAGATGGGGCCAACATGGAACGCGCTGACAAACCCAATGGGATCCACAAGACAGCTGGGTGGGACCCACATGGACATGCTGGCTGGGAACTCACAGTTATACTGTCATCATTTTGCACGAATTACAACAGCAAAATAAAGCTTCTGTTCCTCTTTAAACACCCACACGTCAACAGATTCAACAGAATCATGAGGGAAGACATCACTTCATGGAATCCCATAAATGACTTAATTGTGCCATTTTATTACATCAAACTTGGAAAATTGCTCTGTGTGTAACAGCAGTGTCAGTTTAAAGAAATCTAGGTTGAGTTCATGTGTCTTTCATTTTTTTTTAACAAAGGCCCGGAGGTTAAGTAACTCCAGCCTTCTACGTCTTCTTCGACTAAATTGAACGCGGAGCTCGGAGGAGTGTGGATTAATTGCAAATAAAGAGGTTATTCTCCAAAGAAATAGGCCACAATTCCCTCTCCATGGGCTCAGAGAGGGAACGTAGAAAATAAGAAGATGTCTGCCGAGGGTGACGCGAGACGGGTCACAGGTGCCGTAGGGGACGTGTAGTCTGATGGAGGTTTGTGGTTTTAGATGGCGTTACAGAAACTGGGGGTGTCACACTGTTTTACTGAGGGACAGCTGGAAAAAGTCAAACATTTACTTGGGGGAGTTACAATTTTATGAAAACGGAGGAAAAAGTCACTCATTAACAAGACTGGAAAATGTGGCAGTTTTGCATGGGTGGGTCACAAATTTATGAAACTGAGGAAAAGGTGGCAAATTTATATTAAGAGAGTTATAATTTTACGAATCAAAGGAAAAAGTTGAAAATTTACATGGGGAGTTACATTTTACAAAACGGAAGAAAAGGTAAAAAATTTACGTGTGGGAGTCACAAATTGATGAAACGGAAGAAAACCTCAAAAATTTACATGGAGGCGTTACAAATTTATGAAACTGAGGAAAAGGTTGCAAATTTATGAGGGGGAGTTACAATTTTACGAAATGGATTTAAAGGTGGAAAATTTGTGTTAGGGGCGTTATATTTTTACAAAATGGCGGAAAAGGTAAAAAAAATGTTCTTGAGGAGTCACAAATTTTTGAAATTGAAAAGTCAAAATTGGAATGAGAAGTCATAAATCTATCTATCTATCCATCAAATTTATGAAACGGAGGAGAAGGTTGCAAATTTATATGGAAGACTTACAATTTTACGAAACGGAGGAAAAAGTCGAAAATTTATGTGGGGGAGTTACAAATTTACGAAACTGAGGGAACAGTCGCAAATTTACAAAACTCGAAAACATGATAATTTTTTGGGAGGGGGAGTCACAAATTTACACAACAGACAAAAAAGTGGAAAATTTAACTGGAGAAGCACAATTTTACAAAACGGAAGAAAAAGTCAAACATTTATGTGGGAGTCACAAATTTATGAAACTGAGGAAAGGGTGTCAAATTTAGGTGAAGAGTTACAATTTTACGAAATGGAGGAAGAAGTAAAAAAATTACAAGACCAGAAAACATCGCAATTTTGCATGGAGGAGTCACACATTTACACAACAGAAGAAAAAGTGGAAGATTTAAATACAAAAGTTATAATTTTACAAAATGGAGAAAAGCGTCAGATTTAAAGGGGGAGTTAAGCTACGGTCACAAAGATTCTTACAAATGATGGGTTTGTAAGAATCTCCTAGTTCCTACGAATTCTGGAGTTTGCAAGCATTCGTGGGGGAGAGCATAGTTTCTTATGGCTGCTGTTCAATTTGCAAGAGCAACTTGAGGCATTCAAGAAATGAGGGGCTTTTTGTCGTATGATGGTTTTTATGTTTTTAATAAGGGTGCCTTGGGATTTTCCTATGACGTACTTACTGCCATCTTATGAAAATTTTTGTGCAACTCACAGCACTGTCATTTCATTGGGAGGAAGATCTTATGGCTTTCATCGCATTTTGTCAGCACAAATGTTGCATGAATGATGTACTTCCGCCTTATGAGCGCCTCACTACCACCTTACGCACACTGTACGAATCTTCGTACGAGCAGGGATTCGTACTGTGTTTCCTACGACCGCTATAATGGGCCCTAAAAAACAACTTAAAGTGTTTTTGAGGCATACTTACAGCCAACATCTTGAGTATTACGTTGTTCCTACAGCATTTGTACGGCCACCCTACGATGAGGGGTTTTTGTGGAGCGTTCGTAGAAATCTTGGACAAGACCATCAACCTGGCCACGAACTTATGAGTGGTCTATGAACGCTGGTTTCTCCTACGCCAGCCTTAAGAAGGCCATATGAAATGGTTCAAAAATTGTTTGTACGGTGTTTGCAGCTGTTCGTAAGGGTATTTGTGACTGTAGCATTACAATTTTACGAAACAGAGGAAAAAATCAAAAATTTTAAATTGGGGGTTATAATTTTACTAAACAAAGGATAAAGCTGAAGAATTACAAGACTGGAAAATGTGGAAAATGTACGTGAGGGAGACATAACTTTATGAAACTGAGGAAAAAGTGTCAACTTACAAAACTAAGGATTGAAGTCTTAAATTTAAAAGATGGGGTGAGGAGGACCACATATTTAAGAGACTGAGGGCAAAACTTGTTAAATCATAAGAGGGCCAAACAGAATATTGTGGAGAGTCTTATCTGGCCCCCGGTCCTTCATTATTCTTCGGTGAAAACGGAGGCATACAGTAATCACTTAATGCGTCT
The DNA here is from genome assembly GCA_020510985.1 of Pholidichthys leucotaenia. Taxonomy (NCBI): domain Eukaryota; kingdom Metazoa; phylum Chordata; class Actinopteri; order Cichliformes; family Pholidichthyidae; genus Pholidichthys; species Pholidichthys leucotaenia. The sequence goes on from CM035845.1 coordinate 328,515,200, forward strand.
GTGTCTGGATGGTTGTGTGTATCTGTCTGTCAACCTGTCTGTTTCAGCTCACCTGGTCAAAATTAAGTGTGTGGTGGCACTGCGTGGGGGATTCTCCACCCAGAGTCGGGAGCCAGGGGGAAGAGGGAACAATGGACTGAAGGAGGAAGTGGTACCGGGGGGTCTCAGACGAAACAGAAATGACTATTCGCCCCCCCGGGGAGGTCAGTAGGCCCCAGAGCCGCTGAAGGAAGAGAGGGTATGAGAACGGGGACTGGCGTTATGTAATGTTAATGTGTCATGCATGTCTTTATTCCACTGAATGTAATGTTGTTGGGCTCCCTGGGTCTCATGGCATGGAATTAAAGGTTATAAAAGGAAGGTAGCCCAGAGACCCAGATAGAGTTGTACTGTACTTGATGTTGGAAGAGAAAAAGTTTGTGTGTCATTCAGCTCGCCACCTTGTCTGCTTTCTTCTTCCACAAGTGTAGCTAAAAGCTTGTGTCATTGCATCGCCATGTTTTCTCGACTTTTAATTTGCCAGAATTCCGAGATAGTGCTTTGTTTTTGGAATAAACACAAATTTAACTCACCTTTATTGTCAATGGAATGGTATTGTAATAACTATGCTGGGCCAACTACTGGATAGATTTGGATGTATTTTTTACCAGAGGCTAGAGAGGAACCCATAACATTTTGGTGATGATCCGAGAACGCATACCTCCGCAAAGGCTCTGGCACCAAGGCATCAGCACCTTGATAACATGGTGGATAGTGTTTCAGCTTCTCTGCATCAGGCTCTAGACTTGGTGGCCCCCTTAAAAAAGAAAAAGTCTAATCAGAGATTTCTAACTCCTTGGTTCAACACAGAAACTCGTAGCTTAAAACAGAAGACTCGTCAATTAGAAAGAAAATGGCGCTCTACTAATTTAGATGAAATCTATTTAGCTTGGAGAAATCATCTTTTAATTTATAAAAAATCTCTTAGAAAAGCTAGAACAAGCTATTACTCTGCATTAATAGAAGAGAACAAGAATAATCCCAGGTTTCTTTTCAGTACTGTAGCCAGGTTGACAAAGAGTCAGGACTCTGTCAATCCTAGCATTCCCTTAGAGCTTACTAGTCAGGACTTTATGAACTTTTTCAATAATAAAATTTCATCCATCAGAGATAAAATCAATCAGATTCTTCCCACAGTTAACTTAAATACTGTAACTACTACAACTCCTTCTTTTGATGTCTGTCTCGATGAGTTTACTCCAATCGACCTTTGTGAGTTAGACAAAATAGTTTCCTCATCCAAACCTTCAACTTGTCTTTTAGACCCTATTCCTACTAGGTTATTTAAAGAAGTCTTCCCACTTATTGGTAGCTTTATTCTTCATATAATCAATTCTTCATTAACTTTAGGCCATGTACCGCAGGCTTTTAAAACAGCTGTAATTAAACCCTTACTCAAAAAGCCAACGCTAGATCCAGGAGCTTTAGCTAACTATAGACCAATCTCTAATCTCCCTTTCATTTCAAAAATCTTAGAAAGAGTTGTTGCTACGCAATTATTCGACCACCTGCAGGGAAATGGTTTACTTGAAGAGTTTCAATCTGGGTTTAGAATCCATCATAGTACTGAAACAGCCTTAACGAAGGTCACTAACGACCTCCTCATTGCATCTGATAATGGACTAGTTTCTGTACTTGTCCTTTTAGACCTTAGTGCAGCTTTTGATACTATCGATCATAATATTCTACTTGATAGATTAGAACACTATGTTGGACTTAATGGAACTTCGTTGCAGTGGTTTAGATCTTATTTATCTGATAGGTTCCAGTTCGTTCATGTAAATAATGAGTTTTCTTTCAACTCAAAGCTTAGTCATGGAGTTCCACAGGGATCTGTGCTAGGCCCTACTCTTTTTAGTTTATATATGCTTCCGTTAGGCAACATTATTAAAAAGCACTGTATACATTTTCATTGTTATGCAGATGACACACAATTATATGTGTCAATGAAACCAGATGATAGTAATCAATTAGCCAAGTTAGAAGCCTGTCTTAAGGAAATCAAAGCTTGGATGACTTGTAATTTCCTGCTATTAAATTCAGATAAGACTGAAGTCATTCTTGTTGGTCCAAAAAACCTTAGAAATTCCTTTCCAAATCAAACTTTCAGTTTGGATGCAGTTACTCTTTCTCTTAATAGCTCTGTGAGGAACCTTGGAGTTATTTTTGATCAGGATTTGTCCTTCAATTCACATATTAAATTTGTTTCTAAGACTGCCTTCTATCATTTGCGTAATATTGCCAAGATTAGGAGCATCTTGTCTCAGAGTGATGCTGAGAAACTGATCCACGCTTTTGTTAGCTCGAGATTAGATTATTGTAATTCTTTACAGATTCTTTACAGCTACAGACCGGTGGCCTTGACGTCCCACTTGATGAAGACCCTGGAGAGACTGCTCCTTGCTCACCTCCGCCCCCTGGTGGAACCAGCGATGGATCCACTCCAGTTCGCCTACCAGCATGGCATTGGGGTGGAGGATGCGGTGATCTTCCTCCTTCACCGTTCTCTGTCCCACCTGGAGAAGCCCGGGAATATGGTGAGGATCATGTTCTTTGACTTCTCCAGTGCTTTCAACACCATCCAACCGATGATCCTGAAGGACAAGCTGCTGCGCGCAGGGGTGGACCAGCACCTGTCATCATGGATCCTGGACTACCTCACGAACCGGCCTCAGTTTGTGAGAACCCGGGACTGTGTGTCCGACACGATCATCAGTAGCACGGGGGCCCCCCAGGGAACGGTGCTGGCTCCCTTCCTGTTCACTCTTTATACTGCGGACTTCTCACACAACACAACACACTGCCATCTACAGAAGTTCTCTGATGACTCTGCGATCGTTGGCCTCATCTCCAATGGAGATGAAGCTGAGTACAGAGGGCTTATCCAGGACTTCGTGGACTGGTGCCATCGGAACTGCCTCCAGATCAACGCGAGGAAAACTAAGGAGCTGGTGGTGGACTGCCGCAGGCATGGGCAGCCCCTCACAGTACCAGTTAATATACAGGGAACAGACATCGAGATGGTGACATCCTATAAGTACCTGGGTATTCATCTGAACAATAAACTAGACTGGTCACACAATACTGATGCACTCTACAAGAAGGGACAGCGCAGGCTGTTCCTGCTGAGGAGACTCAGGTCTTTTGGTGTACAAGGGGCGCTGCTGAAGTCATTCTATGACACGGTGGTGGCATCAGCCATCACTTTTGGAGTGGTCTGCTGGGGCAGTGGCATTACTGCAGCCGATAGGAAGAGACTGAACAAACTGATTAAGAAAGCTAGCTCTGTCCTGGGGCAGCGCCTTGATCCGATGGAGGAGATAGGAGAGAGAAGGACGGTGGCTAAACTGTCATCTCTGCTGGAGTCCGAGTTCCACCCTATGCAGGACATACTGAATGCACTGAGGAGCTCATTTAGCAGCAGACTACATCATCCCAGGTGCACAACCGAGAGGTTTCGTAGGTCCTTCCTACCAACGGCTGTCAGACTGTACAACCTAAGCAGGGCTGCTCGCAGAGATAGCAAAAAGACGTAACAAACTAATAGTTTTTTGAATGCAAAAGATGCAATAGACTTACACAATGGTCCTCTCCGGCATACAACTAGGAACATACCGGTCGCTATGGAGGGTGAGAATATGTATGGGCACATAATCATACCATGTAGGATAACTAAGTAGACGGTTATGCTGTTTCATTCCATCTAGCAACAATGCTCTGCACTGTGTGTGTTTATATATTTGCATATTTATTCCATCTAGCTACAATGCTCCGTACTGTGGGTGTTTATATATTTATATATCTACATATTATTCCATCTAGCTACATTGCTCCGCACTGTGTGTGTTTATATACTTGCATATTTATTCCACCTAGCTGCAATGCTCCGTACTGTGGGTGTTTATATATTTACATATTTATTCCATCTAGCTACAATGCTCTGCACTGTGTGTTCATATATTCATATATTTATTCCATCCAGCTACAATGCTCTGCACTGTGTGTCTGTGTGTGTGTGTATATATATATATTTTATAGTAATACGTACATATGTTTATTAGCTGCTCTTGCTTGCTTGTTTTTTTCTTGCCTTCTGATTGTTGCTCTGAGTGTTGCTATCCCTGTGCTGTTGCAATCCTGGAATTTCCCCGTTGTGGGACTAATAAAGGCTTATCTTATCTTATCTTATCTTATCTTTATTATCAGGTTGTCCTAAAACATCTTTAAAAAGTCTTCAGCTGATCCAAAATGCTGCAGCAAGAGTTTTAACAGGTACTAGAAAGAAAGATCATATCTCTCCGGTTCTGGCCTCCCTTCATTGGCTTCCCATAGAGTTTAGAATTAAGTTTAAAATCCTTCTTCTTACTTACAAAGCTCTAAACAATCAGGCTCCTTTTTATTTAAAAGATCTGATACTACCGTATTATCCTAACAGAGCACTACGCTCCCAAAATGCAGGACTACTTGTAATACCTAGAATCTCCAAAAGTACAATGGGAGGCAGAGCCTTCAGTTATCAAGCTCCTCTCCTGTGGAATCAGCTGCCAATCTGGATTCGGGAGTCAGACTCGATCTCTGTTTTTAAGATTAGGGTTAAAACCTACCTTTTTGATATAGCCTACAATTAGGGAGGGATCATGTGTTTCTGAACCCTCCCCTAGTTATGCTGCTAATAGGTTTAGTCAGCCGGGGGACCTCCAGTAATGCACTGGGCCTCACTCCTTTCCTCACTCTCTATGAAATATTTTTTTTTTGCTGGTCATTTACATTTGTTTGTTCTCTCCCATAGATTGAGTCCCCATCGTGCTGTTTGCTCTCTACATGTCTGTTCTTTTCATCTTCTCTGTCCCCTCACCCGCCAGCCAGTCGCAGCAGATGACTGCCCCTCCCTGAGCCTGGTTCTGCTGGAGGTTTCTTCCTGTTAAAAGGGAGTTTTTCCTCTCCACCGTCGCCAAGTGCTTGCTCACAGGGGATCACCTGATTGCTGGGGTCTTTCTGCAACTGTGGGGGTTCCCCCCTACAGTTGATAGTGCTATGAGATGATTGTTGTTGTGAAATGGCGCTATATAAATAAAGTTGAATTGAATTGAATTGAATTGGTGCTTTCATATTAACATCTGTGGTCTAAAGTATCATTTTTTCATTTGTTGTTTTTGTCCAACTACTCTTAAAATGCCACAATCTTCAGAGGCGAAATCTGGGCAAGTGTGGGATTAGGGACAAGTCATGTCCTCAAAGAAATCACCTCTTATCCCGCCAACCAGCGTGGATGCATCTGAGGTCTGACAACGGCGGCATTAGTGAAACATCGCTCTAATGCGACACAAACATCAGTGTCGTGTTTATTCTAGGTGGAAATAATTGGGCAGCTCCCGGCTTCCGCGGTCACGCCATCCGCATTGCATTGTCCAGTGGATTTCTGAAATGGCTGTAAATGTCTGCACGGTGACACGTCTCGCCGTTGTGGGCACTCACAAAGATGCTGTGAGGAGGAAATGGGTCAAGATCAAAGTTGCTCGTCTCTCAAGTTGTGAAAGGGGATCAAAGAAACGAGGGGTGAAAAGGGAGCAAAACTATTTCATTTTACATTTAACGTTTCCAGCATATAGCTGACACTTCCTGTCCTGATATGGCGGGCGAAAGGATGGACGAGCATCCGGATCGGGATCCATTATGAGGGAAAATTACATTGAGAGAAAGTGGAAGTGGCAGGAGGAGAAATAAACAGCGTTTCACTTCACTGAGGGAATTAGAGGCAGATAAGGAGACGACGAGAACAAAGAAACTTCTATAAAATGTAATCTTTAAGCAAACATTGGAGAATTTCATTCTGTTTAATATAAATGACCCACTTCAATCTGATTTCCAGCAGCTGTGCAGAACTAAAAGAGTTGCTAACAATGTTCCTATTAATGCATGTTTAGGGAACCGCTGTTATCCGAGGTTGGCTAACTTCCTGATAATTAGTTTTTCAGCAGTGGCCCCCATTGTTTAGTTGTCACTGGTGTTTTCAACAGCGTTCCAGCAGCGTGTCCATGTGGGCTCCACCAAAGGTTAAACTGGGCTGTCTTACGGGTCCCATATGGGTTTGTCTGCGGGTTCCATGTTGGCCCCATCTGTGTTTGCCCACATGCACTTTACCTGAGGTACAGGTGAGCAGGTTTCAGTAACGCTTGTGCCATCGGCTAAATTATGCACAAAAGGTCACAGATTTCTAAGAAAAACAGTGATAAATTTATGAGAAAAAAGTGGCACATTTACAAGAAAAAAATGTAAAATCGCTTGAAAGAGAAAAGAGAAATTTAGGAAATTTGCAAGAAAAAAGTCACAAATTTATGAGGAAAAAATCTGAAAAAGTTGCAAATTAATCCTGAGGCGCAGGAGTTTTTATTTTTTTTTTTAAGAAAATATTCAGTTTAGATATCAAGAATTCAAAAGACTGTAGCTTGGAAGTGATTAGAGATAATGGCATACTGTAGATGAGAAAAATGTTGAATATGATCCAAGGTTTATGATTGGAGTTAATTTACTCATCTAATTTGCATATTGTGAGATCACTGAACGGCGACCATATTGGATGATGTAATTTGAAGTGAAAATAAACTTTGAATGTATTTACATGGAAGATTTTAGTTTTTTTTTTCTTATCTTATCCTCAGAATATATGAGTCACAAATCAGTACAATGTAAACAAAAAAGTACTAAATGTATGAGTAAATAAATTGAAAATTTATGAGGAAAAAGTCACAAATTTATGAGGAAAAGCTGTAAGTTTACAGTAAAAGAAAAGTTGAACATTTCTGAGAAAGTTCCAAATTTACAAGAAAAATATTGCAACTTTAAGAGAAAAACTCACAAATTTACAATAGCAAATTTACAAGGGAAACTAACAAATTTATGAAGAAAAAGTTGTAAGATTACAGTAAAAAAGTGGCAAATTTATTTATTTATTTTTTGTGTGTGTACTTTATTGATCCCCAGAGGGGACATTCAGGGCATCCACCTAGATGGATGAAGTAGCCTCATTACGGCGCGATCCCGTCACCATTCACACACACATTCACACCTAGGGCCACTTTACAGTCTCCAATTAACCTAACATGCATGATTTTTTTGGCCTGTGGGAGGAAACCAGAGAAATCCCTGAGTAAACCCACGCAGACACGGGGAGAACATGCAAACACCACACAGATCACTGTTGGTCAGGGGCTGGGATCTGTTAAGTAGTAAGATGGCGGCCGGGGCAACCGGGGAAGAGTAAGGGGTGACGGACCGCCTTTCTGGTGGTGGCATCACCCGGGGTATAAAGGGGCAATGCAGGAAGAGGATAGTCCTCTTTCGCCGTCGACTCTTGGCCTGTACAGAGCACTAAGTCAGTTTACTGTTCTTTGTTATTATTAATAAAGCTACGTTTGCTGCACCTCCAGCCTGGTTATTTACATGAGCGTAATGGACATACCATTTGGCGACGAAGAGAACACCGTTATGGAGCGAGCTGTTACCAACTTTCGGCCGTTTTTGGAGGCCCCAGGTGAGCCACACGAGCCCTGGCCTAGGTGGTACGTGGCTTTTACCAACTACCTGGTGGCCCTTAACCTTGGCGAGCTTGAGAAGCTGTGTGCGAGGGCAACATTAGTCCATAACCTTGGCATAGAAGGCCAGAGAATCTTCGGTACTTTAGGAGGAGCTGATAGCTTTGAGGAGGTGGTGGAGCTAATGGCACGCTATTTTCACCCCCCTGGGAACGTCATAGTCCAACGTATTCAGTTTTGGCAGCGCCACCAGCAAACGGGAGAGTCTGTTAAACGCTGTGTTGCGGACCTACGTCAGCTGGCGGGGGAGTGCTAGTTTGGAGCCCTAGAGGATGAAATGATCCGGGATCAGCTAGCGGAGCATGTCCGCTGTCCCAAAGCTAGGTTGAGGCTCCTGACCTATCCGGGCGAACTGACGTTAGTCACAGTTATCGAAGTAGCACTGCAATTCGAGGCAGCGGAAACAATAGCGAGGGACCTCAGTGGGAGGTCCGCTCCAACTCAAGATGAGCCTCATTTAAAGGTGCTGACGATGGACCCTGACAAAGAAGACTGCGGGGATGAAGGGGAATATGCCTCCGTTGTGAAAATCAGGTCTGCCCCCGGGACGCCGAGATGTTACAGCTGTGGGTCCCCTAGACATTGCTATAAGTCCAGAGAGTGTCCGGCAAAGGGTAACCGCTGTGGCAAATATGGCCTGTTACACCATTTTGCCAGAACCTACAAGAATTTTGAGTGAGGGGACCGGGGACAAGAAGTGGGCCCCTCTGCGAAGACTCCTACGGTAATCCATACATGTCTCCCTGGCTACGGATGGACGTATTTATTGCACTGTTTCGCTTGATGATGCTGAAGTGCCGTTGCTGGTGGACACAGGATTGGTGGCTTCGGTGTTAAATTTGGCAACGGTGAGGAGTCTGTTTCCCCATTACCGTATAAATAAACTGCCTGTGCCCTATTATGGCTATGGAATGAACAAACTGGCCGTTGTGGGGTTTGTGGAGTTAACGGCGAGATACAAGTCAGCAATGATGGCGACCATCCATTTTGTGGTGACTGCTGCTGGATCCAATATCATGGGGTGTGATACAGTATGTTTTATGGCCTTGGATTCTCAATCGCCAACAATACTGGAGAAGAGTGGTTGGGCTGCGGGCTGTGGGACCGACCTGCTCTGTGTGTGGAAGATGATGCAGTGTGGGCCAGTGATTGGTCTGGTATCATGGGAGGAGTGCAGGTTCGGCACCACGGAGCACCATCCTGGGATGGACCCGATGCCAGTGTCTAAGTTGTCCTTGATGTGGGAACTGGATAGCACGGCGGAACCCCCAGGACCTCAACTTTCAGAGCTTGTCCTGGCAGGACCGGTGACCGAGGAACTACAGAGGCGATGCCAGCGCTGAAGGAAAAAGAGAGTGGGGTAAGACCAGCTGGTGCGGTTTTACGATGCGCCAAACGACGGCCTTAGAGGAGGGCTGGCCGGGTTGGCAAAACGGTCAGCTCTGGAAAGGAGGTCTACTCACAACATGGTGATCCACGGAAGCACAACAGAGCTCCCCTTCGCACTGGTGACGAGGTCCGGTCAAGGGTGGAAGCTCGGCTGAGAGGGATCCATAAGATACGTGAACAGTGTGATGACCAGGGGCGGCTGCGGGTGATGGCTGCCCGGAGTGACGGCTAGCTGGGCTTGTCTGATGACTCGTGGAGGCACCCTAACGAGCTGCGTCACGTGGTGAAGAAGAGGAGGTGGCACAGTCCATCTCCAGAGGCCAAGAGACAGAGGCGCTCTGGGTGGGAGCCACCGGATGGTAATCAAAGTGGGGGGTGGGCCCTCCACCGGGTTTGTGAAGTGACTGGGGTGTGTTTTAGAGTGTGTTCCAGTTTTGTGTCCCCATGTCATGTTGTATATTAGTCACATGGACTTATCGGGTGTGTGCCCCCTATGTGTTGGCTTGGAAAAGCAAAATTTGAATTGATTGAATTACAAAAAAAAAAAAAAAAAAAGAAGAGAGAAATTGTTGCGAGAGATGTTTGATGCCCAGCACTGTGTTTATGTGGATCGTTGTGATGCGGTTATGGGTGGGTGTGTTGGGTTCAGGTCAGTGTGTATGTATTGAGTGCTGTAATTTGTTTATGTATATTATTGTTCTGGGATTGTTTTATTTTAGGAACACAACTATTTTTATTTTGGGACTTTTAGGAACAAGGCGGTAGAATAACCCGCCTGGCCATGTAGGGGGCGCCAGTAGTCTACCTGGCCCCTCTAGTTTATGTTGCGTGAATGGATAGGCATGTTTGTTTATTTTGTACATATGGTTGTTAGCGTGTGAGTCGGGTTACAAATTCTGTGAGGGCTTAATTGGTGTGTTTGACATTTTTCTATGGGGGGGGGGGGGGGGGTAAGGGGTGACAGACCGCCTTTCCGGTGGTGGCGTCACGCAGCGTATAAAGGGGCACGACAGGAAGAGGATAGTCATATTTTGCTGTCGACCCATGGCGTAAAATAAATCAGTTTACTGTTCTTTGTTCTTATTAATAAAGCTACGTTGGCTGCACCTCCAGCCTGGTTATTTACATGAGAGTTATGGACATAACAGGATCGAACCCGGGATCCCATGGCCAAGGGTGAGTTGCTGTGCTGCCAGAAGTGCTAACCACTGCCCCACCGCACCGCAACTTTATGAGGAAGTTCCAAAATTACAACAAAAATTGAGCAAATATGCAAGAAAAAAAGTCACAATTTTACAAGAAAAACTAACAAATTTATTAGAAAAACTCATAAATTTACAAGAAAATAGCAAATTCACAAGGGAGACTAACAAATTCATGAGGGAAAAGTTGCAAGTTTACAGAAAAAAGTTGCAAATTTGTGAGAAAGTTCTAAATTTTCAAGAAAATTTTATCAAATTAGGGGAAAAAGTCTCAAATTTACAAGAAAATAGCAAATTTATCAGAAAATCAGTTGAAGATAGGTGAACAAGTAAAGACCATGTGGGCAAACACAGATGGGGCCAACGTGGAATCCATGGACAAGCCCACATGGGTGGGGCCCACATGGACAACATGGGTTGGTACATCAAAGCACCACCTTGAAAACACACCGAGCTGATGCTCGTCTGAGTCTGCATCACGCGCTAAAACCGCCATGGTCGCCTGTCGCTCATTAGTAGTTTCACTTTTTCGAGCGTCTTGCACAGCGCCGCTTAAATAACCGGCGCTTGGTTTCCCTTCTCTGTCCTTTCCTCCCTCTCAGGGATGGTTATCGGGACAAGGATACATTAAATTATCTTTAAAAAAAAACAAAACTTTGCAGATGTCTAAGACAAAATAAGTGGAGAGGGGAGGTATGGGAAACAGGAAGTGTAAACTGTGAGATTTGTGTGTGTGTGATAGTCAGGCGGTGGCGAGGTCAAATGAGCCTCATTTTTTTTTTGCCGTCAGCCAGTCTGGGTTAAGGTTTATGATTTGACTTCTTCTGTTGGGGGGGGGGGGGGGGGTGTATGAGCTAATAATGAAATGTGCACAATAAAGACGCAATCTGTCATTCACGCTAGCTTATCGCTGCAGCTTTGTGTGCCTGACACGGACGCTTCGGCTAAAGCTGCTGAAAAATTGCTTTAATGATAAAATTTTGCCTCTCCAAGTAAGAAACAAATAAAAGGAGAAGAAAGAGGGGGGGGGGGGGGGAGCTCAGCAAAGACAAAAATCTCTTTGAAGCCCACAATGGGAGTGGGTGTGAGTCGTGTCACTTCTATCTCGACTTTTGATGATCTTTGGCGTCACGCTATTCTTTTCTTCTCCCCCTCCTTTCAAGCTGTTTGGTCTGCTCCTTCCTTTTTTGTTGTCTATTCTACAGAAGTGTAGCAGTTAACACAAATTCTGCCCCGGCTGCTAAATTATTCATCTCATCTGCCGCAGAGAGCGCTCCTTCCCTCACAGGCCTCGAGAGGGGCGTCATCTGATCACTGGCACGGGCCGCTCCTTTCGGTTCTGGCCGTTGCCGGAGCGGAGATCCACCCTCCCCTAATTACCGGCGTAATTGTTCAGGCATCTTCTCCCCCCGCCGCTGGAAAAGGCAGAAGGCTCTCACGCCGGCCAGAAATGAGTGCCATGTGGGGAGAGAGACTGTACCCGACCACAGCAGAGAATTTGAGGTGGCGCCTTGACGCCTGGAGCCCGCCGCCGTGCCCCCGGACTGCCAGATCGACCATGATTCAAGTGTTAGATTTTGTTAGATTTAAGAGCGCTATAACTCGGAGCCTCCAGCTCTCCTCCTCTGATCCTGGCACTGATTTACATCTAGGAAATGTTGATGACAACTTTGTGATGTATAACAGGATGAATAAATGCTGTGGGAACCAAATATTGTTTTGGTCTTCTTTTGTGGGACAGCATATGGAAAGATTGTTTGTTCTCTGCTGGGACGTCTTTTCTCTCTCGCTCTTTTTTTCCCCCTCCTATAGAGGCTTTTTAATCAAAATCAAATATTTGCAATTAACCAGTGATCAACCCCTCATGTGATGGAGGTGATTAAGCTTATGTCACCCCTGTCAGTCTCACACTCTGATTTATAAAGAGTTTCCCGCCATGAGACAAGTTCATCAGTTTCATGGAGGCTTTTCTTTTTCTCAGAAATAAATACGTGGATTGTTATTTTTTTTTTAGAAAAAAGTTGCAAATTTGAAAAAAAAAACAACAAAAACAAATTGATGAGAAAATGTTTCAAATCAATGACAAAAATGCTGCAAATTTATGAAGAAAACTTTGAAAATTTACATGAAAAGAAGTTGCAAGAGGAAATTCACCAATTTGTTTCATTTTATTTTTTTTGTATTTTGCATACTTTATTAATCCCAGAGTGAAATTCGGGGCATCCACCTGGACGGGTGAGGCAGCCACGGTGCTCCCTTCACCATACACACATACATTCACACCTGGGGCCACTTTAGAGTCTCCAGTTAACCGAACTTGCATGTCGTTGGCCTGTGGGAGGAAACCGGAGTACCTGGAGTAAACCCATGCAGACACGGGGAGAACACGCAAACTCCACACAGAAGGGTCACCGATGGTCAGGGGGTGGGATCGATTCCGTGAAATTCTTACTGTGCTGCGCCTTATGGGAAAAAAAAGTTGCAAATTATGAGAAGAAAGGTGCAAATTTATGAGGGAAATTTTGAAAATTTGCAAGAGAAAAGTTGCAAATTTGATAGAAAAATGTAAATTTGCAAGAGATTAAAAATCATAAATGTATGAGGAAAAAAGTTGGAAATTTTTGAGCAAAAAAAAAATCACAAATTTGAGAAAAAAGTTGCAAACTGATAAGGAAAATGTTGAAAATTTACACAAAAAGTTGAAAATTTTATAGAAAAGTATAAATGTGCTACAGGGAAAAAAAATTAATTTATGAGAAAAAAGTTTCAAAAATTATGAGAAAAAAGATGCAAATCTATGGAAAATTTTGAAAACTTACACAAGAAAAATTGCAAATTTTATGGAAAAATGGAAATTTTAAAGAGGGGAAAAAATCATAAATGTATGAGAAAAAAGTTGCAAATTTAAAAAATAAAATTCACAAATTTATGACAAAATTTTTGAAAATTTGCAAGAGAAAAATCACAAATTTATGAGAAAAAAGTCGGAAATTTATGAGAAAATGTCATGATTTATAAGCCAGAGACTCAAACGCAGAGTGAACAACATCGGAAGAACAAACAGGCACAGGCGGTAACATTTAACACAATTTATTGCACAACAAAAACTATAAACAACAACAAAAACACTAATGAGCACGCTGGAGGAGCACACAGTGAATGACAGAGAGGAGAAATGATTAATAATGAATTCAATTGAGAAGGAAGAAGAAGAGGGAAAGAGGAGGACAGACTTACTACCGCAGCAGAGGGCTTGACTGTGGGACCCAGCATATGGAGGAGAAGGAGCAGACAGGAGTAGTCCAGTGACACAAACAGGTGAGGAGAAAGTTGGCAGGATGGAGCAGGGTAGTTGGTTAACCAGGTGCAGTAAAAGCTGTCCAGGCGAGGAAGAGGTTCAGGTGAGTGTGCGCAGCCCCGGAGTAACACACCACTGAGATGACAGCAACCTGAAGAGGAGGTCAAACAACAGGTAAGGTTAAACGGCATTCAGGGAGTCTTTGATATAACTCTCCATCGCCTCCCTCTCCGGCCCAGACAAACTGTAGAGCTGACTGAACGGCAGTCGCGCGCCCGGGAGGAGGTCTATAGTGCAGTCGTAGGACTGATGAGGTGGCAAAGATGGGGCCCCACACTTACTAAAGACCTCCCCAAGGTCATGATAGACCTAGGGCATGAGACTGATGGGCGAACATGTGGCTGAGTGGAGGCACAACGAAAGGAAAAAGGGCTCCAGGATGAAATAAAATGTTGGCCCCAATTGATTGTAGGGTTATGTTGGCGGAGCCACGGGTAGCCCAGAATCACGGGGGTTGATGAATTGGAAAAAACAAAAAACTGAATAATTCCCGGTGGTTACCGGACAAAAAAGCAGAATCTGGCTTGGTTTGAAGCATAACCACGGCTAGTCTGCAGCCAGAAAGGGCTGAGATATTTAAAGGAGACGATAGAACCTTAGTGGGAATCTTAACCCTCTGAGTGTGTATGTTGCCAAACTGCGACATACCCCCTAGTGGTCAAAGAGTGGTAAATATTTTTTGTCAATAAAATAGTTCAGATTTCCAAGGCTATAACTTGAAAGTGGTAAGAGATAATGGCTTACTGTCAATTAGAAAGATGTAAAATATGATCCAAAGTTTCAGATAGGAATAAATTTACACATCTAATTTGCATAATGTCACAGCACCTCTTTAAATTCCATAACTCAGTCAAAAGTGGACTTTGGACGTATTTACACAAAAAATGGTTCTGTCTTTAGACACTGTTTTTTGTACAGAGGTACCTCATCATCTTATCTTCAAAGTATATGAACAAGAAATCAGTACATTAAAAACCCCCCCAGAAATTTCTCACTTACTTTTGACAAAGTCAGAGTGAGAAGGCAGGCGCAGTGCCGCACTCTGCCACTAGGGGCACTCAAATTCTCACATTCAAAGGGTTAAGTTTTTGCACTAGCCCCTGTGAAATTAAATTTTACTCAGCTCCGGAATCAATTAGAGCTGAGGCTTTGAGCTCGGCTCCCGGTAGTTGAATGAGGTCCAGAAGCATAAAACCGCTGGGAGGATTTGTAGAAGATCCACTCGCCAGACCCCCCATGGCTACTGTCAGGCTGCATCTTTTGGCTGAATGGGGCATTTCGGAAACCCGCGTTCTGTGGAACCACAATACATGCAGGCCCTGCCTTCTCCCGATGCCAGCGCTCCTCCGGGGTAAAATGGGCCCTGCCAAGAACCATCAGCTCCAGAGGAGAAACCGACCTAGTGGAGAGAAAGGATGGGGTTCAACTGCGATGCAGATGAGGAGGCAGTGGCCCTCTGCTCCCTTGCGCACTCACGGTACCGATTGTCCAGGCCAACGGCCTGCTCAATTAGCTCATCCAGAGAGGAGGGGTTGGCGTGGATAGCCAGGATGTCACGGAGGTTGTAATTCAGACTCCGGAGGAAGGTGCTGTGTAGAGCAACGTCATTCCAGCCGGACTCTGCCGTGACGACCTGGAACTCGACCGAGAAATCGGCGACCGACCAATTTCCCTGCCGGAGCACCAACAGTTGCCTAGTGAGATTACCCTCACTCTCTGTATGATCAAATGCCCAAGAAAATTACTATACAAACCAAACATAATAATAATGGGCCCCTCCAGACTTCTTAACATGGACTGGGCCCACTTAAGTGCCCGATCTCTGAGTAACAGGTCATAAATTGGATTTTGGATGAATCATCCCAGTACTCTCCCGCCACCTGCTGAAAATAAAGCCGACAGTGAAGCAAGAACCCCTTACATCCCCCACCTCCCCCGCACACGGGGCAGGAGAAGGGATGGAAATGGTTTGGCGGATAGTGGAAGCAATCGGAGCAGCAGGTGGAGAAGGAGACGCCTAACCAGGAAGCCGACACAGGTGGTCGGTTGCAGTAACTAATTGCTGGGTAATAGTTTGTAATTGTTCTGAGAGAAAAGTGACTTGGCGCGCTGTGGCGGCCAAATGGCGCAGATTGTTCCCCCGGTGAAGCACTCGCTGAGCCTTGATCCTGGCTGGACCGTTCTGTCATGATTTATAAGCCAGAGACTCAAACGCAGAGCAAACAAAACCGGAAGAACAAGCAGGCACAGGCGGTAACATTTAACACAATTTATTGCACAACAAAAACTAAAAAACAATAACAAAAACACTAATGAGCATGCTGGAGGAGCACACAGCCTGTGAATGAGATAGAGAGGAGAAATGATTAATAATGAAGTCAGTTGAGAAGGAAGAAGAAAAGGGAAAGAGGAGGAGAGACTTACTGACGAAGCAAAGGGCCCAGCTGTGGGACCCAGAGTGTGGAGGAGAAGGAGCAGACGGGAGTAGTCCAGCGACACAAACAGGTGAGGAGAAAATTGGCAGGATGGAGGGGGTAGTTGGTTAACCAGGTAGATTAGAAGTTGTCCAGGCGAGGAAGAGGTTCAGGTGAGCATGTGCAGCCCCGGAGTAACACACCGCTGAGATTGCAACAACCTGAAGAGGAGAAGGTCAGACAACAGGTAAGGTTAAACACCATTCAACTTAGCTTAAGCTGATGGCAGCAATACCCGATGGTCCAACAAAGAGGCCTTCACAAACTGGCTCTTTTAAAGCTGGCAGAAGAGACAGCAGCAGGTGTGCACAAACACACAGGGGGGCGTAATCAACTCTGGAGCCAGGAAACAGGCAGGAAGAAAAAACACAGGAGGGGAGGGGGAGCGCCCTCACCTGATCATCACAGAAAAAAGTTGCAAATTTGAAAAACAAATCACAAATTGATAAGAAAACTTTGCAAATCAATGACAAAAAGATGCACATTTATGAGAAAAATGTTACAAATGTATGAGGACAATTTTCAAAATTTACACAAAAAAGTGATAAATTTTATAGAAAAACGTAAATTTTCAAGAGAGAAAAAAAATCAAAAATGGATTAGAACAAAGTTGAAAATTCTTGAGAAAGTTGCAAATTTACACGGGAAAATTCACATTTTTTCACATTTTCTCCCCTATGTTGTCTTTTTAATCATCAAATATTTGCCATTAACCAGTGTTCACCACTCATGTGATGGAGGTGATTAAGCTAACATCCCTATCAGTCTCACACTCTGATTTATAAAGAGTTCCCTGCTGTCATAAAACGCCCTTTTTAAGGGCTAAGAAGGACACCAAATGCACACTGTAGGCTTTGCACATTCAATAACAAAAGACAACATACAAAAAACACTACGAGGAGATAAATGTGCCAGAGGAGAGCGGGGCTCACAATCAGGAGGAGAAGAACGGCCGGGCGGAAGACTTCGGATGAGGCACTCAAACTCACCAGGGAAAAGAGATAACTCACCCGGTGACACACCTGAAGGGAACCGGGGCTCATGGCTGGGGGGAATGGAAAAGTGAAAATTACTATCTGGTTGGAGTACACCCATTCTCATCAACGACACTGCCAACAAACAGTCAGAGAATGGCAGAACCTCTGAGGACATCACAGTAGGACACGGCAGCCAGCGAAGTTGCCCTTAAATAGGTACATGCTCAGCTGACAAATGCATAACAGGTGTAGGTACATGAGTGGAAAAATAATCAAATGAATGACAGCTGTGCAGCCCGCAAAACAGATTGACATGCGGAAGTTGCACAGGCCCTGTCAAAATAAAAGCACGGACCTGAAATTAATGAAGACACAAGAATAATATAACAAACCAAAAGATATAACTACAACCATAAATACAAAATAACACACAATAAATAGACAAGACAATAAGGGCAAAACCAAGAACACAAAACCCTCCAAAAATAAACAGATAAAATAGAGCAGTCCATGATAAATAAAGAAACAAACAAACAAATAGGAAAAGACTGAACTTAAACTGAAGACTGGGCACGGCCCCCATCCGTGCCCAGGATCATGACAGTACCCCCCCCCATCACCAAGGGGTGGATCAAAGACACCCCAGGGCAACATCAAAAAAGAAAGAGGACTCACAAAAAGACTCCCCCAACAAGAAAACAACCCACCCCAGGTGGGAGGAGGGGGAACCTAGGCACGGAAGGACCAAACCCAACCAGAAAACCCACTCATGACCAATGACACTGTGCAACAGGTGGAAGTACGGGACTCAAGGCCCAATAGATAGTGGATGAGGCAGTTTGGGTGGCCTACCAGAGTCCCAAGACCACTGGCACATGTGCTGGAGCAAGTCCAGTGGCCTCCCCGTGTACCAGGACCACCCAAGCAGAAGGGGCAGACCTTCGGGCGGTCTCCCAGCATCCCTGAGCCAGCAAGCCGCGGCGCACAACGCGCCCTTCCCGGAGGCCGTAGCTGGGCCCACTGCCTCCCACGGACTGTGGGAACCGGGGGGCACAACCCTAATGAGAAGATGGCTGACAAGCACGAAGACTGCTCATAGGAATGGCCGTCCAGTTTAGCTGCCCAATGTGAGGGCCAGCTGAGGGAAGCAGCTGACCAGCAGGAGAACCAGGCAGTGAAGGCGACCAACCAGCGGGGACCTCCAGTGACACCTGATAACCAATGGCGAACTCTGACGAAGGCGAGGAACCCATGGTGACCTCAGGCATCGGCGGAGACGGAGGACCCTCAACGACCTCGAGCGGAGATGGAGGACCCTTGGCGGCCTTGGTCGACGGCGAAGCATCCCTGGCGGTGACCTTGGGCTGTGGTGTAACACCCACAGAGGCCTTGAACTGAGGCGTAGCACCGATGGGGGCCTCGGACGGAGGCGTAGCTCCCACGGGGACCTCGGATGAAGGCGTAGCACCCGCGACGGCCTCAGACAGAGAGGAAGGACCCGCAGAGACCTCAGATGAAGGTGGAGGACCCACAGCGACCTTAGGAGAAGGCTCAGACAGAGAACAGACAAACACCAGGTCAGAGTCCCTGGCAGCAGTGGAGCCTGGCAAGGAGGACTCAGATGCAGCTGACGGATGCAATTGCTCCTCCCCACCAAGAGCCAGGCAAGATTTCTCTAAGATAGATAAAGTGAAAACAAAAAAGAGAACTTGTCTGAGCTTGTGCTCCACTGCCACCCAGGACTCCGGCAATCCCGGCTGGGATGTCTCGGCTCTTTCAGTCTAATGCTCCAACCCGGGCATGACCACCTCGGACGGGGAAGAAGAAGTAGACCCCGGAGAATCTAACAGCGGCATCTCGACATCGCTCGCCCGATGTTCGACTTCCGGCATGACCACCTTGAACAGGGAGGAAGAAACCAACGCCAGAGAATCACCAGCAGCAGTAGAGCCCGGTGAGGAGACCTCAGGAGCAGAGGACATCTGCAGCTGATTTTCCCCCACCCTGAGCCAGACAAGAATTCCCTAGATCTGTAGATAATAAAACAGAACCGAGTACTTGCCTGGACTCGAGCTGCAGGCACGATGATGGCGGAATTCCCAGCTGCAATGGGGGACTCCCTCTGACATAACGCAGCCGGGTAACGGGGAGAGGTTGGGCGTGTCTGTTCCCGGGGACGTTCTCCTGTCAGCTCAGGAATGGACGGTAGATAAGGAGGAGGCAAAACAGGCTCCCGGCGAGACCGGCGACACGCTGGGGTCTGGGAATGTTACCTCATCAGCTCCGTCTTAGGCGCACATGATCAAAGATCTACCAGGCTGCGAGGGTCTGTTTGGAGGATGGAGACGGTGTATAACAGGCCCGCGTACCTGGGGTAGCTCCCTAACCCCAGATGCACCTCCACAATAGTCGCTACCACCTCCACATTCCTGCAAACCTCCTTTAGCAAGAGGGAGACGAGCGCTGCATCTACAAAGTCCTGGGCAAAGTCCGAGGCCCACAGTTCATCTATAGTGGGACCTCTGGCTACTGATTTACCAAGGTTGGTGCGGCCCAGACGCTCCGGTGGCATAGTGAATGCACGTGTAACAACAAAAAAATGGGAGAAATGATTACGGAAAAGAAAAAAAAATATGCCGAAACCTACAGCAACTGGTGTCCATACACGGGCCATGTCCTTCTGTCATAAAATGCCCCTTTTAAGGGCTAAGGAGGACATCAAACACACACTGTAGGGTTTGCACATTTAATAACAAAAGAGGATAAATGCACCGGAGGAGAGCAGGGCTCACGACCAGGAGGAGAAGAACAGCCGGGGGGGAGACTCCGGCTGAGGCACTCAAACTCGCAGGGAAAAGAGATAACTCAGCCGGAGTCACACCCAAAGGGAACCGGGGCTCAAGGCTGGGAGGAATGGAAAAGGGAAATTTACTACCTGTTCAGAGTACACCCGTTCTCATCAACGACGCCGTCAGCAAACATTCAGAGAATGACAGAACCTCTGAGGACATCACAGTAGGACTCGGCAACCTGTGAAGTGCTGCTGTATCCTTAAATAGCTACATGCTCAGCTGACAAATGCATAACAGGTGTAGGTACATGAGTGAAAAAATAATCAAACAACGAGTGACAGCTGTGCAGTCCGTGAAACAGTTTGACATGCAGAAGCTGCACAGGCACTGTCAAAATAAAAGCATGGACTGGAAACTAATGAAGACACAAGAATAAGATAGCACAACCCAGAAGATATAACTACAACCAGAAATACAAGATAACACACAATAAATAGACAAGACAATAACGGCAAAACCAAGAACGCAAAACTCTCCAAACATAAATAGATAAAATACAACAGTCCATGATAAATAAATAAACAGGAAAAGACTGAACTCAAACTGGAGACTGGGCGCAGCTCTCATCCATGCCCAGGATCATGACACCCACCATGAGACCATGAGACAAGTTCATCGGTTTCATGGAGGCTTTTCCTTTTCCTCAGAAATGAATAGGTGGATCAATGTTATTTTTCTTAGAAAAAAGTTGCAAATTTGAAAAAAAAAAAAAAATAATTTGATGAGAAAATGTTGCAAATTTATGAGGAAAACTGAAAACCAACATGAAAATAGATACAAATTTTTAAGGATTTCATTTTAATTTGTAAGAGAAAATTCACAAATATATAAGAAAAAAGTTGCAAATTTATGAGAAAAAAGTTGTAAACTTATGAGGAAAATTTTGAAAATTTACTTGAAAAAAACTGAAAATTTTATAGAAAAATGTAAATTTGCTACAAAAAGTTACAAATTGGAAAAAGCAAATCACAAATTGATGAGAAAATGTTGCAAATCAATGACAAAAAGATGCAAATTTGAGAAAAATGTTGGAAACTTATGAGGAAAAGTTTTAAAATATACACAAAAAAGTTCAGAATTTTATAGAAAAATGCAAATTTTCAAGAGAGAAAAATAAACCATAACTATATTAGAACAAAGTTGAAAATTTTTGAGAAAGTTGCAAGTTTACACAAGAAAATTCTATTTTTTTCCCCGTTTTTCCCCCCATATTGTTTTTTATTAATCAAAATCAAATATTTTCCATTAACCAGTGTTCACCCCTCCTGTGATGGAGGTGATTAAGCTGACGTCATCCCTGTCAGTCTCACGCCCTGATTTATAAAGAGTTTCCCGCCATGGGACAAGTTCATCAGTTTCATGGAACCTTGAGTGGGCATACTCTCAGGAAAATGTTAGCAAACAGATAACCGATGCAGTAAGAAACAGTTCAGTGTGTTTGCTGTTTTTCACACCTCACATTTCTCAAGACCAAAACCAGCAAGTTTACAAAACCAGACATGCATCATTTCTCCTCGCCGCAGAGTTTCAGTGTCATCCAGAAACTATTAAAAGCTCATCGAAAAGCCACACCTTAGCTCAGAGGGGCGCGTTCCCTCACAGGCATGAGCTCGCTGCGGTTTTGCTTTGACTCAGTCCAACATATGCACTCCTGGTGCCTTAAAAAACAACAAAAAAAGAACAATGACGCATTAATCTGTAGCTGAAAACAGGCACAAGCAAAGGTTTCTACATAATGGTTACGTCAGCGGGGTATCTGGCTGACAGCAAAACTTTAAAGGAGACATATGATAAAAATGTCACTTTTTAAATGTTTCTGTGCATTGATTTGCATGTCTAGAGTGGGAAAAAATGAGGGATGCCTGATAATAGCAGATTATCAATATGGGCAGATAAAGCATTTAAAACTGAATGTGTGACTTCCGGTCTGGACGCCATGGCGACTGCAGCTTAACACTGAAGCTCTCAGACTCAATCCAGGATAACACCTTGAAAATCAAACTTAACGGATTTTTGGAGGAGTGAAAATCAAAAGACAAAATCATCATGTCTAAAGGAAAACAGAAGAAACTGAAATTCTCCAGGCCAGGACACGTATCGGCCGGAGAATCTGAACTGGAAGATCCCCGTTCAGAAGACGAGGAGCTGGTGATAGCTAACAAAAGGGTTAGCCTGAAATCACTATTTGAGGAACTACGACGATTTCGCCGAGATGTTACGGCCGAATTTCGGGAATTCAGAGAAGAATTGAAAAGGACAAACAGCAGAGTGGACCAGGCCGAGAACCGAATCTTGGAAACAGAGGATCGAATAAAAGTGCTCGAAGATTCTGTGCTGGACCTACGCAAAAGACAAGCAGCTATAGAGGCTAAGCTAACCGACCAAGAAGGAAAACAAAGAAGAGATAACATAAGAATTCATGGTCTGATAGAAGGAACCGAAAATGGTTTTAACTCGATGGCAGAATGCGTGGAATCCTTACTAAGAGAGAAATTGGATATTCCACAAACCACCGACTTGAAGATAGAAAAGGCACATCGTTCATTAGCCGCTAGGCCGGCGGCGGAAGCGCCCCCACGTTCGGTGTTGGTAAGATTTTCCAATTTCAAAATAAAACAAGAGGTTGTAAGACTGGCCTGGCAGAAAAAAGGATTTATGCACCAGGAGAGAAAAGTCTACGTGGAACACGATTACGCCCCGGAGGTCCTTAAAAAGCGCAGGGAATACAATGACGCGAAAAAGGTGTTAAGAGAGAAGAAATTGCGCTTTCAGACACCATTTCCTGCGAAGTTAAGGGTCTTCTACGGCGATGAAACGTGTCTCTATAATTCGGCGGAAGAAGCAACAGCTGACATGGCGAAAAGAGGGCTCCCGGTAACGGTATTTAAACCCGCGGCAGACCCGAGTGTGAAGATCAAAGCGCAAACATGGACAACACAAAGACCCTCAAAATCCACGGACCAGCAGCGGGAAACCCAGCACCAGAGCGTCGCGGATAAACTATCCGTTTTCAGGTTGGAATAGCGACCTTTTTTTTTTTTTTTCCTCTTGAATCAATCCGCACATCCAACCCCCCTCATACAAGGTAACAAACATTAAAGGAGATGCATATTCAGCATGTGGTAAAACATTTCATGGAACAATCATATTATTTGAAACAAATAAGTCTTTGTAATAAAAAAAAAAAAAAAACTTGTTAAAATAGAAATGTGACAATAATCCACATGTTCTCCTCATACTAACAAATACTGTTTTTGCGTGAATGTTTGATGTGATGGGGGTGGGAGGGTGCACACAATTTCACAGGGTTTAGGCATAAAAGGAAAAAAAAAAAAAAAAATCATTACAAGTTTGGATTGGGTTCTGAAACTCACGTTAAAAGCATGGGACAACTTTCAGTGGTAAGAGAGGGCCCTCAACACGTAACAGAGTTTGAGGAATTTCCCTCAGAGCCTTCACTCCATCAAGGCTCTTACAGGGTCTTTAAAAAGACCTCAGCTCAGGAAGTTCTTTTGACAGCTTTTTGTTTTAAAGTTTTTTACACTATGTTCTTAATGTTTTTCTTGTTTTTAATGTTCTTTCAGTTTCTGAGTAGCACAAAAGAGGGCCACCACACAGTTATACTAAACAAAACAACACAATGGAGAAACAGGGTGTAACCAAAATAATTTCATATAATGTAAAAGGAATCCTGAATCCAGTTAAAAGATCCAAGATTCTAGGCAAAATGAAAAAAGACAAAGCAGGAATAATACTTTTACAAGAAACCCACCTAACAGACGTGGAACACAATAAACTCAGTAGACAAGGGTTTAAAATGATCTCTTCATCTTCATATAAATCAGGGAGGAGGAGGGGAGTAGCAACATTGATATCAACCAAAATTACATTTGAAAAAAAATCAGAACACAAAGATAAAGAAGGGAGATACAGTTTGGTAACTGGGCGGCTAGAGGGAGAAGATATCACCCTGCTGAATGTGTATGCTCCCCCAGGGGCTAACTGGAAATTTTACAAAAATGTATTCGACCTAATGATAACTAAAGCTCAAGGTTTAGTGATATGTGGTGGGGACTTCAATCTTAGACTGAATCCATACTGGGATGCTTCTGGTAATTCCCCACATCAAAATAACACCCAAAACAGGAATACTCGGATGCTACTAAAAGAATTGGGAGTCTGTGACGTGTGGAGGGAACTCAACCCCAGTGTAAAAGACTATACATTTTACTCAACTCCACATTCATCTT
Organism: Pholidichthys leucotaenia; assembly: GCA_020510985.1. Lineage (NCBI taxonomy): Eukaryota > Metazoa > Chordata > Actinopteri > Cichliformes > Pholidichthyidae > Pholidichthys > Pholidichthys leucotaenia. The sequence goes on from CM035845.1 coordinate 328,539,333, forward strand.
ACTCAAGGATTGACTATTTTTTTATGTTTAATAGAGACATTGGTAGAGTAAAAACATGTAAAATAGGACTGATGGATCTCTCCGACCACAGTCCGATCTACATGGACTTAAATATCCAAAAATACACAAATAATACATTTTCTTGGAGGTTAAATTCAAATGTCCTGAAAGGACCATTGAAAGATGAATTGGAGTCAGATATTCTCAGATATTTGGAAGATAACGATAATGGAGAAGTATCCCCTTTAATACTGTGGGATGCATGTAAAGCTGTAATAAGAGGAAAGATTATTGCAAAACTGGCAACCCAAAAGAAACTAAGACAAGAAAAACTATCCACATTAGAGTCAGAACTTAGGAACCTAGAAAAAGAACACAAAGGCAACACTCATTCTACTGACTCGCTCAAGATTAAGGAAATTAAAAACCAAATAAATGAGATCTACACAATAGAAATCCAGAAGAAACTTACATTTCTGAAACAAAAATACTATGAAGCAGGCAGTAAATCGGCAAAATTACTAGCCTATAAATTGAGGAAACATCAAACAGAAAGAGCAATCTACAATATCAGAGACCCAGTATCAAAGGAAATAAAATTCAGAATTCAGGATATTCTTAAAAACTTCGAGAATTACTATAAGAACTTATACTCCCACAAAAAACATAAAAATGCATCCGAGGCATTCCTAAACACATTAAACCTTCCCCAACTTACGGAGTCACAAAATAAAACACTACTGTCAGAAATACATCCTAAAGAATTGGAAAAAGCAATTATGAAACTTAAAGCTAACAAATCCCCAGGAGCTGATGGCTATACAGCAGAGTGGTACAAAACCTTTAAACAGCAACTATCTCCTCTCCTCCTGAAAACATTTAATTATGTCCTCCACACAGGGGAAATCCCCCCCTCCTGGAGAGAAGGGGTCATTGCAGTTATACCTAAACCTGAAAAGGATAAACTAGAGTGCTCCAACTACAGACCAATCAGTGTACTAAATCAGGACTATAAGCTTTTTACCATTATCCTTGCCAAAAGGTTAGAGAATATACTGACAGACCTAATTCATTTAGACCAAACAGGTTTTATAAGACAAAGACAGACACAAGACAGCATTCGACGCACTTTACACATAATTCATCATATAAAAAAATATAACTTAAATGCAGTCATATTAGGATTAGATGCTGAAAAAGCATTCGATTCGGTTGACTGGTCTTTTCTATACAGAATCTTATCCAGTTTCAATTTTCATAACAACTTCATTAGAACTATACAGGCATTATATAAAAAACCAACAGCTAAAATAAGGATTAACGGTAATTTATCATCATCTTTTGAACTGGAAAGAGGATGTCGTCAGGGCTGCCCCCTGTCTCCACTGCTCTTTGCAATCTTCATAGAACCTCTGAGCCAATGGATAAGACAAAACCAAAAAATTCAAGGTATTACACTTGGTCAGAAGGAACATAAAATAGCACTCTTTGCTGATGACATTTTAATATACCTAGGGCAGCCGGACACTTCTTTACCAGAACTAACCTCAGTTTTTTCAGAGTATGGAGATTTATCGGGGTACAAATTAAATATGCATAAAACCCAAGTTTTAACATTCAACTATGACCCAAATCATTATTCACTAAGCAAACTCAAAACTAACTGGGAGTCGGAATCTATGAAATATCTGGGGGTCAATATCCCGAAACAACTCAACAAAATTATATCACTAAACTATGATCCACTGGTGACAAAAATAAAATCTGACCTAGCAAGATGGAATATGATACCATTCTTGGGTATTGCACAAAGAATTGAAGCAGTCAAAATGAATATACTTCCACGTCTTCTATACCTTTTCCAAACAATACCGGTAGAACCTCCCAATAAAACATGGCAGGAGCTGGACAGAAGGATCTCAAGATTCATATGGCAGGGCAAGAGACCTAGAATCAGATATAGAACCCTACAGCTAAACAAAGACAAAGGTGGGCTCGCGCTGCCAAATATCAGGGACTACTTTAAAGCCGCACAAATTAAAACTTTAGTAGAGATATGTAACCCAGTCTACTCTGCACAATGGAAGGAGATCGAATGCCAAATAACAAGTGACATCCCCCTACAGGCGATAATAGGGAACAATGTCTTACCTAAGCTTTTGAATAACACTAACCCGTGGATAGAGACCCCGCTAAAAATTTGGTTTAAGATAGTCAGAGAGAATCAAACTAAAGAGCCCTATCGACTTCTGCAATGGATCGCCTATGATCAGGACTTTACTCCTAATAAAACAGACACCAGATTTAAAAAGTGGAAGGAGAAGGGGCTGATAAAATATTACGATTTTTTTAAAGGGCAAATCTTAAGAAGTTTTGAAGATTTGAAAAAACAAGGCCTAATAAATCAAGACCTTTACAGGTTCTTCCAGCTTAGACACCACATAAACAATATACTTAAAAAGGAGGTTTTGGAAAGGGCCCAGTCAGGTGTTCTGAAGGTCTTCTTAATGGCATATAAAGGGATCCCAGGGATCAGATACATTTCTAAAATATACCAAGGTCTTCAAGACTTAAAAGGAGACAACACATCTTATATAAAAGAGAGATGGGAAAAAGAGGGGAATTTCACTTTACATCTGGAAATATGGGAAAAGCTAAATAAACAGCAATGGAAAAGTACCTCATCCCTGCAGTGGAGAGAATTTGGATGGAAAAACTTGGCAAGATTTTTCAGAACACCTGCACAAAACAAATTTACCCATAAGGGATTGAACTGTTGGCGCTTGTGTGGTGAAAAGACTGCAAATCATTTTCATGTGTTTTGGTCATGCCCAGTTATCCACCAATATTGGACCAATGTACAGACAATATTGGGGAAAATATTCAAAATTACAGTTCCCTTTTCTTTTGTAACTTTGTATTTGGGTTTACTACCGGACTCACTGGAAAGACGAGGAGAAAAATACTTATTCAATGTTTTAATATTGGCAAGCAAAAAAGCTCTAACTAAAAAATGGATGTTGAAGGACTGTCCTACACCTGAAGATTGGACTAACGTGATCCAAGACATTTACTCGATGGAAAAGTTGACATTCGCACTGAGACAGGACATGGATGGGTTCATGAACTTTTGGCAACCCTGGACCGCATATGTGTCTTCCATTAGATCTAATCTTTGACAAATACCATTTCAATAATGGTTCCTCTCTTTGTTCCAAAGCTACTCAGATGCTCTTTTATCTTTATTTACTTACTTTTTCTTTTTGCTTGTTTTTTACTGGTTTGTTTGTTTTTTTTATTTGTTTTTTGTTTGTTTTTTTTTCTCTTTTCACTTTTTCTTTCACTTTAAAAAAAAAAAAAAAATAAGGGGTGTTGTAAGAATTAATCTTCCAATGTTGTCAGATATCAGGAAATAAGGGAACATGTGATGAAAATGTAAACACTGCATTGCTGTAACGACCTGTATACCCTTTACAAAAACTTAAATAAAAAAAAAAACTGAATGTGTTTGTTGTAAATTAGCAAGATGAGGAAAAATAATCATAAATGAAAGGAACAATCTGCAAATCTGAAAAAAATGAAGTTCAACTGATGAAAAAAGCTGCAAATTTTATATAAAAATGTGACTTTGCAAGATGGAAAAATAAATGAGAAAAAAGTGGCAATTTTTTGAGAGAAAAAGTTTACAAATTTATGAAAAAAAAGCTGCAAAATTATGAAAAAATAGACATTTGAAAAAAAAAATCACAAATTGATGAGAAAATGTTGCAAATTTATGAGAAAAATTTGCAAATTTATGAGGGAAACTGAAAATTTACATGAAAAGAGTTGTAAATGTTATAGAAAAATGTAAATTTGCAAGAGGGAAAAAAATCTTAAATGTATAAAGAAAAAGTTGCAAATTTTATAGAAAAATGTAAATTTTTAAGAGAGAAAAATCATAAATATATGAGAAAAAAGCTGCAAAATTTATGAGAAAAAAAGTTGCAAATTTACAAGAAAAAATTACAAATTTATGAGAAAAATTTTATAAATTTTTAAGAGGGAAAATATCCTAAAGGTATTAGAAAAAAGTAGCAAAAGTAGGAAGAAAATCCATTGTAACAGCTGTCTTAAAATTTTGAAGATCATCGATGCATTTTACACGTTTTAAGGTGTGTTCACACCAAACGTGAACGCAAGGCGCGAATCCATACAGAGTGAATGGGAAGACGTGAGTATGCGGGAATTTGCGCGTTCGCGCCTGCTAGCTAGCTAGCTGCTAGCTTTGAGATTCTGCTGTCACCATTGCAGAGTAAACTAGTCAGAAAATGAAACTCACTCACCAGGAGACAGGAGGACCGGGAACTCTTCAGCTGAATCGGGATTTTGGAGTTATTTACCCACGGTTCCCGACCACGGATGTCCGAGCAAGCTAGCAAGCTAGCAATGTAAACACCCGTCACCTGTGAAGCTTTGGAGGCTTGAGACGACATTTTCAGGTGAGCCTTCGGTTGGATAATGTAAACCTAAGCATGACGTTATTTTGGGAATTTCCACAGCAGGTTGAACACAGCTGCAGAAGTTTGAAGACTGCCTGTCTGCATCTCACTATTCATGCCTGTTGGCGTGTTTACACTGATTTATAATGTAATCGTGCCATGCGAAAAAATTCGCCTGTTCGCGTTTGGTGTGAACACACCTTAAGGACATTCCATGCTGTAGTGCTGCATTCATGAAGGATGGAGCTCCAACAGAACCAATATGAGGTATCCAAGCGCAGGTATCTGATCTTGTGCTAAATGAAAAAAAAAAAAAAAGTTTTGCTGAGCACGCATGATCATCGTGACATTGAATTAAGGCTGAGACGAGTCATTTTTTAGTTTTTATGCTTGCTGATAAAGATGCGTTTGCGCATGTTGACGCCCGTACCCGTCCAGCCACCACGAGGTGCAAAGACGGCACATCAAGAAGGGAAGTTTTGGGTCACGGTAACCAGGAGGAGGACATAGATGCCACCGGTTTCCTGAGAAGTCCTAGGGAGGATGAGCTCATTCAGCTGGGCCACCCTCCTCTGAAAACACAGCCCAGAGATGCTTAAGAGAAACCGTGAAGGCAAACGTGGACAAGGTCTGCAGATCTGTTACCGTTTCTGTTTGGTTCCCTTTGTTATTAGCATCGTATTTCAACTTTCCAGTTTTGACACAATATTCATGCCAGTTTTTGCAGTTTTTCTCCACTGGCCCCAGTTAATTGCAGCTGCCACGTTTTCAGAAATCACCTCAAATGGCCCACTGTATCAAATCCAACAAAAAAAAAGCACAAACTGTGAGTCAGAGTGTCCATTCTTTCACCTAAGCTTATCTAACGGCATAAGCCAACAACCCCCGCTGTCTGATGCCATGATTTGGAGAAGAAGAAATTTTCATTTTCAGTTTGGAAAAGATTTGTCTTAAGGCGAGCGTGGTGCGGTGCCAAGACGAGGGAGGAATCATGAGCTAGGAGGTGCATATCTCTGGGACGAGATCAGGAGCGCACTAAATATAGGCCAGATCCCGCTGAATTATGGCCGTATAATGAGAAAAGGATGTTCCTCTAAAGTGGATGTGAGGCGTTCATTCATTACGGGGAAGTTTAGCGTCCTCTCGCTTTTCTCATCTGAAAGTTGGCCTATAAGTGAGCGCTGAAATGGAGCTGAAAGTGGTCTCTCTCTCATCTTGAAAGCATCCTTGTGTAGTCCATCCCTGCGTGAAGAAGCAGAACTAAAGTGCCTCCTCAAAGGGCCTCATCAGTCTGAACAAGGGAGGGTGGTGCTTTGTTTCTGTGGGCACCTTTTTCTTCATATTTGCTATCACAGGTCCCTGTTTTCATTTAAAAAAAAAATGCAGAGCGTTACTCATGAATTACAGGGGAAGTAACTGTGTGTGTGTGTGTGTGGGTGTTGTGTCCATAATTGGTGAAATGAGGAGCAGGGCGGAACGCAGTTTATTATGTTTATTTAAGAACTCACAAACAGTTCAGCAGTGGACTACAGCGCTCACGGTCCAGGCGTCAACGGCGAAAGAGGACGTGCCCCTTCCGGCCGTGGCCTTTATACCCTGGTTGGCGTCACCACCAGAAAGGTGGGCCGCCAACCCCCTCCATTCCCCAGTCAGTCCCAGGCCACTATCTTACTGCTGTTTTTCATACGTAACATTCCCCCGCTCCCCTTTAAAAAAAATTGTAGGCACACAGATTGACCCACCCAAATTTAGCACCTGACTCACACTCTTAACAGGGGAAAAAACGGCATGTACACAAAAAAAAAAAAAATTAAGAACCTATTCAATCACACAACCAAGGCTGGGGGCTGGGTAGACTACCAGCGCCCCCTACACAGCCAGGTGGATTATTCTGCTGCCTAATCGCGATAAGTCCAAACCAAAATATAGCCGTGTATTCAAAAGAAAATTAATCCCAGAACAGACAGTAAATATACATATATACAAAAAATTCTGAACAATAAACATATGTATTCCTGACGTAACCAAACTCTACTGGCGGCCTCCCATCCCAACACGCCCCACACTTGGGCACACAAAAGAAAACAGTGCTGAGGCATTGACTTTATTGATACAAATTTTCACATTAACACACAACAGGTCGAGCCTCAGAGCACCTATTAACTTTATTCCAATTACTAGACAGGTTTTACCTCAATGCATGTTAATTATCATAAACCAATACTCGTCAGAACAAAATTCAAAACCAAATTCAGTATTTTCATCTTTTCTTTTCTTTTTTAAATTCAAATAGTCTCTTCAAATTTAACCAATTAAACACTCAAATGAATTTATCGAAAGTACAATCAGAGCACAACCCAGTTGAGATAACTAATATACATAATGACATGTGACAAAAACATCTAACACTCTAACTAAACAGTACACAGTCATTTTACACAACCCGTGGAATGCCCCCCCCCACACACACACACACACCCAGGATTACCATCCTGTGGTTCCCAGCCAGAACGGCCTCCATCGCTTGGTCTCTGGTGACAGGCTGCGCCGTCTCTTCATCTCCACCACTCGACGCAGCTCGCTGGGGTGCCTCCACACTCTGTTCGACAGGCCCAGATAGCAGTCACTCTGGGTGGCCTCCACTTGTAGCCGCCCCTGGTCATCGTACAGCCCACAACGTCTATGGGACCCCCTCGACCGAGCTTTCACCCTAGGGTGAACCATATCACGACCACCAGGGGAGCTCTAATAAGTCTCTCCGGATCCCTCTGCTGTGGGGGGGCCTCCCATTTGGACCCGGTGTTCCTCCCGGTCCAGCCTGAAACCCTTTTTGAAGGCCGTCTTCTGGTGCGTTTTAAACGTGCACCTGTTGGTCTAGCCCTGCCTACCAATGTGGGGGCCCCGTCGTGCTGCCCCGCTCCCACACCCAGGGTAACTTGGGCTCTGGCATCGGGTCCATCCCGGGGAGGCACCCCGTGACAGTCCTCCCTGCTGTCTTCTCTCAGTCTGGACCAATCAGCATCCCAAACCACATCATCGTCCACATCCAGCAGGGGTCAGTTCCACAAACCTCCACCTGACCACTCCTCTCCGGTGTCACTGGCGATAGAAAAGTCCAAGCCATAGAGCATGTCGCATTCCATAATGTTGGATCCCGTGGCAGTCACCACCACCTGGACATCCGCCATGCTCCGCGACTTGTACCGTGCTGTTAGCTCGATGTACCCCAATACGGCAATCCTACTTCTTCCATAGCCGTAAAATGGGGCCGCCGTCTTTTGGATGCAGTACCGGGGGAACAGACTCTTCACTGTTTGTAGATTTAAGATCGAAGCCACTGCACCCATATTCACCAGCATCGGTACCTCGACTCCATCCCGAGATACTGTGCAATAGATGCGGCCGCTGGATTCGGATACAACTATGTGAACAACAGTGGGAGTCTTCACGGAGGAGCCCCCTCCATTTTCATGTTCCCCTTGTTCAAAATTCCTACAGGACCGCGCAAAGTGGTGCAGCCGGCCAAATTTCCCACAGCGCTTTCCCTTTGCCGGACACTCTCTGGACTTATATCTGTGTTTAGCGGACCCACAGCCGTAACATCTTGGGGTTCCCAGGGTAGACCTTATTTTGACAATGGAGGCATATTTTTTGTCTTCAGCGATGTCTTCATCATCACAGCCCGCTGTCAGCGCCTTTATTCAAGGCTCAATTAATGCAGAAGAGGAAGACCGTCTATCGAGGTCCCTCGCCAATACTTCAGCCACCTCAAACTGCTGGACAATTTCAATAGCGGCAGCTAGAGTCAACTCACCAGAGCAGGTCGGGAGCCGTGACTGGGCAGCAAACATGTTTGCCAGCTGATCACAGACCATCTGGTCTTGTAGAGCCCCAAATTTGCACTCCGCCGCCAGTTGGCACAGGTCTGCCACAAACCTCTTCACTAACTCTCCCGTCCACTGGCGGTGCTGTCAGAACTGAATACGCTGAATGATGACATTGTCCAGCGCACGAAAATATCATGCCATTAGCTCTACCACCTCCTCAAAGCTCCTGGCTCCCCCCAAAGTCTCCAGGATCCTCTGTCCTTCCATGCCCAAATTATGGACCAATATTGCCCTAGCCTGCAGTTTCTTCAACTCACCAAGGTTGAGGGCCACCAGGTAGTTGCTAAATGCAGCATACTACCTAGGCCAAGACACGGGAGGCTCACCAGGGGCCTCCAGAAGCGTCCGAAAGCTGGTCGCAGCATGCTCCATAACCATATTATCCTTGTTGCCAAATGTTGTGTCCATAATTGGTGAAATGAGGAGCAGGGCAGAAGGCAGTTTATAATGTTTATTTAAGAACTCACAAACAGTTCAGTAGTGGACTACAGCGCTCATGGTCCAGGTGTCAATGGTGAAAGAGGACATGCCCCTTCCGGCCGTGGCCTTTATACCCTGGTTGGCGTCACCATCAGAAAGGTAGGCCGCCAACCCCCTCCATTCCCCAGTTATTCCCAGGCCACCAACTTGCTACTGTTTTTCATACAAAACGGGGGGTGGGGGGGTGGGGGCAAAAGAAGGCAAAAATAGGAAAACCAGGCAAAAAAAAGCGAGGTAAAGCAAGTGGCAAAATAGGACAAGACAGGGAAAAAAACAGAGAAAGCTGCGAAAAAATAAGATAAGATAAGGTAAGCCTTTATTAGTCCCACAGTGGGGAATCGGTCAAAGCAGGCAAAAATAGGCAAACCAGGAAAAAAGCTGAGCAAAAACAGGCTAAAACAAGGGAAAAACAGGTTAAATTAAAAAAAAAAAAAAAAAAAAAAAGCAGGCCAAATTAATTAACCCCTTGCACTCTGGTCAATTTCCCTAAAAACGCCTAAAAATAACGTACCCAAAGTAAATCAAAAGCTGTTCTTCAACCCTTTGTAGCATCTTCATGGGGTTGGTCTCATTTAAAATAAAACACTGAATTTTTTGGCAAAACAGTCATAATCTCTCTAAGTGCTCCTGCCACTGAGTAACAGTCATCTAAACATACTGAACTTGAAGAAAATAAAGTTCGCCTGGGTGTTTTTTTAGATACAAATGCTTGCAAATAACACACAGCTGTCAGATACGGGCTGGAAAATGCAACAGAAAAGTAGAACCAAGTGTTATCAAGCTGAGGTCAAAATTTTGTAACAATACCACAAAAAATGAATATATTACACAGCTTTTTTCTCAGGTTGTTCCCAGGCGTTTTTGAACTGTGCCAAATTGTGCCAAATGGCACAGTTTGGAAAAACGTCTATAACTTTTGAATGATTCAATATAGAAGCTTGATCTTGGGCTCTAATGAAAGATGACACTCAGGGCTGTGTGTGTGTGTGTGTGTGTGTGTGTGGGTTGTTTATTCATTCATGAATGAATGAATGAACAAACAAGCCCCCCACACACAAAGAAGTATGCCATATTTTTTTTTACAAGAAAAAATAACCTACAGTGCAATAAAAATTATACTAAAATATCTGCAATGTAGAGAATAACAACTCCCCCCCCCCCCGCTACAGAGGAACGCGGCGCACGGTCCGTCATGTGGCGATGACACGGGCTGCACGGTGGCGCAGTGGTTTAGCACTGTAGCAGCACAGTTTTACCCTCGGCCGGGGGATCGCGGGGATCATGAGATCGTGGGTTCGATCCCAGCCCCCGACCAACAGTGAGCTGTGTGGAGTTTGCATGTTCTCCCCGTGTTGCGCGGGTTTAGTCCGGGATTTCTCCGGTTTCCTCCCGCACACCAAAAACATGTAGGTTTAGGGCGCTCGCGCACGCAGCGACCAGCAGCCAGTGGCTTGTCACCAGACTGCAAACCAAATCTACCTACGGGTACAAATAAGTAACAAAAAAAAAAAAAAAAAGACACACAGTTGTAATTTACCGATCGGTCAAAAGTCATTTTTGATTACTATTTTCAGTGATAAAGAATAATTTAGCTTATAACACTTACCTGTCCACAACAGCAGTGTCGCTGGTGAACATCTGTTCCTCATTGTCAGACGAACATGACGCTGGTCCGCGTGGTTCTGGTCACGCGACCCGGTCAAACCATGATTCCATTATTGCGGTTTTGCGCTTCCATGATTGCGGTTTTGGCGAACGATTTTTCAAAACAAATAAGAACAGTAGTAATAAAAAAAGACTGGCGAATGCTACCGTTACACACAGCGGCTTACACAAAACAGATTTTACGCACGGGACACATGCTTTCAATCGTCGAACTTCTCTGCTTCAATTGGCTCGTTGTATTCGCAGTCTTTGGTAGGCAGGTCCTTCTTGCTAGGTTTTCAGTCATTGGTTCTTCAAGGTTTCAGAAACCCAATTCAAGGCTCTTATTAGTCGAATGAGAGGTCAATCAAATCTAAACCAATCAAAGCACTCCTCTGGCTTTCTGTTCGCGGTTGTGTCTGTAGTGGAAGAACGGAAATGCAGCTTCTTTTTTTTTTAGTGCGCACTGAGACGCACAGTGTGCGTCCTAGTGCGCACGAGGAAAACAGTACTAATGAGGGAAAAAAGCATGCTAAAACAAGGGACGAAACAGAGAGGAAAAAACAGGGACAATACTTGGTAAAACAGGGAAAGACAGGGAAAAAACAGAAACCTGGAAAAAAATGGGATAAAACAAGGGAAAGACAGTGTAAAATTAAAAAACAAAAAAAGAAAAACAGGCTGGAAACAAGTGGAAAAAAGTGTTTAAAAAAAACAAAGATGGAAAATACACTACTCACAAAAAGTTAGGGATATTTGGCTTTTGGGTGAAATTTATGGAAAATGTAAAAAGTTCTCGCTACAGTGATATTGTCATGATTCAGGACAAGACAGGCTCACATGCAGAGCTACCAGAATGAACACTCAGACTCAGATGCAAAAGTTCACTTGTTTAATGTAAAAACCCAACCTAACATCATCATCATCATCATCATCATCATCATCATCATCATAGCAGTCTGTCGGGGGCGACAATGACTGTTTCATTTAGGTCTGATCAGATTCCTCCACGCAGCTCTGTAATTCGCCTTCTGCTGCCAGGAACTCCTGACCTTGTTAACCCGGGCGATGTCCGAGCCAGAATGAGTTGCTAGTCGGTGCATCTTGACATGCACTACTCAAAGAGCAGAGATAAAAAAAAACCCTATCATTTGGTCAGTCACTGCAACAGATACTGGAGTCAGTTTGTCTTGGCCTGTCCTTGCCACTGATGATACCTCTATCTGCCAAGAATGTGAAGCTAGCGGAACTCAAATACCCAACCTAACACACAACTCTAAATAAAAGTGCACAACTAAAGAAAAGAGCAAAAATTAAAAAAAAACCACACTTAAATTTACACACAAAACCGGTGCCTGCTGGAGCGCGCACAGCCTACAGGAGGAGAGCAGAAAGAGATTATTAGGGACAGAATCTCCTCAAGAGAAGAATAAAACTAGGAGAACACTCTTACTCAGTGAGCAGAGGAGCCCAACAGGGAACTCCTTCGTGGACCAGGGGAACAGAGGGAAGATGCTGACCTGGGTGGGCATCCAGTGTCTTCTTGATCAGGCGAGCATGATCAGCCCCGGAGTACACACCGCTAAGGTGGCAGCAAACCTGAGAGGAGAGAAGAATACGGGAGTGAGGTGCACAGGTCAACAGAGAAGAAATAACTTAACGTGGCTTGGTTCAGGTAGCAAACCTAATGATCCAGCGGTGAGCTCTTCACACGCTGCCTCTTAAATATGCTGGGTAATTAGGAAGCAGCAAGTGTGTAATCACGCAGGTGTAGGTAATACTCTGGAGCCGGGAAGACAGGAACAGGAGGGGAGGGAGAGCACGTTCGCCTGATCATCACAGATATTATATCATGAAAGTAGGGCATTTAAGTAGAAGCATGTAAAGGCAATTTCCTCATCTCAAACAATTTATTGAAACAAAAGCCAACAACAGTGGTGGGTATACCACAACAGAAAATGTCAGTGTCTCAATAGCTTGTCATGTGCCCTTGAGCATCAATTACAGCTTGACAAAAGATGTCTCATGCTGTTCACAAGTCGACTTATTGTCTGCTGAGGCATGGAATTCCACTCTTCTTGAAGGGTGGCCCTTGGGTCATTGAGGTTGTGGGGTGCAGGGTTACAAGCCTCTACACGGCGACTCAGCTGATCCCATAGATTTTCTATGGGATTCAGGTCTGGAGAAAGTGCAGACCACTCCATTTGAGGTACCCCATCCTCCAGCAGCCGTTCCCTAATGATGCAACCTCGATGAGCTGGAGCATTATCGTCTAGGAAGATGAAATTGGGCTTGTGTTGTTCATGCAGGGACACAGTGACTGGATTAATGATGTTATTCAAGTAGTATTGGCTTGTCACTGTACCATTCACCGGTGTAGGGCAGTTCTGTATTGAATAAACACACCTGCCCAGACTGTAACACCACCACCACCAAAGGCTCGTCTGGTGACAACAGTGGCTGATGCATAGTGCTCTCCTTGACATCTCCAACATCGTTGATGGACATCATTTCTGCTCAGTGTGTGAATCGACTTTCATCAGAGAACAGCACTGAGGCCCACTGGTCCCTTGTCCAGCGTAAATGCTCCCTGGTCCCTGCAAGACGATGACGCCTGTGCCTGATGGTGTTGTCAGATACCCTTGCAGGTCGTCTAGCATGCAGACCATGCTGATGTAAATGGTTTTGAATTGTCTGGCATGACACTTGGGTGCCTCTAACCTCCCTTAAATGTGTCTGGAGTTGAATGGCATTCATCATCCAGTTCCACAGGCCACTGTTCACAATGAAGCGGTCATCAGCGTGGGATGTGGCCAAGGGATGTCCACTTCTATGCCTTTCTGTGACTCTTCCAGTCTCTCTGGATCTCTGTTGCAACCTGCTGATGACACTCTGTGACACGCTAAGCTCAGTGGCCGCTTTCCACTGAGAACATCCTGTTTGAAACTTCGCAATGGCGAGGTACTGTTGATCAATTGTTAGGTGTTGTCTTGGTCTCATGATGTCAAAATGTGAACAGCATGATGAGGAGGACTGTTTAAATACCACTTCTAATTGAACCAGAAAATTTATTGGTCGATTCATGGATCGAACACCTGTTGTGAATTTTGCCTTTAAGCGCCTTGTTAGAGAAGAGCAAGTTATGCAAGAAGTACTGAAACAATGAACAGTTGGAAATGTGCATTAAAAAGGTTAGAGAAGGTCAAATTAAGTTCACTTGGTTATAGTGAATTTTACGTGCATCCTGAAATTTCACCTGAAAGCTGAATATCCTTAACTTTTTGTGAGTAGTGTAGTATCAAGAAGGTAAAAGCAGAGTAAGAGCTGGATTGGAAAAGCAGGCCAAAAACAGGCTAAAACAGAAGATGAAACAGGGAAAGAGAGGAAAAAACGGGGATACATACTTGGTCAAATGTGACAAAACAGAAACATCGAAAAAAAATCTGTTAAAACAGGTAAAAATAGGTATACCAAGTGAAAAACAGGCTCATACAAGGGAAAACAGGAAGATGGAAAACAGTGATGATGATGGATTAAGTCATCGATGTCGACAAATCTTCCTTCCCCTGGTGATTATGATGGATGTTTGTGTCTGAGGTGGCTGACCAGACCGATGCATGATGCACATGACTGGTTTTTGCTTTGATGTGTGCTGTGTCTCTCTCGTCATGTGACTGCTGAACGGCATTGCAGTTGGTGCGCTGTTTAATGGAGGAGGTGACTGGGTTGTCGACGGTCATTGAGGTGAAGTGGTCTCATTGGTGACCGGATGAACCCCATAATCTTCTGGGTCATGTGTTAACACAGACTGGAACTCTGGCAGCAAGGCGGCAGCTCTGGGAGGCTTATGCCATGTGAGGATCAGTCTCCAGTCTTCAGTGCTCCTGTCAACATGCGGTGTGAAAAACTGAGTGGCTACCCCTATTTCTGGGTAAAGTAGACTCAAGCCGTCAGCCGTCAAACTAAGTCTCATATGATCTGTGATGGAAAAGCCCAGCTCATGGAAACGATCACAACCCAGGATGTTACCAAGGCACACCACTTGAAATGTGAATGCTGGGAGGACTCTTGACCCGTAGCAAACCTGTAGAGTGATTGCTCCTGCCATGCTGATTTTAACATGTCCATACCTGAACAGTTCCACTGCGTTTGGCTCAATTGGGTGTCGGGGGAAGAACGTCTTCACCGTGGCCTCATCCAGCAGGGACCTCATGGCAGCAGTGTCCTGCAGTAGTGGTAGACTGACACCATCCAGTTCCACTGTGCACCACTTGTACGGTGTGTTAATGAAGTCCACTGCATGAATGGTGGTTAGACTGGGCCGACTGAGCAAATTAGAGAGTGGGCTTGTCAGGGCGAAGTGGTTCACTTATTGCAGCATTGGCACTTGTGTCCTTTGGCAGGGCAGGCAGGTGTGCATGTTTGGCGCAATGAACGACCACAATTACCACATGGCTGGTGTGGTGGGGCAGTGGTTAGCACTGTGGCAGCACAGCAAGTCACCCTTGGCCATGGGATCCCTGGTTCGATCCCAGCACCCGACCAACAGTGATCTGTGTGGAGTTTGCATGTTCTCCCCATGTCTGCGTGGATTTACTCTGGGAGTTCTCCGGTTTCCTCCCACAGGCCAAAAACATGCAAGTTAGGTTAATTGGAGACTCTAAAAGTGGCCCTAGGTGTGAATGTGTGTGTGAATTTTAAAGAGATAGCGCCATACCGCCCTCAATTTCCCCTCTGGGGATCAATAAAGTATACAAAAAAAAAAATGGCCGGCGTGCTTTGTTGTCCTATTGTCCCACGAGGAAGGATGCGGGGTCTTCGGGCTCAGCAGCCAGGGTAACAGCTTGTGCTAGTGGTGCAAAGTGTGGAGAGTGCGGGCTGGAGGCTTAGCCAAGCCACAGCCTGTAGTTGGTACGCTACCTCCACCACACTGGAGCACAGCAAGTCGTCCGGTGCCGTTAGCAGCTTCTCCTGTAGCTTCAGGTTGGTGGTGTGCTCCGCTAACTGGTCCCGCACCATCTCGTCTTCCAGTTGTGCAAACCTATATGTGCTCGCTAGACAGCAGAGGTCAGTGACATGCTGTTGGACTGACTCACCCATGCTGTCGGCGTTGGCGAAATCTAATCCCCCTGACTAGCACAATCTCTGCAGTGGCGACATGTTCGGCTAACACAGCAAAACATTCTTTGTAGCTATCTGTAAGTCCGAGTGTCTTGTAGACACGCTGTCCCTCGCTGCCTAAGCAGTGGATTAGCATAGTACATAGCCTTAGCTTGCTAATCTTAGTTAGGTCCGTGGTGGACACGTACGTCTCGAACGACTCATGCCAACGTGACCAAGGAATAGGCAGCTCACTGGGCAAAGCAAGGAAGGGTGGCAGAAGTGTCAGCAGCATTTCCATCTTGATGTTTTCTAAGTTTCTCCTCTTTGCCAGTTATTATGCCTGGAAATAATGGATCTGCAGACAGGTTCGCATGTTGAGGTTAACTTTTATTAAACAGTTAGCAGAGCATGCTAAGGAGGGAGCACACAGCGAGGTGACTGGGAGGTGGTACCAAAAGTGGACAGCAAGAGAAGAGATCGGCTAGCCCTCGGTAGCCAGCTATTATACCCTGTGGCGTAGTGACATCACACATGCATATGAGTGAGCGCAGTGTGGTGCGTCGTGGCATTTCCCATAGATCACAGTTGCATCTGCGGAGAATCTCTATGTTGGTGATCTTGTCCTTCCAGGTGACACCACATAACTTTCTGAGGCATCTCTTGTGAAAACAGGGCAAAAACAGGGAAACCACAGGTTAAAACCAGGGTAAATGAAAGAGTGACAACAGGGTAAAAACAAGGTGAGACATGGGGAAAAACAGGATATAACAGACTAAAAAGGGGGAAAAGAGGGAAAAAGAGAAAATACTGAGTAAAACATGGAAAGACAAGCAAAGAAACAAGGCAAAACCAGGGGAAATAGCGTAAAAATAAGCTAAAAGAGGGGAAAAACAGATAAAAAACTGGTACAAAATTATGTAAAAACAGGGGAAAATGGACCAAAAACTGGATATGTTGTCATGGTCCGAGCGCCGATTTCATCCGCGCTCGGGCCATGCATCATCCCCGCCAGGTTTGACAGCAGTGTTTACCTTCTGGCTCCCCGAGCTCTTATTGTGACAGCGCTCGGAGGGGCTTCCTGCTGTCAAAGCCTGGCAGCTGTGCTGCATCTTCAGCTCATCAGCAGCCCTGTATTTAAGCAGGCGCTGGGAGCAGAATGAGGCAGCAGTCTCATCAACTATTCCTGGTCTATGATTCCATGTCAACGTTTATCCTTGCCAGACGTTGGGCGAGCATCCCTCGGCTCGGACGTCAATGAGTGTTTCATGTTCGTGATCGTAAGTGTGCTTCGTGTTAGCCTTATGATCGCCTATGTCTAGTGTTGTGTGTTTCAGCCCACTGTGGCTGATTGCTTTATGTTATCTTTTGTTCATTAATAAACATCAATGCAAACTTCACTGGTGACCTTTGGCGTCTTATGGTGGCGCGCGAGGGCCACCGTCTGATAGCAGACTGCTGCCACCAAGGCGCCCGAACTGAGACGCCAAACTGAGACGCCATTCCCAGTGAGTTTTGCTTAATTGGACAATTGTTCTTTCCTGTTTGGGTAACTGCGTGCTGGGAGAATGTCGTCGCGGAGGGGCCACGCTCGGAGTCGGGACTACGAGCTGGCGGAGGCTTTGGACTATGTGGACGAAATGCTCGTCGCTGCCTCCCTCCTCGACTATTACAGCGACGTACGCTGGTACCTGGACCTCACTGAGGATGTCCTAAATCGTCTCTCCCGCTACGCCGACCACCCTGAAGTCAGCGCGAGGAGGGACGACATTGCCGCACAGCGCAAGATACTCCGTGGGCTGGAGGAAGACTACGGCAGGAAGCCGAGGAGGAGGCATCCTCGCTCCCCGCTTTGGGTTCCTGTTCCTGTCCCCGATCCAGTCCAGGAGTTCGCGCCATCCGGGGGCCGTCCAAGACGTCGGCGCCACGGCCAAAGTAAACCTCAGCAGGATCCCCGTCTTGAATCCGCTTCCGGTGAAGCCCGTTAGTGGACCTTCGCGAGCAGCTCCTCCTCGTCCTTCCAGGGGGCCCTCTGTCACTACCCAGCGGGGAAAGGGAGGAACAACGTCCCCTACAGCAGGCACCATCCTTCCTCCAGGGAACAGGCAAGTGCAGGGTCATTCTCATCATAATTGTGATTTTCCTTGTCTAATTCCTGGGGGCGGCGTTCGGAGGTCCCACCGCCTACTGTAGCTCTTTGCACTAAACCTGCTCCCTCTGTGTCTCCCTCCACTGAGCGGTCCACGACGCCAGGCCTACATTGCCGGACGAGGAGGGGGCCAGCGGTTCTGGAGAGCCTGGTTCCAGCCCCGCAGCCACGTCGTGGGCAGAGGAGAAGAGCGGACTGCAGCCTGGAGCCTGCGCTGACGATAAAGCGTCCCCGGGTCTCCACGTTGGAACAGTTCAAGCCAGCGGGTTGAGGGTCCCCTGCCACCACGCCGTGCTGGTTATCGGCGTGGACGTCAGTGCCGGAGGATCCACGGACTGCAGAGACCACCATGCCGGCTGCAGAACCCGCCGTGGCCGAGTGGGAGCCTGAAGATGAACTTCTCTGTCCTGAGCCTGGATCGACGAAGTCCTGGACGGTGACAGAACCCAAGTGCAGGCAAGTGCTCTATCTTGTGTTTCTCCTTTCTGTCTTGGAGCATTTCTGCCTGCCTTTCAGGAAGGCGAGTCAGGGGCAGCCGCCTGCTGCACCTGAGCTCGTCTCGCTGGGCTCTGTCGCTACCGATGATTCTGATCCCGGTTCTTTCTTGTCTTCCAAGCCTTCTTGCAGAGTCACCAGTGTGGAGCCAGTCTTGGTCGCTGTGCTGGAGGTTCCAGGTTCGGGGTCGGAGGTCGTCACCGGTGCTGCGCCAACTCAGTCGGGGTCCGACACGGGTGCAGCCGAGACCCAGTGGGGGTCTGCCGAGACCCAGATGGGGTCTGACGCGGGTGCAGCCGAGACCCAGTGGGGGTCCAACCGCGGGTGCAGCCGAGACCTAGTCGGGGTCCAATGCGGGTGCAGCCACGAGTGCAGCATTGGTATGGGTCAAGGTCGGTGGAGGAGCTGCAGACCTTCGCCGCCTGACATTGTGCGGGCTCGTTGTCACCATCATCCCCCTCGTCAAAGTCACCAATCCAGCTCATCATCGCCGGGGGCCGTTGGGGGGCCTCTACATTCGGCCCGGCTCTCCCACATCTTCCCCCCGCCAGGGAGGCCTCCGCAGGCTGTCTGGGTGTCATCGGGCATTCGGAGCCTGCCCTTGGGGGGGAGGTACTGTCATGGTCCGAGCGCCGATTTCGTCTGCGCTCGGGCCATGCATCATCCCCACCAGGTTTGACAGCAGTGTTTACCTTCTGGCTCCCCGAGCTCTTATTGTGACAGCGCTCAGAGGAGCTTCCTGCTGTCAAAGCCTGACAGCTGTTCTGCATCTTCGGCTCATCAGCAGCCCTGTTTTTAAGCTGGCGCTGGGAGCAGAATGAGGCAGCACTCTCGTCAACTATTCCTGGTCTATGATTCCATGTCAACGTTTATCCTTGCCAGATGTCGGGCAAGCGTCCCTTGGCTCGGATGTCAATGAGCGTTTCATGTTCGTGATCGTAAGTGTCCTTCGTGTTAGCCTTATGATCGCCTGTGTCTAGGGTTGTGTGTTTCAGCCCACCGTGGCTCATTGCTTTATGTTATCTTTTGTTCGTTAATAAACATCAATGCAAACTTCACTGGTGACTTTTGGTGTCTTATGGTGGCTCGCGAGGGCCACCGCCTGACATATGTAGGGAAAAACAGGACAAAAACAAGCTAAAACCCGGGGGTCTCCCGGGTCGGCGGACGGAGCCACGGTTTGCAGCGGGAGACGCTACAGCGGGGAGGAGCTAGTGCTAGCTAGCACTTGGCCGCCACCCGGAGCTAATGGGAAACTCGACATACCGGGAGCTGTAGCGAAAACGACGCGAGTGCCGGGCTGGAGTTTAGGAGGCGTGCAAGAAATATAAGACAGAATAATAAAGAGCGATGGCAAGAACCAAGCAGACCGCCCGTAAAAATCTACTGGAGGAAGAAGCCCCCCAGGAGACAGCTAGCCACCAGGGCTGCTCGGAGAGGCGCTCCGGCCACCGGCAGAGTGAAGAGGCCTCGCCGCCACAGGCCCGTGGCTCTGAGAGAGATCCGTCGCTGCCAGAAATCCACGGAGCTGCTCATCCGTAAGCTGCCCGTCCAGCGCCTGGTGAGGGAGATCGCTCAGGACTTCAAGACCGTCCCGCGTTTCCTGAGCTTCGCCGTCATGGCTCTGCAGGAGAGCAGCGAGGCCCACCTGGTGGTCTCTTCTTTGCTAAGGGGGTCACCATCATGCCCAAAGACTTCCAGCTGGCCCGCTGCATCCGCGGAGAGAGAGCTTAGACTTTCTGCTGCACATCCACCAACCAACCATAATGCTCTGCACTGTGTGTCTATATATATATATTTATAGTAATATGGACATATGTTTAGTAGATGTTTTTTCTTGCCTTCTGATTATTGCTCTGAGTGTTGCTATCCCTGTGCTGTTGCAATCCTGGAATTTCCCCATTGTGGGACTAATAAAGGCTTATCTTATCTTATCTTATCTTATCTTAAAAGTAGGCAAAAACAAGAAAAAAAATAGATAATACTTAATAAAGAAAGACAAGGAAAGAGGAAAGGAAAACAACAGAGAAAGACAAGGAAAAAAAAGGGCAAAACCCAGAGAAAATGGGTAAAAATAAGCTAAAAGGGGAAAAAGAGGAAAAGCAGATGAAATTAGGTAAAAAGGGAAAGAGAGAAAACAGTACTAATAGAGTAAGACCTGACAAAGCATTACGGGATAAAATGGGGGAAGAAACAGGATCAAAACAAGGGAAAGAGGGGAAAAGGGGGCAAAACCAGGGAAAAAATAAGTTAAAAACTGGCAAAATTAAAGAGTAATAACAGGATAAAAAAATGGATGAGACATGGGGAAAACAAAGATAATGCTGAGTAAAAACGGGACAAGGCAAGAGAAAGATCAGGGATAAAGACAGGTTCAAAAGAAGCTAAAAACAGAGGAAAAAATAGGGCAAAGACAGGAAAACGACAGGGTAAAAACAGGGAAAATGGGGAAAAAAGAGAAAAAACTGGGAAACAGTTTAATTGTGAATAAAAATGTAAAATCATCATAAAAACAAAGTTAAAAATATATTACCTGTACTTACCATGCAATTAGATCTGACAGGGGCCATCCAACGCCCCCCTCCTCCAGCTGGTGTCGAGGTTTTGCAAAAACAAGTCCGGAAATATTTCACACCGCATCTTTTCCATCACGACGTGGTATGCAGCATCAACCGTTAACACGTCGCTCCGAGGACGAGCTGCCATCTCTGTGAAGGAGGGGAGTGGATAACCTTTAAGGACCGAGGCTGTGACTCCACTGATGAACTCCGTTTTCTTAGCGGGTCTGTCAAAGCTGTCAGCAGGTTTTTACAAGAAAAATGTCCAACCCCCACCTCCACTTCTTCACTTTCAGAAGGCGAAGATGTGGCGGTGGGGGGTTGGAAGTTTTTCACCTTTAAAAGAAATGGAGGTGTAAGGCAATAAATTTAATTGGCTAATGCATGCTAACAACCTGACATTACTAGCAGGTTGGTTGGTTGACGGAAGGGGACGTGTTTGAGCATTTTTGTCGCATATTTGGGACATAAAGTGTCACAACAATCTGAGCTGACGGAAACGATGTGACACTTGAAAGAACGGCTGGAATCTAAAAATGCAATGAAGATTTTGCTGAAACAAGGTGTCTAAAAATGCAAAAATGTGTACTTTTCTAACCAAATTTTTCTTTGGTATACATATGTATATTTTAGTGCATATTTATATATGGAGAAGAAAAATGTAATCATAAACCAATGGAAATTTTAGAAAGTGCAGTGACTGCTGCAAAAAGTGGTGCCACACAATATAAAATTTGAGGCTATCATCTTTTTTCTTCTTGTTGTTTTACTTTAATTATATGAAATAATCAAATGAATCAATCCAAAGCAATGTCTGACTTGTGTTAAACGTGATATAAACAGTAAGGGATGCCATTAAACTTTTGTCAGTTTCAACATGGGTGAATATTTTATGTTACTGAAGATTGTGTTTAGGGGCCCCTATTTTTGTAATCAGGAAGAGATCAATAAAAAAAAACTTTATATAAAAACAAACTTGAGTTGTTGTATAGATGAAGAGAGGAAATTTAAGGTGTTACATAGAATATAAACTTAACCAGCATTCAAATGAGTGTTGCACATTTAAAAGAAAAATTCATAATTTTACAACAGAAAAGTTGTACATTTATAATAAAAAAGTTGTGGAGCAGTTTACATGATAAAATAGAATATTTATGAGGAAAAAAGTTGCACATTTACAAGAGGAAAATTTAAAAGAAAAATATTGCAAATTAATGAAAAAGTTGCAGATTTACAAGAAAAAGCTGCAGATTTATGAGAAAAAAAGTTGCAGATTTAAAAGAAAAAGTTTCAGATTTATGAGAAAAGTTGCAGATTTAAAAGAAAAAAGTTGCAGATTTACATGAGAAAAAAAATTGCAGATTTCTGAGAAAAATGTTGCAGATTTATAAGAAAAAGTAAAGTTATGAGAAAAAGAAGTTGCAGATTTATGAGAAAAAATGCAAATTTATGAAAAAGTTGCAGATCTAAAAGAAAAAAGTTGCAAATTTACAAGGGTAAAAGTTACAAATTTACAAGGGAAAAAAGTTGCAAATTTATGAAAAATTGCAGATTTGTGAGAAAAATTGCCAATTTACAACAAAAAAAGTTGCAAATTTGAGAAAAAGTTACAGATTTGCAAGAAAAGTGTTGCAGATTTACAAGAGAAAAAGTTGCAGATTTAAAAGAAAAAGTAAAGACAATCACACCCTTTATCTCCAATGAGAGAGATTATGCAACCCCATAGAGCTACAACAACTACTAGAACATACACGCTCACCGGATCCGCTACAGTTTTGGTTTTTGTGGAAGGGTACCAACAAATCTGAGCACATGGAAAAATGCTGATGTGTTTTTTTCTGATTGACACTTAAGTATGTTTTTGCTTATCAACACTGCATGTCAGTCATTAGTTCTAACTTCTTCAAAGTCCACTTTCAATTACAACTGCACTCCTGAAAAACTGTTCAACCGGCAGCCAAGTTCCCCTTTCTTTGTGACACTGCTCCCAAACGTGTGGCCCGCACCGAGCATTGCTCAGAGCGTGAAAGTGGCGTCTTCGCTCAGTCGAGGGCCCACTCTTCAGAGGATCACATTCAGTAGAAGTGTGCCAGGGAAATATTTGCTTTGAAACATCAGAGGACATTAAAGAGCTCTCTGACGGAGGGGTGCACTCCTTTCCTCGCCTGTCATGTGGCTTGGCTGAGAGCGAAATCATTCGGAGCGGCGGAGGAGCAATACCAGGGGTTTTTGTCTGTGAGAATGTCTGTTTCTTTTTGCTTGTTAGTTTGTCTGTGTGAAGAAAAAACAAAGAAAAAAGGCAGAGGTGATCCTGACGGATGCTGATGTGCTAGCTGGAGAATGTGTGCGCTGCTCCAAGGACTGAAAAATTAAACCAAAGCAGAAGCATCAAAGACTGCAGTTCATTAGCTACTACTACTAGAGACTCCCTTTTCTAAAATTAAGGTTTAAAAAGAGAGAGAGAAAAAAAAAAATAAAAAAACGCACGTCCCCATATTCGTTTGTTTGTTCATCCATCTGTCAAAAACATTATATTTACAGTATATGCGTCAAAAAAGTGGAATCCCTCATTAGATTTTGCTCAAAATTTAACTTTTGTAAGGTATTGATGAGTTCAAGCTTCTGTATAAGTTTGAAGTCAATCCGATCAGAAACACAGACGCTATACTGGCAAAAACAGAAACAGGAAATATCAAATGGACGGATGGGTCAAAAACAGTGCTCCCAATCTTCAACATGAGACTTTACAAACCATCATGAATGCATATGTAAATACATCACATTCAGGAAAAAACACCAATATCCATGTCATCAGGCGTGGACTAACCATTTGGGAAGGGCGGGACAATTCCCGGTGGACTGGCCAATCAGGAACCAAAGTGGCCTGAATGATCAGTTCACACCAGGATGTGTTTAGGTTCTGTCTGGTGTTATGTGTCGGCTGTGTTCAGGTATGTGTAGCACAGTAGTTCTGTGCTGTCTGAGGTACTCTGAACGAACTGCGGGGCAGCGGCAGAAGTTGATGAGAGGACTGCACCGAACTTCCTCTGCTGCTGGTTAAGAATTTAAAAAGTGTTGCTATCAGTATAAAAAAACTGAGATAAGTGTCATGTCGGTGCAAAATGGAAGGTCATCGTCATGGTGATGATCAAAAGGTTGTAGCCACATTTATAACTAACCTGACACCTGATATGTCAATATGGTAGTGTACAACTATAACAGTGATGGTTTCTGGTTCGTAACAATGGTGTGGCCTGGGAAAGAGTCAAATTCCCAGTCTGAATTTTTATCACAGTCTGCCCCTGCACGTAAATGGACAATTTTGTAGTTTTTTTTGTAATGTCATTAATAAGACTGGTACATAGGGTGCATGGAATTGTTAAACGGGGAACGTATGATGAAAATGTCCTTTTTTTCAGTTCTTTTGTACATCTGTTTTGGTTTCTACCGAAGGATAGCTAGCCAAGATGCTAGCAAGTCTGATTTCCCTTTCAAATATAACAAAATAAGCTAGAATGACACAAGATATAGTATAGACTGTGGATTTGTCAACCAGGTGGGAACAGAGACATTTAGTTGGGTGACAAGAATTTGAAGAAAAGACCAGTGCTGTAGTCAAGACCAGACCGAGACCTTGGTGTATAGAGACCAAAACTTGCAGGGTTTAGACCAAGACAACACCAAGCTAGGCTGAGGCATGTTGAAACCAAGACCACTGTGTATGTAGGTCTTCATCTCGACCTCTTATAGTCTTGGGCTTATCTAGTCTTGTCTTGGTCTTGACTACAACACTAGAAAATAGCAATATAAACTGTGCTCATCAAGCTAACTACACAGCAGGCTAGCATCGCCAGTGTGGGTTTGGACATTCACAGGGATCCTGTCACCGTCATTAAATTCATTGACGATGAAGCTGGGAGGGTGGCATCGTTCCAGTGGGAGCTCTGGTTCTCGGGTCTGGTCAGAACTGGAGCAAAAGCAAAACAGCCCATTTAGAAAAAGACAGGAGATACTGTAGACTGACCCCAACTGTGACAGAGGGTGTTTTCTCATTGGGAGCCACTCCAGTTAACCCTATACAGGGGGCAAAAAAAGTATTTAGTCAGCCACCAATTGTGCAAGTTCTCCCACTTAAAAGATGAGAGAGGTCTCCAATTTTCATCATAGGTGTACCTCAACTATGAGAGACAAAATGAGAAAAAAAAAATCCAGAAAATCACATTGAAGGATTTTTAATGAATTAATTGGTAAATTCCTCTGTAAAATAAGTATTTGGTCAATCCCAAAGGTTCATCTCAGTACTTTGTTATATACCCTTTGTTGGCAATGACAGAGGTCAGACGTTTTCTGTAAGTCTTCACAAGGTTTTCACACACTGTTGCTGGTATTTTGGCCCATTCCTTCATGCAGATCTCCTCTAGAGCAGTGATGTTTTGGGGCTGTCGCTGGGCAACACGGACTTTCAACTCCCTCCAAAGATTTTCTATGGGGTTGAGATCTGGAGACTGGCTAGGCCACTCCAGGACCTTGAAATGCTTCTTACGAAGCCACTCCTTCGTTGCCCGGGCAGTGTGTTTGGGATCATTGTCATGCTGAAAGACCCAGCCACGTTTCATCTTCAGTGCCCTTGCTGATGGAAGGAGGTTTTCACTCAAAATCTCATGATACATGGCCCCATTCATTCTTTCCTTTACACGGATCAGTCATCCTGGTCCCTTTGCAGAAAAACAACCCCAAAGTATGATGTTTCCACCCCCATGCTTCACAGTAGGTATGGTGTTCTTTCTCATCCAAACATGACAAGTTGAGTTTTCATCAAAAAGTTCTATTTTGGTTTCTTCTGACCATATGACATTCTCCCAGTCCTCTTCTGGATCATCCAAATGCTCTCTAGCAAACTTCAGATGGGCCTGGACATGTACTGGCTTAAGCAGGGGGACACGTCTGGCACTGCAGGATTTGAGCCCCTGCCGGCGTAGTGTGTTACTGATGTAGCCTTTGTTACTTTGGTCCCAGCTCTCTGCAGGTCATTCACTAGGTCCCCCCCGTGTGGTTCTGGGATTTTTGCTCACCGTTCTCATGATCATTTTGACCCCACGGGGTGAGATCTTGTGTGGAGCCCCAGATCGAGGGAGATTATCAGTGGTCTTGTATGTCTTCCATTTTCTAATAATTGCTCCCACAGCTGATTTCTTCACACCAAACTGCTTACCTATTGCAGATTCAGTCTTCCCAGCCTGGTGCAGGTCTACAATTTTGTTTCTGGTGTCCTTTGACAGCTCTTTGGTCTTGGCCATAGTGGAGTTTGGAGTCTGACTGTTTGAGGTTGTGGACAGGTGTCTTTTATACTGATAACGAGTTCAAACATGTGCCATTAATGCAGGTAACGAGTGGAGGACAGAGGAGTCTCTCAAAGAAGAAGTTACAGGTCTGTGAGAGCCAGAAATCTTGCTTGTTTGTAGGTGACCAAATACTTATTTTACCGAGGAATTTACCAATTAATTCATTAAAAATCCTTCAATGTGATTTTCTGGATTTTTTTTTTCTCATTTTGTCTCTCATAGTTGAGGTATACCTATGATGAAAATTGGAGACCTCTCTCATCTTTTAAGTGGGAGAACTTGCACAATTGGTGGCTGACTAAATACTTTTTTGCCCCACTGTAGATGTGCAAAAGCACTGAAAAAGTGACATTTCAACATTCTTTGTGTAGTTTAGAAGATATTAAGACCAAGACCAAGTCGAGACCAAGACTTAGACACATGGTGGTCTTAAGGTGCGTTCACACTAAACGTGAAACAAATTTTTCACACGGTGCGAATACATACAAAGTCAATGGAAAGAGGTGAACACACGTGAATTCACGCATTTGCGCATTCGCGCCCAAGGGACAGAGCAAGGTAGTAATGGCCTTGAGATTCTGCTGTTATCGGAGTAAAAGTATCAGCATTGGAGAGTAAACTAGTTTGACAATGAGGCTCCCACTTACCTGCAGACAGATGGACCAGGGGCTCTGCAGCTGAATTGGAGTGTCGGAGTTATTTACCCATGGACTCCTGCCACGGATGTGCTAATGAAGGCTAGCAGGCTAGCAATTTAAACAACCGTCATCTTGTGAAGTTTTGGCGGCAGGGACGATTTCCGGGGTGATAGAACCGTCAGATAGCATAAACCTAAACATGACAGTATTTTGGGGATTTCCACAGCAGATAGAACACACCTGAAGAAGTTTTTTTTTTCCCGTCCTATTTAGCAGCTAGGTAAGCAAAACAAAAATCTGCTTCCTTTATTGTGCCAAACCGATTTACTTTGCCAACAGGAGTTTTGCTCGTATTTGATATGTACTGTATATAAATACAGTGATCCCTCGCTACTTCGCGCTTCACCTTTCGCGCCCTCAGTGCATCGCGGATTTTTCAAAAATATTCATCAAAAATTCAAAATTGAGAAATAATGGGCGGGCGCTAGCAGAAGGCAGGGAGACTACATTAGACCATCAGGTGTCAACACGGAGAGCAGCACAACTCTCTGTTCGCTGTTGTCGTGTTGGCTGGGCTCGGAAATCTCGCAAGCTGATTGGCCGAGACGTTTCACCCCGCAAGCTGATTGGCCGAGACGTCTCACCCACCTCCTCTCCCTGCCGAGCACCCATGAAGGGAAGGAAGACCGCATTCATTGCTTTTTATCGCTCATGTTACTTAGTCTCGCCGCGTGGAACTTTTTGCTGTTCTCATGTGCCATTTTGTGCGAAATAGTCTTCCCGTCGAGCCACTACGCCGCCTCCTGCAGCTTCAGCTCTATCGGAAGCTGCCCTCGATGATCCTGCACCTCCAGCACCTCACGATGAGGCGTCACCTGAGGAGCAGTAAAGCTCTCATTAACCTGTGCAGTAAATCATTTTCATCTTGAGTTACGTATCTTGTTATAAGAATAAAAGAGTTCTAAAAACATATTTATGTACACTTTGTTTACATCTACGTATGTATGTACACGTACACACACACACACGTATCATATGAGAGTGAGAGAATGAACGTACGTATTGTTTATGGATGACGTCATTGGGGTGACGCTACTTCGCGGTTTTTCACTTTTCGCGGTCGGTTCTGGAACCCATTAACCGCGATAAGTGAGGGATCACTGTATTATTTATAGACTCCTCTTTTAAAAACTTAATACTTTATTTAAATTGTTTTACTTTTGATGTACCTGATGGGGGGGGGGGGACAAGCAGAGAAAACAAGCAAACTGTCACAACTGAAACAAACAGAAGACAAACTGTTTCTGCTTCTGAAGAGGTCTCATGATGAGTCTGATATGTGCACCTGTAAAAGAACAGAGAGACTTGTGTGCATGTGTGTGTATGAGAGTGTGCGCAAAGTGAGTGTGTGCATGTGAGTGGTTTTCCAGGAAACATACAAAGAGGGAGGCAGGCCACAGCAGAACACCCCTCCGAAAATCCCAAGCAAGCAAGACAGCGCCCCCAACCCCCACGGAGCACAAATGTCGTGAAGCCACCAATCCCCAGGACAGCCAGGCATCTGCCCCAGGAGGGACGGCCGGAGTTGGCTGGCCCGCCAAGTGGCCGGTGCAGCACACCTCTGCCCCCGGGCCAGCGCCCCCCCCCCCTCCCAGTGGGGCCATCGCTAGCCCCCGGGCCCCACGCACTGGAAAGCTGATGCCCATCCCCCACAGGCCGGAGACCGGGCACTCTGAGGCACACTCCCACCCCCACACAGCAGATCTGCACCCACCCGAGCGCCCCAGAAACATGCCCTGGGAGTCTCCAGGCCAGGCCCCCATGCCCAAGGAAGATGGCAGCAAGGTGCGTGGACCCCATGAGAGATGAGAGGCCAGCGACCCCCCCCACCCCCCGTCCTTCCAGTTAAAGGGAACCTACATGGTCAGGAGGTACCAGGACTAATAGGACTGTCCAGCACCCCCTCACCAGCACAGATACTCACACTCACACCCTCATGCTCTCACACACACTCATGCACACAGATGCACACTCACACAGACGCACTCACTCACCCTCTCCTTCACACACTCTTACACTTCCACTCCCTCACTCAGATTCATTCATTCTCACCCACTCTCATACTTGTTCGGCCTCGCTTACATTTCCACTCGCCCTTACAGTCACTCGCACTCATACATGCTTTCTTCCCCTCATGCTCACTCATGTACACACTCTCATTCGTGCTCTGACTCACTCACATTTACTCATGCTCACTCTTACACACTCACTCTTTCACCCTTAATGCTTGGGGCGGCTATGACGTAGATGCAGCGGGCACCAATGTGCACTCTGGCAGCGGCCAGAAAGGCCGCCGGCACAGACCAGCTGCAGAAGTTATAAAGGCAACTGTGCCAGTCTGCAACTCGCTCAGATGGTGAATTCATGCTTATTTGCGTGTTTACATTCAGTTAACATGTAATCGTGCTGTGCGAAAAATTTGTGCGTTCACATTTGGGGTGAACGCACTTTTAGTCCCGTCTTGGTTTCAATCCCTTAAGGTCTGGGTCTTTGTACTCTTTGGTTTCAGTCTGGTCTGGACTACAATACTAGTCTGGTCTGGACTACAATACTAGTGTAGTTTGGGTCCACCTGTGGTTCTGTCAGAGTCACATACCCTCATGTGCAGAGTTCACTTAGTCTTATTTCTCTAGAAGCATGGAGCATCCTGTTTGCAGGAACAGAAGTGAAGGACGTCCTCCCAGTCCTTTCTAAGACAAAAAACCAGCACAAACTTTGATGAGCGTGAACGTAGAGAACGGGCAGCAGACATCATTTAAAACAAAGATTTTCCAGAGTTACACAAAAGCCTGTAAAGTGAATCTATGAAGAAATTCAATTCAATTCACCACAGTAAAAGACCAATAAAAAGAAATACAAACAGTTTTACATCCAGAAGCAAAATGCTGATTGCCAGAGTAATCATCCATATGTGTTATTACATTCCATAGAAAGATCGACATGATAGAGCATGGGTCAGCAATGGTAAAAGAAAGAATTCTAGTTTCTGGAACAGACACCGGCATTTAATCCCAATAAACATTCCAGTGATGATATCTCAACTGATACGCCAAACAGACGGACAAGAGGCCACTACGCTCTTGTATGCAGAGAGGATGACAGACTTTGACTGCTGATTGACTGTAGACAGGTATAGCGATGTTGAAGGCAGTAGAGAGAAATCATCTTGAAGTACATGGCCAACTTGTTAAAACAATCCATTCCTTCTACAATCATTTGCTTCTTGCAAACAAACAAACAAAAAAACCAAAAACAAGCATAAATAAATATGTTGCTAAGATTTTGCAGCATTTTCAGTGGAAATATCTGACAAATCATATGAACGGGTTTTTCAGGTTCCCATTACCAGCCCGAAGCGACTCAAATCCAATTTTTTGCCCTGTTATGACACAGATATGATTTTTGTTTGCCTTTCCGAACCTACAAATCTGATCTAAAGTCCAGTCTTTCAGATCGGTTATGATCCACTTTTTTATGATTATTTGATGAGGAGTTCACTGAGTTTGGGCTAATAATCTTGGCAGCAAAAGCGATGATGATGATGTCATTCCAACCTGATGAAATCACCCCAGAAGAGCTCAGATCTTGTGTTGCCCTTGAACACAGCCTAGATCAGGGGTCTGCAATCTGCAGCTCTGGAGCCACGTGTGGCTCATTTGCCCATAGATAGTAGCTCCCTGAAGTCTTGAGAAAAAACCTCAGACATTTCCTAGAAAAGAAGCAATAAATTCCCAAGAAAAAATGTGACACATTCATATGAAAGATATCCTTAAAAGCACAAAATGAGAAAACTTGAATATTTATATGAAAAATCTCTCAAATTTAGGGAAAAAATGTGCACTTTTGTAAATGTAAAGTTTGTACGAAAAATGTCACAAAATTTCTGGAAAAGATATAAATTTACTGGAAAAAGTTGGAGTTTTATGAGACTAAAACAAATTTATGTAAGGAAAGCTGCAGTTTTACCCATTAAGGTAAATTCACAAAGAAAAATACAATAAATTTAAGAAAAGCTGAAAATTAATGCCATCACTCAGTGGCTCTTTGTGGAGCACAGGTTGCCGACCTCTGGTGTAGATGCAGACCCACCCAAGGATCAGCGTGCATGAGTTTCCAGAACATTGGGAAATTGCCTAGGAGGAGCAACGATTTTTGTGAAATTGTACATGCCCAGATCTGAGCCTGGATGCAGACAAAGCTGAGGGTCATTGTGTCACGGGGGACATGTTTGGCGAGCATCTTGTCATAATCGCCTTTCAAGGTGGGGAAAAAGGCTCCAAGCGCAAGCTGTGAGTTTGCAAAATTTATTGGAAGAACAGAACTGAATAACAAAAACTTGTGGAGAAAAAGAAACACAGGTCAGCAAGGATAGCTAAGGCTAAGGCGAGGGCATCGCCGGCTAAACCTGGAGACTAAGCTTGAACAACAGGTAAGCAAAAATAGCCAAGCTAAGGTGAGGGCATTGCCGGCTAAACCTGGAGACAAATATTAAAACACGTAGCGCAATAAAAAAAATGACTTACTTGTATGGTTAAAGTGCTGAAAATTGCAAGTTGGGTAGCTAGTAGTTGAAGTAGGGTGCTGCGCTAAAAAAACATGCACAGCCCCTTAAATAGGGATAAGAACCTATTAACACAACAAACAGCAGGTGTGGGTATCTGAACGGGCAGGAGAAAGTGATGATACATGACTGGGATCAGCTGAGGCAGTGAGAGAGAGGCAAACCCACACTGACAGCTGACAGGGCACGCTCATATGAAGCTTCACACCCCTGACAGCTGTCAACAGTAAAAAGGCTTGTGCTGGGATATAAAGAATAAAAATAACATGTCAAAGTAAAATTATAAATAAGTATAAAAAATAAAATTATAACATAAACACCAACAGAAAAATGGCAAGTAGACAATAATACATAAACCCAAAAAGCATAAAATGCAACAGATGAGTAAATGAGCAGAAAATGCCATGAGGCCGAGTCTGACGAGATCTCCAGACTTGGCTCATGACACATTTGCCACCCATTATTATTGACATTACTATTCTCTTGGCTCTTGGGTTATTTGGTGCATCTGTCATTATTCCCTGTCTATCCTTAGTTCTTTGGTTTGTGCTTATTTTGAAGTATTTCCTTGTTTGTGTTTCTGCCTAGTTTTATTGTTATAGTTTCATTTCCTGCTTACATTGTGATCTTCTGCTTTACTTTCAGTTTCGTAATCACCGCCAGTTGTCTGGTGTTAGTTAATTATTATTACAAGCTGCACTCCCGTGTGGCAACATTGCAGAATCTTCCCTCTGACTGATAGATGTATTTTACTGATCACAAACTGGGAAATTACTCTGGTTCTTCGTTTCGATTTTTGGAACCACTGGAGAGGTACAGCCACTCCCTCTAGGCCACTGGAGTGGTGGACTAGAGGTAGCGTATCCACCCCGCAACCGGGAGGTCGGCGTTCAAGTTCCGGCTGGGTCATGCCAAAGACCATATAAAAATGGAACTTCCTGCCGTTCAGCTTGGTGCTCAGCAAAAATGGAACGGAGGAGAGATATGTTGGCGGAAGTGGTTAAGGAGGTAGAGCGGGTCGTCTAATAACCAGAGGGTTGGCGGCCAAAATCCTGCTCTCCCCAGCCATCCTGCCGTTGTGTCCCTGGGCAAGGCACTTTACCCACTTTTCCTCCAGTGTCCATGACACTGGGTATGAATGTGTATAAATGTTTGGTAGTGGTCGGAGAGGCCGTTGGTGTAGATTGGCAGCCACGTTTCCATCAGTCTGCCCCAGGGCAGCTGTGGCTACAGTAGTAGCTTACCACTATCAATGTCTGTCTGGAGTGAATGAATACTGGACTCACTGTAAGTGCTTTGAGATGGCACTTGACATGTTAAACACCATATACACTACCGTTCAAAAGTTTGGGGTCACCCAGACAAT
Organism: Pholidichthys leucotaenia; assembly: GCA_020510985.1. Taxonomy (NCBI): domain Eukaryota; kingdom Metazoa; phylum Chordata; class Actinopteri; order Cichliformes; family Pholidichthyidae; genus Pholidichthys; species Pholidichthys leucotaenia. Next base: position 328,572,094 of record CM035845.1, read on the forward strand.
TTTTCTGTTTTCCATGAAAAGTCACACTTTTATTTACCACCATGAGTTGTAAAATGAATAGAAAATATAGTCGAGACATTGACAAGGTTAGAAATAATGATTTGTATTTGAAATAATAATTTTTTCCTTCAAACTTTGCTTTCGTCAAAGAATCCTCCATTTGCAGCAATTACAGCATTGCAGACCTAACATGATTGCACAAGGGTTTTCTAATCATCCATTAGCCTTCTGACCCAATGAGCAAACACATTGTACCATTAGAACACTGGAGTGATAGTTGCTGGAAATGGGCCTCTATACACCTATGTAGATATTGCACCAAAAACCAGACATTTGCAGCTAGAATAGTCATTTACCACATTAGCAATGTATAGAGTGTATTTCTGATTAGTTTAAAGTTATCTTCATTGAAAAAAAGTGCTTTTCTTTCAAAAATAAGGAAATTTCTAAGTGACCCCAAACTTTTGAACGGTAGTGTAAATCTAATCCATTATTATTATTGTTATTATTACTATTATGATCATCGTGTTGTGTCAGCTTAGCTGACTCTCGTTATTTTCTCAGCCCACAAGCTGTCCAGCTTTCTGTTTATTAATAAATCGTGTTAAACTGGAGGATTGCCTGCGCTTAAGTCCATCTTTTCATGCGTGCCAGAGGTCTGCCCTGATACACTGTGAATAAATTTGTTGAGAATTAGAGCAATTGCCTAGGAGGAGTACAGATTTTTTTCCCTGAAATCACATAACAGCCCAGATCTCCTTACCTTTGACCTTGACCTTGAGCACACCCCGGATGCAGACCCGCCCAAGGATCCTTGTAAGTGACCACTGGGGAAAATGCATAAGAGGAGTAGCCATTGCACATGGAATGCGGGCAGATGCTGATCTCTGGTTAAAAGTTAAGGTTCAAAGTCATTTTTATTCAGTAACATGATATAGGAAGCATGTGGGTTTGTCCATGGAATCCATGCTGTCCCCATCTGTGTTTGCCCACTTGGACTTTACCTGTGGTACAGGTAAGCAGGTAATCTATTTACCCTCTTTAAACCAATTGGGACCCCAATGGAGCTGAATGTGGGTGAGCAGGTTTCAGTAACACGGGTGCCATAGGCAAAATTACAAGACAAAAGTTGAAAATTTATGAGGAAAAAATTGAAAAAATTATGAAAAAAGTCACAAATCTACAAAAAAAATAGTAGCAAATATATGAGAAAATTCACAAATTCATTGGAAAAAGGCACAAATTCATGAGAAAAAAATGTGAAAATTTAGGAGAAAAAAAATCTCAACTTTACATAAAAAAATTAGCAAAACTACTTGAAAAAGTTACAAACTTACAAGAAAAATTTAGCAAATTTACAAGAAAAAAAAATATGATGAAAAAATTAGAAAAAAATTGCAATAAACAAAAGACATAGTAAATATGAGTAATTAATTGTAAAATTTACAAGAAAAAGTTACAAATTTATGAGATACAATTGCAAGTTTACAGTAAAAAATTTTTTTCAGAAAGTTCCAGATTTACAACAAAAAGTTGCCAATTAGTGGGGAAAAGTCACAAATTTACAACGAAAAAGTTTTAAATTTACAAAAAAAGAAGAAAATTTATGAGAAAAAATGAACATTTACAGGAAAAACTTAAATCACAATTTTTTGTGGAAAAAAGTTGCAAATCTATGAGAAAAATGTGACTTTACAGGAAAAAAAAAATGCATTTTTACAATAAAAAATAGCAAATTCATGAAAAAAGTTGCAAATTTTTGAGGAAAAAAATGCTAAATCTGTATTTGCCCACATAAACTTTACCTGTTTACTCCGCATCCCACGTCACCTGTGGCTGTAATTCAGTTCAATTTAACTTGATGTAAATAGCACCATTTAATGACAACAGTCATCTCATAGCAATTTCAAACTGTAGGGGAAAACCCCACAATTGCAGAAAGACCCAGCAATCAGGTGATCCCCTGTGAGCAAGCACTTTGTGATGGTGGAGAGGAAAAACTCCCTTTAAGCAGGAAGAGACCTCCAGCAGAACCAGTCTCAAGGAGGGGCAGTCATCTGCTGCGACTGGCTGGGGGGTGAGGGGATAGAGAAGAAGAAGAAGAAAAGAACAGACATTTAGAGAGAAAACAGCACAACAGGGACTCAATCTATGAAAAAGAAGAAAAAAGATGTTATTGACCAGCAAAAATATTTCTTTGAGAGTGAAGAAAGGAGTGAAGCCCAGTGCATTGTTATAGGTCCCCCGGCTGTCTAAACCTATTAGCAGCATAACTAAGAGAGGGTTCAAAGTCACCTGATCCTACTCTAACTATAGGCTATGTCAAAAAGAAAGGTTTTAACCCTATTCTTAAAAACAGAGGTTGAGTCTGACTCCCATATCCAGATTGGCAGCTGGTTCCAAAGGAGATAAGCCTGATAACTGAAAGCTCTGCCTCCCATTGTACTCTTAGAGATTCTAGGTATTACAAGTAATCCTGCATTTTGGGAGTGTAGTGCTCTCTTAGGATAATAAGGCACTATTTAAATAACAAGGGGCCTGATTATTTGGAGCTTTGTAAGTGTGGAGAAGAATTTTAAACTTAATTCTAAATTCTATGGGAAGCCAATGAAGGGAGGCCAGAACCGGAGAGATGTGCTCTCTCTTTCTAGTACCTGTTAAAACTCTAGCTGCAGCATTTTGGAAGAGCTGAAGACTTTTTAAAGATGTTTTAGGACAGTCTGATAATAAAGAGTTACAATACTCTAATCTAGGGCTGACAAAAGCGGGCATTAGTTTCTCAGCATCTCTCTAAGACAAGATACTCTTAATCTTGGAAATATTTAGCAAATGACAGAAGACAGTCTTAGAAACAAGTTTAATATGTGAATTAAAGAACAGATCTTGATCAAAAATAACTCCAAGGTTCCTTACTGTGCTACTAAGAGAAAGAGAGACCCCATCCAAACTAAGAGTTTGATTTGGGAAAGTTTTTCTATTTTTTTTTTTTTTTTTGGACCAACTACAATGACTTCAGTCTTATCTGAATTTAATAGCAAAAAATTACAAGTCATCCAAACTCTGATTTCCTTAAGACAAACCTCTAATTTGGCTAATTGATTACTGCCATCTGGCTTCACTGACAAATATAATTGTGTGTCATCTGCATAACAATGAAAATGTATGCAGTGCTTTCTAATAATATTGTTTAGCTGTAGCATATATAAACTAAAAAGAATAGGGTCGAGCACAGATCCCTGTGGAATACCGTGGTTGAGCTTTGAGATAGAAGCAAACTCATTATTGACATAAACAACCTGGAACCTATCAGATAAGTAAGATTTAAACCACTGCAACAAAGTTCCATTAAGTTCAACAAGGTGTTCTAATCTGTCAAGTAAAATATTATGATCAATAGTATCAAAAGCTGCATTAAGGTCTTAAAGGACAAGTACAGAAACAAGTCCATTACCAGATGCCATAAGGTCGTTAGTGACCTTCACTAAAGTGGTTTCAGTACTATGATGAATTCTAAACCCTGATTGAAACTCTTCAAATAAACCATTTCCCTGCAAGTGGTCAAATAACTGCATAGCAGAAACTCTTCCGAAGATTTTTGAAATGAAAGGCAAATTCGAGATTGGTCTATAGTTAGCTAAAACTCCTCGATCCAGCGGGGTTTTTTTTTTTTAAGTAAGGGTTTGATTACAGCAGTTTTAAAAGCCTACGGTACATGGCCTAATGTTAATGAAGAATTGATTACTTGAAGAATAGAGCTACCAATAAATGGGAAGACTTCTTTAAATAACCTGGTAGGAATAGGGTCTAGTAGACAAGTTGAAGGCTTGGATGAGGAAATTATTTTACCTAACTCTAAAGGGTCAATTGAAGTAAACTCACCCAAATAGATATCAGTTGAAGGAGTTGTAGAAGTTACAGTATTTAAATTAATGGTGGGAAGGATCTGACTGATTTTACCTCTGCTAGATGAAATTTTATTATTGAAGTTCATAAAGTCCTGACTAGTAAGCTCTAAGGGAATGCTAGGTTTTACAGAGTCCTGACTCTTTGTCAGCCTGGCTACAGTGCTGAAAAGAAACCTGGGATTATTCTTGTTCTCTTCTATAAATGCAGAATAATAAGTTGTTCTAACTTTCCAAAGAGATTTTTTTTTTAATAAATTAGAAGTTTATTTCTCCTAGCTAGATAGATTTAATCTAATTTAGTGGAGTGACATTTTCTTTCTAATTGACGAGTCTTCTGTTTTAACCCTTTGAGTGTGAGATTTCGCGTGCCCCTAGTGGCAGAGTGTGGCGCTGCGCCTGTCATCTCACTCGGACATCCCCGGCTGCATTGAGGATTTGTACTGATTTGTACTGATCTGCCAGTTTCAGAAGGTGACAGACACACGTTGGAGGACTCAATGGATGACACATAATACACCAAAGAAGAAGAACTCCTCATTTCCTTTTCCTGTTTTCATCCTTTTAACCCAGAAAGCGAATATGGCTGGCGTCCATCGTCGTGCACTGTCACTTAGATGCTTCGTACACAGAAAATTGCTGCGGGATACAAGCAAAATTTATGTGTGATAATCATAACACTTTGTAGATGTGGTAGAGAGCTTAAATGACCAACAGAACTCAAAATAATGACCACGATGGATGAAAATGCACTGACCACGGCAAGCAAGTCCCCTTAGGTGCCAGTAAGTAACAAATTTATTTGTTTTTATTAAATTGTACCAATTTTCTGGTTCATATACTTTGAAGATAACAACATACTCCTGTAGAGACAACGGTGTCAAAAAACTGAACCATTCTTTGTGTAAAAATGTCCAAAATCCAGTTTTGACTGAGTAATGGAATTTATACAGCTGCCACGACATTATGCAAATTAGATGTGTGAATTTATTCCTATCTGAAACTTTGGATCATAGTTTACATCTTTCTAATTGACAGTAAGCCATTATCTCTGACCACTTTCAAGTTATAGCCTTGGAAATCTGAACTATTTTATTGACAAAAAATATTTACCACTCTTGACCACTAGGGGTTATGTTGCAATTCGGCCACAGTCACACTCAAAACCTTAAGCTGCGAGTTTCTGTGTTGAACCAAGGAGTCAGAAATCTCTGATTAGACTTTTTCTTTTTTAAAGGGGCCACCATGTCTAGAGACTGGTGTAGAGAAGCTGTAACACTATCTACCATGCTATCAACTACAGGAGGAGTAAAATCTCCATAATTTATCTCCGTTGTGTTGGCACATGGCATTGAGGAAACAATCTGCTTAAATTTGGTAACAGCATCATCTGAGAGACATCTACTGTAGTAATATTTTTTTTTAGGAGCCAAATACTCAGTAATAGTAAAATCAAAAGTTAACAAATAATGGTCTGACAGTACAGGGTTATGAGGAGACACTACCAGATTTTCTATTTCTATGCCATATGTCAGAACAAGGTCCAACGTGTGGTGGAGATAATGACAAGAATTTCCTACATTCTAAGAAAACCCTATCGAGTCTAATGAGTTAAATGCCATATTAAGGTAATCACTATCTCTGTCTACAGTACATGTATACTAAAGTCCCCTACTATAATTATTCTATCCACTTTAAGCACTAAATCAGCTAAGAGCTCTGCAAATTCAATTAAAAACTCTGAGTAAGCTGTGGGAGGACAATAATCTATGGTAAGTAAAATTAGTTTTAATCTAAAATTGCTAAAATGCCCAATACTGAGGACCATGCCCTCAAAGGAATTATAACGTGTTTTTTTTTTTGTTTTTTGTTTTTTTGCTTTACATTAACTAGTAATTTGGAACGGTAAATTGCTGCTACTCCTCCTCCATGACCACAACTTCTGGGATTTTGACAGTTTAAATAACCAGAGGGAGTTCATTCATTTAAACCAACATAATCCTCCTTGCCCTAACCAGGTCTCTGTAAGGGATAGAAAACAAACTGCATTTAATTTTTAAATTATGAGGAGGAACAGAGGCTGAGTCATTAGATTTAGAGACTACAAATTTAATTTGAGTTTTATCAGGTTTTGTTTAATCACTTTGGGATGCTTATACATTATATTTTTATTTACTTTAAAAGGAGCAGACAGTGATTCTGTGATGGGGAAGACAGGGGCTAAGTTGAGGGGTGGTGGATGGAGAGAATCTGCAGAGAAGCGTGTAAGACTGCGACTCTGCTTCCTGGTCCCAACTCTGAGTAGTCAAGGCTTTGGAGCTTTGGATCAAAACAATGCCAGATTGTTAGATAAATGAGACGCACCATCCAAAGTGGGATGGATGTCATCTCGCCTAACAAGACCAGGTTTTCCCCAAAATGAGTTCCAACTATCTATGTAGCCCACATTGTTTGTAGGACACCACAATGACAGCCAATACTACAGAGGCAGACATTGTTTTGGCAAAGCTACACACTGATTCCACAATAAGTTTTGGTACTTCTGACTGCCAGAGTTGGATGTCATTAATGCAGACGTGGATAACAATTATGGAGTATTTACAGTTACTTTTAGCCAGCATTTTCAAATTTGATTTGATGTTGCCTGCTCTGGCCTCAGGAATGCATTTGACTATGGCTGCTGGAGTCTCTAGGCTCACGTTTCTGACTACAGAGTCACCAATGATCAGAGTTTTTTCCTCAGCGGGTGTGTCGCTGAGCAGGGAATATTGATTAGAAACATCAACAAGTTGGTGGTGAACAAGGGGCTTGCGACTATGCTTCTTTTTCACCGTCATGCACCCGTTCTCTCCTGGCTACTCAGGAGAGGTGGTTGTCAGGGGACGGCTAACAGGCCCTATGCTACAACGCTCCGCTGCGGCTAATGGGGATCCTTCATTAACTGGTGCTAACGGTGTTTAAATGCAGCAGATCCAGGATTCCAAATCACACAACCTCACCTCGAGCACCTCAAAAAGACAACATTTGTTACATTTACCATTATCACTAAAAGAGGCAGAGATGTAGCTAAACATCTGACACAAAGAGCACACCAGAGAAGAAGGGGAGCTAGTAGCCATAGCTAGTGGCTAACCCGAAGCTAACACAAACGCAGATGAAAGGTGAGCAGAAGGCTAAAGAGGGTGATTAGGTGCAAGAGGCTTGTTAAACAGCAATGAGAGGTGGTGGTAGATGAAAAAAGGAAATTAAAATGCAATTAAAGGCAATAATCCTCAGGAGAAGAAGAGCTAAGCGCAGCAGCCACATGATAGCCAGCAAAACAGGAGGTGACGATACATTACCACAGGAAGTCACGATCAGGTAGCGGGTTAAACTTTGCTAGTGCTATCTTAAAACTGCATCTTTGTGTGACATTGATTTTAATCCCAACCCTCCCCCCACACACACACACCTGTCCATTGTTATCCTACCAGGAGCATCTTTTAAAGACACAATAAAACTGAAGGAAAGCCTAAATAAATCTCCAGACGGATTCAGAGAGATTGGGATCCAATAAGTGGATTTGATCCCGTACACACATTCAGCAAACACAGCCCTCGGCTTTGTACTCGTGCTCGCAGGCGTGTGTACCTGTGTCGGTCGGCGTTATTATTTTCCCCCTGAACCAGACGCTGCCGCTTTGCCATGCTCCGCGGCCTTTCATGTGTCTGCGCGTGAGGTTTGTGTTTGTCTCCCGTCACTTTTTTCTCTCCTCAATGGATTTGTTGCGCGCCCCGGCTGTTAGCGGAGTCGACAGCCCCACTGATCTCCCATCAAGCCAAGCGGCGCTGCAGGTACGGCGTTTAAAGGCTTTGCTTTGAGACTACCTGTCATCACACATCAGGAGATTACGGCGCTCTGCTCTCTCCCTTTCTCTCTCTCTCTGTCTCTCGCCCGCTCTGAGCCGAACACACAGCAGCTACTACACCATCTGTAAAATGTTACATCAATGAGGTACATATCTCAACACGGAGCCGCAGATAATCTTTGGCGTTTCAAACGCGGAGGCACAATTGTGTCGCCAAGCCGACCGCCGCCGCGTGTACTTGAACGCTCAGATGATGGCAGATGCCGGCGCCATATGGGCAGCTATATTTATATTTAGAGCAGCAGCGATTTCGATTTCAGATCGCGCCATCGTACGATCAGTTCAGGCCTCTGACGTGCTGATTGGGGTCAGTTTTTTGGGGGCCTTTTGCAAGGTTGTGTTTGGGGGGAGGGAGGCCCTGTTTTTGTAATGGGGACGAGGTGGGACCATAGGCATAAATCAAGGGGCCAACCTGTGAAAAAACAGGGAATCCCACCCCCAGTTCATCATAAACCTTTTTAGATCATGTTACATACAGAATAAAATGCATCTGAAGCACCAATTTTAAATCTGCAACTTTTTTCTTGTAAATCTGCATTTTTTTTGCCTGATAAATTCATAACTTTTTCCCTGTAATTCTGCAACTTTTTTCTCATAAATTTGCAGCTTTTTATTGTAAATTTGCAACTTTTTTCTCATACATTTGTAACTTTTCTTTTAATTCTGCAGCTTTTTTCTCATAAATTTGTGGCTTTTTTATTGTAAATTTGCAACTTTTTCTCATAAATTTGCAGCTTTTTATTGTGAATTTGCAACTTTCTTCTTGTAAATTTGTAACTTTTTTCTTTTAAAACTGCAACTTTTTTCTCACAAATTTACAGCTTTTTTATTATAAATTTGCAACTTTTTCTCATAATTTTGCAGCTTTTTACTTGTAAATTTGCAGCTTTTTTTTCTTTTAAATGTGCAACTTTTTAATCATAAATTAACAACTTTTTCCTCATAAATTTGCAGCTTTTTTCTTTTAAATCTGCAACTTTTTCATCATAAATTTGCAACTTTTTTCCTCAAAAAATTAAAACTTTTTTGTCAAATTTACACAAAAAAGTTAAGAAAATATATATTTTTTAAAAAAATTTGCATAAAAAAATGTTGAAAGTAATTCTTCCATCAAAAAATGTTGAGGGTAAATTTGTAACCTGGGACCCCCTAGTGGCTAAGGGGCCCATTACATTTGCGCTGTCTGCTCTATAGGCAGAAACGTCTGTGGTGCTGATTATGTTTATTGATTCTTAAATTAAAACGTCTCTTGTTTGAGTCATTTGTCTACCTTTTCCTAATAGCTCACCATCAAAACAAATTAATACAGTTCTTTGTCCTGTGTCAAATTTGCATTTTCCTGCTTTAATCCCTGAATGGTTTCTCCTCATGTCCATGACTGAAGGCAATACAGGAAGCGGGAGGCCATTACTGCAACCGGCCTGTTAATATATTTCCAAGCAAAACAGAATAAAACGTAAATGATCATTCCTGCAATAATCCTCAGTGACCCGTGAGGGCAGCGCATCTCTCCCCTGGGCGAGTCTTAATGTGCCACCGTGTCTCTCCGCTTGGTGCACCGAGGTGACGTCCACAACTACATAAATCTGATTTAGAGGGTTCGCACGCTGAATAAGTAAACACAAAGGCACAGCATCGCCTCGGATCAGGGCGAGGACGACAAGGGGGGGAATGTGGTTCCTTCCACCAGCAATGAAGGAGAGAGAAAGGGCAGATCTGTTTTCTGTTTTTGTTCTGAGGAATATTCAGATTGAATTTTCCCTGGAAAATTAGCATTTCATAAAGACAAAGCTGTAAGATGAAAATGAGGACGTGAAAAAATTAGCAGGCACCAGTAGTATAATCTGCAATGGCCGAAGCGTTATTTGATGCTAAAAGAATCCAAAAAGAAACACAAAGTCCTTGTTGTCCTAAGGCTATGCTGCCCAGACTGAAGCAGGTCCTGCAGCTGTGAAATCCCCCACCACACCCTCCCCATCTCCCACCATCTCACTCCCACCTCTTTCCAACCATGAAGTCATTTTTGAAGGCCAAGCACTTCCAAGACGATGAAACGCTGATTTCCGAGGTCAAGTCGTGGCTTCTGACGCAACCTGCAGACTTCTACAGGTGAGGTCTCCCCAGCTGCATAAAACGATGGTAGAAGTGTGCGACCCTTGGTGCTCCTATGTAGAGAAAGACTAGTAACTGAGTTGAGTCCATGGGAAACGAGTCGGGGGAATCTTTAATAAACAGTCCTTTTTAAAATATTTTATATCTTTGGTCTGATATCTGTGTAGTTGTACATTTATGTGGGGAAAAGGTAACAGATTTATCACAAAAGTGGTAAATTTGTAGGTAAAAAGTACTGCATTTATTTAAAGACTCACAAGATTGCCAGATTTGCAACTTTTTTCACATAATTTTGCAAAGTTTTGTAGTAAATTTTCCTCCTTTTTTGCATAAATTTCCAACTTTAAAAAAAAAAAATCAAATCAAAAATTTAATGTGCAAATTTATATAAATTTGCACATTTTCTCTCAAAGATTTGTAACTTTTGTCTCATGATTTGTGAATTTATTTCCTTGTACATTCTCAGCTTTTTTTTTTGTAGATCTGCAACTTTTCCCTCAAAAATTTGCAATTTTTTCTCGTAAATTTGCAACTTTTTTCTCATAAATTTGTGATTTTTTTCCCCCTCTGTATAGTTTCAACTTTTTTTCCCTATAGATTTGCAACATTTTTCACATAAATTTGATTTTTTATAAATTTGTGATTTTTTTTCTCAAAAATTTGCAACTTTTTTCTCGTAAATTTGCAACATTTGTCCCATAAATTTGTGATTTTTCCCCTGTATATTTTAAACTTTTTTTCCTGATAGATTTACAACTTTGTCCTGTAAATTTGCAACTTTTGTCTCATAAATTTGTAATTTTTCCCCCTTGAATATTTTCAACTTCTTTTTAATAAATTTGTAATTTTTTCTACTATATATTTTGAACTTTTTTTTCATAAATTTGCAGCTGTCATCTGGATGCTGGCTAAATTGCGGTTTTTTTAAATTTTAAAACTGACATCTTTTATCATATCTTTGCATGTTTATTCTTGCAAATTTGCACCCAATTTACATTTATGCATTTGTACATTATGCTAACTTGGTGAATACGTCCATCCCCCAGTTATAAAATGACAGCTTCCTGTGCAGGTGTAACTCAGACCTTCTCTCCCAGCACATGAACAGTAAAACAGATTTCATGCCATCGTATCCACACTTGAACTGACGTCATCAGACCAAGTCGTCACAGCTTTGAATGCAGGTTTATTCTGGGAGCAGTTAGGCTTAGACTTGAAGATCCACATCACTTCTCCACCAGAATCCGGGCCCAGCTCTAAATGATGACGCCGATGGGTTCACATAGCCTCCCTCCCTGCTTCTGCTTGCTGCGGGCGATACTGATCACAGCTGCATCACTCCTCTCATAGCAGGATCGGCTCTTTTAATCATCTCGGTGGATTTTTCATCGCGTGTTCAGGTTCGTTGCTGTGGCTATCTTGGTTGCCTTATGGGATGGCAACGCAGGACTTGATGTAAATTAAACACGACCGGGTGCCAAGAACAGGGCAAATCCAGGCAACGGGGAGAACATGTAAAAAGGCCAGACGGGTTTTTCTTTTTTAAATTCGGAGACGGTGACTGGGTCAGACAATCAGTGCCTGACTGGGGAAGTGAGCAAATGTGAAGTAGGATCATTTAGCATAATATCAGCAGTGGAAGTTGCGAGTGGAAGGTCAGCGGCTTTAAATGCCTCCTGAGGAAAATGACAAAAGTTCTCCTGTTTTAATGAACTTCCCCGGAGGAAGGCAGTTTGTATGCACAAAGGGTGGGGTGGACAGGTCAGCAGTGACCTTTACAATTCAGAGGTTATGCCTGTTTTTGACAAACGTAATTGTAAAATCCCTTCAGTTCACAGGACACCTACAGTGCCATACTCCTCCGTGAAACCATGTCTTACGACCTACTTCCTGGGCTAAGGCCAGAATTGCCTACTTCAGCCTGGGATCACAAATCACCAAGTTCGTTTTGGCCCCCCAGTCAAGGTGGATATACCCACTGTCACACCTTTCTCACTGGCAAGGGAGACTACACTTAATGGTTTCTTTTTCTTCTTAATGGTTCTTTAGTTTCTGTGAAACTAAAGAACAGAGTGTTGTGTTTAATTCATACAGCATGGAAAATTATTGGAGTTAAAGAGTATTTATCCATGCAGATCTTATACGAACAAGCAGCCTGCAGACAAGCTCAAAAAATAATCAGTGACATGAGCCATGTACTAAACAATGAATATGTGCGGCTGCCCTCAGGAAGGAGATACAGAGTCCCCAAGTGCAGGTTCAATAGAAACAAGAACTCATGTATCCTGACGTCAGTAAAACTTCTAAACTCAAATAGATAGGTCAGGGACACTTATAACTCCTGTTCTTAATGACTGCTGTTATATATTTATTTATGTATGTACTTGTATTATTTATTGGGTTTTATTTCATTTATATATACAGTGGGGCAAAAAAGTATTTAGTCAGCCACCAATTGTGCAAGTTCTTCCACTTAAAAGATGAGAGAGGTCTCCAATTTTCATCATAGGTATACCTCAACTATGAGAGACAAAATGAGAAGAAAAAAAAATCCAGAAAATCACATTGAAGGATTTTTAATGAATTAATTGGTAAATTCCTCGGTAAAATAAGTATTTGGTCACCTACAAACAAGCAAGATTTCTGGCTCTCACAGACCTGTAACTTCTTCTTTAAGAGGCTCCTCTGTCCTCCACTCGTTACCTGTATTAATGGCACCTGTTTGAACTCATTATCAGTATAAAAGACACCTGTCCACAACCTCAAACAGTCAGACTCCAAACTCCACTATAGCCAAGACCAAAGAGTTGTCAAAGGACACCAGAAACAAAATTGTAGACCTGCACCAGGCTGGGAAGACTGAATCTGCAATAGGTAAGCAGCTTGGTGTGAAAAAAATCAATTGTGGGAGCAATTATTAGAAAATGGAAGACATACAAGACCACTGATAATCTCCCTCCATCTGGGGCTCCATGCAAGATCTCACCCTGTGGGGTCAAAATGATCGCAAGAACGGTGAGCAAAAATCCCAGAACCACACGGGGGGACCTAGTGAATGACCTGCAGAGAGCTGGGACCAAAGTAACAACGGCTACCATCAGTAACACACTACGCCACCAGGGACTCAAATCCTGCAGTGCCTGACGTGTCCCACTGCTAAAGCCAGTACATGTCCAGGCCCATCTGAAGTTTGCTAGAGAGCATTTGGATGATCCAGAAGAGGATTGGGAGAATGTCATATGGTCAGATGAAACCAAAATAGAACTTTTTGGTAAAAACTCAACTTGTCATGTTTGGAGGAGAAATAACACCATACCTACTGTGAAGCATGGGGGTGGAAACATCGTGCTTTGGGGCTGTTTTTCTGCAAAGGGACCAGGACGACTGATCCATGTAAAGGAAAGAATGAATGGGGCCATGTATCGTGAGATTTTGAGTGAAAACCTCCTTCCATCAGCAAGGGCATTGAAGATGAAACGTGGCTGGGTCTTTCAGCATGACAGTGATCCCAAACACTCTGTCCGGGCAACGAAGGAGTGGCTCCGTAAGAATCATTTCAAGGTCCTGGAGTGGCCTAGCCAGTCTCCAGATCTCAACCCCATAGAAAATCTTTGGAGGGAGTTGAAAGTCCATGTTGCCCAGCGACAGCCCCGAAACATCACTACTCTAGAGGAGATCTGCATGGAGGAATGGGCCAAAATACCAGCAAAAGTGTGTGAAAACCTTGTGAAGACTTACAGAAAACGTTTGACCTCTGTCATTGCCAACAAAGGGTATATAACAAAGTATTGAGATGAACTTTTGTTATTGAACAAATACTTATTTTTCACCATAATTTGCAAATAAATTCTTTAAAAATCAGACAATGTGATTTTCTGGATTTTTTTTTCTCATTTTGTGTCTCATAGTTGAGGTATACCTATGATGAAAATTGGAGACCTCTCTTATCTTTTAAGTGGGAGAACGTGCACAATTGGTGGCTGACTAAATACTTTTTTGCCCCACTGTATATATATATATATATATATATATACGTATATACATATATATATATATATACACTACCGTTCAAAAGTTTGGGGTCACTTAGAAATGTCCTTATTTTTGAAAGAAAAGCACTTTTTTTCAATGAAGATAACTTTAAACTAATCAGAAATACACTCTATACATTGCTAATGTGGTAAATGACTATTCTAGCTGCAAATATCTGGTTTTTGGTGCAATATCTAGATAGGCGTATAGAGGCCCATTTCCAGCAACTATCACTCCAGTGTTCTAATGGTACAATGTGATTGCTCATTGCGTCAGAAGGCTAATGGATGATTAGAGAACCCTTGTGCAATCATGTTAGGTCTGCAATGCTGTAATTGCTGCAAATGGAGGATTCTTTGACGAAAGCAAAGTTTGAAGGAAAAAATTATTATTTCAAATACAAGAAAATCATTATTTCTAACCTTGTCAATGTCTTGACTATATTTTCTATTCATTTTACAACTCATGGTGGTAAATAAGTGTGACTTTTCATGGAAAACACAAAATAATTGTCTGGGTGACCCCAAACTTTTGAACGGTAGTGTATATATATATATACGTATATATATATATATATATATATATATACTACCGTACATACATATACATTTTTACCGTACATACATATACATTTTTATTTTTTTTTATGAAGGATCTTATGTACTACATCCATTGTGTATGTGTGGATTGTGTGGTTGTAGCATGGGTGTTAAGCCCAAGACAAATTTCCCCTTGAGGGACAATAAAGTTTATCTTATCTTTTGCTCACAGCAGGTGGACTTACACCTACATCCCAGGCTGGGATTCAAACCCATGACACCATGATCTAAATCCTCCCACTCCTACCACTGAGCCAAAGAGGAATTCCTCTCTAGCACCTTGACCAGGAGTGGGGGTGTACCCTGACGATGTCATGAACTGCACCACTGACTAATTCCCCATGAAGGGGTGCGTAACACCTCCCTGTTGTGTTGGGTTTTGGGGACATATTATTGTGTGACACGGATGGTGGCTCCAACTTTCCAGTTCCGCCACCACTCAGGGTATAAGAGGGCTGTGAGGGAGATGGGCGGTCTCTTGGCCTCCTCTCCACCTGACAGATGCACCTGTATTGTGAGACAGAGTCACAAATAAATCTGTGTCCAGTTCAACACTCTGCCTCGTCCTTGGCTTCCGTTACTGACATAACATTTGGCGACAAGGGTAAAAAGGTATGGATGCAGGGGTTACATCAATTCGGCTGTTTTTGGAGCTTCCCGGTGAGCTGCTCATCCCTTGGACGAGGTGGTTCACCGCCTTTCAAACATATTTGGTGGCTTTGGACCTTAGAAGGCTGGAGAAATTGAGGGCATGGGCACTGTTGGTTCACAACCTAGGAATGGAAAGTTAATGTATCTTAAGCACTTTGGGTGAGAGTGATAGTTTTGAGGAAGTGGTGGAGCTAATGGCGCGACATTTCCGCGCCCCGGAAAATATCATCGTCCGGAGGATCCAGTTTTGACAGCACTGCCAGTGGACTGGCAAGTCAATGCAGCAGTTTGGAGCAGACCTATGCCAGCTGGCCAAGGACTGTCAGTTTGGAGCGTTGGAGGAAGAGATGGTCCGCGACCAATTGGCGGAACATACATGCCCAGCTACGAGGTTGAAGCTCCTTACATACTCGGGTGAGATGACGTTATCCAAGTCCATTGAGTTAGCTCAGCAGTTTGAGGCAGCAGACAAGCTATAAGGGGAGCTTCCCAGTGAGCCACCCGTCCCTTGGACAAAGTGGTTCAGCGCCTTTCAAACACATTAAGGAAGTGGAGCAGGTGTCCAATCCCGGACGAGCCCCCATTTCTGTTACGACCCACTTTCTGGGCCAAGGCCAGAATTGCCTACTTCACCCTGGGATCACGAATCACTAATCACCAAGTCTGTTTTGACCCCCCAGTCAAGGTGGCCTCAACCCCAGGGTAGGTCGCTGTGCAAAGTCATCCATATCAAAAGACATGCTGGAAAAAATTACCACCCACCCAAAAAGAAAAAAACAAAACAAAACAAAACAGCCACTCTACAAAACAGTTGTTGTAGAAAACAAGAGGACGAGCCCCCACTTTATGTTACACCCCTGTCTGGGGAAAAGGAGCGCACCATAAACAGAATAGGAAAAGCCCTGTCCTGGTCCCCCAAAAAACCAAAGCTTGAGATTGATAACAAGTTCAGTGTGCTTTATTTACACGTGAATTATTTACAGACCAGTGAGCGTGTCTCCAGGGTGAACCAAGGCCAAAATAACAAACAAAACCCCACTTATCTTTATCCAAATTAGTGCTACCTAGTCCCTATGTTTAACAAAAAGAACAAAAAGACAATCCTACCCCTGACTTCCTACAGTAACAAAAACAAGAGAAAAACAGAAAAAGAAATAGGCAGCTCACCCTTCTGCTCTGTGAATATATACAAGGATGTGGTCTTACCAATTTATATACACGGGTCTCTACAAGTCCTTTGGAAGACAGGTTACAAAGAAACTAACAATGAATTAATCAAACTAAGCAAAGCACACTGTTTTGGAGACCCAAACGAGACACTGCTGCTGTCAGGCTGCCAACTGTCGCCCGGTCTGGCCGGAGGTTTTAAACTGGTGTTGGCGCCAGTTTCAGCCAATCCCCAGCGACTTCTGCTCAGCTGTGGCGCGCACTGGGGAAGATCCTCTATTGAGAAGATTACTCACTACAGCAGAAAAACACCTAACAGAACACAGGAAAAAACCCACAAAGTAACGGCCAGGGCCATAACACCAATTCCTCCCACAGATCCCGGGCCTGACGGCTGCTCCCTGCTCTGATGAATGTAAAATTGTTGTATTTTAACAAAAAAATAATTTTGAATCATTCTGTTAAAAGAATGAGAGCCAGTGACTAGAGAAATAATGAAATGGTCATAAATTAGATAATGATAGATGTAAAAGACGGCATTGCATGGTCCAATGATCGGTGAGTGCCAGTCTCAGCAGGCAGGCTCTCTGGCCAGGGGACAGCTGTTTCCCGGTGTCTGTCACACGCCGATCCAGCAGCATAAAGTCCAGTGTTGGACGAAAAATAAGCAGTGAGCCACACTGTGATCACCCAAGGATATGATAAATAAATGTGTGTACTTGTAAGTTTACAATTCATTCATCTTCAATCCTTTCTCAGCATCTTTGGGCGAGAGGCAGCGTACACCCTGGACAGATCACCAATGAATGAATGAATGATCAGGTAATGATTATGACAGATTTTTATGAAATCAGTCTGTGAAAATAAGGAATGGCGACTAATTCTAGCCCTGGTGCAGGAACAGTCATACATGTATCCTCATTTGTTTCAAATGTGCCACTGAAACAGCGGTTGATAATGCGGCTCTGACAGTAGACCAGTTTTTACCTCAGCCAAGGGAGGAGGTAATGTTGTTGCCAGCGTTGGCTGGTTGGTTTGTCTGTATGTCCGTTAGCAACATTACTCCAGAAGACGAACAGAGCTTGATGACATTTTCAGGAAAAGTGTTTAATGGCATGGAGAACATGTTATTAGATTTTGGTGGTGATCCGGATCACGATCTGGATCCAGGAATTTTTTGAAAATTATTTTATATATTAATGTTGTGCTTTTCATGTACTGCCCCTTTAAGACGTGTCCACGGAGTTACGTGTGTGGTCACACACCTCCACAACCCAGAAGCAGTGCAGTTTTACCAACAAACACTGCATAAAAAATAAAACAGCTTGGAACGAAAAGAAATGTGGTCTCCATCCACATAGTATGTGATGATTGACATTATTTCATCTGAAAACACCAAGAAAAAGCAAGCAAAGTGTGCAGTTTCAGACGGAGTTTGGAGTGCATGTGGACGAAACGCCGGCCGCAGACAAGGATATTGTTGTGAGCCACATGACCTACACGGTATGTAAACACACTAACTTCAGCACTGGACAATGTGTTTTATTATTTATGAAATCACAATAGGCCTGTTCTGTTATGCTCGTTTACTTCGCACTGCAGTGATATGATACCGCACTGTTGTGTAACATTGCTTAATAATTATGAACCTTGTTAGTAAACTGTAAGGCCCCCCAAAAACCTCCACAAGGCCCTGACGTTTACAACGTTCACAAACCCCAAGGCCAAAGTGTATCGGCATGGCCAGGCGTGTTTCTGTGGCTGATTTGAGGTCGGTTTGGTTCTAACACTATTTTTAGCCTGACATCTGAAGTATCTGTGGAGTCTAAATGTGGGAAAAGCCTGTCCTCCTTCCTCCCCTGGTGTCTGATGTTTCCCAGCTAGCTGTGTGTGTGTGTGTGTGCGTGTGTGTGTGTGTGTGTGTGTGTGTGTGTGGGAGAGTCGGGTGTGTGGGTGTGAGAATGTGTGTGACTGTAGAGGTGTGTGTATGTGTGTTTTAGCGAGCAGAAGACTGTGGGAGGACTTCCTCTGTGGATCTTCTCTGTTTTCTTTTCAAAGAATGACATTCCTAAGCTGCCTCACTTTTCAGGCAGGAAGTGGAGAGCAGTCAGAGATGATTAAAACCAGGGATGGCAACGTCGACGGCCGGAGCAGCCACTGAAGAGTCTGGAGCGTCAATGCGAAGTCAAACAGTCATGAGAAACTGGTTAATGGATGAGAGAAAGTGAGGGGAGGACACGGTGAAAGGTAGACGTCTTCAGCTGTGGCGTCTCACAAATTGTGGCAAATCTAGGGCCGTTGCTAGCTTTTTTATGAGAGGGGCCCTGTACACTGTTGTGTTTGGGAGGTGGGTGGTAATAGAAAAAAGAATGGCAATCAATGCATAGTAGATAGAGAAGAAGAGAGAAGAAGAGGGGGCAGATGTAAAAGAAAAACATCACTAATTTATAATAAAAAAGTTGTAAACTTACAAGGAAAAACTTTGCAAATTTATGAGAATTTTATGTGGAAAAAAAAAAGTTCCAAGGTTGGAACTTTGAAAAAAAAAAAGTTCCAAGGTTGTCATAGCCAGGAGCAGCACTGGGGTTAAGCTCCCAGTGCTTATAAAATGCTCCTTATGGCGTGTGTCTCAAAAAGCCTCTGACAACTAAGTCCAACTCCTAGCCTGCTCGTGTGGTTTAGTTTCTAAGCCCGGCGGAACTGCTTTTACTAATAGGAGAAGGGGCGAAGGCGGATTTCTGGCGCGTTAAAACCAGATGCTTCGGGTAGATGGTGGCCCGTTAACCTGGGAAGGTAGCCCATCTAGGGGATGGTAAACCCTGATTTCAAACCTCCGCTGCCTTGCGGCATACCCGGTGACGGGAAAGGCTTTGGGAGTCAACCCTGAGGAAAAATCCGGAGTCAGAGTCCCTAAGGCAGTTCTCTGTTGTGCTCAACATCGTTCTGGCAGCTCCTGCGATGGCGCTGGTGCCAAACTGTAGCAGCCCTGCTGTTCCTTTGGATTCATCAGTGACGTGGAGAGGGGGGACATGCTGTATGGGCAACATCTTGTCTTCCATAACTTCCTGCCCAGGCTTGAACCCTACCAACACCCAACGCTGGAAGGTAGAACACCGGACCACTGGAGAGGACACTCCAGCTTCGCCTTTGGCGTAGACAAAACACGGGGAATGACAGTTACCGGTTATAAGCCACCGCTCAACTGGCGTAGAGCGTGGCGCCAGGGGTTGTTCCCAACGGTGGGAGGGATCATCTGATCTCACTGGACAGCTACCGCCCGCCTCAAGCTGGGCAGCCCCCAGCCAATAAGGTGTTGTCCCACCACAGCCTGCTTTCCTCATTGAGTGCATGGAGATGAGGTGAAGTCCGAACGGCAGGCTGAGAACCTTCGCACCAGGCAAGACAACAAAACAGAGACCAACTCTAAAACTGGGAACTTGGAACGTCCGCACTATGATGACAGGACTCGCTGCTAACCTCAAGGACATCAGCGACACCAGGAAGACTGCCGTCATCAATAATGAGCTGAAGAGACTGGAAGTGGATATCGCCACTCTCCAGGAAACATGGTTGGCTGACTCAGGCACACTGAGAGAGAAGGACTACATATTCTACTGGCAGGGAAAGGGCAGCGACGAACACAGGGAACACGGAGTGGGCTTTGCAGTGAAGAACACCTTGCTGAAGATGGTGGAACCGGGTAGCAATGGCTCTGCACGACTCCTCACCCCTGCCTTAACACCACTCAAGGCCCAGTCACCCTCGTCAGTGTGTATGCCCCAACACTGACAGCCACACCAGAGGCAAAAGACGAGTTCTACGGGAATCCCACAACAACTGTCAGGATCATCCCCAACTCTGAACAACTTATTCTCCTTGGAGACTTCAATGCCAGAGTGGGCGCTGACCATGACTCCTGGCCCTCCTGTCTTGGACCATTTGGCGTGGCCAGAATGAATGACAACGGACAGCGGCTGCTCGAGTTCTGCACACATCATGATCTGTGCATCACAAACACGTTCTTCAAGACCAAGGTTTCCTGGCGACATCCGCGTTCAAAGCACTGGCACCAGCTGGACTTGATCCTGACCAGGCGCACCTCACTGAAGAACGTGCTAATCACCCGCTCGTTCCAGAGTGCAGATTGTGACACAGACCATTCATTGGTGTGTTGCAAGGTCAAGCTGCAGCTGAAGAAAATCCACCACGCCAGACAGCCTGGAAAGGCATGGATTGACACCAGCAAGATGGCCCAACCAGAACTTGCCTCCACCTTTGTGAAGGAACTTGGTGAACTACAAGAAGGAGAGTCTGCAAAGCAGAAGTGGGAAGAGCTGCGAAACATCATCCACCGCACAGCCTTGGCTACCTTTGGGAGGAAGACCTCAAAGTCACAGGACTGGTTTGATGCCAAGTCGACCGTGATGACCCCCATCATTGAAGCCAAGCGCTCAGCACTTGCTGAGTACAAGAAGTTCCCAAACGAGAAGAATCTCCAGATCCTCAGGGCTGCAAGAAGCAAAGTTCAGCAGACTGCTTGGCTCTGCGCCAACGAGTACTGGACTCAGCTCAGCCAAGACATTCAAACTGCTGCCATAACAGGGAACATCCGTGGTATGTACGACGGCATCAAGAAAGCACTTGGTCCGGCTCAGAGCAAGACGGCCCCCCTCAAATCCTCCACTGGGGAGATGATCACAGAAAAGAACAAGCAGATGGAGAGATGGGTGGAACACTACTCTGACCTCTACTCCAGACAGAACACTGTGACACCGTCAGCCCTTGAGGCCATCGATTGCCTGCCATCCATGGATGAACTTGACGCCGAGCCAACCATCAACAAACTCAGCAAGGCCATTGATAGCTTGGCCGCTGGCAAGGCACCTGGCAACGACGGCATACCCCCCGACCTGATCAAGCACTGCAAGACCGCCCTACTGCTGCCATTGCATGACATCCTCTGCCAGTGCTGGAAGGAAGGTGCTGTACCACAGGACATGAGGGACACCAAGATCATCACCCTCTACAAAAACAAAGGGGATAGAAGTGACTGCAACAGCTACAGGGGCATCTTCCACCTCAGCGTTGCTTGCAAAGTCTTTGTACGAGTTGTCCTCGTTCGTCTACAGAAGCTTGCTGAACGTGTCTACCCCGAGTCTCAGTGTGGCTTCCACGCAGGATGATCGACGGTGGACATGATATTCTCCATCCGCCAACTCCAGGAGAAGTGCAGAGAACAGAACATTCCCCTGTACATCGCCTTCATCGACCTCACCAAAGCGTTCAATCTGGTAAGCAGAGAGGGCCTTTTCAAGATCCTGCCAAAGATAGGATGCCCACCAAAGTTGCAAAGCCTCATCGAATCGTTTCACACCAACATGCAGGGAATGGTGCAGTACGACGGCAACGTCTCAGAGCCATTCAATATACACAGCGGAGTGAAACAGGGCTGTGTACTTGCGCCAACCCTCTTTGGGATTTTCTTTACTATGCTGCTGAGGCATGCCTTCAGCACAGCAACAGAGGGAATCTACCTGCATACAAGATCTGACGGCAGGCTTTTCAACCTCGCCCGCCTGAAAACCAGAACCAAAGTACGTGAGGCTCTAATCAGAGATATGCTGTTCGCAGACGATGCTGCAGTCATGACCCACACACAGCAGGAGCTTCAGACCCTGACGGACCGCTTCTCCCAAGCATGCATGGACTTCGGGCTTACCATCAGCCTGAAGAAGAGTAACGTCTTGGCGCAAGGCACGGAAGCACCACTAACCATCACCATTGACGACTACGAGCTGGAAGTCGTGAATCAGTTCACGTACCTGGGGTCCACAATCAGCAGCAACCTCTCCCTTGATACAGAGATCGACAAGAGGATTTGAAAATCAGCCTCCACACTCGCTCGCCTCACCACACGAGTGTGGGAGAATCCCAAACTCTCTGTCAAGACGAAGATGGCAGTGTACAACGCCTGCGTCATCAACACACTGCTCTATGGGAGTGAGACGTGGACAACATACGCCCGGCAGGAAAAGAGACTGAATTCCTTCCACTTGCACTGCATTCGCCGCATCCTGGACATATCCTGGCAGGACAAAGTGCCCAACACAGAAGTCCTGTCCCGCGCCGGCCTTCCCTCCATGTTTACTCTACTCAGGCAGCGCAGGCTCCGCTGGCTAGGCCATGTTCAGCGTATGGAGGATGGCAGAATCCCCAAAGACGTCGTCTACGGAGAACTGGCGACTGGCAGGAGAGACGCTGGCCGCCCACAGCTGCGCTTCAGAGACGTCTGCAAGAGAGATATGAAGGCCCTGGAGATCAACACAGAGCGCTGGGAGGACCTCGCAACGGACCGCTCCAAATGGAGAGGCACCCTGACCAGACAGCTCAAGGCGGGTGAAGAGAAACTGACTGCTGCAGCAGATGAAAAAAGGACCCGCAGGAAGAACCGCCACAGACCCAGCAGCACGGAGACCATCCACAAGTGCTACCTGTGTGACAGGGACTGCCATTTGCGCATCGGCCTGTTCAGCCACAGGCGGTGCTGTTCCAGCAGAGTAGACGTTTAGGATTCTCTTCCATGGTCATCATACACCGACGGAGGCCGATGATGATGATGTGGAAAAAAGCCGCAAAATTGCAAGACAAAGTAAGAAATTTATGAGACAAAAAGTTGAAAAAATTTGAAGAAAAAGTCACAATTTTACCAGAAAAAGTTGTAAGTTTGCAAGAAAAAGAAAATAAAAAAAATATGAGGAAAAAAGCTCAATATTTCCAAGAAAAAATGTTGAAAATATTATGGAAAATAGTTGCAAAATGATGGGAAAAAGTTCAAAATTTATTTTTTTAAAAAAATTACAAATTTGAGGGAAAAACTTCTGAGATAAAAAGTCACAATTTTACAAGAATATTTTAAAAATTTACAAGAAAAAAGTTGAATTTTTAGGGAAAAATGCAGAAATTTTTGAAGAACAAGTCACATATTGAGGAAAAGTTGATGCAAACTTACAAGAAAAGAAACAGATTTATGAGAAAAAAAGTCTGACATTTACATAAAAAAACCCTGCAAATTTATGAGGAAAAAATAGCAATTTTATGTGGAAAAGTTGCAAAATTGCACTGGAAAAAAGTCCTAAAAAATCCAAGGAAAAAACACTGCAGATTTATGAGAAAATAAAGTTTGAGGAAAAAAGTCACAATTTTATAAGAAAAAAGTTGCAAATTTTCGAGAACAAATATTCATGATGAAAACACCCAAAATTTAAGAGCGAAATGTTGGAAATTTTTGTGGAACAAATGTTGCAACTTTTTAAGAAAAAAAAAATCCCATATTTAAGAGAAGAAATTGTAAATTTTCAAGAAAGAAAGGCAAGAATTTATAACGAAAAAGTTAAAAAAAAATTTAATTTCCCCCAAAATACGTTGAGGATGAACTTGTAGTTTTGGAGGGCTGCCTAGTAGCTCAGTCTGCCCTTAGCACCGCTTTATAACCAGAAATGGCAATTTGGGTACCATAAAAATACTTTCTGCCTTCTAGCTTGGAGCTCAGCATAATCGAATGGGGAAAGGAAAGTTGGTTACCCAGCCATGAGGGGAGCACGAGCCAGTGCCGGACCCAAGCCTGGGTAAATGGGGAGGGTTGCATCAGGAGTGTCATCAAGCGTAAAATCCTTGCCAAATCAAATATGGCGACCGACGATCCACTGCGACTACCCCAAATAAGGAGCAGCGGAAAGGTGTGTGTATTGACTGCTGGCTGTTTTATTTTGAATGACATTCTTGCTCTGCCTGTGCCTGACTTCCTGCCCACGCCGTCTTGACGCACACCTGTCAGTAATTAGCAGCGATGATTGAGAATTGAAGCCAGCGCGTGATCACCAATCTTTAGTCATAGCCCCCCACACGTAGGAAGACCGTAAATCATGGCGGACCTGAAAGCACACCTGGGGCAGCATCCCCACACTGGTGTCCCTTGGGTTATGCAAGGGCAGAGCATTCCGAGACCGCCACGGAATCACTGAAGGCTCCCGCTCACCACTGTTGGGAGGGGTGGGTACTCAGCAGTGACAGCAATCAAGTTGAGGCCCCAAGTCCTGGGCTGCTCGCACTGGCGGCCCTCGCCCTGGGTTGGGATTTAGGGGCAGTGGGTGGTCTCATGGGAGACCGCCTCCCTCCCAGTCTTATTTCCCGCCGTCCCCCTCCCCCTGACTCTGGGTGGAATATACATCTTCTCGGATACATTTAGGGCTTTGGGGTGTGTCGGCGAAGGGGATACCTTTGCTGCGTGGTGGGGCTGCCCTCACCTAAATTTTAATTGCATTTTAGACACTGAGGACTTGGGGGGATGGGGGCCCTGCTGCCCATTGCAGTGGCTAGCGGTGCTCCAATCACCATTCCCCCAGTTTTAATTGCACTTTGGTGGTCCACACATTTACGCACAATTACATCATATAACCAACATACACTCACTGTGTTTTGTGCGGGGGGGAGGGGGGTGGGGATCTTCCCCCACCCTTGTTGCCCTCCTCCTGCTGGGGGTGTGGGGGCCCAGTGGGGAGCCTGGGACCCGTCATGTTGTCAAAATCCCTGGGTGCTACTGAATATATAGATACAACCAAGGGAGTGAGAGCGGGATTGAATATGAGCGTAAGTGAGAGTGAGGGGGTGATGAATGGAGGTGGTGATAGTGGGTCGGTTTTGTGCGGCGCTTTGCATGTCGTGTGGCATCTCTGGGCGCCTGCGGTGGTCTGCTGATCAGTCGTTCGGGTGGGCACTGGGGGTGGGGGTCTGCTTCTCTGACCTGCGCCGGTGGTCTCCCTGGCCACTGCCGGGCGCTGGTGCGCGTTCAGGCTCGCTGCATCTGCTTCGCAGCCGCCTTATGAAACAGGGGTGAATGAGGGGTGAGTTTGAACGGGTACAGGAGTGAGAGAGAATGGGTTGGTCCGAGTGAGTGAGAGTGAGTTAGTGCGTATGGGTGCCCATGGGAGCATGTGGGTGTGAAGGTGTGGGGAGGGGTGTGTCTGCGAGTGGGGACATGCTGGATTAAGGGGGGTAGTGCCTCTCAGCAATGTGGGCTCCCAAAGTGGACCGGACACAGCCCAGCCAGAATGTCCAAGTGGGCCCCATCAAAGGTTTAAATGGGTTGTGTGATGGGTCCCATGTGGGTTTGGAAGGGATCCATCTGTGTTTGCCCACATGGACTTTACCTATTTACCTATTTTCAACTTATTTTCTCGTAAATTTGGTTTTTTTTACATAAATTTGATACATTTTGTTGAAAAATTAAAACTCTCATAAATTTATCACTTTTTTCTTGTAAATTTTCAATTTATTTACTCATGCTTTTGCTACTTAACTGGCAACTTTTTCTAATTTTTTCTCCTAAATGTGTTAGTCTTTCTTGTAAAATTGTGACTTTTTCTTGCAAATTTGCTAACTTTTTCTTGTAATTTTGGAACTTTCTCACTTTTTTAGCTGTAATCCTGCAACTTTTCTCATAAATTTGTCATTTTTTTCCTTGTAAATTTGCTATTTTCTAATAATTTTGTGAGTTTTCCCCATAAATTTGTGACATTTTTCTTGTAAATTTGGAACTTTCTAAAAAAAAAAAAGTTCAACTTTTTTTACTGTAAACTTGCAATTTTTTCCTCAAAATCTGTGACTTTTTACCTCCGCCAAGGAGGTTATGTTTTCATCGGCGTTGGTTTGTCTGTCTGTCTGTTTGTTTGTCTGTTTGTTTGTTAGCAAGATAACTCAAAAAGTTATGGATGGATTTTCATGAAATTTTCACAGATTGTCAGAAATGGGGTATCCTACAGATGATTAGATTTTGGTGGTGATCCGGATCACCGTCCAGAAGAAAACCGCCATTACGGAAAATGCCATTTTTGTCAATAACCACTGAACCACTAATCCTATCATTGTGAATCCAATTGCTAGTCATATGTTTTCATGGTCAAGGAATCTGAAAACGTACACACAAACACTGTATGGGGGGAACTGTGGCGCTTGGCGGAGGTCTGCGCTCTCCGAGTGCTTTTCTAGTTTCTCATAAATTTGTACCTTTTTCTTGTGAATTTTCAATGTATTTACTCATGTATTTGCTACTTTTTTTGTTAAATTATAACTTTTTCAAATTTTTTCTCATAAATTTGTGACTTTGTTCTTTTAAATTTGCAAATTTTTGTTGTAGGCTTGTAACTTTTTTCAAGTAATTTTACTTTTTGTGTCGCAAATTTGCAACTTTTTTCTCCTAAATTTTCACATCTTTTCTCATGAATTAGATTCTTTTTCTTAGAAATTTGCTACTATTTTGTTTTGCATTTTTTTATTTTTTTTTCTCATCTTGTCATTTTTGTGACTTTTTACTCATAATTTTGCCAGTGGCAGAAGTGTGACTGAAACCTGCTCACCTGCATTAAAGCGGGTAAGCAGATCAGCTGCTCTCCTGCACCACAACTAAAGCGCATGTGGGCAAACACAAATGGGGCCAACATGGAACCCACGGACAAACCCACATGGGACCCATAAAAAAGCCCAGTTAACCTACAGTGGGGCCCACATGGACATGCTGGCTGGGAGGGAAGCCCCCACCACCACCACCCCCAGGCAGAGAAACAGGCAAAGACCAGGCATCTTATTGAAGATGAGGTTTTTTTTTTAAATCACACACTTCAGGGTCCGCGGTCACGGACCGCTGCTCTGAGGCGAACCGGACCAAGATTTAGTTTAGGTTTTGGTCTGAATCAAACTGTAAAGTCTGAAAGTCGTCTGAAATGGTTTAGGCATGGAAGCCCTCTTGGAAACACTTCACGCTGACGACTACAAGCAGTATCAACTAATCTGAGATGAGAATCTTACTGAATTCAACTCTTCCTCCTTCACAGGTAATACAGCTGAAACCACCACTTCTGTATTAGGTTTCATGTCAGTTTTACTCCTGGAACACCACCGGCACACCAGAATTGCCAACATCTTAAGTTCAACCACCAAACTCTGCCGCCAAACGCAACATTGACGTTGGACGGGCCCTCAGAAAACCTTCAGCTCGGTGCTCACATGGTGGGATTTGTGTGAGCTGGGATTCGTTGAAACACCCGTGGACGGATGCTTTGCCTGCCGGGCATAAGCCTAGAAGAGCCCAGGGGTCGGGGAGGTCGCGTGAGACGACCTATGACATCAGCATAATTAATATGCACAGTAAAGAAACCTGCTGGAAAAATAGGCAAAGCTACTTTTTAACATCAGCTCTGAACTGCCCTTTTTGGTGATCTGCTACTGTATGTGTGGGCCTGTATGTGCCTCTGTATGTATGTGGAGCAAATATATGCATGAATAAATAGATGAAGTTCTCAGCAGAAGTTGGCAAGTCATATATTTTATCTCCATTTGACGAGACCCACTCTGACCACGCAGCACTTGCACTGGTGGTTAAAAAAACAAAACAAAAAAAACCTTAAAATTCATGCACTGGCAACATTACAAGAATCAAACAGCGAGGAGGCGGTCAAAGGTCAGAGTTGATGCGCTCCATCTACAGATGTAAAATATTCAGATATCAGCGCAGCTTTAGATTCATTCTGGATGTCGAGGGGCGAGAAACAAGACGAAAATGTCATCGGCGCATCCGTCACGAAGTTGTACCTCGCGCCACCTCACTCTCAGCTCACCCACGTCGGTTTTACGAGGCTGCGCCAGATGAGCCGTAACAAAGATATACGGGAGGTTATTTTTAGACAAAACACACTGAGACGCCCCTCTTTCTCTGTGTGTGTGAAAGTATTTTTCCCTAAAAAATGCATGAGGATGAGTGGGGATCCAGAATGGCGCGCTCATGCATTATTGACTGGGCTCCATCACCCTTCTCATGACTCCAGGTTGGAGTAAGTGCAACTTATTCTTGTTTTTCAAAATTCAGCCTGAAGCGGTGTCTCAGGTTTGTAAATTATTGACCAATGCGCAGATGTCGCCTGGTTCCGACAGTCCCGTGTTCTCCCGCTGTGGTCCTCCGTACACGACAGGCTCACTGTTTACAGACCTCATGATATATTTGGTGGGATTTCTCCTGGATTTTTATTTTGTTTCTCTCATTTCTGAAGCCAAATTAAACAAGGACATAACAGGTCTGTTTGTGTTAGAGCTTTGTTTCTGTTGGATTCCCATTGTTGGATTCATTGTGCGGCAAAGTGGGGCGTGTTGACGGCGAGAGTTTAGAGCGAGTAAACCAATTTTGCTACCTTGGCTCCACTGTATGTAGCGTTTAGCATGACGTTTAATTTAGCATGAGGTACAAATGTTTCAGTGGAAATTAGAGACAAATTTGCAAGAAAGAAGGGGCATAAATATAATAAAAGATGACAATTAAAAAAAAATTAAAAGTCAAAAATACAATTTAATTACGCAAATTAAAAATTTAACCAGCATGCAGATTAGCACTGCAAATTTATGAGAAAAAAAGTTGAACATTTACAGGAAAAAAAATAAAAATTTTTGTGAAAAAAAGTTGCAAATTTACAAGAAAAAAGTTGCCAAATTTTTGAGAAAAAGTTGTAAATTTACAAGAAAAAGTTGCAAATTTTTGAGAAAAAAAGTTGCAGATTTACAAGAAAAAAGTTGCAAATTTTTGAGAAAAAAGTTGCAAATTTACATGAAAAAAGTTGCAAACTTTTGTGAAAAAATATGAAAATTTACAGGAAAACATGTTGCAAATATAAATTAAGAAGTTAATTAAAAAAACTTTATAAAAAAGATAAACTTCAAAAAAATCTTCATAAAAAAGTTACAAATTTAGGAGAAAAATCTGCAAATTTGCTTGAGAAAGTCACAAATTTATGAAAAAAATGCAAAGTTATGAGAAAAAATTGCAAATTTACAATAAAGAAGTTGCAACTTTATGAGAACAAATATGAAAATTTACAGGGAAAAATTGCAAAATTTTGAGAAAAATGTTGCAACCAGAAAAAAGTTGCAAATTTAAGAGGAAAAAAGTTATAAATTTATGTTAAAAAGATGAAAAGTTACAGGGAGAAAAGCTGCAAATTTCTGAGAAAAAAGGTGCAAATTTGAAGGAAAAATGTTGCAAATTTCAGCAAAATCAAGTCTTCAACAATGCTCCTCTGTTTAGTCTAGACAATCCAATACATAAGTATACATATTATGTTCACCAGTTTGGAATTTACAAGGTCCACACACATCATTCACCTTCTTCTTCAAAAGTTATGTTTAAATTTTTTACATAATCAATAAAAGGTCTCCATATATTCTCAAACACAATTTCCTTTGATTTCAGTATATATGTTATTCTTTCTAATGGAAGGTTTGTTAACATCTGTCTTAACCACTGAGTCACATCTGGTCTATGAGTCTTTTTCCATAATAGTGCAATACATTTTTTGGCATTAAGCAAACTGAGGTCTATGAATGTTCTTTCACTTTTATTAAATTTATGCTTTTCTGGGTACAGACCCAACAAAAACAATTTAGGATTCAATATGATTTGTTTTGAGATTATTTTTTCAATTGTTACCCTCACCTCTTCCCAAAACATTCTTATTAATCTACATTCCCATAAACAATGAAATAGAGTTCCTTTACTTTCCATGCATTTTGTGCATGTATCTGGTATATTTTTGTTATATTTATTTAACTCCTCTGGTGTAACATACATCCGCATTAACCATTTGAAATGTATCAATTTAAGGCATGCATTTATTGATTTGGTTTGAGCTTCTGTACAAGCCAATTCCCATTGTTCCACTGAAATTTCAGTTTGCAGATCTTCTTTCCAGTAGTTTAATCTTTTCAGTGAATTTTCACTTGAAGATAGTGTCAATGAGTTATAAAACTCTGAAATAATACCCTTTCTTTTACTATCTTTCATCATCATTTTTTCCAAGTGTAGGAGCATGCTCAAATAACGAGGCTGAGTTTCAGTCATAAACCAGCTTTATTTGACAGAACACAAGCTCCTAGCATTCTCAAAGCAGGAAAGAGAAAGAATCATACTTCAACCCCCTTTTATACATTTCCAGCATCAGAATTCAAGTCACATGGTGTCTTCAGTCAACATACAGTTACAAAGCATCCCTTTGAAGCTTCACCATTGTCTCTCATTTCTTGATGAACCGGAATACCCTCCGGGGCGTCTTCTGTGGGACAAAGAGACAAATCTCACACTTCCTTGTTACCTTTTTTTTTTTTTTTTTTCCGGTTCCGGTTCCGCCGGACCGGCGGCGCCACACGAGTCGGCTGCCTGTTGCAACAGCCTTTTTTTTTTATCTTCCTTCTTCTTTCTACACCTTTCACTCTGTATATATATCACGGACGCACGGATCACCCCGGGGGTCTCCCGGGTCGGCGGACGGAGCCACGGTTTGCAGCGGGAGACATTACAGCGGGGAGGAGCTAGTGCTAGCTAGCACTTGGCCGCCGCCCGGTGCTAATGGGAAACTCGACATACCGGGAGCTGTAGCGAAAATGACGCGGGTGCCAGGCTGGAGTTTAGGCGGCGTGAAAGAAATATAAGACAGAATAATAAAGAGCGATGGCAAGAACCAAGCAGACCGCCCGTAAAATCTACTGGAGGAAGAAGCCCCCCCCCCCCCCCCCGCAGGAGACAGCTAGCCACCAGGGCTGCTCGGAGAGGCGCTCCGGCCACCGGCAGAGTGAAGAGGCCTCGCCGTCACAGGCCCGTGGCTCTGAGAGAGATCTGTCGCTACCAGAAATCCACAGAGCTGCTCATCCGTAAGCTGCCTGTCCAGCGCCTGGTGAGGGAGATCGCTCAGGACTTCAAGACCGTCCTGCGTTTCCTGAGCTTCGCCGTCATGGCTCTGCAGGAGACCAACGAGGCCCACCTGGTGGTCTCTTCTTCGCTAAGGGGGTCACCATCATTCCCAAAGACTTCGAGCTGGCCCGCTGCATCCGCGGAGAGAGAGCTTAGACTTTCTGCTGCACATTCACCAGCCATAATGCTCTGCACTGTGTGTCTATATATATATACATTTATAGTAATATGGACATATGTTTACTAGATGTTGTTTTTTCTTGCCTTCTGATTGTTGCTCTGAGTGTTGCTATCCCTATGCTGTTGCAATCCTGGAATTTCCCCATTGTGGGACTAATAAAGGCTTATCTTATCTTATCTTAAATTTAACAGAAAAAAAGTCAAATTTATGAGAAAAAAGATGTAAATTTACAGGGGAAAAAAGCTGCAAATTTATGAGAAAAAAAAGTACATTTTAAAACGCTGATTTAATTTATTAAGGGAATAAAGCTATCCAAACCTACCTGACCCTATGTGAAAAAGTAATTGCCCCCTAAGTCTAGTGACTGGTGGTTCTACCTATGGCAGCAACAGCTGCAATCAAGTGTTTGTGATAACTGCCGATGAATCTTTTCCGTGGCTGTTGAGGAATTTTGGTCCACTCTTCTTTGCAGAATTGTTTTAATTCAGCCTCATTGGAGGCCTTGAGCTTGAGGTCACTAACTGATGGCTGGACATTCTCCTTCAGGATTTTCTGGTAGAGCGCAGAATTCATGGTTCCATCAGTTATGACGAGTCGTCCAGGTCCTGAAGCAGCAAAGCAGCCCCAGACCATGACACTACCGCCACCATGTTTGACTGTTGGTTATGATGTTCTTTTTATGAAATGCTGTTAGTTTTACGCCAGAGTTAACAGGAAAGTTCAACTTTTGACTCCACAGAATATTTTCCCTAAAGTCTTGGGGATCATCAAAAATTTTTTTTTTTTTTTTTTTTGGCAAATGTGAGACCAGTCTTTGTATGCTTTTGGCCTGGAAACTCTCCCATTGTTGTCCAGCCTCATTGCTTATTATTGAATCATGGATTAGTGTCCAAAGTGAGGCAAGTGAGGCCTGCAGTACTTTAGATGTTCTTCTGGGTTTTTGTTTCTCATCTGTTCTGGAATTTCTTTAGATCGTGGCATGGTGTGTTGCTTTTTGAGATCTTTTAGACTATTTTACTTTGTCAGACAGGTTCTATTTACGTGATTTCTTGATTCAGTAGGTCTGGCACTAATCAGGTCTCAGTGTGGCTTGTGACACTGAACTCAGCTTTCCAAAAACTTTGTTTATCACAGTTAATTCACACTGTAAGGGGGGGGGGACAGCAGTACTGATGTTAAAGAGTAGTGTTTTGCTGATTCTCTTATTGTGAGAGTTTTTAATCAGTCAAACTTTAAGCACTGAAAAGATTCCAGAGAGCGACTTCAGCTGAGCAGAAACCGAGGAGATTTATGGGCCTCTCCCTCCACAGGTTTCACTCCTTGTACTGCTGCTGCTTCTCCTTCTCCTCTCGTTTCTCATCATATAAAGGAGGAAGGAGGTGTGTGTGTGGGGGGGGGGGGGTGGACAAGTGGAATGAGGTAGCTATGATGAACCGTCACTCAGATCCTGACAGCAGCTTTCTCTAACAGCCCGTGCTCTCGGACGAGTCCAATTGATTACACAACTCCGTCAATGTCACAGCGTCACAGCCCCCCCCACCACTGTTCAAATGCTCTCCCGTTGCTGTCGGATAAATCACATCAAACATCACTAACAGATACCCCTCCTTGCTTCCTTTTGTCGGTAATTGCGGCACTCCCGTCCTCCCGTAAGATGTTCAATCCCTCGATCCCTCGGCCAATTGGCTCTGACAGTGGGGGAAGCAGCTCCTGTCAAAGCTGTTAAAGGGGAGGATGATTTTTAAGAGGTGTAGGGGATAACAGATATCCATCATCCCCCCTCCACGAGCCTACATCATTTCTGGAGGATGGCCTGATCAAGATGTCTTCCTCCCTACTTCCTGTCTGGGTGAGAGTAAAGTTATTGCCCCGCCGCTTCGACTGCGCGCCTCTTCGGCGAGAGGGAATGTGACAGGTAGAGAGAGCGGACACGTGTGGAGCGGATATGCTCGAGGAGCATGAATAAGTGTGACTGGGGAGGGGGTATATTAAATATTCATTCCACTGATATCGCTCTTTGTCACATCCTCTTTAACAACAATGAGGATGGGCAGAGGAGGAGGAGGAGGCGGGTCTAGACGTGTCATGGAGCATCAAGTCACATCTGGAGGTTCAACCTGCGGCGGAGGAGATCTGCAGGGCCTCCGTTTGTTTTAACCTGCGCGCAGCACAGATGGGCGCGGTGGTTGTGAAGAAAAATGTCTACAAAGTTTCACTCTGATGAAAAATAAATGGCATCAGCTGATTTGGCCAATTATCCCACTTTGGTCCAGAGGAAGACCTAATTAGCGGGATTATCAGAGCATAGGCCTGAGAGTTTCTGCAGTGTAAAATAGAAAAGTCCAGTTTAGTTTGAGGATTTGGCGTGTTTTTGTTGTGCACTAGAGTAGTGCCATGACTTCAGGGCTTAAGTTTTAAAGATGGTATTAAACAACTAGAAAAGCACTCAGAGAGCACATACCTTTGCCAAGGCTCCTTCCGTCCCTCATGGAACACTTCCAAAATGTAATGGGTTTGTGTGTAGGCCTAGAGCCACTTCTGGGAAAAATTGCATTAAAGTCTGTCCAGTAGTTTTGGAGCATTGTTGCTAACACTATGTGAGAAGATAAGAGCCTTGGCGGAGGTATGCACTCTCGGATAATCACCAAAATATAATGGGTTCCTCTGTAGCCCAAGGACCACCTCTGATGAAAATTTCATTCAAATCCATCCAGTAGTTTTTGTGTAATCCTGCTGCACAAAATACAAACAAAGCCCTTGGTGGAGGTATGCACTCTCAGATCACCAAACTCTAATCATCTGTTCCTTGTACCATTACACACCTTTCCTGAAAATTTTTATTAAAATCCATTCATAACTTTTTGAGTAATTTTGCTAACAGACAGACAGACAAACCAATGCTGGTGAAAATGCAACCTTCTTGGTGGAGGTAAAAATAAACACTTTAAACTTTGCTAGTGAAATATATAACCAGCTCCTGTGTATTGGTAATGGTCAAATTGTTTTGATGTTGTAGTAGCTCATCACTGCAACTCCTCTGCTAATTACCTTATCATTTCCAGCTGCTCTAATCACCACCTGCTCCTCATCAGCCATAGCCTACATTGAGCAAGTTGTTCCTCTCCCTCTACATGGGAATATTGGACTCTGCATTCCAGTGTCTACAGGTGCATCTCAATAAATTAGAATATCATTAAAAAGTACTGGTGAGTGGGTGACCGAGAGTGAGTGAGTACATGTGGGTGGGTATGAGGGTGTAAAGGTGTGGGAATGGGTGTGTCTGCTGGGGGTGCTGGATTGAGGGGGTAGTGCCTCTCGGCTCCGTGGGCTCCCCTGGATGGGGGAAGGGGGCTTCTTTGGGCATGGAGGTCCACGGGGTGTGTGGTTGTGGCACTGGGGAGGGGTGTCTGGGGGGGGCTTGCGCCGGGGGCACAGGCTTGGTTTCCGGCCTGAGGGGTGGTAGCGCTGGCCTCCCGGCCCCTGGGGCTTGGGGGCTGGCGTTGGCCCCACTGGGGAGGTGGGAGGTTGGCAGGCCCGGGGGTGTGGGCCCGCCGCAACGGCGGCATGGCCTCCCTCAGCCATCCCTCCGAGGGTGGATGCCTGGCTTTCCTGGGGCTTGTTGACCTCGGACATCTGTGCCCTGTGGGGGTTGGTGGCGCTGCCTTGCCTGCTCAGGGGTTTCCGGTGGTGGTAGTGGGGGGAGGGGGAGTTGCTGTGACCGGCCGCCCTCTTTGTATGTTTCCTGATATACCACTCACATGCACACACTTATTTTGCGCGCACTCTCATATACACGCACATGGACGCACACGCACAAATGTCTCCCCTTTAACAGGTGTGGATACCAGACTTGTGTTGAGACCTCATCGGTGGAAGAAGCAGTCTGTCTTGTTTTTTTAGTTGTTGGTTTGTTTGTCCTTTTTGTCTGTTCCTCTCCCTTTTCTTTCCCCCTTCCCACTCTTCCTTTCCCCATTCCCCATCTTGTCGGGTCCTTCATGGGTAAAATAAATAAATAATTTAAATAAAGTATTAAAGTTTTTACAGGAGGAGTTTATAACAATATTCAGTACACAGATACACACGTGGACAAAATTGTTGGTACCCCTCTGTTAATGAAAGAAAAACCCACAATGGTCACAGAAATAACTTGAATCTGACAAAAGTGGTAATAAATAAAAATTCTATGAAAATTAACCAATGAAAATCAGACAATGCTTTTGAATTGTGGTTCAACAGAATTATTTAAAAAAAACAAACTCATGAAACAGGCCTGGACAAAAATGATGGTACCCTTAACTTGATATTTTGTTGCACAACCTTTTGAGGCAATAACTGCAATCAAACGATTTCTGTAACTGTCAATGAGACTTCTGCACCTCTCAGCAGGTATTTTGGCCCACTCCTCATGAGCAAACTGCTCCAGTTGTCTCAGGTTTAAAGGGTGCCTTCTCCAGACAGCATGTTTCAGCTCCTTCCATAGATGTTCAATAGGATTTAGATCAGGGCTCATAGAAGGCCACTTTAGAATAGTCCAATGTTTCGCTTTTAGCCATTCTTGGGTGTTTTTAGCTGTGTGGTTTGGGTCATAATCATGTTGCAAGACCCATGACCTGCAACTGAGACCAAGCTGTCTGACACTGGGCAGCACATTTCTCTCTAGAATATGTTGATAGTCTTGAGATTTCATTCTACCCTGTACAGATTCAAGAAACCCTGTGCCAGATGCAGAAAAGCAGCCCCAGAACATAACAGAACCTCCTCCATGTTTCACAGTAGGGACAGTGTTCTTTTCTTGGTATGCTTCATTTTTGCATCTGTGAACACAGAGCTGATATGCCTTGCCAGTAAGTTCCAGTTTTGTCTCGTCTGTCCATAGATTCTCCCAGAAGCTTTGTGGCTTGTCAACATGCAGTTTGGCAAATTCCAGTCTGGCTTTTTTATGATTTGTTTTCAACAGTGGTGTCCTCCTTGGTCGTCTCCCATGAAGTCCACTTTAGTTCAAACAACGACGGATGGTGCGATCTTACACTGATGCACCTTGACCTTGGAGTTCACCATGAATGTGTTTAGAGGTTGTTCTGGGCTCTTTTGTTACCATTCGTATTATCCGTCTCCTCCTGCGGCCACGTCCAGGGAGGTTGGCTACAGTCCCGTAGATCTTAAATTTCTGAATAATATGTGCAGCTGTAGTCACAGGAACATCAAGCTGCTTGGAGATGGTCTTATAACCTTTACCTTTAACATGCTTGTCTATAATTTTTTTCTAATCTCTTGAGACAACTCTCTCCTTGACTTCCTCTGCTCCATGTTTAGTGTGGTACACACCATGTCACCAAACAGCACAGTGACTACTTGTCACCCTTTAAATAGGCCGACTGACTGATTACAAGTTTGTAGACACCTGTGATGTTAATTAGAGGACACATCTTGGTTGAACATGTTCCTATGGTCACATTATTTTCAATCTTTTCTAGGGGTACCATCATTTTTGTCCAAGCCTGTTTCATGAGTTTGTTTTTTAAAGTAATTCTGTTGAACCACAATTCAAAAGCATTGTCTGATTTTCATTGGTTAATTTTCATAGAATTTTTATTTCTTACTACTTTTGTCAGATTCAAGTTATTTCTGTGACCATTGTGGGTTTTTCTTTCATTAACAGAGGGGTACCAACAATTTTGTCCACGGCTGTAGGTACTGTATAAAGCTCCTTTTGGCAAAGTAAATCTGTTTTGGAACAATAAGGGTAGCAGATTTATATTCTGCTCACCTAGCTGCCTGACAGGACATGGGGAAAAAAAAGTAAATTTATTTCAGTAATTCTATTCAAAAAGTGAAACTCATATATTACATAGATCCATTACATACTGAGAGAGCTATTACAAGCATTTATTTCTTGTAAGTTTGAAGATTATGGCTTACAGCTAATGTAAACCCAAAACTCAGTTTCTTAAAAAAATTGAATATTGCATAAGTTCAATTAAAAAATTGATTTTTAATGGAAATGTTGGCCTACTGACAAGTATATCCATGTATACACTCAATTCTTGGCCAGGGATCCTTTTGCATTAATTACTGCATAGCATGAAGGCGATCAGCCTGTGGTACTGCTGATGTGTTATGGAAGTCCAGGTTGCTTTGATAGCGGCCTTCATCTCATCTGCATTGTTGAGTCTGGTGTCTCATCTTCCTTCTGACATTACTCCAAGATTCTCTATGTTTACTGGCCAATCAAGCACAGATAGACGACTGTGCTGACTTTGGACTTAATAAAACACAATGGACCAACACAAGCAGATGCCATGGCTGCCAAAATCAGGTGCCAAGTCCTGTTTGGAAATTGTGGTCTCAGAGTCTGGAGGAAAAGTCACTTGAGGTTTCTACAGTCAGTGATAATTTGGGATCAGCACAGCCATCTACCAGAAAATTTTAGAGCACTTCTTGCTTCCATCTGCTACACTGGACCAAAAGATGCACAGTTTGGTACGAAGTGACAGATTCCCACCAGCAGTCAGTGGGAAGAAACTCAGTGAAAGCATCTGTTGAGGACACTGGTTGGAGGTAAGATGTGCAGTTTTTCCTGCTGTGGCACATGGTCGGGGACCACTGCTCTAAAGAACTTTCATTCCAGCACCACCTGAAGCCCGTGACTGATGAGTTTGGGGACCCTACCTGCTTCTCTCCGCCTATCGATACCAGACAGACTCAGCTGTTTACAAGTAAGCACTCCCTGCATTGCGTCCTTGCTTCAAACACTTACCCATCACATCTCCTTCCTGTCTCCACAGGAGCTGAAACCCCCCACCCGGTGGGAAGCAGTTACCTGTACATACGTAGTTCATTAAAGTTCATTTCCCCTATTTTCAGTTCGGTCTAAATCTCAGATGAACCATGACAAACCATGATATGAGACCAAACCCAGTTCCAAACTTTACTGCTCAGTACTTTCCTGAATTTTGTACTTGCCTGACAGCTTTTTCTAATTTGTCTCATTTTAATTAATACTTCATCCCATTTTTAATCCCAAAATAAAGATCATAAAAATAAAGTTTAGTCTGCTTCATAAAAAGACTCTTATCTCCTTAATTATTTGATTCCAAACATGACCAGTGTAAGTAGTTTTATTAAGTTCAGGAAACACTTTTCTCATTTTTTATATTTGTCTTCACAGAACACTGATGTACACATGCATTTCTTTAAAAAAAAAAAAATCCCTAAAGACTTAACGGAACGAGGAAAAGTTTATTGGATTGGATAGTTTTCACGGATCAAAGGGTGGCGACCAACTGAACAACTTTTTGGACAACGCTGTGGGGTAGCATTCCCGCAGCAGATGTCCCAGTCGCCGGGATTCCATGGCAACCTCACGTTCGGATCATTTATGCTCTATATTTTGCGTTTTCAATTGATGCCAGCAGAAATCACTGACCTGTCATGTTGTGCTTAAATTATCCCTATGAGTCGCTGAAAGTTTGAAAGCAAGTGTCGCACCTCAAAGACAGAGACGCTGAGATAAATATAAGATGTGGTGGAAAAAAAAACCAGACTGGTATTATGCACATTCTGTGGGATTTGTCTTGTTTTTTGGAAGATGCCCTGGCCTGGATTACTGCCCAGAAAGTTGCCTGATGTATTACAGGCTGAAAGAGTCAAAGTAACATCGCTTAAACAGATGTCACGACACTCACTGCACTGAGCACAGATCATCACCTCTTGAACTCTTGTGTCTTGTCCTATTAACATTTCCTACTGCAGCGACGCTTTGAAAACAAGTCAAGATTCTGCATCGTCCAGCTGCTTTACCCAGCCAAGCATGTCCAAGTGGGCCCCACTGTTGGTTTAATGTGAGCTGTCTTATGGGTCCCATGTGGGTTTGTCTGTGGGTTCCATATTGGCCCCATCTGTGTTAGCCCACATGGACTTTACCTGTAGTGCAGGTGAGAAGGCGATCTGTTACCCGCTTTTAACCCACTGGGTCCCACAAGGGTTTCATATGGCTGAGCAGGTTTCAGTAATGCTGGCAACATAGGCAGAATTAAGCAAAAAAAAAAAAAGTTTTCTCATAAATTTGTAAGGAAAAAGTGATAAATTTATGAAAAAAAATTAAAATTTAGGAGAAAAAAGTTGCAAATTTACAAGAAAAAAGTCACAAATTTATGAGAAACGCAAAATTTAGAAGAAAAACTAACAAGAAAAAAAGTCAAATTTATTTATAAAAAAAATTATTAAAAAAAGTTGCAAATCAACAAGAAATTAGTACATACTGTATGAGTAAATACATTGAAAATTTATGAGAAAAAAGTTCCAATTTTTTGAGGAAAAATTAAAGTTTACCATAAAAAAAGTTGTTCCATATTTACAAGAAAAATGCTACAAATTTATGATTAAAAAAAGGGAACATTTTTAAGAAAAAAGTGAAACATTTACAGAAAATAGTAGCAAATTTATGTGGAAAAAGTCACAAATTTACTCAAAAAAAAGTTAAAATTTTACCAAAAAACCTGTAAAATTACTTGAAAAGTGTTACTGTGGTGATCCCGAGTGCAGTTCTGCTCCGTGCTCGAGTCATTTATTATTTTTCTCCTTTTTGTCTCTTTATTTGGGCGTTTTGTGATGGTGTGTATTTGTGCTTTTATTTTGACAGCGCCGCGGCAGCACTTCCGCCGGTCAGTCTGCTCGGGGCTGTCACAGCTGCGGGCACTTTATTCATGATTATCTGTCTCACCTGTTTGTAATTAGTTTGTGCACTATTTAAGATCGCAGTCGAGTTTCAGTCCTTGCTGCGACCTCACCCAACTTAGGGTGGAGTCCCCACGTCCGACTCCGTCTCGCCCTCGCTGCTTTATATATAAGTGACTGTGTTTATTCTCAGTATCTGCTCAGTTATTTCGCCCTCCTAGGTCTTATGTGTTTAGTGTATTGTGTTTTGCCCCTTGTGGCACATTATTTTGTACTTTTCCTTAATAAAATAACAAACTCACTGCTGGCTTCTGGCGTCTCATCTTTGCCCTGCAAGGGGCAAACATAACAGTTACAAACTTACACGAAAAATTCAGCACACGTACAAGAAAAAAGTCACAAATTTTTCAGGAAAAAGTTGTGAAAAAGTTGAAAATTTTTGTGAAAGCTCCAAATTTACAAGAGAAATGTTGCAAATTTATGGGGAAAACTCAGAAATTTACAAGAAAATAGCAAATTTACAATGAAAAAAGCTAACAAATTTATGAGGAAAAAGTTGCAAGATTGCAGTAAAAATGTGGCAAATTTATGAAAATGTTCCAAAATTACTAGAAAAATTTAGCAAATCTGAAAGAAATCAGTCACAATTTTACAAGAAAAACTAACAATTTTTTGATAAAAAATTTTGCAAATTTAAAAGAAATTCCAGCCAATTTCTGTAAATTTAACATACACAAAGAAAATAAATTTTTATCCCCCTGGAATTTTAGGAGTCTAAAGTTTTGTTTTGTTGCATATAAATGAGACCACATTTGTGCATTTAGGAGAGATTAAGAAACAAGAGAGCAAAGTATATTATAATTCGGCTTACTCATAATTAAGAAATATTAGACAAGAGGGAATACAGTATCAATTAATGTAGTAACTGCAGGTGTGAAGTCTAATGCCCGACGCATAGTTAGTATATTCAATCAGTCAATCAATCAACCTTTATTGTCATGATGCTATGCATACAACTGTAGTGCAAGCAAGATGAAATTGCGTTTCTCTAGGCATCCATATTGTAAAAAGAACATAATTTAAAAACACACTCACACCCCCCCCCACCCAGACAGCCATTCACACATCCCTGAGACACATTTGGATATTACAGTAATGTTAACTTATTACAGTTGCAGTTAAAATGATATTAACTGCCTATGTATATATAAAACAATTAAAATGGCTAAGTGAATCTAAGTAGCTAAGAGAAATAAATACTTAAAACTGACTAAAACTATAATATACATATATTATGCATAATGTCCATAAAGTGCAGTAATATGTGTAAAGGATTCCGGATCAACTGTTCAGCATCCTAACAGCTTGTGGAAGGAAGCTGTTGATCAGTCTGGTGGTTCTGCCTCTGATGCTCCGGAATCGTTTGCCAGATGGCAGCAGTTCAAAGTGTTTGTGCAGAGGGTGAGAGTGGTCCTTAACAATGTTCAGTGCCCTGCTCCTACAACGGCTCTGAAAAGTTCTTGAACAGAGGGGAGGGAAACTCCAATTACCTTCTCAGCTCCCTTAACTATCCTCTGCAGAACTTTTTTTGTCTGACATACTGCAACTGGAGTACCATGTTGCAATGCAGTACGTCAGAACACTCTCCACCACGCCTCTGTAGAAGGTCCTGAGGATGCAGATGGGGAGAGAGGCCTGTTTGAGTTTCCTCAAGAGGTGCAGTCACTGCTGTGCCTGCTTCCTGATCCCCAAGGAATTCTTGCTCCAGGTCAGGTCCTGCGAGATCTGCACTCCGAGGAAATTGACGTTCTCCACTCTCTCCACCGAACGGCTGCTGATGCAGAGAGGGACGTGTTCAGGCCGTGACCGCCGGAAGTCGATAATCATCTCCTTTGTTTTGTCCACGTTGAACACCAGATTGTTCTCCCTGCACCAGCCCTCCAGGTCTCTAACTTCTTCCCTGTACATTGATTCCTCATCCCTCTGAATAAGTCTCACCACTGTGGTGTCATCCGCAAACTCAATAATCTGGTTCCCCTTGTGTCTGGACACACAGTCATGTGTGTCTGCACGGTGGCGCAGTGGTTAGCACTGCGGCAGCACAGTTTACCCTTGGCCGGGGGATTGTGGGGATCGTGGGATCGTGGGTTCGATCCCAGCCCCCGACCAACAGTGATCTGTGTGGAGTTTGCATGTTCTCCCCGTGTTGCGTGGGTTTACTCCGGGATTTCTCCGGTTTCCTCCCACATGCCAAAAACATGCATGTTAGGTTAATTGGCTGTTCTAAATTGTCCCTAGATATCTGTTTCCTATAGGCCCTTAGAATAGAGGGTTAGTATTAATGAAAGCGCTTTGAGTGGTCTTTGTGACTAGAAAAGCGCTATATAAGTGCAGGTTAGTTAGTTAGTAGTTAGTTAAAAGTGTAAACAACAGTGGACTGAGTACACAGCCTTGAGGGGATCCAGTGCTCAGTGTGATGGAGTTGGAGATGTTGTTTCCAGTCCGGACAGACTGAGGTCTCTCGGTCAGGAAATCCAGGATCCAGAGACATGTGGTGGTGTTGAGACTGAGAAGGAGTAATTTCTCCATCAGTCTCTGGGGAATAATGGTGTTAAATGCTGAACTGAAATCAATGTACAGGAGTCTGGCATAGGTGTCTTTCTGATCCAGGTGGGTAATGACAGAGTGCAGGGTGGTGACTATAGCGTCCTCTGTGGAGCGATTTGAACGATACGCGAACTGGAGCAGGTCATGTGATGCAGGCTGTGATGTGTGGTTTAACAAGCTGTTCAAAACACTTCATCACAATTGGTGTCAGTGCGACAGGACGATAGTCATTCAGACAGGACACAACCGCTTTCTTTGCCACCGGTACTATGATAGAGGTCTTAAAGCATCTGGGGACGATGGCTTGACTCAGGGAAATGTTATATATGTCAGTCAGGACATCCGCCAACTCACTCGCGCAGACTCGGAGCACACATCCCGGGATGTTGTCCGGACCTGCAGCTTTACGTAGGTTAACCCTGGTTAGGGTCCTCCGTGTGTCCGCTGCGTTGATGGTGATAGCTGGCCCCACAGATGGTGAAGATGGGCCAGCCCTCCATCTGATTGTCGGGTTTGATGCTTCAAAACGTGCAAAGAAGTTATTGAGCCTGTCTGGAAGCAAAGCGTCATCATCATCGACCCCCTGCCTAGACTTGTAATCCGTCAATGCCCGTACTCCCTGCCAGATCCGTTTGGTGTTCCCTGTGTCACAGAAAAGTCCCTAGATTTTCTCCGCGTAGGCGCGTTTCACCGGCTTAATTCCCTTTGTGAGCGCAGACCTGGCTGAGCGGAGGGCGATCCTGTCCTTCGCTCTGAAGGCTGCATCTCTGGCTGTGAGCAGCGAGCGCACCTCTGCAGTCATTCAGGGTTTGTAGTTGCCCCGTGCAGTGAAGGTCTTCAATATAGTGACATCCTCTGTGCCCTTCGCAATGTAACTGGTGACCATTTCAGTGT
Source organism: Pholidichthys leucotaenia (assembly GCA_020510985.1). NCBI lineage: Eukaryota > Metazoa > Chordata > Actinopteri > Cichliformes > Pholidichthyidae > Pholidichthys > Pholidichthys leucotaenia. The sequence continues at coordinate 328,615,604 of CM035845.1, forward strand.
GCTCCTCCACATCAATCCTGTCTCCCTGGGAGGCTGCTATTTTGAAAACCTCCCAGTCTGTGTGCAGAAAACAGTCCTGCAGTGCCGAGGCTGCACCCTCTGGCCAAATCCTGATTTGTTTCTCTACTGGCCTGCTGCGCTTCAGTAAAGGTTTGTAGGGAGGCACCAGCATCACGGATAGGTGGTCAGAATGGCCGAGGTGGGGGTGAGGTGTTGCCTTATATGCATTTGGGAAATTTGTGTACACCAAGTCCAACATATTCTCTCCTCTGATCTTAAAGTCCACACATTGTTTGAACTTCGGGAGCACAGTCTTTAGACTGGTGTGATTAAAATCCCCTGCAACCACCACAAAACTGTCCGGGTGTGAAGTTTGAAATTCACTGAGAGCATCATGCAGCTCTCCGAGTGCCTCGTTAGCATTAGCTTTAGCATTAGCACTAGGAGCTATGTAAACAACAGCTACAAACACGCTGGTGAATTCCCTCGGCAGATAGAATGGCCGGCAGTTTACGATAAGGAACTCCACCAATGGAGAGCAGTGTTTAGTTGCTAACGTGGCATTAACACACCAGTTCTTGTTAATATAGATACATAGCTCCCCCCCCCCAGCTCTTACCGGAGCTAGCCTGGAACGATGTCATCCCTTCCAGCTGAATGGCTGCGTCAGGGATGTTGTCGTGGAGCCATGTCTCCGTGAACGCAAACACACGGCAGTCCCTCCACTCTCTGCAGGTTTCTCTCAGCAGACGCAGCTCGTCCAGCTTGTTGTCGAGGGAGCGGACATTGGAAAGAAGGAGTGACGGTACTGCTGGTCTGGAGGGGTTAGCCTTTAGCCTAGCGTGAATTCCGGCCCTCTTTCCTCTCCTTTGTTTACGTTCGCGCCGCTTACGCTTCCTCCTCTCCCTAACCCCCAATAGTATTCCATGCTGGCGTAGAATGTCCAAATCGCACCCAAACGCCGCATTTCTTGCAGCGTACATTACCTTGATGCCTAATAAGGTCTCTCGGTTGGAAGTTGTACGTCTGGGATGGTTAAAACACTCAAAACTCTCACACTCACTGATGCCTAGAGGGGCCGCAGCGTCCATGCACGCCGCCATCTAATGTACAGTATTCATTGATACTGTATGACCTCGTGTGTAATATTGCTTTTATAGAACAGTTCTGCAAGCACAATTTATTAAATGGCAATAATACTGGACAAAATATTATGATTTGTTTGTTTAAAGGGAATACTCATTTAGAATCCTGAAATAAGCATATTATTACCTCTACCAAAAGCTGAGACCATAATAAACATGAATATACAGTGGTGCGAAAAAGTGTTTGTCATAAATCGCCCTTTTCAAGGGCTAAGCAGGACATCAAATGCTCTCTGTGAGTTTGCAAATTTATTAACATAAAGACAAACATACAAAGAACATAAAACATATATAAAAACGTGACTGAAGAGGTGCTGGAGGAGAGCGGGGCTCAACGCACGGGGGACGGAAGCTGGGAACGCCAGGCAAAGGGGCAGAACCAGCCAGAGCTCACCCGAGAGACAGTGGGGCTCACAGCTGGAAATAAGAGGGAAAAACTAATCATGGGCATGGCACCCACCCTTGCCCAGGATCATGACAGTTTACCCCCTTCCTGATTTCTCTTTTTTTTTTTTGTATGTTAAAAAAATCCAAACCTATATGGCCTTTTGTGAAAAAGTGATCCCCCCCCCCCCCCGGTAAAACATAAATTAACTGTGGTTTATCACATCTTTGGAAAGCAGAGTTCAATTTCTCTAGCCACACCCAGGTCTGATTACTGCCACACCTGTTCTCAATCAAGAAATCACTTAAATAGGACCTGCCTGACAAAGTGAAGTAGACCAAAAGATCCTCAAAAGCTAGACATCATGCTGCGATCCAAAGAAATTCTGGAACAAATGAGAAACAAAGTAACTGAGATCTATCAGTCTGGAAAAGGATATAAAGCCATTTCTAAAGCTTTGGGACTCCAGCAAACCACAGTGAGAGCCATTATCTACAAATGGCGAAAACATTGAACAGTGGTGAACCTTCCCAGGAGTGGCCAGCTGACCAAAATTACCCCAAGAGCGCAGCAACAACTCATCCGAGAGGTCACAAAAGACCACACAACGACATCCAAAGAACTGCGGGCATCACTTGCCACAGTTAAGGTCAGTGTTCATGACTCCACCATAATAAAAAGACTGGGCAAAAATGGCCTGCATGGCAGAGTTCCAAGACAAAAACCACTGCTGAGCAAAAACAACATAAAGGCTCATCTCAGTTTTGCCAGAAAACATCTTGATGATCCCCAAGACTTTTGGGAAAATACTCTGTGGACTGATGAGACAAAAGTTGAACTTTTTGTAAGGTGTGTGTCCCATTAGATCTGCATAAAAGTAACACAACATTTCAGAAAAGGAACATCATATCAACAGTAAAATATGGTGATGGTAGTGAGATGGTCTGGGGCTGTTTTGATACTTCAGGACCTGGAAGACTTGCTGTGGTAAATGAAACCATGAATTCTGCTGTCTACCAAAAAATCCTGAAGGAGAATGTTCGGTCATCTGTTCATGACCTCAAGCTGAAGCGCACTTGGGTCCTGCAGCAGGACAATGATCCAAAACACACCAGCAACTCCATGTCTGCATGGCTTAAGAAAAACAAAATGAAGACTTTGGAGTGGCCTAGTCAAAGTCCTGACCGGAATCTGATTGAGATGCTGTGGCATGACTTTAAAAAGGCGGTTCATGCTCGAAAATGCTCCAGTGTGACTGAATTACAACAGTTCTGCAAAGATGAGTGGGCCAAAATTCCTCCATAGCGCTTTAAAAGAGTCATTGCCAGTCATCGCACACACTTGATTGCAGTTGTTGCTGCTAAGGGTGGCCCAACCAGTTGTTATGTTTAAGAGGCAATCACTTTTTCACACAGGGCCATGTATGTTCGGATTTTTTCTTCCTTAATAATAAATACCTTCATTTAAAAACTGCACTTTGTGTTTAATAATAATAATGCATCGGATTTATATAGCACTTTATCATAGACACTCAAAGACACTTTACAAGTAGATACATTATTCATTCACTCCAGACAGACAATGGTAGTGGCAAGCTACTACTGTAGCCACAGCTGCCCTGGGGAAGGCTGACGGAAACGTGGCTGCCAATCCGCGCCAACGGCCTCTCCGGCCACCACCAAACATTTATACACATTCATACCCAGTGTTATGGACACTGGCGGCAAGGTGGGTAAAGTGTCTTGCCCAGGGACACAACGGCAGGATATCTGGGGAGAGCGAGATTCGAACCGCCAACCATCCGGTTATTAGACGACCTGCTCTACCTCCTGAGCCACTGTCGTCCCGTTTACTTATGTTATCTTTGCCTAATATTTAAATTTGTTTGATGATCTGAAACATTTAAGTATGACAAACATACAAAAAATTGAGAAATCAGGAAGGGGGGAAACACTTTTTCACACCACTGTAGTGCTTCTGTAGCCTTAATTTAATATAGAAAGAATTCATTCAAAGCATTCATTCAGTGCACCCCCGTGACGGCTCTGACTTCCATATTTGCCGAATGATTTGGGTGATGTTACAAGTTGTTCAAATTAAAAGCTCAATGCCTCCAGCGGATAGAACCCACACTCTTGATTATACATCTAAATTGTAGAAATAAACGAATATTGCAGACAATAGACCTTGTGAAGATTTTGATTGCTCGGTCACTTGGTGGCGAGAGCGCTATTTTCACTGCAAGCATGCTACTTGCAAGGAAAGGGTGACGATATGAAGCAAAAATGATAATCAAAACTTCTCTAAAAATCATCCCAATCAATAAAGCACATATATTCAAAGAATAAGGCCTAGCCTTGCTATAAACACAATTTGGTATTAAATTAAAAAAAACACTCTAGTTTCTCTAAAATCTGATGAATAATTTTGGCTGAGTTGCTGATTGCTCAGGGACAACTTTTACACATATTCTTTTTTTTTTTTTTTATTTAGAGAAAAGACAATGGGAGGAGTTTTGTGAGAGCCATGGAACAAGACTTTCGGTCGGCCTCGAAGAGAATCTGGTAAACTGTCCGGCGGCTCAGGAGGGGGAAACAGCTCCCTGTCCACACTGTGTATGGTGCAGATGGGGCACTGTTGACTTTAACTGGGGATATCGTCGGGCGGTGGAAGGAATATTTTGAGGATCTCCTCAATCCCACTGATACGCCTTCCACAGAGGAAGCAGGGCTTGTGGACGAGGGGGATGACTCGCCTATCACAGGGGCTCAGGTCGCCAAGGTGGTTAAAAATCTCCTTGGTGGCCGGGCCCCAGGGGTAGACGAGATTGGCCCTGAGTACCTCAAGGCCCTGGATGTTGAAGGGCTGTCATGGTTGACACGCCTCTGCAACATTGTGTGGAGGAGGCCAGGAGGCCATGCCTTTGGCATGGCAAACCTGGGTGGTGGTTCCTCTCTTCAAAAAAGGGGACCGGAGGATGTGCTCCAACTTTAGAGGGATCACACTCCTCAGCCTCCCTGGGAAGGTCTATGCCAAGGTACTGGAGAGGAGAGTCCGGCCACTGGTCGAACCTCGGATTCAGGAGGAGCAATGTGATTTTCGTCCTGGCCGTGGCACATCGGACCAGCTCTTTACCCTCTCGAGAATTCTCGAGGGTTCGTGGGAGTTTGCCCAACCAGTTTACATGTGTTTTGTGGACTTGGTGAAGGCATTCGACCGCGTCCCTCCTGTTTTTTTGTGGGGGGTGCTTCGGGAGTATGGGGTATCGGGCTTGTTGTTACAAGCTATTCGGTCTCTGTACGACCGTTGTGAGAGTTTGGTTCGTATTGCGAACACTCAGTCGGACTCATTTCCAGTGAGAGTTGGACTCCACCAGGGCTGCCCTTTGTCACCGATCCTGTTCATAATTTTTATGGACAGGATTTCTAGGCGCAGCCAGGGAATGGAGGGTGTCATGCTTGGTGACCACAGGATCTCATCTCTGTTGTTTGCAGATGATGTTGTCCTGTTGGCTTCATCCAGCAATGACCTACAGTTCTTGATGGGATGGTTTGCCGCTGAGTGTTAAGCAGCTGGGATGAGAATCAGCACCTCCAAGTCCGAGTCCATGGTTCTCAGCTGGAAAAAAGGTGGATTGTCCTCTCCGGGTTGGGGACGGGCTCCTGCCCCAAGTGGAGGAGTTTAAGTATCTTGGGGTCTTATTCACGAGTGAGGGGAGAATGGAGCGAGAGATTGACACACGGATCGGAGCAGCATCTGCAGTGATGCGGACGGTGTACCAGTCTGTTGTGGTGAAGAGGGAGCTGAGTTCTAAGGCAAAGCTGTTGATTTACCAGTCAATCTACGTTCCTACTCTCACCTATGGTCACGAGCTTTGGGTAATGACCGAAAGAACAAGATCGCGGATACAAGCGGCTGAAATGAGCTTTCTCCATAGGATTGCTGGACTCACCCTCAGAGATAGGGTGAGGAGCTCAGTCATCCGGGAGAGGCTCAGAGTAGAACCGTTGCTCATCCACATTGAAAGGAGTCAGTTGAGGTGGTATGGGAATCTGATTAGGATGCCTCCTGGACGCCTCCCACTTGAGGTGTTTCGGGTACGTCCCACTGGGAGGAGACCCCGGGGCAGACCCAGGACTCCGTGGAGAGACTATGTCTCCCAGCTGGTCTGGGAACACCTTGGTATCCTCTCTGAAGAGCTGGAGCAGCTGGGGAGAGGGAAGTCTGGGCTTCTCTGCTTGAGCTGCTGCCTCCGCGACCCGGACCTCCGGAAAAGCGGTAGAAGATGGATGGATGGATGGATGGACAATCTCAAAGTGGATTTCTAAATTTCCTATCATATAAAAGTAAGACAAGAAACATCAATAGATACATTTACATGTACCGATTCACAGTGTTGTTAGGGTTAAGCTGTGACTCGTCTTCATTTCTTCTCAGTTCATTGCAGAGGTTCAGCCCGGAGGAAGGCACACCAACTTGGTTTGCTCTGCTCTGATCCAGCAGCTCACGTGGGACCAAACAGCCGCTGCGAGGCTCACGTCGCTGGTACTTGGAGGTGAAGGAGGGATTGCTGGTAGACTCAGATTTCAGTTTGATGGAAATTTAAAAGCCACTTCAACCACTGGCAGTAGTGGGATAATGAGGGAGGAGCAGCCGAGCAGAGGACCAAAGCTAACGGCTAACAGGGAGCAGCAGCCGGGTAGGAGGTGTGGTGTAGTAAGTGTGGTAGTGTGTGTGTGCTGCTGTACCCACCCCTGGTGTGACGTCGGGCGGCCACAGCCCACTGTATAAATAGTTCTGTGTTCTATAATAAAGTGGTGGTTGGTTGTTGGTTCCCTGCATGAAATGAAATTCCAACTCCTTTCCTCATACATAACATTTGGCGATGAGAGAAAATTATGGGAACGTATGGGCTTCTTCCAACCCTGCTACCATTTCTAGAGTACACGGGAGAGCCAGTGATCCTGCGGCCGAAGTGGCAGACCATGTTTGAGGATTACATCGGGGCGCTAGGCCTAAGTAGACTCAACGGGAGATGACGACGAGTGATCCTGACCCACCATTTCGGCGCGGAGGGCTGAAGAATTCTCGGTACGTTGGGTGAGATGGAGTGCTATGGGATGCTGTTGAGCGGCTGGTTGAATTCTTTGCAGGGCAGATGAGGACCACAAAGCTGTGGGTGGCGGGAGTGTTGGCGCCAAATGAGGCTAGGCTAGTTAGCTTGGAGAAGCTAACGGCACATTCAACATCTATGGACAGGCTAGCCACAAAGCTAACTGCGCTCCAAAAGCGGGCTCCAGGCTACCAGCTAGGCATCGAGGTGGGGGAGGCCCCAGTCACTGAAGATGGCGGGCCAGCCAAGAAGTGCAGAAAGGTACAGGGCCATAGTGCTGGTGAATTTGATGGCGCGGTGTGCGACGACAGCAGAGAAGGAGAACGGCATCAGGAGTCGTCCCCGCAGCTGGAGGCTGGGCAGCAGGACAGTGGGACCATGAAGCCTGAGAGCCCCGGTAGGCAACAGTGGCAGTCGTGCGCAGAGACAACACGGAGGAGTGCCTTGGATGAGGGTGCTGGGAGCAGCAATGAGGCACCTGGGTCGGACAGTGACACCGATGAGAGCGAAGCTGAGAGCCCTGGGAGAGAACAGCTACAGCCAGGCATGGAGACAGCACAGCAGAGCGCCTGGGATGAGGGTGCTGGGAGCAGTGGTGAAGTGCCTGGGTTGGCGAACGATGCCAGCGAGAGTGACGCGGTGGACTCCGGGAGTGAGCAGCAGCAGCTAGACACAAAGGCAGCGCAGCAGAGCATCCTGGACGAGCATGCTGGGTGTTATGGCGAGACGCCCGGGTCAGCGAGTGGCGCCAACAAGCAGGCTTCGGCATGGAGTGCGGCCACAGGGGGCCGGGGTGGTTGGATCCACGGCGGCGGTGTTGAAAGCGGTCGGGGGCGGACCGACAAGCACGGAGGGACGGCATGCTGGACAGCAGCACTGTGGATCCTGAGAAGAGAAGCAGGCGATGGTGAAGAGGAACAGTCTTGCTGGAGAGATGGTTTTTGGTCCCGGAGGCAGATGGCGGCCAGGGGCACACATGTCATGGGGCTGCCCAGGGCCTCCGAGCCCGTCTTATCTTCGCCGGCCAAGGGGGTGGATGCTTTGGGGCTGCCCTGGGCCCCCAGGCCAGTTTTACTCCTGGCTGCCAACAGACATTGGTGTCACATAAACGTTTAAGGGTAAATACATATGTAGCTTGTGAGTGTGCATTATAGTATTTGATTATTTTATATGTTTTCAGAGACTAGGTCCGATTTTAGTTGTTTTGTGTGAATGTGACAAGATATTTTATTACACTTCATGATTTCCTGGTGTTCCTTAGTGCGTGATTCAGGTCCTAAATTGGGGAGGGTCTCGACTGTGTGTGTGGTTTTGCATTTTTGTAAGGGGGAGGGGAATTGTGGTGTAGTGAGTGTGGTAGTGTGTGTGTGCTGCCTTCCCACTGGCGTGACGTCAAGAGGGCACAGCCCACTGTATAAAATAGTTCTGTGTTCTATATTTACACACGTGGACAAAATTGTTGGTACCCCTCTGTTAATGAAAGAAAAACCCACAATGGTCACAGAAATAACTTGAATCTGACAAAAGTGGTAAGAAATAAAAATTCTATGAAAATTAACCAATGAAAATCAGACAATGCTTTTGAGTTGTGGTTCAACAGAATTATTTAAAAAAAACAAACTCATGAAACAGGCCTGGACAAAAATGATGGTACCCCTAGAAAAGATTGAAAATAATGTGACCATAGGGACATGTTCAACCAAGATGTGTCCTCTAATTAACATCACAGGTGTCTACAAACTTGTAATCAGTCAGTCAGCCTATTTAAAGGGTGACAAGTAGTCACTGTGCTGTTTTGTGACATGGTGTGTCCCACACTAAACATGGACCAGAGGAAGCAAAGGAGAGAGTTGTCTCAGGAGATTAGAAAGAAAATTATAGACAAGCATGTTAAAGGTAAAGGCTATAAGACCATCTCCAAGCAATTTGATGTTCCCGTGACTACAGTTGCACATATTATTCAGAAATTTAAGATCCACGGAACTGTAGCCAACCTCCCTGGGCGTGGCTGCAGGAGGAAACTTGATGAAAAATGGAAGAGACAGATAATACGAATGGTAACAAAAGAGCCCAGAACAACCTCAAAACACATTCATGGTGAACTCCAAGGTCAAGGTACATCAGTGTCGGATCGCACCATCCGTTGTTGTTTGAGCCAAAGTGGACTTCATGGGAGACGACCAAGGAGGACACCACTGTTGAAAACAAATCATAAAAAAGCCAGACTGGAATTTGCCAAACTGCATGTTGACAAGCCACAAAGCTTCTGGGAGAATGTCCTATGGACAGACAAGACAAAACTGGAACTTTTTTGGCAAGGCACATCAGCGCTATGTTCACAGACGCAAAAATGAAGCATACCAAGAAAAGAACACTGTCCCTACTGTGAAACATGGAGGAAGTTCTGTTATGTTGTGGGGCTGCTTTTCTACATCTGGCACAGGGTTTCTTGAATCTGTACAGGGTACAATGAAATCTCAAGACTATCAAGGTATTCTAGAGAGAAATGTGCTGCCCAGTGTCAGACAGCTTGATCTCAGTCGCAGGTCACGGGTCTTGCAACAGGATAATGACCCAAAACACAGCTAAAAACACCCAAGAATGGCTAAAAGCGAAATATTGGACTATTCTAAAGTGGCCTTCTATGAGCCCTGATCTAAATCCTATTGAACATCTGTGGAAGGAGCTGAAACATGCCGTCTGGAGAAGGCACCCTTCAAACCTGAGATAACTGGAGCAGTTTGCTCATGAGGAGTGGGCCAAAATACCTGCTGAGAGGTGTAGAAGTCTCATTGACAGTTACAGAAATTGTTTGATTGCAGTGATTGCCTCAAAAGGTTGTGCAACAAAATATTAAGTTAAGGGTACCATCATTTTTGTCCAGGCCTGTTTCATGAGTTTGTTTTTTAAAATAATTCTGTTGAACCACAATTCAAAAGCACTGTCTGATTTTCATTGGTTAATTTTCATAGATTTTTTATTTATTACCACTTTTGTCAGATTCAAGTTAGCTACAATGCTTCGCACTGTGTGTTTATATATTTATATATTTATATGTACATATGTATATTCGCTGCTCTTGTTTTTTCTTATCTTCTTGATTGTTGCTCTGAGTGTTGCTATCCCTGTGCTGTTGCAATCCTGGAATTTCCCCATTGTGGGACTAATAAAGGCTTATCTTATCTTATCATATCTTATTTCTGTGACCATTGTGGGTTTTTCTTTCATTAACAGAGGGATACCAACAATTTTGTCCACGGTTCTAAGTGGGGGTTGGTTGTTGGTTCCCTGCATGAAATGAGACTCCAACTCCTTTCCTCATACATAACAGGAGGACCGTAGCTTAATGGCTAACAGGGAGCACCTGGATGGTGAAAAAAAACCTCTGGGGTGGATTAAAGAGGAACTCGCCATCTGGCTGTCTTTGACCTGGTTAATGCAGGTAAGCTGCAGGGACTGCAGCGTTAGCACTAGCTGGATTTTTGTCTTTGGTTTCAGGGTCAAAATCTCCCAAATCTACGTCATCATTATCGCTGTCTGCTAAATCACCCTCTTCACCTTCGTCTTCCTCTTCATTGGTATTCACTTCGAAACTCAGGTCAAGAATGAGTTCTCCCATTTTCCTCAAAACATGCATGCGATCTCGTCGTTTCCAGATTGTAACAAGACTAGTAATTAATCAATTGTTCCATTTAGGACGCCATGCATTTCAGGCCGACATTCCCAGCGATTTTCGGTCATCTGTAATCGTCACTTTTTCTGACTTTTTTCTTTCTCTGGCTCACAATTTATTCCAAAAAACGGTGATATTCGAGGAAATTATATAATTTCCTGCATGAACATACCAAATTCGGCCTAATTAAAAATCAGTGAACTTCTCCTTTAACCAGTGATTCTGCACAGCTGAGAAGAAAAAAAAGTCCCTTCTAAATGCAGCCAGTAACTGTTGCTAAACACCTAAATACAGTACATACCAGTCACCTGTTGAGTCTGTACCGCAGAAGGGCCCAGATCAATGCCGATGGCTCGTTAGCATGCTAGTGATTTGGCTTCGGCACACTTCGCTCACTTTTTCTTGGCAATTTCAGATGAAACAAAGAGTCCATTACCACACTGGTATCGTGGTTCTTCCAATCAAGTCAATAAATTGATCTCTAGCCTGTCTGTTTTGTTTAAGCAAACGTAAAATATATCGCTGGATGTTTATCAGGACAGGACTTCCGGATCAGAAATGGCTGAAACTGTAGTTGCTTTTCAAATAGTGCCTCACTGTGGAAACTAAGGTGTTCAACACAGTGTTGCAAGTCTCAAGATAGTAAATTACTGTTAGTAATTAATAGTTACTGGAACACCTTTGAAGCGGAGTGATACATATCCAGTACAATTATCATGGAATATAGTAACTCCTGGAATCACTGTTATCCAATCAAATTGCTTGGTCGGAACTAACTGTTGTATAATAAGCAGTAATCAGGAGGTTATTGTGGAAAACTGAGTCAGTGACTTGGAAGAAGTCGAACATTATCATATAGAATAGGGCAATAATAAGAACTATATAATGTGGATCATTAGAAGGATGCTAGAACAACTCAGATGTCATCTCCAACAGACAGCCAATGTTAGTTCAACTGTACCTGCTGATTTACAACTATGCAGCAACAAATCCAGTTTCATATGTCCACATTTAAACAATCCGAACTGCATTCGGTCATGAAATATGAGTGCAGGGAGAGGAACCATTCATTCAGTAGGAATGAAGAGCTGATTCTGCTAGGCTCCACCACAGGAGCTACGCAAGAGCCACATTTCATAATATAACAATGTAAATCAAAAAGTAAACAGGAGAGAGAAGGGATGGGGGTGGGGCATAATGTTCACAGTAAATCCCAAAATCAACACTCAGCATCCTCCGGTTTCTAAATGCACCGCTGTCATAAAAGCATTTCCATCGACAAATGAGTCTGCGGGAAAGGTCAATAGTTAATTGAATAATCTATCACCTTGGGATGGACAGAGTGTTGCACACTACGCAATCAATGACAGCCGCATTAAAAGGTCAGCCGCAGACTTCCATGATAAGTCACCTGTTTAATGTTTTCTTTGGTTATACACAGCTCCAGGGTCAGTGGAGTACAGCCGCGCTCCATCAGCGAGCACCGGTCAAACACCAGGTACAGCCGAGCGATGGTGAGTTTTCAGCCCAAATGATGTGAGCGGCCAACGTCCAGTCTGGGTCTGGGCAGGGTTCTCAAGCATTCAAGATATTTTTTAACCCTTACATACTGTTCAGGTCAAATTTGACCTGTTTTGATATTTGACAGCAGTGAAAGTACCCTAAACTTTCTTTTATCCTGAAATTTGATGACTTTTCCTAGAGTGACCCAAAATACACAAAAATGAAAATAGTTTGAAATTTTATACTTTTGTACAGGTGCTACAAATTTTTGTACTCTGAGGCTGTTTCGGGTCAAATTTGACTCATATCTATTGAGATGGATTTTAGATCTACCAGTGTGGATCAAATCAAAGAAACTGGTATTTTTATGGAGTCATGAAACTGTGCAGGCCATGTTTGTGTGTGTTTTTTATGGAACAGTAGTGACAGAGCAAAGCGAACTTGACACTGTCAACTACTCCCACCACATTTACCCAGATTTCCACAGAGACAGACACCTGCTGGTCTTTGAAGGGGCATGGGGGAATATTGAAACAGTGAAATAGTAAAAAAGAATAGAGGGTGATCATATGTGATGCACATTTAAGAAACAGAAGTTGTCCAGAGGTCAGAGGATGCCTTGACACAGACATAAAATCGGCACCTGTAAACGAGCACCTGCAGTGTAATAAAACTGGAATAGGTTCTTTTTGGAGGAGCTTGGAAAGGTCCTTGTGACTCCCTGTATGCAGAAGCAACACCACCTTCCCAGCACAGCAGCTTCAGCAGCATTGGTGAGGGCAGTGCAGCAATCCTGCAGGTCCTGTACTTACCTTATACAGTGCTTTTCTAGTCACAAAGACCACTCAAAGTGCTTCACTAGTTGTGACACTAACCCTGTATTCTAAGGGCCAATCAGAGACAGATATCTAAAATTTGGAGCCACCAATCAACCTAACATACACGTCTTTGGATTGTGGGAGGAAATAAGTGGCGAGGAGCTGGAATAGGTGCTGGTGAGTGGAGGGGTGACATGGGCGACGGAACCAGGGGATGCTCACTTGTCGGCATAGGCGCCACAGAATAATGGTTGGTCACCCTTGGGGCATGGAAGCGTCAAGAAGCCGGTATGGGAGGCTTGACCACGGAGTCCCTCAGAAAAATGGCTGGGGATATCCTCAGGGAGGCGGCTGAGGAAGGAGGTGTGGAAATCTCTGAGGACTCAGATACACAAACTCAAGGATGCCATTTTCTGGATGCTCCATTCCACCCAGGCACCCTGTATGCCAATCCACTGCCGAGGAACTCCACTTCATGGGAGTGAGTACCAATGGCCAGTTGGCTGGCTCCAGCGAGGAGGAGATGGTGGGTAGCAGTGGCAGCGCAGGGAGAGCAAGTCCCTGTACCCGGGGGTGGGAGTGCAAGTGTGGCCTGGCCTCTAACAGGTTGGTGACTCTTCCCAGCAATAGATAGATAGATAGATAGATTTTACTGATCCCAAACTGGGAAATTACAGTGTAAGAGCAGCATGACAGTAGATGACCAAAACAACAGAAACACACACAGTATAATAGACAAAGGGATTGTACATTGTAGATGAATAGATGGTGACTCATATACTGTAGATAAATGAATCATACCCGCTATACAATGCAGGACTATCCTTATCATGAATGTCCCTCCTGGGCAGAGATGAAAGACCCAAGCGCTTGACTGCAGTTTGTGGTATTTTATTAAAGAAAACAGAAAGTCCATAAAGTGCACAAAGTAAACTTACAACTGAGGCGACTAAGGAGTTGGCAGGATGAACGCAGGAATCCTCATCAGAACGGGGAAAGGGTTCTGACGTGAGAGAGTAGGTTGATTAGACTTTAGAAACAAGTGAAAGAAACAACAGTCTTTAAATAGGGAATGAAATCAATGAATACAACTGATTGCAGGTGTGGATCACATGAGCGGGATGGTTAACCTAACTAATGGACAGGTGTCAGCTGTGACGAGCCGAACATGAACCAATGAGGGGAAAAAGACTCGGCAACAAATATAAGATGATGACAAGGTGAGAGTGTCTGGAAGAGGAGGTAGAGAACTCATGTCACAACGAAAGAGAATATAAATACTAAGCACTACATGGAAAAGGATGTCTACAGAAACTGATATAATAATAATAATAATAATAATAACAAGGACATGAATAAAAAACAGAACAGCTGACCACTAAGAACACATCTTAACCCTTTAACTGCCCAGATTAAATGTACCGGTCGTGCGCCCCCAGTTGCACAGCGCAGCAACTGCACGTGTCAACTTATTGACTTCCCCTGGCTATACTGAGAATTTGTACTAACCTCTATTGATCTAACAGTTTAGAAGGTGGCAGATACGCTCCGAAGGAATCATTGCTGACATGGAATATAGCAAAGAAGGAGAAATCCTCATTATTATTCTTCCTTTTTCCACTTTGAGCTCACACACCAATGTGTATGCCGCCGTGTTTGGTCATCGTGACAGGGATGATGAGGGAAACTGCATGAAAAGGGAAAAATAGCCACATAATACAAACAAAATTCATGTGGGATATTCATAAGAGTTTGTAGATGTGGTACATGGGTGTAAATTACTAATTAAACGTGTTACATCGAGGTCGATGTAACAAAAACTGAGATTCCAGTACCAAGATGGCGGCACCCATGGGCGGCATGGATTCCCATAGGAATAATGCACCAAACAGAAAAAAATAGTGTAATACAAATGAAATTCATGTGGGGTAATCATAAGAGTTTGTAGATGTGGTACACGGTGTAAATGGCCAAGAAAACACACAAACATCGGCTATGATGGACGAAAATGGACTGGTCATGTGGGTGGTCGAGCACCCCCTCCCGGTAACAGGTAAGAGAGAAATATGTTTGTTTTTTTTTACATTTTATTGATTTTCTGGTTCATATACTTTGAAAATTAGATAAAAACATACCCCTGTAGACAAATCGGCGTCAAAAAAACCCCCCAAACCATTCTTTATGTAAATGTATCCAAAGTCCACCTTTGACTGAGTTATGTAATTTATATAGCTGCTGCAACATTATGCAAATTAGATGTGTAAATTTATTCCTATCTGAAACTTTGCATCATATTCTACATCTTTCTAATTGACAGTAAGCCATTATCTCTTGTAACTTTCAAGTTATAGCCTTGGAAATCTGAACTATTTTATTGACAAATTTTTTTACCACTCTTGACCACTGGGGGGGCCTTGAGTTGCCTTGCTTTGCCCCAGGCGCCGCATGGTGCCTAGGGCAGTTAAAGGGTTAAACCAGCACACAGGACAATAGACACAACACTTGAAAAATACAGGAAACACTCAGACATAAATTAAGCGCATGAGCACGCTGACATACCGTGCTCAGCCTCGTGATAGAGCCCAGCCCGCCCCCCCCCCCGCCCAAGGGGTGGAATCCAGACACCTCAGGGTAACATCAAAAAAGAAAGAAAAGAACACCACCACATTCACCACCAGGAGAAAAAAACAATAACCCAAACCGGGAGGACAGTGGAGGAACCAGGCTAGGAGGGAACAAAAACAAAACCCCACTCAGGACCCACTCCCAAGCAAATATCAAACACCTAAGCCCCCTGGACCGGGGAGCTGAACAGTTCAGGCGGTCGGCTAAAGTCCCAGACCTGGCAGATGGCATGATGGAAAGATTCGGGTGGCCACCAGAGAATGTGGGCAACCCAACCCAATGGCACAGTCTGTCAGGTGACCTGTCAGAGTTCTTTAACCACCTGAACAGAAAGGGTGATCCAGGGGGTGGCTGCCCAATGGGAAAATCCTGTGCTGAGGAGGATGGAGGAGTAGGGGTACCACGACGATGTCAGGTGGAGGAAAGGTGACCACGATGGCTTCGGACAGAGGAGTGGGAACCATGACAGTGTCAGGCAGAGGAGAGGGAACCACAATGGCATCAGGCAGAGGAGAGGGAACCACGACGGTGTCAGGCAGAGGAGAGGGGACCAAGATGACATCAGGCAGAGGAAGGGGGACCACAACGGAGTTGGGCAAGGACTGAGGGACCATGGCAACTCTGGACTGGCCTGTAGCATCCTAGGTGGTCCCGGACTGGAGCATGGCAGCACCTGTGGTGGCCGGGGCTGGGGCATAGCAGCACCTACGGTGGCTCCAGACGGGAGAGTAGCTGCACCAGTGGGGGCTCCAGACGGAAGTGCAGCTGAACCCATGATGGTCCTGGACTGGGACATAGGTGCACCGACAGTGGTCCCGGACTGGGACAGAGCTGCACCCATGGTGGACCCCAGGCTGGAGTGTGACACCCACGGTGGTTTAAGGCTAGGGCGCAGCACCCACGATGGCCCCCAACTGGGACACAACACCCACGGAGTCCTGGACTGAGAAGGAGCTACACCCATGGAGGTCCAGGGCTGGGATGGAGCTCCCACAATGACCTCAGCTGATGGGGAAGCAGCACCCTCGGAGGCCCCAGGCTGGAACAGAGCACCCACGATGACCTCAACTGGAGGAGCTGGACCCACAAAGATCTCAGATGGTGAGGCTGAACCCACAGAGACCTCTGGCGAAGTTGGATGAACTTCAGTGACCCTGGGGAAAGGCTCAAACAGGAGGGACAGAGACACAAGGTCAGGGTCACCTGCGGCAGTGGAGTCCGGCGAGGTGAGCTCAGGTGCAGCCAATGGCTGCACTTGGCCCTCCCCACCAAGAGCCAGGCAAGATCTCTCCAAAACAGAAACAGTGAAAACAAAGAAGAGCACTTGCCTGAGCTCAAGCTCCACCACCGTCCAGGACTCAGTCAATCTGGGCGGCAACATCTTGGGCCCGGCCCTCTGGAGGTCCAGCTCCGACTCTGCTGCGGTGGCCCCTGCAGCAGGCATGGCAGTTAGTGCAGTCCTGGGACCCCCCAGTGAAGTGATCCATGCAGGTGGCTCACTCGGCGTGGCAACAGGAGGTCAGCTCCCTTTTGGCGTTGGATCCTGCAGGCTCCTACAGGCTCTGGATCGCTGGCAGCACTCTCCTTCTGTCCAGATCATGGCTGCAAAGCTGGAACCAGGTCCGCCAGGGCTGCAGGCTCCTCCATCGTTCGGTGGCTTAACCTTGGGACCGGTGGACACTCGGGGAAAATAGGAGGAGACAAGGAGAGAGCAGGTAAGGTGGTGTAGTCTGCAGCAAGTGGTGAGGACTCAGGGGACTGCAACAACTGAGCCTCATTACCGGGAATCAGGCAAGGCATATCATCATAAAGTGTTGGAAAATGAAAAGACACTTGCCCGAGTTCCCAGGGCATGATGTTCTCTGCTGCAGCAGGTGTCGAATCAACCCTCTCCGTGACTTCAGTGGAAGAGGGCCCCTCAGAGGAACATAGAGGAGCCGCCTCTGCAGCCACGGTGATGGGCGGAGCTGGAGAGGAAATCACCAACCCCTCAGCAGCAGGAGGGAACCTCGAGGAGAAGCAGGGGACAGCAGCTGCAGAGAAGGAGGAAGCTGGTAGAACAGCCAGAGAGGAAACACACGAAGACGGCACTGCTGCGGGAGTCTTCTACCTCGGTGAATGAGGAGCTGCTGACAGGGCAGAGGACGAGTCTTCCCAACGGCCTGTAACTGGAAAACAGCATCCTGGAGCCAGCGGAGAGGGAGCAGGAATGGGTGGCCAGGAGGATGAGCAGGATGTCTACCGGGGAGGGCGTTTCCATGCTGGCTTCAGTCCCGCTGGAGGTGGGTTCCGCGCCAGCCCGGGGAAAGACTGCTGAAGGACACAGACCGTAGCCAGCAACTCCACAAATTGGGGAAACCTCCACAACCCAGGGTGTGCCTAGACAATACCGGTTGCCACATCCACGCTCTCCTAGATCTTCTTAGGGCTGTGGGAGGTGAGATCTTCATCCATGAAGTCCTGGATTAACTTGGCAACCCACTGCTTCTCCATGCTCTGGGGCCCCTCTGCCGAGCTCCCTTTGTTTGCTGGAGGCCGGTGTGCTGGGGACATGATAATGCTGTGGAAAAGAATAGGTGAGTAGAAGGAAAAAAACACAAGCTGCAGTAGCTGGGTCTCTAACTGGCTGGAGTCTTCTGTCATGAATCCAGATGAGTCATGACAGAAGAATGAGAGAATGACTCAATCATGAGAATGACTCATGATGTCATGAGCCCAGAGAGGGAAGACCCAAGCGCTGGACTGCAGTTTGTGGTATTTTATTAAAGAAAACACAAAGTCCATAAAGTGCACAAATGTAAACTTACAACTGAGGTGACTAAGGAGTTGGCAGGATGAACACAGGAATCCTCATCAGAATGGGGAAAGGGTTCTGACACGAGACAGTAGGTTGATTCGACTCCAGAAACAAGTGAAAGAAACAACGGTCTTTAAATAGGGAATGAAACCAATGAACACAACTAATTGCAGGTGTGGATCACATAAGCGGGAAGGTTGACCTAATTAACGGACAGGTGTCAGCTGTGATGATCCGAACAATCCAATGATGATCCAATGAGGGGGAAAAACACTGGGCAACAAATATGAGATGATGGCAAGGTGAGAGTGTCTAGAAGAGGAGGTGGAGAACTCATGTCACAATGAAACAGAATATAAATACTAAAAACTACATGGAAAAGGTTGTCTACAGAAACTGACATAATAATAATAACAATAATCATAGGGGCATGAATAAATAACAGAATAGCTGACCACTAAGAACACATCTTAAACCAACACACAGGAAAATAAACACACAACACTGGAAAAATACAGGAAACACTCAGACATAAAGTAAGAGCATGAGCACGGTGACACACCGTGCTCAGCCTCATGACAATCCGGTTCAGGGTGAAATGCTGCGTACCAATTAGACTGCAGTATGGCAGCATACTTATGACCAGAATTCAACATCAGAGTGAGTTATTGTACAGTGAAATGGCATGTGGCAGAAAAAGACTTCCTGTACTTAACTGTTCGGCAGCAAAGCTGTAGCAATCTGCTGAAGAAAGTGCTCCGCTGTCTGTCCAGTGTGTGGTGGAGAGGGTGATCAGGATTGTCCATGATGGATTGCAGTTTGTTTAGTGCCCACCATGGACAATCCTGATCACCCCCTCCACCACACACCACCACACAATCCTTCTCGTCCTCTCAGGAAGAGCTGCGCCGGGCACCAGCTGCCAAGCCCTTTACCACGGGGTGACCCTCTGGGGCAGGAAGGCAGGACCCAAATACTGGACTGAAGTTTGCAGTTCTTTAATATGAAAAACTCTGCCTGAGGGCAGGAGGGAACATAAATGCCAGTACAGCAGATAACTAAAGGCCAATACAAACTCCGCAAGAACAGAGAAATTTGCTCTCTCTCCCAGGGCTGCAAGAACAAAATGACGTCATTTTGTTCTTGCAGCCCTGGTTTGGAAGTTCTTGCAGCTTTTTGTTGACACATCATCATGGCAGAACATTTTTTCTTGTCCAAGGACTATTGTATGACTGGTCAGATATGTGAATTTCCCAAGAGTTGAGTTTCTTGTGAAGTAATGAAATGTCCTCGTCAGAAAGAACTTTTTTCTTGTTTTTGTCACCTCAAGAAAAAGAAAAAAAAAAATCTCTGCTCTTGCGGAGTATGTACAGGCCTTAACAGTCGTGATAAACCCCAGACAAAACGGTAAGGAACAAACATGATGTAAAAAATGAATCCTGGACATAACATGGCTACAAAACATGGAGCCGTGATAAGACTAGGACACTGCCCCGAGGGTAGAGAGTGGCATGAATAAGTAGGGACATGAATAATTGCCAAAATAAGACACAGCCGTGAACATTTAAGCAAGCGGGAATGACAAAACAGGAATGAACTACGTGAGAATGGAAATAAACTAAAAAAACACTGTCAAACTAAAAGCCAACCCAGAGACAAAGACAAAGACAGGGACAATGATACAAATTCCTCACCAATGACCATGAACATAATAAAAAATAGCAATAAAGTCCCAAAAACAACCAAACGCGAGGACATGGGCACAGCCCATAACCCGATCATGACAAACTCCATACAGAAAGGTTCCCACCGCTGCCAGCCTATGGATTCAAACTTGAAACCCTCTAGCAGTGAGGCAACAGTGCTGACCACAGTACCACAGTGCTGCTCGGAGTGAGTTGGCCCTGATCAAAAAGTCCCACAAGAAGTCAGCACAAGGGGACAGAAGAGAAGGAGATGAAACTTCTGTCCTGCAAAAGACTACAAAACAGGAGCAACCTGCTGCAAATGTGGGAACCACAGGTACAAGTTCCACACACACGGTTTTCTACCACTGCTTAGGATGCAGAGACTAGTTTGAAATTAGCATTTAATTTAATGTTTTGTGCTCTCAGTGTGTAAATGTTGAATTAATATTGATGATTATGACTTCTTATGATATAGCAGTCAGGACAGTGTTTAATAGCTGACAAAAGTCAAATATAACAGATAAAGGATTCATACCACCTAAAGCTGTGTACATTCCTGCATTTATTCTGAAGGGGTCAATTAGCTATCGAGTCTCAAAATGTCGCACCTAGCAAGCTACAAACAAGTTTATATCTACCTTAAAAAGTTGCAAATTTTTAGACAAAGGGGACAATTCACTCTTTTTTTACAGGTTGGGTGGAAATGTCCCCCCTTCATTCACACCTATGGATGGGTACGGGGGATGGCAGGTTAAGGGGGGTGAGGGGCTTAGCATCCCCCTCACTGTTGCTCAGATCACCTGCTGTATATACAGTGGATTTTAAAAGTCTACACACCCCTGTTCAAATGCCAGGTTTTTGTGATGCCAAAAAATGAGACCAAGATAAATCATTTCAAAACTTTTTCCACTATTACTGTTACCTATAACCTGTACAACCTAATTCAAAAACAAACTGAAATATTTTAAGGGAAAAATAAAAACTTACAATAACCTGGTTGCATAAATATGCACAGCCTTAAACTAATACTTTGTTGCAGCACCTTTGGCTTTTTTTTTTTTTTTACAGCACTCAGTCTTTTTGGGTAGGAGTCTATCAGCATGTCATTTATCAGTATGTCTCCTGCCCAACCAGGCGAAAAAAGACATTGGACCTGTGCTATGGATCCATAGAGAGGGCCTATAAATCACTCCCCCTTCCTCCTTTAGGATCCTCAGATCACAACTGTGTACATTTGCTGCCCACATATAAAACTGCTCTCAGAAGAGGCAAGGTGGAGACGAGAGACACTGATGTGTGGACAGAAGATTCAGTGTACAGCCTCCAGGAATGCTTTGACTGTACAGACTGGGAGATGTTCACACTGGCCTGCGGGGATGATTTGGAGTCTTTGGTGGACGTCACTTGCTCATACATGTCTTTCTGTAAAAATAAGATTGTTCCACGTAAACGTGTCAAAATATATCCCAACAACAAGCCATGGGTTACAAAATCAGTTAAATCCTGCTTACAGAGGAAAGCACTTGCCTTTAAACAGGGGTCTGTTTCTGAGCTACAGGTTGCCACAAAGGAGCTGAAGGCCGAAATTTTAAGAGCAAAACAGAATTATAAATCAGAGTTGGAAAGCAAGATGGCAACAAAGAAACTTGGTTCAGCCTGGGCCAGTATGAAAACTATTGCAGGCCTTCAGAGCACAGAGCGCAGTAATCGTGTGTTTTTAGATGGGTTTAATTCAGACACAGAGCTGGCTAATGCTCCTAATTGTTTTTATGGTCGTTTTGACTACTTTGATTTTAGCACAGAAATCCAAGATTTGAAACAGAAACTCAAAGACAATCAGCACTTTAATATTGAGGTGCAGGATGTTAAAAAGGAATTCTGCACTGTAAAAGTGAACAAAAGTCAGGGCCCTGATAATATGTGGGCGCTTGATAAAGTCCTGTGCACTTGAACTGAGTCCTATATTTCATTACATTTTCAATAAGTCCTTACAGACACAACATGTGTCTAAGATCTGGAAAGAAGCCGTGGTTGTTCCCGTTCCAAAATCCAGCTGTCCTAAAACGGTAAATGACTTTAGACCAGTTGCTTTGACTTCAATTTTAATGAAACTTTTTGAAAAACTGGTCAGATGTGAGGTCCTAAAGCAGACTGAACATGCATTGGATCCTCTGCAGTTTGCCCATAGGCCACACAGAGGAGTGGAGGATGCCACTGTCACTCTGTTTAACATGCTTTTTAAACATCTGGATTTTAATGGGACACACGCCAGACTTTTATTTGTGGACTTTTCCTCCGCCTTTAATACAATCCAACCTCATATCTTAGTTGAAAGGCTCCTGCAACAATTTGATTTGAGCAATAATCTGGTGGGTTGGATTCTGGATTTTTTAACCAACAGGACGCAGAGAGTAAGGGTCAATGGTACGTTGTCTGACCTAAAGTGCTCTTCTACTGGCTCTCCTCAGGGGTGTGTGTTGTCACCACTACTCTTCATTCTGTACACAAACATGTGTCGGAGCAGACATGACAACAGACACATTATAAAGTATGCTGATGACTCAGTTATTGTCAGTCTCCTCCAGGATGGTGAGAGTGGCCACGGCCCAGTAGTTGATGATTTTGTTCACTGGTGTGAGGATTCCTACCTGCAGCTGAATACGATAAAAACTAAAGACATGATTATTGACTTAAGGAGGAAAAATCCCAGGCACAAAGTCACCATACTAAAAGGCCAGACCACCGAATGTGTACAATCCTACAAATATCTTGGGACGATTATTGATAGTAATTTAAACTTTGAAGAGAACTGTGAAAGGGTGTGCAAAAAGGGTCAGCAACATTTGCATTGCTTGAGAAAACTTGCACGCTTCCAAGTTGACCGAACCATAATGACAATGTTTTATCGGGCTTTTATTGAATCTGTTTTATCCTTTTCTTTATGTCATGGTTTGGTCAGATAAAACTGAAACAGAGGAAATCCTTGGATCAGGTAGTTAGATGGTCCAGTCGTTTGCTTGGTGAGCCACAGCTGAGCCTGACATCCCTGTACACCAGACAAGTACAGAGGATGGCTACCTCCATTTTAAATGATGACTCCCACCCTTTGCACTGCCACTTTCAGCTTCTCCCCTCAAGACGGAGGTTTGCTGTCCCAAAAAGTAGAACCCAGCGCTACAAAAACAGCTTTGTCCCTGCTGCTGTCAAAGAGTGGAACAAGCTGTAAAAATATATTGCACATAATTTAGGTACCTATTTATTAACTCCATTTTATATTTACTTATTTTTGTAGGATGTCACTTGGGTTCTAAATATTTTATTGGGTTTTAGACCTTTGAGTTTTTAACCTCTTTGACTAGTTTTTAACTTTTAATATGACCCTTCTCTCTTACCTCTGGTTTTTCCCTCATCTCTTTGTCTTTTTATACCCTGATTGATGGAGCCTTGAGTATTTTTATCATGTTTATAGTCAGCTTCATATGTGCCTGTGTTTGTGTCTATGTTGAATGTAATTAGTGGCTTGTAAATATGGATGTCACCAGACTGCAAAACAAATCTACCTACGGGTACAAATAAAGTAACCTGAACCTGAACCTGAATGGCACATCTTGATGTGGCAATATTTGCCCACTCTTCTTTGCAAAAACACTCCATATCTGTCAGATTGCGAAGGCACCTCTGGTGCACAGCCCTCTTCAGGTCATCCCACAGATGTTTGATTGGATTCAGGTCTAGACTCTGGCTGGGCCATTCCAAAACCTTAATGTTCTTCTGGTGAAGTCACTCTTTTGTTGATTTGGATGTGTGCTTTGGGTCATTGTCATGCTGCAAGATGAAGTTTCTCCTCATCTTCTGCTTTCTAGCAAAAGCCTGAAGGTTTTGTGCCAACAGTGATTGGTATTT
Source organism: Pholidichthys leucotaenia (assembly GCA_020510985.1). NCBI lineage: Eukaryota > Metazoa > Chordata > Actinopteri > Cichliformes > Pholidichthyidae > Pholidichthys > Pholidichthys leucotaenia. The sequence continues at coordinate 328,639,254 of CM035845.1, forward strand.
GGAACTGTTCATAATTCCCTCCACCTTGACTAAGGCCCCAGTTCCAGCTGAAAAAAAACAAAAACAAAAAAACAGCCCCAAAGCATGATGGTACTGTGATATGTGGGTTTGGACCCTTGGAGCTGGCCATAGCTGTCTGGGGGACAATGTCAGGTGGGTTGCGGCCACTGTAGATATTGTGTGTTCTCTCAAAAAAGTGAGTTGGATGTTTGGCATAAGATGACTCGCGTCTCACTCATTTCCATACATAACATTGGCAACTGAGAATTAATACATTTAGGCATGCGGGGCACCTCTATGGCCATTTCTGCAGTATCCAGGAGAACCAGCAATTCTGTGGCCTTGCTGGTTGGCCATGTTTGAGGAGTACATTGAGGCATTGGGCCTGGGTAAACTCGATGGAGTGCAGAGGCGAGCACTTCTAGTTTGCAATCTCGGCGTAGAAGGTCAGAAAATTTTCCACACATTAGGAGAGATGGAGTCTTATGCAGATGCTGTCGGGCTGCTTGCTGACCACTTTGCCAAACACATATGGAGCACGAAGATGTGGGTTGAAATGCTGTTTGCGACAAAAGACGCTAAGCTAGCTAGTTCGGGGTAGCTAACAGCCCAGCTGGTAGCAATGGAGAAATTAGCCACGGAGCTAGGTGGGTGCCAAACACAGAAGCTAGAAGTTACAGGCTACAAGCTAGATAACATGATGGAATCTGGGCCACAAGATTGGGAATGACAAGCCAGCCGAAGAGCACAGCACTAAGAGTGACCACAGCACGGAGGGAGAGCAACGAATGAACTTGGCTCAGTTTTCCCCACAGCCAGAGCCAGAGCAGCGGGAGGGGGAGCGCGAGCATGCTGAGAGCCCCGAAAAACAGCAGCAACAGCCGGGCATAGAGACAGCACAGCGGAGCACCTCAGACAACAGAGAGGAGGTACCGGTCTGCTTTTGTAACTGAGATGAGCCACGGTTGAAAACGGACACTGGAAGTGAACAGTACGAAGAGCTAATGAGCTCACGGTGGTCAAGCAGGGCCAGTTTAACTCCGGTTTGACGCGGGTGGGTCTCAGTGCCAGCGATCGGGACATGGCAGAGGGGGGTACCAAGCGGTGAGGCCCCTGTGTTTGCGAGTGACACCGAGGTGCTAGACCCAGATGCCCCCAGTACTTGGCCGCAGAGGGATGGAGGATCTGCAGCTACGATGGTAACTGCTAAAATGGCTTCAGAAGAGGAATGTCCATGGTGAATACGGGCCAGACAACAGCCAGCAAAACACCAGGAACTCCTGTGCATTGTGGCTAAGCTAGGCGCAGTGTGCTTCGGATGGTCTGATGGATGGTTGAGGCATGCCAATCAGTTTCGACCTGTCCCGGAAGACGCTCCAGGTGGTGAGGCTGGACGGGAGTCAGTGATGGCAGTGTGGGATCCGGGCCCTGCCATCCAGAGGATCGGCCATCGCTCCAGGGATCTGTGGTCTCCAGGGGCGCTCCTGCTGAGGGGGTGGCCTGGAGCCCCATGCAAGTTCCAGTTTTTCTTCACATAAATGACTGTGCGGTAGCACTTTTCTTATAGTTTTGTGTGGTTTCTGTGCATGTTATGTGATATGGGATTATTTGGCGTATTTTGCTTTTAATTAAGAGCACGGCTGTAATTTTAGTTTAATAAAGGACTCTTTTAGTTACCAGTGGCAGACTAATCCACTGTGCCGTGCAGGCTGCACAGTACTCCACCTGTCAGCCCTATTTTAGTTATTTTGTATGAATGTGTTAGGCCAGTTAGTGCATTGTTTTCATTATCTTAGTGCATGATTCGGGTCCCAAATTTGGGGAGGGTTTTAATGGTATGTGTGGGTTTGGACTTTTCTGAAGGGGCGGGGGTGCTATGTGGATTTGGGCCCTTGGGGCTTGCCATAGCCGTCTGGGGGATGATGTCAGGCAGGCTGCGGCCGCTGTAGATATTGTGTGTGTTCTCTCAATAAAGTGAGTTGGATGTTCGGCATAAGACGACTCACGCCTCAGTCATTTCCATACATAACAGGTACCACCACCATGCTTCACTGTAGGTATGGTGTTCTTTTGGTGATGAGCAGTGTTGTGTTTGTGCCAAATATACCTTTTGGAATTATGGCCAAAAAGTTCAAACTTGGTTTCATCAGACCATAACGCATTTTCCCACATGGGTTTGGGGGATTTCAAATGTGTTTTTGCAAAATGTAGTCGGGCTTGGATGTTTTTCTTCGTAAGATAAGGCTTCCGTCTTGCCACCCTACCTCATAGCCCAGACATATGAAGAAGACAGGAGATTGTTGTCACATGTACTAAACAGCCAGTACTTGCCAGAAATTCCTGCAGCTCCTTCAATGTTGCTGTTGGCCTCTTGGCAGCCTTCCTGACCAGTTTACTTCTCGTCTTTTCATCAATTTTGGAGGGATGTCTAGTTCTTGGTAATGTCACTGTTGCGCCATATTTTCTCCACTTGATGGTGACTTTCTTCATTGTGTTCCATGGTATATTTAATGCCTTGGAAATTCTTTTGTACCCTTCTCCTGATTGATACATTTGAACAATGAGATCCCTCTGATGCTTTGGAAGCTCTCTGTGGACCATGGCTTTGATGTGACGAGAAAAATGTCAGGAAAAGAACACTAGAACAGTTGAACTTTATTTGGGGTTAATCAGAGGCACTTTAAATGGTGGCAGGTGTGTACTGACTCCCATTTAACATGAATTTGACATTGATTGGCTCATTCTGAACGTAGCCACATCCCCAGTTTTAACAAGGTGTGCATATTTATGCAACCAGGTTGTTGTACGTTTTAATTTTTTATTCTGCCACACATGTGGCAAGTCCTGCGACACATCACAGACTACAAGAGGACCAACAGCAGCACCACTAGCTCCACAGACAGCCTGCCAGATGATCTCAACATCTTTTATACCCGCTTTGAGACCACCAGCTACAGTGCAGAGAGGAAACACACACTAACACAGCCCCCTGCCCCCCTCCGTCCCCCACTAAAAGTCTAACCAGGCGAGGTAAACAAAGCACTGAGGAATATCAACCCCTGCAAGGCAGCAGGACCAGATTACATCCCTGGCCGGGCCCTCAGACCATGTGCTACCGAGCTGACTGATGTTCTCACATCCATCTTCATCTTCTCCCTCAACCAAAACATAGTCCCCTCCTGCTTCAAAACCACAACCATCACCCCCCTCGTGATGGTTGTGGTTTTGAAGCAGGAGGGGATTGAATCACAGAATGATTACAGACCGATAGCACTCACACCAATCATCATGAAGTGCTTCGAGAGAGTGTTGCTGCCCCTGATTCAAGACAGCAAACCAGATACCCTGGACCCCCTGCAGTACGCCTACCAGCCCAACAGGTCCACCTCAGATGCCATTGCTGCAGCATTCCATTACGCTCTCTCCCACCTGGAAGACAAAGACTCTTACCTAAGGATGCTCTTTGTCCACCTTCAAAACGATCATCCCCCACAAACTCACCAACAAACTGTCTTCACTTCGCCTGCACCCCACCCTCTGTGACTGGCCACTGGACTTTCTAACTGGCAGGCCCCAGTCTGTCAGAATGGGTAACAGGACCTCAGCCAGCATCATTACGAACACAGGTGTCCCACAGGGTTGTGTTCTCAGCCCCATCCTCTACAGCCTCTTCACCCATGACTGTGTTGCCTCCCACAAGGACAATATCATCTTAAAGTCTGCGGATGACACTACAGTGATAGGACACATCACTGATGGTGATGAAGCATCCTACAGGAGGGAGGTGGCCAGCCTGGTGTGGTGTGAGGACAACAACCTCACCCTCAACACAGACAAGACAAAGGAGATGATAGTGGACATGAGGAAGGGGAGGAGGAGACCCCATCGGCCACTGTTCATCTGGGAGCTTGAGGTGGAGAGGGTGAGCAGCATTAAATACCTGAGCATCCACATCAGCGAGGACCTTACGTGGACACACAACACCACACAGTTGGTTAAGAGAGCTGTACTTTCTGAGGAGGCTGAAGAAGGTTGTCATGTCCCCCAGAATCCTCAACAATTTCTACAGCTGCATCATCAAGAGCATCCTGACCTACTGCATCACTGTGTAGTACGGCAACACTACTGCCCTGGACTGCAAATGCCTGCAGAGTGGTGAAGACAGCAGAGAAAATCATCAGGACTCCACTCCCCTGTCTGCAGAGCATCTACCACCACAAAGTCCAAAAGAGAACTGATGCCATCCTCCGGGACCCCATCCACCCCCAGCACAGAATGTTCACACTTCTACCCTCAGGCCGGAGGTACAGAAATGTGAAATGCAGGACAACCAGACTGAAAACCTAGTTCTTTCCCACTGCCATTAGACTCCTGAACAAATAAACTCCAAAAACTATGCAACACAGCTTTGCAAATAGGAACTCACACACGTTGCTAAATTTGCTGCTTTAGCTGTAAAAATTGCCTAACGTGTGTTATTAGTATTCATTAGTATTAGCACTTAGTATCAAGGTGTGCTAAGGTGTCCTAATTGCCTAACTGTGTGTATAGTGTGTGTTATTAGTATCCATTAGGATTAGATGTGTTATTATGTTATTAGTATGTTGTGTACCTATTACCTTGGCATTTGTGTTATGTATTAAAAGATGTATTATTGTGTGATGTGGGTGGTGGCTCCACCTTTCCGGTTCCGCCTCCACCCTGAGTATAAAGGGCTGATGCGGAAGAGGCATGGTCTCTTTTGACCTATGCCTCTGCCTGTATAGGAGCGCCTTGTGTAACTGTGAGTCACATAATAAAGTCAAGTTCTAGTGCACTTCTGGCCTTGTTATTGGAACACTGGTTATGGAAATAACAATTCATTCGGAGAGCAGAGTAAGAATTTCATTGCTCGGGAAATGTTGCATTTCTTAACTGTGCACATGATAATAAAGCCTTTGAATCTTGAATCTTGAATTTTAAAAGATTTCAGTTTGTTTTTCAATTGGGTTGTACATGTTATAGGTCACATTAATGGTGGAAAAAGTTTTGAAATGGTTTCTCTTTGTCTCATTTTTTTACATCACAAATACCTGGCATTTGAACAGGGGTGTGTAGACTTTTTATATCCATTGTCCTGTAAATCTATGAGTTATTTGAGCTTCACCTTTAGGTTTTTCTGTCCCTTTTTTCCTCTGAAAATCTGACTAAATGAATTTAAAACACCAGTTATTTGAATCTTGCTGGAATCTTTCAATTGAAGTAATTTGGGCTCACCTTGAATCACCCCTTTTTACAGCTTAATCACGACTTTGAATTTTTCATCGAAGATAAAAAATAAAACAAGGATTCTGTTTTGTTTTTTTTTTCTTTTAGAAACAAAAGGAAGTGCAGTGAATTCCAGTGCAGCTGCGCATTAATGATACAACAGGACTCTCATGGAGGGTAATAGCGGCGCATTTGCAGAAACATCACTGTGTAAATGTGACCAACCTATTAATTATAAATGAACAACATTTCCCTTATAAAGCCAATTTATTACTATTCACGGGTGTACTTTTGCAGGGAAGGTGCGGAGACTCCTATGTGAAACAAAGAAAAGAAATGCAACGTTAAAAGACGCTTTCATGAGAGGAAAAGAAGGAAGGAAGAAAAAAAAAACAATAATTATGCAAATCTGCGACAGAATAATTATGGATGTATTCATTATTTATAGGTTTGGTTTTTCTTTGTGCTATCATAAACTAACTCTGAGCCGAGATTGTGGCTTTCTCCTTTAATTGTGTGTACACAGAATTATGTCATTTATTCCAGCCACCTCTGGCGCAGTTTCATTATGACCATGGGCTGGGAGGCTGGTGATTGCCAATTTGGTTCAGTGAGAAACTTCATATTTTCTTTACTTTCATATGCATACGTTTGTTTGCTTTTCCACACATCTAAATGTTTACTTTGCTTGGGAATATTGCATTATGAAATCCATATAAATGAGTAAAATTATTGTTTGAACTGATGTAATGATGGCCCCCACACCGAGGAGAATCTCATTGATGTAATCAGCGGATGCCACAAAGCGGCCATTTTTTTCCCCAGTAATTGGACTTGGTGGTACAGTCGCTCATTTGTCCAGTAATTAGTCTTTGTTTAAAGTAATTGTAACTGGGGGGAAAATGAGAGGAAAAAAAAACATATTGCGTTTGTCAGACTTCCAAACACATCCAACAGGTTCATAGAGACTGCCGGGGCCTCGGGGAGACGGAATGTTGAAAGAAGGGAAGCTGATCAAAAGAGGGACTCCAAGTGAAGCACTTTATTTTTAGAGTGGCGCGTCCGCCTGATAGGTGGTGCATGATGGCCTGCAGCAGCAGGACACCTGACTGTCAGTATGGGCATTAATCAAGGGGGAGGGGGGTTCTGCAAGAAACAGAGAATCCAATTCATCATAAACCTTTTTATATCATGTTACATAACAGAACAAAATGCATCTGAAGCAACAATTTACATCTACAACTGTTTTCTTGTAAATTTTCTCATTTTTTCTTGTAAATCTGCAGTTTTTTCTCATAAATTTGCAACTTTTTTCTCATAAATTTACATTTACCGCTAGCCAAGGCCACACCAAGGAAATATAAATTTAAGAAAAAAATATGTTGGAATGACAGTCCGCAAGCGTGCACACGAACAACGCATGTGACCATCATCCGTGCGAAGCTCAGAAGTGCCCCACGTTGTGTTGTTCTTAATTCAATTCAGTTCAATTCAATTCAATTCAATTCAACTTTATTTATATAGCGCCATTTCACAACAACAGTCATCTCATAGCACTATCAACTGTAGGGGGGAACCCCCACAGTTGCAGAAAGACCCCAGCAATCAGGCGATCCCCTGTGAGCAAGCACTTGGCGACGGTGGAGAGGAAAAACTCCCTTTTAACAGGAAGAAACCTCCAGCAGAACCAGGCTCAGGGAGGGGCAGTCATCTGCTGCGACTGGCTGGGGGGTGAGGGGATAGAGAAGAAGAAAAGAACAGACATGTAGAGAGCAAACAGCACAATGGGGACTCAATCTATGGGAGAGAACAAACAAATGTTAATGACCAGCAAAAAAAATATTTCATTGAGAGTGAGAAAAGGAGTGAGGCCCAGTGCATTACTGGAGGTCCCCCGGCTGACTAAACCTATTAGCAGCATAACTAAGGGAGGGTTCAGAAACACATGATCCCTCCCTAATTGTAGGCTATATCAAAAAGGTAGGTTTTAGCCCTATTCTTAAAAACAGAGATCGAGTCTGACTCCCAAATCCAGATTGGCAGCTGATTCCACAGGAGAGGAGCTTGATAACTGAAGGCTCTGCCTCCCATTGTACTTTTGGAGATTCTGGGTAATACAAGTAATCCTGCATTTTGGGAGCGTAGTGCTCTGTTAGGATAATACGGTAGTATCAGATCTTTTAAATAAAAAGGAGCCTGATTGTTTAGAGCTTTGTAAGTAAGAAGAACAATTTTAAACTTAATTCTAAACTCTATGGGAAGCCAATGAAGGGAGGCCAGAACCGGAGAGATATGATCTCTCTTTCTAGTACCTGTTAAAACTCTTGCTGCAGCATTTTGGATCAGCTGAAGACTTTTTAAAGATGTTTTAGGACAGCCTGATAATAAAGAATTACAATACAATTCTTCACTTACAATTCTTAGGACATATTATGGTGTGGCACGGGTCTTGGCTCCACCTTTCCGGTTCCGCCGCCACCCGGTATATAAGAGGGCTGTGCAGAAGAGGGACAGTCTCTTTGACCTCATCTCTGCCTGACGGGAGCGTCTGTACTGTGCAGTGAGTCCATAATAAGGTCGTGTTCTGTTATACATCCAGCCTCGCCATTGGTTCTTCTTTGCCGACATAACATTTGGTGATGAAGATAAAAGCATGGACGCAGGAGTCGATAACATTCAGCCATTTTTAGAGGTTCCCGGTGAGCCGCCAGTCCTTTGGGTAAGGTGGTTTGCTGCATCCCAGAATTATTTGGCGGCATTGAACCTCGATGAACTGGAGAAGTTACGACCACAAGCAGTGTTGGTTCACAATTTAGGTATGGAGGGACAACACATCCTTAGTACCTTGGGTGACAGCGATAGTTCTGAGGACGTGGTTGAGCTAATGGCACATCATTTTCGCACCCCTGAGAATGTTATCGTCCAGAGGAATCAGTTTCGGCAGCGCCACCAGCAGACCGGCAAGTCAGTGCAACGGTATGTTGTGGATCTGCGTCAGCTGGCAGAGGAATGCCAGTTTGGAGCATTGGAGGAAGAGATGGCCGTGACCAGTTGACGGAGCACACGCTTTGCTCGGCGGCACGGTCAGGGCTCCTCACGCACTCCGGCGAACTGACATTAGCCATGGCTATCGAGATAGCTCAGCAGTGTGAAGCAGCAGACAAACTATCATGTGACCTCAGCGACAGAGCTACACTCCACCAATTTGAATCACAGTCAACGGCGCAGGCTGTGGACTTGGACAGCGATGATAGCGTGGAAGATAAAGAAGAGTACGCTACTGCTGTGAAGATAAGGTCTGCCCCGGAATTGCCTAGACGTTTGGGTTATGGGTCCACCAAGCACCGTTATAAGGCTAGAGAGTGTCTGGCAAGAGGAAAACACTGCGGCAAGTGTGGACTTTTGCATCATTTTGCCAGGGCCTGTAAGAGGTTTGAGCGAGGGGAGTGGTGGCGCAAAGTGGATATCCCCCGCTACAACTCCCACGGTAATCCACACCATCTCCCCGAGCACCGATGGTCGTATGTACTGTGTGGTGAAAGTGGACGGGATGGAGGAGCCGCTGCTGATTGACGTGGGTGTGGTGAGGTCCATGTTGAATTGACCCACCGTGAGGAGTTTCTTCCCATATTACCGAATAAAAGGTCATTCAGCACCGCTGTGTGGATATGGTGGAAAGAGGTTGGCCACGGTGGGGTCGATGGAACTGATGGCTCGGTACAAGTCGGCAGAGGTGTCCAGCCTGAAGTTCTTGGTGACCGCCAGTGGTGAGAATATTATGGGCTTTGACCTTTTTTATGAACTGGGCTTCACGATCGCCAGCGCTGTTGGAGAGGAGTAGTCGGGCCGTGGTTTGTGGGACCAGCCGCTTCCGCGAGTGGTGGATGATGCTGTATGGAACAAACCTTGGCCTAGTATTCTGGAAGATGTGCAGGACCAACCCCACCCAGGGCCATAGCGGGAGGTTTTTGGTGCCAGATCCCAAGTAACCCTAGCTGAGGGAACTGGGCGGCATGGTGGGACGCCCGTGACGGCGGGTGGAGCCAAGTAGCTGGCCCATTCTGCTTCTGGAGTTTGGCTGGGAGGTACCGAGGAGCAAGGGGTCACAACAGCTTCTCTGGTGAAGAAAATGAGAGCGAGGGGGGCAGGACCGGCTGGCACGGTAAAACAACGTGCCACACAAGGACACTGGAAGCCAAGTTGGGCTCCTCTGGGGGTCGCTGATGTGGTCCGAACCACAGAGGAGGCCCAGTTGAGAGGAGTTCTGGGCAAGCATAAGCAACAGGATGACCAGGGGCAGCTGCAGGTGGTGGCTGTTCAGGAGGATGGCTACCTTCAGCTATCTGATGGCTCATGGCGGCATCCCAATGAGCTGCGGTGCACCAAGCAGGAGAAGGAGGTGTTTGGGCTGCGACGTGAGCCATCCCTGGGCGGGAGGAGAAGAAGGTTCACTGAAGGGGAGCCGTCGGATGGTTTTCTGGGGATGGTTCCTCTACTGGGGCATACTGATGTTTGGGGTTGTGTGTTTATTGCACGTTGTTGATATAAATAATAATTAAGTTGTATGTTGGGTTTGTTAATGAGATTATTTTGGTGTTTTATGTTTTATTTTAGGAACACGGCAGTTTTTTTTGTTTTATGGACTATATTGTAGCAGAGGCAGCAGAATAATATGTCTGGCTGTGTGGGGGTGGAATGGTAGTCCACCTGTTCCTCCCTAGCCTTAATTGTTTCTGTTTGAGTTAGCGCATGTTGTGGGTTACTTTAAGTTAATTTATTTCATTAAATACAATTTGTCATGTTCGGGGTCTTTCACCCCATCCATGACCGGTGGCTGTAGGTTTTGATTATCCATTCATCCATCCATCCATCCATTTTCTACCGCTTTTCTGGAGGTCTGGGTCATGGAGGCAGCAGTTCACGCAGAGAAGCCCAGACTTCCCTCTCCCCAGCCACCTGCTCCAGCTCTTCAGAGAGGATACCAAGGCATTCCCAGATCAGCTGGGAGTCATAGTCTCTCCACCGAGTCCTGGGTCTGCCCCGGGGTCTCCTCCCAGTGGGACATGCCCGAAACACCTCAAGTGGGAGGCGTCTGTGAGGCATCCTAATCAGATGCCCAAACTACCTCAACTGACTCCTTTCAATGTGGAGGAGCAGCGGTTCTACTCCGAGCCTCTCCCGGATGACTGAGCTCCTCTCCCTATCTCTGAGGGTGAGTCCAGCAATACTACAGAGAAAGCTCATTTCAGCCGCTTGTATCTGCAATCTCGTTCTTTTGGTCATTACCCAAAGCTTGTGACCATAGGTGAGAGTAGGAACGTAGATTGACTAGTAAATCGACAGCTTTGCCTTAGAACTAAGCTCCCTCTTCACCACAACGGACCAGTACAACATCCGCATCACTGCAGATGCTGCTCTGATCCGTATGTCAAACTCTCGCTCCATTCTCCCCTCACTCGTGAATAAGACCCAAAGATACTTGAACTCCTCCACTTGGGGCAGGAGCCTGTCCCCAACCCAGAGAGGACAATCCACCTTTTTCTGGCTGAGGACCATGGACTCGGACTTGGAGGTGCTGATTCTCATCCCAGCTGTTTCACACTCAGCGGCAAACCGTCCCAGCAAGAACTGTAGGTCATTGCTAGATGAAGCCAACAGGACAACATCATCTGCAAACAACAGAGATGAGATCCTGTGGTCACCAAGCATGACACCCTCCATTCCCTGGCTGCACCTAGAAATCCTGTTCATAAAAATTATGAACAGGATCGGTGACAAAGGGCAGGCCTGGTGGAGTCCAACTCTTACTGGGAATGACTCCGACTGAGTGTTGGCAATACGAACCAAACTCTCACAATGGTCGTACAGAGACCGAATAGCTCGTAACAACAGTCCTGATAACCCATACTCCCCTCATGGATCGTCACCTTATCGTGGTGAGGGGTTTGCATTCCCCAGTGATCCCAGGAGCTATGTTGTCTGGGGCAATTTGCCTCTGATAGGGTCACCCAAGACAAACTGGTCCTGGGTGAAGGGCCAGACTAAGAACGATCCGACAGACTCTCATGATAAATTCTAGATCAAGGATTCAGTGTACCCCACCCAGTATGGGGTTACTGGGGCCCCACCCTGGAGCCAGGCCTGGGGGAGGGGCTCGATGGCTAGTGTCTGGTGGCCGGGTTTCCACCCATGGGACCCGGCCGGGCTCAGCCTGAAGGAGTTACATGGGTCCACCCTCGAGTGGGCTCACCACCTGCAGGAGGGATCATGGGGGTCCGGTGCTATGTGGATTAGGTGGCGGTCAAAGGTTTTGATTATTGCTTATTAATTTCAGCTGTCAGATTGAGCCTTGCTCTCTGACAGTCCTACGGCCACATCTCCTCCTCTTACCAGATATTCACCGGAGGTATCTTATCACCACATGCACACGCACGCACACACACACACACGCACACACACACACACACACACACACACACACACACACACACACACACACACACACACACACACACTGTTTCAATCAGTCCCGCACCTGCTTGCCACACGGCTGTGTCCACTTGCCTTCGTTAGGGTTTTGTGTACTATTAGCGAAGCACTGTGACCAGTCAGTGTGGCAGCTTAAAATCAACATGGACATCTTGGCTCACAGACTGTTGGTTTGTCCCCTGGACTGTACTGTGTAGTTACTCCAGAGCCATTCCGCTCCTGCACGTATGTATGTCTTGTTATTATTGCCTTTCCCTCCGCTCCTGTTCTGTCTGGAGCGTATTTGGCTTTTCCATCCCCGCCAACTAAGCTAGAAACCCCTTTTTCACTGTGACTGTTATTTGGACACTTTTGTATATTTTCTCACTGTAAATAAACACATTACTTACACTGCATTTTGGGCTCATTGCCAATTCATATGTTCGCTGCGAAATTGCGCAGCGGACATGACAGTAAGCTGCCACCAAAAGAGCCCATGGCAGAATCCATGGATCATGGCAGCTGGGGAAGATAAGACTGCAGTGACCATCATGCCTGCTGTGGAGGCTGCCACAGCAGAGTCCGCACCTGAGCGGAACCTCTTAGAGGCCGAACCTGCGGATACATCGCCCAGATCGCCAAAGTCCTGGACGGCGGTAGAGCTTGAGCTAAGACAAGTGCTCTCTTTTGTCTTTCTCTTTTCTATAATTGAGCATTTTTGCCTAGCTATAGGTGAGGAGAGCCAGCTGCAGCAAAATGCTGCACCTGAGCTCGCCTCGCCGTGCTCTGTTGCTGCCAGTAACAATGACCCTTCCTCCTCTCTGTCTGAGTCCTTTTTCAGGGTCACCGGAGAGAGTTCACCATCGCCGGACAAGTCCGGGGTTCCAGGTTCACAACTGGAGGTCACCGAGATTCCATCTGAGGTGGTCGTCGGGGGCACCCAGTCCCAGTCCAGGGTGCCTGTGATTGATTGCCTCCTTGCTTGGGTGCTCATACAGGTCGGCTGGCCCATGGCCAAGATGGCATTGGGGTCAGCAGTGGCCCAGCCGGGTCCCACCGTGGGTGCAGCAGGGGTCCAACCGGACTCCACCGTGGGTGCAGCCATGGCTCGGTCGGGGTCCACCGTGGGTGCAACATTGTCCCAAGCCAGGACCACCGCGGATGCAGCCATGGCCCAGCCCAGGTCCACCGTGGGTGCTATGGAGTCTCAGTCCCACGCCGGGACAACAGAGGATGCGACCAGACAGTTTAGGGACACCAGGGTCACCCATTCCTTTCTGGAGGCCCTGTGGGTGTCCCTCCTCCCTCTGCTGGGCATCATCGTGGTCCTGTTTTCCTCGCCACCTGTGACCGCAGGGGTTTCCCTTCCTCTGCCCGACCACCCACCTCTCAGTTTTCCAGTGGGTAGGCCACCGCCTCATTTGCCTTTCCGGTCCTGGTGGCCTAATCATGTGGGCAGGCTGCCCAAAAGACTGGGTTCCCTAGCTGGGTGGCCTGTGTGCCCTGGCAGGCCACCTGATACTGTTCTGCAGGCCGCCTGCTGGCCCTGGGATCTTGGCCGGCCTCCTGAACTTACGGTCACCTGCTGGGCCTTGGACTCTGGCCGGCCCCCTGAACTGTGGGACTCTTGGGGGTGGAGTGGGTTAGCTTTGTTTTGGGGTTGGGAAAAGTGTTGTTGTTGTGTTGTATTGTGGTGTTTACCTTTTCTTGATTGATCCCTCCTAACCTGTTTTCCCCCACCTCCCACCCTGGTTTGGTTTATTGGCCTTTTGAGTGTGTGTGTGTGTGGGGGGGGGCAGGTTGTATTTTCTGTTTTTGATGGTACGGTGGGTGTCTGGTATCCACCCCTTGAGGGGGGAAACTGTCATGTTCGGGGTCTTTCACAAATGTATAATAAAGTCTCAAATGTACAAGAAAAGTGAATTTTACAAGAGGAAATTACAGATTTGAGGAAAATGGTTTCAAATTTAGATAAATTTACCGAAAAAAAAATAGAAAACTATAAGAAACTTTTTATAGATTTTTAAGAAAACCGTCAAACTTTCCAGACTGAAGTCATTACTCAAGTTTTAAAGTGGGTGCTTTCCGCATCCTTAACTCTACTAGAAATGTTGGTTTACTGATGTGTGTGTGTAATGAAATGTGTAGATATAAAAAGAGGTTCCTACTCACACATGTGATGATTTAAAACAAAACAAACCACAATAGTGGATGTGCAATGTTTTTTTTTTTAATGTTATCAATTTTTTTTTTTTGGGGGGGGGGGTTGTGCACTGAAGTGTTTGACAGTTCATTGTTTATTCAGCTAAATGCACTTTGTGATATGTCAAGGTCAGTTATGAGCAGAATGTAATATTTTGTAATTTATTTCAAAAGGGAAGCAAATAATACTACTAACAGTGCACATTGAGATTTTATGCACTTTGAGATGTGCCTGAGTAAAATGCAACCAAAATGGTTACTTACAGAATTTTATTTTTTTTCATTCTATTTATTTAAATGTTGTTCAAGAAAAAAAAAAAAATTTTCTACTACTTCAGTTCTGCTCAACCCCCAGCACTGTTATTGTTTTTATACACTTTTGATGAGCCTTTGTCATGTGCCAAGCGCACATTTAAAATCAAGACAGTGAAGAAAAAAAATGCATACTTTTTGTCATACTGATCTGCATTGGGTTGAAATTTGTCATATTCAGTGGATCACTGAACATGTGCAGCCCCGTTACATGTCTTGATTTCAAATTGTGGCCCAACTGACTTTGTAATTTAATAGCCCTGTCATAAAGTTGTAACTTTTTTTTGTATTCTTTTTCTTTTAAATCTGCCACTTTGTCTTGTATGTTCGTAACTTTTTTCCTCATGAGTTTGCTATTTTGTTCTTCTTAAATTCACCACTTTTTTGTCATAAATGTGCAACTTTTTTCTTGTAAAATTGCAGCTTTTTTTAAAAAAAAAAAATCAACTTTTTTCTTGTAAATTTGCAACTTTTTTCTTTTAAATTTAAAACTTTTTTGTCATAAAGTTAAAATTTTTTTATGATAATTTTGTAACTTTTTTCTTGTATGTTTGCAGTTTTTTTTATTGTATATCTGAAACTTTTTTCTTTTAAATATGCAACTCATATTCTTGTAAATTTGCAACTTTTTTCTCATACATCAAAAAAAAATTCTCATCAAGTTTTTCATAAAGTTCTCATAAACTTTTTCTACTTTTTCTTCAAGAAGGAGCAGCGGAAGCTGGAGCTCCTGAGGAGACGCAGGTCTCTCGGAGTGCAGGGGGCATGCCTGAAGACCTTCTGCAACTCTGTGGTGGCATCAGACATTATGTATGGAGTGGTCTGCTGGGGCAGTGGCATCACAGCAGCTGACAGGAAGAGACTGAACAGAACTCTGAAAAGATCAAAAATGCCAGCCCTGTTCTGGGGTGCCGCCTCGACCCAGTGGAGGAGATAGGAGAGTGGAGGATGGTGGCTAAGCTGTTATCTCTGCTGGGGTCCGAGTCCCACTCCATGAGGGACACGCTGAACGCACTGAGGAGCTCATTTAGTGGTAGGCTGTGCCATCCTAGGTGCTCGAGGGAGAGATTCCACAGGTCCTTCCTCCTGCGGCTGTCAGACTTTACAACCTAATGTGTGGTCCTCAGAGAGGCTGTACTAAAACACCACTACCTTGCACAGTAGGGATCGTCCCCTCCAATACACAACTTGTATAATTACAAATATTATTGAAGGTGGCAACAACACTATTCATTAAACTGTGAAATATACTGTCTAGATTTATATTTATATATTGCTGGGTAATTTATTTAACTAACTGTAATGCTGTAAATACCATTTAACTGCAATGCTCCTGCGCTGTGTACAGTGGTGTGAAAAAGTGTTTGCCCCCTTCCTGAGTTCTCATTTTTTTGTATGTTTGTCACACTTAAATGTTTCAGATCATCAAAAAATTTAAATATTAGACAAAGACGACACAAGTAAACACAAAATGCAGTTTTTAAATTAAGATGTTGTGGGACCACATGTGTATCACTTTAAGCTTCACATCTCAGAGAGAACAAAGAGCTGGGCCTCCTGTGAGATAACAGGAGGATGTGAAAAGTTAGTCTTTGGTATACAAGAGACGACCTTGGGGGATTTCCTGGTCTCCCAGAGACTATGAGCAGGATGTTATAGGATTTAAGGAAAGATGTATTGTTGCTTGTGATTAAATGCAATATGACTCTTTCTGCTTTGCTGATGTTGGAAGATGTGAATAAACCTGACTTGTGAGATAAACTCTGCCTCGTCATTTTCACATTTCCACACTGGTGACCCTAAGACGTATCATGGATGAAAGAAATTCCCCCGGGCCAGCCGAGTCAGGAGCTCCCAGCCAAGCATATGCTGCTACCGTCCAGCTACCCAACTTTTGGCAGGACAACCCGTGCTCCTGGTTCCACTTGGTCGAAGCACAGTTCGCCCTCCGGGGGATAATGGTAGATGACACGAAGTTCTACCATGTGATCGCAAAGCTCGACAACCGCACGGCTCGGCATGTGCAGAGCCTATTAGAGCGGCCACCTGCCAACGACAAATACGGCGGGTTGAAGGCTGCGCTTATCCAGCGTTTCACCCTCTCAGTCGAGGAGAGAGCGGAGAGGCTCCTGGCTCTGAACGACTTGGGAGATGGCACGCCCATTGACCTGATGGAGAACATGCTGAGGTTGAGAGACTCAGATGGCGATGACTTCCTCTTCACCCACATTTTCCTCAGGACCCTACCGTCGGCCACGAGAGCGACCCTGGCCAGTTTGCCGTTGTTGGACCAGCCGGACTTCCGCGCGCTGGCTCAGGAGGCGCACCGGATTCTCAACGCCAGCAAACAGCGCGCGGCCACCGCGGCAGCGACGGAGTTCGGCGCGATGGCCGGAGATGGCAAGGGGCCAGAGACGGCGGTAGCAGACCCACCGACGACGGCGGCGGTGGGGGCCAAGGATCGCGGAGGAGACACCCTCTGTTTCTACCATCGCCGCTTAGCAGAGAAGGCACGCAAATGTATACCACCATGCCAGTTCAAGCGCTCGGGAAACGCCAAGACTGGGGGTCGGTAGCAGCTGCAGCCCTCGGGGAAGAGAACAAGCTGCTCTACTTGAAGGATGCGTGCTCGGGGAGGCAATTCCTCGTGGACACAGGCTCCCAAGTGAGTTTCATCACGCCTTCCTCCGCTGACCGGCTGGTGGGTCCCAGAGGTCACGGGGCGTCAGCAGCGAATGGCTCGGAGATTAAGACCTTTGGTGAGAGGGCTCTGCTCCTGTCCCTACACGGCCATACATTTGAGTGGACTTTTGTCATAGTTGCAGTGAATTTCAATATGTTGGGGGCTGATTTTCTGTGCTCACATGGTTTGTTGGTTGATCTTGCTAACAGGTGCCTGGTTAATGCACTTTCTTTTTATTCTATTCCCTGTGCAGCCCGAGTGACCCCGCCCACAGCACAAGCCAATGTCACAACGGCAAGCGGTAAGTTCCACACACTGCTCACTCAGTTCCCAGCACTCACGGTTCCCACATTTTCAGCAGCCGTCGCTAAACACGGAGTGGAACATTTTATTACTACAACCGGACTACCCGTTTTTGCAAAAGCTCGGCGCTTGGATTCAGCTAAACTGACCATAGCGCGTGAGGGGTTCGCCAACCTGGAAAGGCTGGGCATCATCAGGCGTTCGAACAGCCCATGGGCTTCCCCGCTTCACATGGTCCCGAAAGCTGACGGCTCATGGCGACCTTGTGGAGATTTCCGCAGGTTGAACAATGCCACAGCACACGACCGCTACCCAATC
Organism: Pholidichthys leucotaenia; assembly: GCA_020510985.1. Lineage (NCBI taxonomy): Eukaryota > Metazoa > Chordata > Actinopteri > Cichliformes > Pholidichthyidae > Pholidichthys > Pholidichthys leucotaenia. Next base: position 328,656,787 of record CM035845.1, read on the forward strand.
CCGCATATCCAAGATTCTTCCGTTCATTTGGCGGGGGCGCGCGTTTTTTTCTAAGATAGACTTGGTCCGCGGTTACCACCAAGTCCCAGTGCGCGCTGAGGACATACCCAAAACAGCGGTAATAACTCCGTTCGGTCTATTTGAGTTTTTGTGCATGCCATTTGGGCTTAAAGGCGCTGCGCAGACGTTCCAACGCATGATGGACGTGGTGTTGCGCGATCTCCCCTTCGTATTCATCTACCTGGATGACATCTTAGTCGCCAGCGCGTCCGAAGACGAACACGAAAACCACCTCATGGCAGTTTTCCGGAGGTTGGAAGAGCACGGTTTAATAATCAACCCAGCGAAGTGTCAGTTCGGAGTGACACAGATTGATTTTTTTGGGGCATCGCGTCTCTCCAGAAGGAGCGGTTCCACTGCCTGACAAAGTGCGCACGGTAGCAAATTTTCCCTGCCACAAACAGTCAAGGCGTTACAGGAGTTTTTGGGAATGGTGAATTTTTATAACCGTTTCCTCCCCCGTGCAGCGCAGCTCATGCAACCATTGTATGCCGCACTCAAAAAGTAAAAACCCACAAATAAGATCGAATGGTCCCCGGAGCGAGAGCGAGCATTTTCGGAGGTCAAAACAGCCCTGGCAAACGCTACGTTGTTAGCACATCCAGACCCAACGGCCCACATAGCGCTCACTACTGACGCGTCAGATGTGGCCATAGGGGCGGTCGTGGAGCAGCATGTAGCTGGGGCTTGGCAGCCGCTCGCCTTTTTCAGTAGGACTTTGCGCGATAGTGAACGGAAATACAGCGCATTCGACAGGGAGTTGTTAGCTCTCCACTTGGCCATTCGCCACTTCCAGTTCTGGCTGGAGGGACGCCGTTTCACCGCGTTCGTTGACCACAAGCCACTGACATTCACGATGGCCAAGGTTTCAAAACCGTGGTCAGGCCGGCAGCAAAGACAGCTGGCCGCTATCTCAGAGTTTACTACCGATATTCAGCATGTGGCGGGTAAACTGAATGTAGTGGCAGACTGTCTCTCGCGCGCAGTGGCGGCCCCAGTCCACGTAGGGATAGATTATGCAGCCATGGCCGCGGATCAGGTTAGCGACGCGAACGTGCGCGCGCTCCAGTCTGGACCAACAGGGTTAAGGCTGGAGAACAGGGTGCTGCAAGACGGTATGCCCCCCCTAATCTGCGATGTCTCCACTGGGCGACCGCGTCCTGTGGTACTGACCGCGTGGCCCCGCCGCGTTTTTGACTCGATTCATTCTCTGGCGCACCTGGGGGTGCGCGCGTCGGTCAAAATGGTAGGAGAGAAATTTGTATGGCCGAGCCTGCGCAAACAAGTTAAGGAGTGGGCAGCAGCCTGCATGGCCTGTCAACGAGCCAAGGTACACAAACACACGAGAGCTCCCTTGGAGCCGTTTCACATCCCGGCTAAGAGGTTCGATCACGTTCATGTGGACCTCATAGGTCCCCTCCCGCCGTCACAGGGGTGCACACACCTTCTGACAATGGTGGACCACACCACGCGCTGGCCGGAAGTGGTCCCACTGGCATCAACCACAGCCGAGGAGGTGGCGCGCGCGTTTTTAACAGCATGGGTAGCGCGCTTTGGAGTCCCGTCGGACATTACATCCGACAGAGGTCCTCAATTTGTTTCCGAACTTTGGTCAGCAATGGCCCGCAGCCTGGGGGTAGCGATCCACCGCACAACTGCGTACAATCCACAGGCTAATGGGTTATGCGAACATTTTCATAGGTCATTGAAAGCGGCTCTCAGAGCGTCGCTGATGGATGCAAATTGGGTGGACAGGCTACCGTGGGTTTTATTGGGGTTGCGTTCTGCACCAAAGAGGACTTAGAAGCCTCCCCGGCTGAGCTAGTTTTTGCGCAACCACTTCGGCTGCCCGGGGAGTTTCTCCCAGATAATTCTGCGCCAGATAGCTTCCCGTCTCAGCGGTTGCAGCGTGGCACGGAATCGGGCACGCTGCCTGGCCCCGTTCACCACAGTTTTCCGCGCGTTTTTGTGCCTAAGGCTTTGAAAGACGCGGAATTTGTTTTTGTCAGACACGATGCCCATCACCCACCGCTGCGACCACCTTATGATGGACCATTTAGAATGCTGGAAACAGGGGACAAGCATTTTTTGCTAGATTTGGGGGGCAGGAAGGAAAAGATTGGCATAAACAGGCTCAAACCCGCCTTTGTGGTGGCGGACGAGGACGTGCTGTTGGCCAGGGCTCCTCGGCGCGGCAGACCCCCCCGGGGACATTCCCCAGAACACTCACAGAGAGTGACAAACAGTTCTCACCCCAAGACAGCAGCGCCCCAGCGGGATGGCGCCGCAGAAGTGGCGAAGCCCGCTTACAGCAGATACGGGAGGAGACTGAGGCCCAAGCAGCACGTGGGTTAATGTGTAATGATTTTATCATGATATGCAGACTGTATTCTGTTGTTCCATCTTAGATGTTTGGGGGGGGGGGTCATGTGGGACCACATGTGTATCATTTTAAGCTTCACATTTCATAGAGAACATAGAGCTGGGCCTCCTGTGAGATAACAGGAGGATGTGGAAAGTTAGTCTTTGGTATGCAAGAGACGACCTTGGGGGATTTCCTGGTCTCCCAGAGACTATGAGCAGGATGTTATAGGATTTAAGGAAAGATGTATTGTTGCTTGTGATTAAATGCAATATGACTCTTTCTGCTTTGCTGATGTTGGAAGATGTGAATAAACCTGACTTGTGAGATAAACTCTGCCTCGTCATTTTCACATTTCCACAATGTTTATTATTAAGGGTAAAAATAAAATCCAAACCTACATGGCAATGTGTGAAAAAGTGACCCCCCCCCCCGTTACAGATAAATTAACTGTTTTATCACATCTTGTGGAGAGTTGAGTTCAATTTCTCTAGCCACATCCAGGTTTGATTACTGCCACACCTGTTCTCAATCAAGAAATCACTTAAATAGGACCTGCCTAACAAAGTGAAGTAGACCAAAACATCCTCAAAAGTTAGACATAATGCTGCAATCCAAAGAAATTCTGGAACAAATGAGAAACAAAATAACTGAGCTCTATCAGTATGGAAAAGGTTATAAAGCCATTTCTAAAGCTCTGGGACCCCAGTGAAGCACAGTGAGAGCCAATATCCACAAATGACAAAAACATGGAACAGTGGTGAACCTTTCCAGGAGTGGCCGGTTGACCAAAATTACCCTTAGAGTGCAGCGACGACTCATCCAAGAGGTCACAAAAGACCCCACAACAACATCCAAAGAACTGCAGGCCTCACTTGCCTCAGTTAAGGTCAGAGTTCATGAGTCCACCATAAGAAAGAGACTGGGCAAAAATGGCCTGCATGGCAGAGTTCCATGATGAAAACCACTGCTGAGCAAAAAGAACATAAAGGCTCGTCTCAGTTTTTCAAGAAAACATCTTGATGATCCCCAAGACTTTTGGGAAAATACTCTGTTGACTGACGAGACAAAAGCTGAACTTTTTGGAAGGTGTGTGTCCCATTACATCCGGCGTAAAAGTAACAAAGCATTTCAGAAAAGGAAGATCATATCAACAGTAAAATATGGTGGTGGTAGTGTGATGGTTTGGGGCTGTTCTGCTGCTTCAGGACCTGGAAAACTTGCTGTGGTAAATGGAACCATGAATTCTGCTGTCTACCAAAAAATCCTGAAGGAGAATGTCCGGACATCTGTTCGTGACCTCAAGCTGAAACGTACTTAGGTTCTGCAGCAGGACAATGATCCAAAACACACCAGCAAGTCCACCTCTGAATGGCTTAAAACAAAACAAAATGAAGACTTTGGAGTGGCCTAGTCGAAGTCCTGACCTGAATCCGATTGAGATGCTGTGGCATGACCTTAAAAAGGTGGTTCATGCTTGAAAACCCTCCAATGTGGCTGAATTACAACAATTCTGCAAAGATGAGTGGGCCAAAATTCCTCCACAGTGCTGTAAAAGACTCATTGCCAGTTATCATAAACGCTTGATTGTGGTTGTTGCTGCTGAGGGTGGCCCAACCAGTTATTAGGTTTAGGAGAGCAATCACTTTTTCACACAGGGCCATGTAGGTTTGGATTTTTTTTCCCCTTTATAATAAACACCTTCATTAAAAGACTGCATTTTGTGTTTACTTGTGTTATCTTTGTTTAATATTTAAATTTGTTTGATAACACTGGTCAACACCAAATTTATTGTCTAAGGGTTTTTTTTTAGCTGATTTAGGACAATTTTGATGTGCTGAATCCAAAAATCACATTGGTTTTGCTCAATCAGGTCAACTTTTTGAACTATGGCCACATGTTTTCTTACGTTTTTGTTTACATGTACGGGTATTTTCGCTTTATATAATGCAAAATTCTTTTTTATTTCTTGAAATTCTCTGAATTTTGAACAATGATGATGTAACATTCAATTTACATGTGCTTACCTTTATCAGTGTCTACTATTCAATTTACAGTACACCTGTACAACTGCTGTACAACTGCTTATAACTTAACCCTCCTGTTATGTTCATTTGTCAGGAACAACAATGGTGTTCCCGGGTCAATTTGACCCGGTGCTTGTTTAATTATCCAAAAGATGTTCGAAACCAAAAAAATCCTAACAAACATTGTTAATATTTCATTACTAATTCCATTACTAACTATTCTATCAATATTTAGTGCATTGGTGTTCCTTACCTCTAATAGGTAATGGTATGGCTGTGTTGTGGTACATTTATATGTTGGCCACTGCATATGTGATTTAACCTCACGATGAAGGAGCCTATAGGTGTGAACAGAAGACTCCCTGATCTCAGAGGCTCGAGACATCTGAGGCTCGAGAGGAGAGAGGGGGGAGTAATGTAAATAAAAGGTTGATTAATGTGAACAAAAGGTTTATGGTGGAGATGTGTGACTTCCCCTGCGAGGGAGTTTGTTTGATGTGAAAATGTTTAAAGGTGAGCACTTTGCTGTGTTCCAATCTCTTGTTTTCTCTGCTCAGGGATGAGAGCAGACTGTGGGAATGTTGCTTGAAATAAACTTGGATTAAATGCAACTCAGTTTCGTTATTCAAGGCTCCCCACATTGGTGACTAACGACGTTGAGAATGACCGGAGAAGGTCTCAGGGTCCCGGACTCACGAAGTCCAGAGCTGGCGAACGCTGTGGCCGTCAAGCTGCCGGATTTCTGGCAGGATAATCCACGGTCGTGGTTTCTGCAAGCGGAGTCGCAGTTTGCCCTCGCAGGAGTAATGGTGGATGACACTAAATTCCACCATGTCATCGCTAAACTGGATAACACCACAGCTCGGTGTGTGCAGAGTTTGGTGGAGCAGCCACCCGCGACCGGCAGGTACGACAAGCTGAAATCCACCCTCATTAAGTTTTTCACCCCCTCGGCCGAAGTGAGGGCGAGGAGGCTCCTGTCTTTGCTAGACCAGGGAGGACACAGGCCGAGTGCCCTGATGGAGGAGATGATACAGCTGAGAGGGTTGGACAAGGATGATTTCCTTTTCCAGTTCATCTTCCTCTCCACCCTCCCGACGCATGCGAGAAGCACGCTGGCTGGCAAGAAATGTCACACCCTGGAGGAGTTCCGGGAGCTGGCCCAGGAAGCAGATGGGATTCTGGACGCCTGCAGCGGGCAAGCAGCGGGGGGCCAGAGGCGGCAGACCCAGGCTGGCCGACAACGGCGGCAGCACGGCCGCGACGAGGTGGAGCCATTGGGCCGGTGGCAGAGGCGCGGCCCCGGCACAGCGGAGGAGAGGATCTCTGCTTTTACCATCGGAGGTTCGCTGAGAGGGCATGCAGGTGTGTGTCACCCTGCACCTTCAGGAGTTCGGGAAACGGCAAGACCGAGGGTCGCTAGCAGCTTCGACTCTCGGTGAAGGCAACAAGCTGCTCTACATCGCAGATGCGCGCTCCGGACGAGAGTTCCTCATAGACACCGGAGCCCAAGTGAGCTTCATCACCCCAACATACGCGGACCGGGTGGCTGGACCCCACGGTAGCGGAGCTACGGCGGCAAATGGCTCGAGCATCAACACCTACGGGAAAAGGACCTTGCCTTTATGCTTACATGGCCGCACATATGAATGGACTTTTGTAATAGCGGCGGTGAGTTTCAACATGTTGGGCGCGGATTTTTTGTGTTCACACAATCTGTTAGTTGATCTTGCTAATAGACGGCTGGTAAATGCACTCTCTTTTTACTCTCTCCCCTGTTCAGCTCGAGTGTCCCCGCCACCAGCACAGACCCATGTCGCTACAGCAGGTGGTAAGTTTCACACACTCCTCACCCAATTTCCAGCGCTCACTGTGCCCACTTTTTCAGCGGCAGTCGCGAAGCACGGAGTGAAACATTTTATACCTACATCTGGTCCTCCCGTGTTTGCAAAAGCTCGGCGCTTGGATGCAGTTAAGCTCGCCATTGCGCGCGAGGAGTTTGCCAGCCTAGAGAGGCTGGGCATCGTTCGTAGGTCAAAAAGCCCGTGGGCTTCGCCGCTGCACATGGTACCGAAAGCCGACGGCTCCTGGAGACCGTGCGGTGATTACCGCAGGCTAAACAATGCTACGGCGCACGATCGTTATCCCATCCCGCACATTCAAGATTTTTCGGTGCACCTGGCGGGGGCGCGCATTTTTTCAAAGATTGATCTGGTTCGCGGCTATCATCAAGTCCCAGTCCAGCCGGAGGACATTCCTAAAACAGCGGTAATAACCCCGTTCGGACTTTTCGAGTTTTTACGCATGCCTCTTGGTCTCAAAGGGGCGGCGCAAACGTTTCAGCGGATGATGGATGCCGTGTTACGTGATCTCCCTTTCGTGTTTGTGTACCTCGACGACATTTTGGTTGCGAGTACTTCAGAGGACGAACACGAAAAGCACCTCACAGCAGTTTTTAGGAGGATGGGAGAGCACGGCTTAATAGTTAACCCAACCAAGTGCCAGTTCGGCGTCGAGCGGATCGATTTTTTGGGTCACCGCGTCTCCCCAGAGGGAGCGGTTCCGTTACCAGATAAAGTACGCGCGGTAGCGGATTTCCCCCGGCCACAAACGGTCAAATCACTACAGGAATTCTTGGGGATGGGGAATTTTTACAACCGATTCCTGCCCCACGCAGCTCAAATCATGCAACCGTTATATGCCACGCTCAAAAAGCAAAAACCGACCCAGGCGGTTGAATGGTCCCCGGAGCGGGAGCGCGCGTTCACAGAGGTTAAGAAAGCCTTGGCTGACGCTGCGCTCCTGGCCCACCCAGACCCGGCAGCACGTATCGCGCTGACGACAGACGCTTCAGATTTAGCCATAGGGGCCGTTATTGAGCAACAGGTCGCCGGAGTTTGGCAGCCTTTGGCTTTCTTTAGCAAATCCTTAAGCGCGGCCGAGCGCAAATACAACACGTTCGACAGAGAACTGTTGGCGCTGCATTTGGCTGTTCGTCATTTCCAGTTCTGGCTGGAAGGACGGTGCTTCACCGCTTATGTAGACCACAAGCCGCTCACATACGCCATGGCTAAAATTTCAGACCCGTGGTCTGGCAGGCAGCAGAGGCAGCTGGCCGCGATCTCGGAATTTACCACTGACATTAGGCACGTTGCGGGCAAATTCAATGTTGTAGCAGACTGTCTCTCGCGCGCATTCACAACTCCACCACGCGCAGAGGCAGAACGGGCCACCGTGACCGCGCCGCAGGAGAGCGGCACGGTGGCGCGCGCAGCCCCGGTGCACGTGGGTATAGATTATGCAGCCATGGCAGCGGACCAGGGGGCGGACGCAGACCTGTGCGCACTCCAGTCTGGACCAACAGGGTTAAGGCTGGAGCGCAAGTGTTTACAAACCGGTATGCCCCCCCTGATCTGCGACGTGTCGACGGGGCGCCCGCGTCCGGTGGTTCCGGCCACGTGGCGCCGCCGTGTTTTTGACTCGGTCCACTCGCTGGCGCACCCAGGGGTGCGCGCGTCGGTGAAAATGGTGGCAGAAAAGTTTGTTTGGCCGGGCCTACACAAGCACTTGAAGGAATGGGCGAAAGCCTGCATTTCCTGTCAACGGGCCAAAATTCACAAGCACACAAGAGCCCCGTTAGAACCGTTTCGCATTCCAGCCAGAAGGTTCGACCATATACACGTCGACCTTGTGGGCCCCCTACCGGCATCGCAGGGGTTCACGCATCTTTTGACAATGGTGGACCGAACCACACGTTGGCCGGAAGTGGTCCCGCTTGCGACGACCACGGCCGCGGAGGTGGCTCGTGTTTTTTTAACGGCTTGGGTGGCGCGCTTCGGGGTTCCGTTGGACATTACGTCCGATAGGGGACCTCAATTCATCTCTGAGCTGTGGTCAGCGATGGCCAACGGCTTAGGAGCCAAAATTCACCGCACTACGGCTTACCACCCACAGGCTAATGGTTTATGCGAGCGTTTTCATAGGTCTTTGAAGGCAGCACTCAGAGCGTCGCTCACGGATGCAGATTGGGTAAATAAACTGCCATGGGTTTTATTAGGGTTGCGTTCTGCGCCCAAAGAGGACTTAGACGCCTCTCCAGCGGAGCTGGTATTCGCACAAACTCTTAGGCTGCCAGGCGAGTTTTTACCAGAGCACCCGGAGCCTCCACCTCTCTCTGCTCTGGGACCGTTAGTTGGCACGGGAGCAGACACGCTTCCGGGTCCGGTTCATCACGCTTTTCCACGAGTTTTCGTCCCCAAGGCTTTGAAAAATGCCAACTTCGTTTTTGTCAGGCGCGAAGCCCTTAAAGCGACGCTCAAACCACCTTACGAAGGGCCATTTTGAGTGCTGGAGGCAGGTGATAAGCAATTTGTGCTAGATTTTGGAGACAGAAAAGAGACTGTCAGTATTGACAGACTAAAACCTGCTTTTGTCATGAAGGACGAGTCTGTGCCGGTCGCGGTGGCCCCTCGACGAGGCAGGCCCCCACAAAGGGCAAATAATCACTCTCTCCCTCAGTCAACAGAGCCGCAGCAGAAAGGCGCCGCAGGCAAGGCGGGGCCAACTCACAGCAGATTTGGCAGACGGTTGAAGCCCAGGCGGCGCACAGACTGAATGTTGATGTTGATTATACAGTAGTCAGTAAGATGTTATTGAATTTTAGGGAATAGTCAGTTCTTCATCGTTGGGGGGGGGGGGGTTATATGGCTGTGTTGTGGTACATTTATATGTTGGACACTGCATATGTGATTTAACCTCACGATGAAGGAGCCTATAGGTGTGAACAGAAGACTCCCTGATCTCAGAGGCTCGAGACATCTGAGGCTCGAGAGGAGAGAGGGGGGAGTAATGTAAATAAAAGGTTGATTATCCATCCATCCATCCATCCATCTTCTACCGCTTTTCCGGAGGTCCGGGTCGCGGAGGCAGCAGTTCAAGCAGAGAAGCCCAGACTTCCCTCTCCCCAGCCACCTGCTCCAGCTCTTCAGAGGGGATACCAAGGCGTTCCCAGACTAGCTGGGAGACATAGTCTCTCCACCGAGTCCTGGGTCTGCCCCGGGGTCTCCTCCCAGTGGGACGTGCCTGAAACACCTCAAGTGGGAGACGTCCACTAAAACCACTAAAAAAACCACTAAAAGGTTGATTAATGTGAACAAAAGGTTTATGGTGGAGATGTGTGACTTCCCCTGCGAGGGAGTTTGTTTGATGTGAGAATGTTTAAAGGTGAGCACTTTGCTGTGTTCCAATCTCTTGTTTTCTCTGCTCAGGGATGAGAGCAGACTGTGGGAATGTTACTTGAAATAAACTTGGATTAAATGCAACTCAGTTTCGTTATTCAAGGCTCCCCACAAATGGTTCAATTCGGATAATTCACTCGTTTTTCATAAAAAAAAAAACATGTTCAAACTTTTTTTTAATGTTTCACCACTTTATTACTTTTGAAAGACCAACATATAAAACATAACATTGAAACATAACATTTAAATTTTGTTTTACATACATGCACTGTTTGTGAACCACTAATGAACAAAATTACACAATATGAACAAGGTGTGTGTGTCTGTCTGTCTTTACGTCGACACAGCACATGAGTGACATGTCATCACACTGTGCTTTGTGCAAATGAATTTTCCACATTTCGCACAGGTCATGCTTGTCTTGACATCATCAGATGGCCTGCAGACCTGGCACCTCTTCCTCTTTCTTTTCCCCTCAGCAGCAACCTAGAACCAAGATGACCATGATTACTTTACTATGCTGTCTTTTTGCTGATCCCAAGACACACACAACACACTCTCATACACTTATATATACACACAAACACTTACTTACCTTACGCACTGGTGTACTTGGTGCAGTCCTCTCCTGGATCTCCCTCACCGTGGCTGCAGTGGCTGGGGTCCTTGGCAGGTGCTCCCTCCGTTGGATGTGCGGTGTCACAAGCGCCTTCCCCAGCTCCTCGAGAAAGATGCGCCTCTTGTACAGCTTTGACACATTCCAGTCAGGCAAGATCTCAGTCCAAATGACAAATACGTTGTAGGCTGATACATCGATCATGTTATAAAAGATAACCAATGGCCAGCGCGCAGTCATTCGTTTGGTGCTGTAGGACCCTGTTATTTTGTTAAGTTGTCTACCCCCCCTTTTGTCACAATTGTGCCAAATTGTCACAGGTTATGTTGTGCCCCTTGAGACCCTGTGCCATGTCAAGCACGACCCTTGTGCCCTGATTCTTCTCCGGGGCTCCTCCAACCGGCTTTCCAGTGTAAACCTGCATGTTCAATGCATAGCTGGTGTTTGCATTACATGCTGCCCAGATTTTTATTCCATATTTAGCTGGTTTGGAAGGCATATATTGCCTAAATGGGCAGCGACCTCTGAATGCCACCAGCCTTTCATCTACTGTGATATTAGGGCCTGGTTATAGAGTAGTGGAAGTTGCTCTACCCACTTGTCCCACACTGTCCTAATAACTGCCAGCTTGTCTCTCTCCCATCTACCAGCCCTTCTCTCTCGATTATCAAATCGGATTACTCTGGAGAAAATGCGAAAAGTCTCCAGAGACATTGTGGCTCGAAATATCGGCCTCCCTGTCTCTGCATCCCACAGACTGGCTGTTGATTCATCCTTCGATTTATAGACCCCAGCCAGGATGAGGAGCCCCAAATACGCATCTAAATGTGTTTTGTCCAGCTCCTTCCACTTCTCCCCAAAAACACGCCTCCCTTCTAGATTAGTCATTTCCAGAATGATTTTCTGTATAGAATCTGGCATGACCAGCTCAAAAGCTGACTTGATGTCAGTCACACGAGTCACTGCCATCCTAGTGGGCCCTGGCACTGTCTTTATTATGTTTTCTGCAGACAGTTTTGCCTGACGCACATTTGGGGATGAAGACCAATGTATTTCCCCATTTTTTGACATAAATGTCTTGCTTGGAGGAAGAGGAATAGCTATTCCCTCATCTGGTTCAAAATCAGAATCATTAGAATCAGAATTTAGCTCAAGATAGTCTTCATCTTCAGACACATCCTCCTCTATTTCACTGTTATGATCAAAGATGGCTTCCAGAGCCTCCTGGACTGTCATCCTTTTGCTTCTGCTGCTCATTTTGTAAAGGTCTGCCTGACAGTGTAATGTTGGTAGGACTCCCATGCAGAGAAGCTTTTATATGTTTTGCTCCTCCCCTGTTGAGTCTCCACTGAATATGGGTGGAGTTTTCTCACGAGAACATAAATGGTTCCCGTCAAAAGTCATAACACCTGCACCTGTGTGTGTGTGTGTGTGTGTGTGTGTGTGTGTGTGTGTGTGTGTGTGTGTGTGAAATATGTTGCAATAAGGTGCAAAGAAAGAAATAGTCTGACATTTCTGACACCCTTTTACCTCCAGTTTGACTGCTGGGTCACATTGACCCAAACAGTATCTATGTGATATAAACATGCAGGGGGTGATTGCAAATATGTGAGATGAACCATTTTCATATTATATGTTGATTACACTAATTAAGGCAAGCAGAAGAAGTTTCATACTGAAAAAATACTTTTAACTATTTTTCCTAGATGTTCAAACTTTAAAACGGGTCAATTTGACCCGTAACATAACAAGAGGGTTAACATAAAAACCTGACGTGATCGAGAGAAACTGATGTCATTTTCGGATTCAGCGGTGCAAAATTGTCTTAAATCAGTTGAAAAAAACACAGACAACTTACAAAAAAATTATGTTGTGTAATCTGAAACATTTAAGTGTGACAAACATACAAAAAAAATGAGAAATCAGGAAGGGAGCAAACACTTTTTCACACCACTGTATAAGTGTTTATTTGAAAAGGACATTACATACTGATGAACATTAATACAAATGTAAGTATGCCAGATTTGGCAATACTGCTAATACAATATACTGTGTATATACGTATGTATATTTATTGTTTTGCTATCCAGTTTCTTATCTTATTATCTTTTTTACTATTGCTGTCACTGCTGCTATCCCTTTGCTGCTGCAATCCTGTAATTTCCCCATTGTAGGACTAATAAAGGTTTGTCTTATCTTTTTTATAGTAAATTTGCATCTTTTTTTCACTGAAATTTTTCAGTTTTTCTTGTAAAATTGCAACTTTTTTTCTTTTAAATCTTCCACCTTTTTATTATAGGTCTGCAACTTGTTTTTAGCATAAATTTGCAACTTTTTTCTTGTAAATTTTCAGCTTTTTTCTCATACATTTAAAACTTTTTTCATACATTTTCAGTGTTTTTATTGTAAATTTGCAACTTTTTCTCATAAATTTAAAACTTTTTTGTGGCAGATCTGTAAGTTTTTTTCTTTTTAAATCTGTTTTCTTTTTTCCCTTTCCCCCTTTCCCCTTTTTTCCATTTTTTCATTTTCCCCTTTCTTCCTTTTTTTCTTTCTTCTTTCCCCCCTTTAGTCTTCATTTTCCCTTTTCCCCTTTTCCCCTTATTCCTTTTTCTTTTTACTTTTTCCCTTCCCCCTTTCTTCCTTTTTCTTTTTCCCTTTCCTTTCTTCTTTTTTCAACTTTTTTTCCTTTTTCTTTTTCCCATTTTTTCCTTTTCTTCTTTCTTCAGTTTTTTCCTCTTTTTTTTTTGCTCTAATAGTTCATCCCAGTGTTGTATTCAAGACCACACCAGGAACAGAATAAGTCAATAGTGCACAAAGACCTGGGGCCCTATTTTGATGGTTGCGGATTTTTCTGACAGACTTTTCACCATACGCCAGTATTTTTTAGTTTCTGTTAGTGCATTGTCTATTTCATACACTTTGCGTCACACCATCTAATTTCCAGTAGACAGTGTGCCTGCTGTGCGCTAAGAGGAGGAGGCTCATTTCAAAGAAGTGTGGCGGCGCGCAGTTTCAGGCACATCACTATTATGATGCATGTTATGCCAATGCGCTTTAGATCAGGAAAATAGAGGTCTGTCTTCAGAAGCACGTTGTTTAATGATATTTCAGTGGTGTACATACACTAAATATTTTTTTTATTTCATCCACATTCTCATTTTAATTGTGGAGTTACCATTGGAGTCTACACACCGTGATCCAAATTATTATGCAAATGATATTTGTCTCTGATTTTCCTAAATAGTTGATGCAAATGGCAGTCAGTATACAGTAATTTCAAGTCATCAACCATTAGAGCATAATTAAAATTTAATTGAACAAACCTCCCAATGATAACTATTTTTTTTAAATAAAAAACTCAAAATGCACTGTTCCAAATTATTATGCACAACAGAGTTTCAAAACATTTTATTGGTTGCAAAGAACTGAAAATGGTCATTTGCTGAATTTGCAGCATTAGGAGGTCGTATTTACTGAAATCAAAAGCTATTTCAATTAAAAACATCTTAACAGGCCAAGTTACATGTTAACATAGGACCCCTTCTTTGATATAACCTTCACAATTCTTGCATCCATTGAACTTGTGAGTTTTTGGAGAGTTTCTGCTTGAATTTCTTTGCAAGGTGTAAGAATAGTCTTCCACAGCTGCTGTTTTGATGTGAATTACCTCCCACCCTCATAGATCTTTTTGCTTGAGGAGGCTCCAGAGGTTCTCAATAGGGTTGAGGTCAGGGGAGGATGGGGGCCACACCATGAGTTTCTCTTCTTTTATGCCCATAGCAACCAATGACACAGAGGTATTCTTTGCAGCATGAGATGGTGCATTGTCATGTATGGAGATAATTTTACTACAGAAGGCACAGTTCTTCTTTTTGTACCATGGAAGAAAGGAGTCAGTCAGAAACTATATATACTTTGCTGAGGTCATTTTCACACCTTCAGGGACCCTAAAAGGGCCTACCAGCTCTCTCCCCATGATTCCGGCCCAAAACATGATTCCGCTACCTCCTTGCTGACTTTGCAGCCTTGTTGGGACATGGTGGCCATCCACCAACCATCCGCTACTCCATCCATCTGGACCATCCAGGGTTGCATGACACTCATCAGTAAACAAGACTGTTTGAAAATTAGTCTTCATATATTTTTGGGCCAACTGCAACTGTTTCTGCTTGTGAGCATTGGCTAGGGGTGGCCAAATAGTAGATTTATGCACAACTACAAGCCTCTGGACGATCCTACACCTTGAGGTTTGTGGGACTCCAGAGGCACCAGTATCTTCAACTACCTGTTTGCTGCTTTGTAATGGCATTTTAACAGCTGCTCTCTTAATCCGATGAATTTGTCTGGCAGAAACCTTCCTCATTATGCCTTTATCTGCACAAACCCTTCTGTGCTCTGAATCAGCCACAAATTTCTTCACAGTACAATGATCACGCTTAAGTTTTCGTGAACTATCTAATGTTTTCATACCTTGTCCAAGGCATTGCACTATTTGATGCTTTTTGGCAGCAGAGAGACCCTTTTTCTTTCCCATATTGCTTTAAACCTGTGCCATGCTTAATAATGTGGAACATCCTTCTTAAGCAGCTTTCCTTTAATTGGGCTCACCTGGCAAACTAATTATGACAGGTGTCTGAGATTGATATCAGTGATCCAAAGAGCCCTGAGACACAATATCATCCATGAGTTAAATTGAAAAACAAAAAATTGAATGTTAATGACACTAAAATCCTATTAGCATAATAATTTGGAACACAGTGTATATTAGGCATTACTTTATGATTTTTTTTTAGAGAAAGGAATGAATGATAACAAAATCGTGTTTTTGTTATCATGTCATCAGACCTGTGACCACATGTCTTGGACACTCGGGTAAAGAGAGGTGCAGAGCTGTCAACTGATCACCACCTGGTGGTGAGTTGGATCCAATGGCGGGGCGGATGACACTCAGACCTGGTAGACCTAAACGTATAGTGAGGGTGTGCTGGGAATGTCTGGCTGAGGCCCCTGTCCGGGAATTCTTTAACTCCCATCTCCGGAAGAACTTCATCCACATTCTGAGGGAGTCTGAGGTCATGGAGTCTGAATGAGCCATGTTCTCCACCTCAATTGTTGAAGCAGCTGCCTAAAGCCGTGGCCTCAAGGTTGTTGGTGCATCTCGTGGTGGCAACCCCCAAACAAACTGGTTGACACCAGTGGTGAGGGGGGGCATCAAGCTGAAGAAGGAGTCCTATCAAGCTTGGCTGGCTTGTGGGACTCCCGAAGCAGCTGAGGTGTACCGGCAGGCCAAGTGGAGTGCAGCTCAGGTGGTTGCTGAAGCAAAAACTCAGGTGTGGGAGGATTTTGGAGAGGCCATGGAACAAGACTTTCAGTCGGCCTCGAAGAGATTCTGGCAAACTGTCCAGCGACTCAGGAGGGGGAAGCAGCTCCCTATTCAGACTGTGTATGGTGCACATGGGGCACTGCTGACTTCGACTGGGGACATTGTCAGGTTGTGGGAGGAATACTTTGGGGATCTCCTCAATCCCACTGACACACCTTCCACAGAGAAAGCAGGGCTTGTGGACGAGGGGGACAACTTGCCCATCATAGGGACTGACGTTGCCAAAGTGGTTAAAAAATTATTTTGTAGCCAGGCCTCGGGGGTGGATGAGATTCACCCTGAGTACCTCAAGGCCCTGGATGTTGTAGGGCTGTCATGGTTGACATGCTCTGCAATGCTGCATGGAGGCCGGGGGCAGTGCCTTTGGCGTGGCAAACCGGGGTGGTGGTTCCTCTTTTTATAATGGGGGACCGGAGGGTGTGTTCCAGCTTTAGGGGGTCACACCTCTCACCCTCCCTGGGAGGGTCTATGCCGGGGTACTGCAGAGGCGAGTGCAATCTCAGGTCGAACCTCCAATCCAGGAGGAGCAATGTGGGGTTTTTTTTCCTGGTCATGGCACATTGGACCAACGCTTTACCCTCTCGAGAATCCTTGAACATTTGTGGGAGTTTGCCCAACCAGTCCACATGTGTTTTGTGGACTTGGAGAAAGCATTCGACTGCATCCCTCGTGGTCTCTTGTGGGGTGTGCTGCGGGAGTATGGGGTATCGGGCTCATTGGTACGAGCTATCCAGTCCCTATACGACCATTGCAAGAATTTGGTTCATATTGCCAACACCCAGTCAAACTCGTTTCCAGTGAGAGTTGGGAGGTTAGGCTGCCCTTTGTCACTGATCCTGTTCATAATTTTTATGGACAGGATTTCTAAGCACAGCCGAAGATTGGAGAGTGTCATGCTCGGTGACAGGATCACATCTTTGCTGCTTGCAGATGATGTTGTCCTGTTTGCGTCATTGACCAATGACCTACAGGCCTTGCTGGGACAGTTTGCTACTGAGTGTGAAGTGGCTGGGATGAAAATCAGCACCTCCAAGTCCAAATCCATGGTCCTCAGTCAGAAAAATGTGTATTGTCCTCTCCAGGTTGGGGACAAGCTTCTGCCCCAAGTGGAGGAATTTAAGTATCTCGGGATCTCATTCACAAGTGAGGGGAGAATGGAGGGAGAGATTGACAGATGGATCGGAGCAGTCTCTGCAGTGATGCGGACTTTGTATCAGTCTCTTGTGGTGAAGAGGGAGCTGAGCTCAAAAGCAAAGCCATCAATTTATCGGTCAATCTACATTCCTACCCTCACCTATGGTCACGAGCTTTTGGTAATGACCAAAAAAATGAGATTGCGGATACAAGCGACTGAAATGAGCTTTCTCCATAGGATTGCTGGACTCCCCCTCAGAGATAGGGTGAGGAGCTCATTCATCCAGGAGACGCTCAGAGTAGAATCACTGCTCCTCCATATCAAAAGGAGCCAGTTGAGGTGGTATGGGCATCTGATCAGGATGCCTCCTGGACACCTCCCACTTGAGGTGTTTCAGGCACGTCTCACTGAGAGGAGACCCGGGGCAGACCCAGGACTCCAGGCAAAGACTACATCTCACAGCTGGTCTGGGAACGTCTTGGTATCCTCTCTGAAGAGCTGGAGCAGGTAGCTGAGGAGAGGGAAGTCTGGGCTTCTCTGCTTGAGCTGGTGCCTCCGCGACCTGGCCCTCTGGAAAAGCGCTAGAAGATGGATGGATGGATGAATGAACAGGGAGTATGTGTGCGTTCTGATGTGGGTGCACAGCGCATGGAGGTTTGAAGATGGGGGTTTTGAAGTTTGAAGATTTTAAACTACAGACCTCTTCTGTGAAAATGTTTTATCCACTAATCTGTCATGTACTGAGTCATCATCAGTCATCCCACTCTCCCCAGATATCCTGCTGTTGTGTCCCTGGGAAAGACACTTCACCCCCAATTGCTCCTGGTGGGTCTGGAAGCACCATGTTAGGCAGCATGCCACCATCAGTGTGTGAATGTGTGTGTGAATGGATGGATAGCAGGATCTGTAAAGCGCTTTGGTCATCAAGAGATGAGAATAAAAGCGCTATATAAGTGAATGCCATTTACCATTTATCATATCACACCATCATGTCTCGTGTCCATTTGCGCTCTCGTGCCCTGATTAATGAAGAAAAACACACTCAGCTGGTGTTTTCTGTTAAATGAAGACAGTTAAATACAAACTATTTGAAGACACAACATGGTTTTTCATTACATAGAGGAATAAAAAACGTGTAGGTTTATGATTCAGTTCTCTACCTGACCGCAGCTGGACCAATCTAACAGCAGTCACCACGACCCCGGAGAAGAGCTGGTATGTGCACACAAACCCACTATTCATTATCTAATGATGACAGTTTTTACAGTTTAAACCTTATTCACTGTCATTCTTTTAAAAGAATGATTCAAAATAAAATGATCCCAACAGTTGTTTTGAATTAAAACTACAATTTTGCATTCACCAGAGCATATTAATGCAGCCAAGACAGAGATGGCGGCTCCTTTTTCTTGGTTTAAAAGAGAAGCTCTGATGAACACTAGATAATACGTGAGATCAGGTTGACGATAATATAACTGAAGGAAGCCCCATCAACCTCATGGACAAAGAGAAAGACTGGCATGATCTCTAGTCGACAGCTCTCATCCATGGGCAAGCAAGGCTGTGGAGTTAAAAAGCTCTTTGCTTATAAATGCATTTTCACTTTGTGAATGAGCCCACATTGTCGTCAGCGCAAAACTGAATTGTCCTCCCACTTAAACCTCTTTCATGTTAGCATCACGTCTTTGATCTTGCACCACTGTTTATCAAAGGGAATGAGAGCAAAGGCAGTGATTGGTTTATTTCAAATTACGCCCCAAACACACCTGTGAATAATTAAGAGCATTAGGTCAATCGTTTTCAACTTTGCGTCCAGCGTAAAATTCATTTCTGCTCTGTTGTGATAAGGAAATGAACTTGGAAACGCCCATAAATGCACTCTGTCACTGACTGCATTCTTGTCATACGGCCCCAAGACTTTAACGGGTGGGGACAGAGGGAAGAAATTCATGTTATACTGTGGATCTAGTTTCCATGTGCCTTCATTTCTTCATTATTTGCAAAAATAAAGACATTTTTCCCACATATTCCCCTCTTATGTCTGTATTTTCCCCCATTTTGAATAGCTGGTTTCAGAACAAGAACTCCACCATCCCACAAAATGCAAACAACGACTCCCAAACAGCCCAGAACCCTGCTGAATTCTCTGGCAAGACACGGACACTTGTCATGGCAGATCACTTTTGTCAGTTTCTGTCTCTCTTGTGTTTTGAAGATGGACCTCCTCACATTGATCCGCTGTGGCGTTTGTTTGTCATCCCCCGAACCGTCACTGTCAAATGCAGAGCTGCGTATTCCCGCCGCGCCACTCATCCCAAAGAGGGTTTTAGACATACAATTAGCCACGGTTATGGCACCGCCGCTGATGTGGTGGTTAGTGGCGGCGGACAAAAAAAAAAAAAAAAGAATCAGTAGTGCATTTATCTTCAAACACACTTTAAATTTAAAAGAGGATAGAGCAAAGTTGAAGTTCTTCTAACTCTGGTGACTTCCCTCAATAATTCATCTGCTACATCATGTCATGCCTGTCACCGAGCTGCACTCCTGATCCCAGGGGTCCAATCACGGCGGACGCTTAAATAAGCTTTAATGACTCCATTTATACCTCACATTTGGCCGTGCGAGAGACGTTTGATGCTTTACATGTGCTGTATGTACAGTAGAGGATTTGTTATTTTTTTTAACAAGGGGGTTGGGGGTGTTCACAAATATGGTATGAAGTACAACAAAATAATGGTGCAAAAATGTGGTATAAGTTGCAAAATTAAAAATGAAAGAAGTCACAAATTGCAGTTTAATTAAATAGAATAAAATCTAATTAGCACCCAGTGGAATCTTGCTAATTTACAAGAAAAAAGTTGAAAATTTATGGGAAAAAACTTTTCAATTTATGAGAAAATGTTGCAAATTCATTCGGAAAAAAAGTTGAAAATTTTTGAGAAAAAAGTTGTAGATTTATGAGGAAAAGAAGTTGCAAATTTATAAGAAAAAAGTTTAAAATTTACAGGAAAAGTGTTGCAAAGTTTTGAGAAAACAGAGATTTATAAGGAAAGAGTTGCAAAATTATGAGAAAAAAGTTGCAAATTTAGGTGGAAAATAGTTGAAAACTTATTAGGAAAAAAGTTGAAAATTGTTAAGAAAAAAGTTACAGATTTATGAGGAAAAAAGTCATTTATTAGGAAAAAAGTCGCAAAATTAAATCAAATCTCTCTTTTGATCACTTTTTTTTTTCACCCCACTTATATCACGGACACACAGATCGTCCCAAATGTCTCCTGAGCCGGTGGACGGAGCCACTGTTTATAGCAGGATTCGATACAACAGGGAAGAGCTGCTAGCATTTAACCGCCACCCGGTCCCACTGGAAAAACTCGACATACCGAGAGAACTGAGGCGAAAACGCCGCGGCTGCCGGGCTGGACTAAGGCGGAGGACAAAAAATATAAGGTACAGACCCTCCCTTCCATCTGTTGTCATGGGAAATGTACGGTCGATACTGGGAAAGTTAGATGAGCTAGCGGCTATCTCCCGTTATGATAGCACTTACCGGGAGTGCTCTCTCCTTTTGTTTACTGAGACGTGGCTAACTGAACTAGCAGCAGATGCTAACATTGAGCTGGAGGGTTTTCACATGATACGAGCTGACCGAACACCAGAGAGTGGCAAAACTAGGGGCGGTGGAGTGATAATGTATGTTAACAACAACTGGTGTAGACCGGGACATATCACTGTTAAACAACGACACTGCAGCAAAGACATTGAGTTGCTAGCTGTTAGCATGAGGCCTACATATCTCCCGAGAGAACACTCACACGTGATCTGCATTGTTGTTTATGCAAATCCGACGGCGAACGCTGGGACAGCGCGTGACGTCATCCATTCAGTAACCAGCAGGCTGCAGACAGAACACCCAGATGCTCTTCTCCTCATCTCAGGCGATTTCAACCACGTTTCACTGTCTCCCATTCTGCCCACTTTCACCCAGTATGTCACATGCCACACTAGAGACAATAAAACACTGGATTTGTTCTACGCAAACACTAAGGAGGCGTACACCTCATCACAACTCCCCCCACTTGGGAGATCGGATCACAACTTGGTTCATCTCCGACCGGTGTACAAACCCCTAGTGCACAGACAACCTCCGGCCATGCACACTGTGGAGTTATGGTCTGAGGAGACAATGGACACTCTAAAGGACTGTTTTGAAGCCACTGCCTGGAAGCAGCTCTGCGATCCACATGGTGAGGACATCGATGGCCTCATTCACACCTTCACGGGCTACCTCAGCTTCTGTGTGGACAAATCCGTTCCCACCAAGACCATACGGCGTCACTCAAACAACAAACCCTGGATCAACCCTGAGATAAAAACACTTCTGAGAGAGAGGAAGAGGATCTTCAGGTCGGGGAACAGGGAGATGCTGAAGTCCGTACAGAGGGAGCTGAGGAGAAAGATCAGAGAAGGCAAGGACAGCTTCAGGAAGAAGATGGAGGACAAGCTGCAACAGAGCGACATCAGCGGGGTCTGGAGAAACCTCAAAACCATCTCGGGGCTCCAGAATACCTCCCCCCAGGCCACGGGGGGCAGGGAGTGGGCGAACAACCTGAATCTGTTTTTCAATAGATTTGACCAACCGCCCTCCCCCCTGTCTGCACAACAACCACTGCTGCCACTAAGAAATCAAGTCCTGCTGCCCACTCCCCACTCCACCGACACCCCCCCCACTCCCAACACACAGCCCCCCATCCTGACCCTGACCAAGACCCAGGTGAGGACGGAGCTGAGGAAGATCAAGGCGAGGAAGGCGTCGGGACCGGACGGCATCAGCGCAAAGCTCCTCAAGTCCTGTGCAGACCAGCTGTGTGGGATTGTGACGTATATCTTCAACATGAGCCTGAAACTGGGGAGGGTACCACAGCTGTGGAAAACATCTTGTGTGGTACCTGTACCAAAAACTTCCCACCCCAAAGACCTGAACAGCTTCAGACCGGTGGCCTTGACGTCCCACTTGATGAAGACCCTGGAGAGACTGCTCCTTGCTCATCTCCGCCCCCTGGTGGAACCAGCGATGGATCCACTCCAGTTCGCCTACCAGCATGGCATTGGGGTGGAGGATGCGGTGATCTTCCTCCTTCACCGTTCTCTGTCCCACCTGGAGAAGCCCGGGAATATGGTGAGGATCATGTTCTTTGACTTCTCCAGTGCTTTCAACACCATCCAACCGATGATCCTGAAGGACAAGCTGCTGCGCGCAGGGGTGGACCAGCACCTGTCATCATGGATCCTGGACTACCTCACGAACCGGCCTCAGTTTGTGAGAACCCGGGACTGTGTTTCCGACACGATCATCAGTAGCACGGGGGCCCCCCAGGGAACGGTGCTGGCTCCCTTCCTGTTCACTCTTTATACTGCGGACTTCTCACACAACACAACACATTGCCATCTACAGAAGTTCTCTGATGACTCTGCGATCGTTGGTCTCATCTCCAGCGGAGATGAAGCTGAGTACAGAGGGCTTATCCAGGACTTTGTGGACTGGTGCCATCGGAACTGCCTCCAGATCAACGCGAGGAAAACTAAGGAGCTGGTGGTGGACTGCCGCAGGCATGGGCAGCCCCTCACAGCACCAGTAAATATACAGGGAACAGACATCGAGATGGTGACATCCTACAAGTACCTGGGTATTCATCTGAACAATAAACTAGACTGGTCACACAATACTGACGCACTCTACAAGAAGGGACAGCGCAGGCTGTTCCTGCTGAGGAGACTCAGGTCTTTTGGTGTACAAGGGGCACTGCTGAAGTCATTCTATGACACGGTGGTGGCATCAGCCATCACTTTTGGAGTGGTCTGCTGGGGCAGTGGCATTACTGCAGCCGATAGGAAGAGACTGAACAAACTGATTAAGAAAGCTAGCTCTGTCCTGGGGCAACGCCTTGATCCGATGGAGGAGATAGGAGAGAGAAGGACGGTGGCTAAACTGTCATCTCTGCTGGAGTCCGAGTTCCACCCTATGCAGGACATACTGGATGCACTGAGGAGCTCATTTAGCAGCAGACTACATCATCCCAGGTGCACAACCGAGAGGTTTCGTAGGTCCTTCCTACCAACGGCTGTCAGACTGTACAACCTAAGCAGGGCTGCTCGCAGAGATAGCAAAAAGACGTAACAAACTAATAGTTTTTTTTGAATGCAAAAGATGCAATAGACTTACACAATGGTCCTCTCCGGCATACAACTAGGAACATACCGGTCGCTATGGAGGGTGAGAATATGTATGGGCACATAATCATACCATGTAGGATAACTAAATAGACGGTTATGCTGTTTCATCCCACCTAGCAACAATGCTCTGCACTGTGTGTGTTTATATATTTACATATTTATTCCATCTAGCTACAATGCTCTGCACTGGGTGTGTTTATATTTATATATCTATATATTTATTCCATCTAGCTACAATGCTCAGCACTGGGTGTGTTTATATTTATATATCTATATATTTATTCCATCTAGCTACAATGCTCCGCACTGTGTTTTTATATATCTACATATTATTCCATCTAGCTACATTGCTCCGCACTGTGTGTGTTTATATACTTGCATATTTATTCCACCTAGCTGCAATGCTCCGTACTGTGGGTGTTTATATATTTACATATTTATTCCATCTAGCTACAATGCTCTGCACTGTGTGTTCATATATTCATATATTTATTCCATCCAGCTACAATGCTCTGCACTGTGTGTCTGTGTGTGTGTGTGTGTGTGTATATATATTTTATAGTAATATGTACATATGTATATTAGCTGCTCTTGCTTGCTTGTTTTTTTTTCTTGCCTTCTGATTGTTACTCTGAGTGTTGCTATCCCTGTGCTGTTGCAATCCTGGAATTTCCCCGTTGTGGGACTAATAAAGGCTTATCTTATCTTATCTTATCTTAAAATTATGAGCAAAAAAGTTGAAAATTTAACAGGAAAAAAGTAGCAATTTTTTGAGAAAAAATTTGAAGATTTTTGAGAAAAAAGTTGAAAAATTATGAGAAAAAAGTTGAAAATGTATGAGGAAAACAATGCAAATGTATGAGTTTTTTGTACATTTCTGCTTAGAATTGGTGCTTCAAAGTCATTTTATTCAGGTCTACAACATGTTATAGTCAGATTTTCAATAATATTGGGCAACAACTGTAGCTTTTCCAGGGTGATGACGCACACACATACTGTGCACGTGCATAAAAGAGACCTAAACAGAGAAACGTTAACAGGGTAGGGCAGGGCTATTCAATTGCAAAATCATTTGGGCCACAATTTGAAATCAAGATATGTAACTGGGCCGCACATGTTTAGTGATCCGTTGAATATGACAAATTTCAAATCAACACAGATCAGTGTGACGAAAAACATGCACTTTTTATACATTCTCTTGTTTTAAATGTGCGCTTAGCACATGACAAAGACACATCAAAAGTGCAGAAAAACACAATAACAGTGTTGGGGTTGAGCAGAACTTGAAGTAGAAAAAATATTTTTTCTCTTGAACAAAAAATAAATAGAATGAAAAAAAAAATTCTGTAAATAACCATTTTGGTCACATCTTACTCAGGCATATCTCAAAGTGCATAAAATCTCAATGTGCACTGTTAGTAGCATTAACATTTGTTTTCCTTTTGAAATAAAACATACTACATCCTGGTCATAACTGACCTTGGCACATCACAAAGTGCATTTAGCTGAATAAAAATGAACTGTCAAACACTTCAGTGCACAAACCCCCAAAGAAAAGATTGATAACATTAACAGACATTGCACATCCACTATTGTGGTTTGTTATGCTATAAAATCACGACATGTGTGAGTAAGAACCTCTTTTTATAACTACACATTCCATTACACGCACATATCAGTCAACCAAAAATCTCTAGTAGAGTTAAGGATGCAAAAAAGCACCCACTTAAAAACTTGAGCAATGACTTCAGTCTTGAAGGTTTGAAGTTTTTCTCCAAAATTTATAACAATTTTCTTATAGTTTTCTACTTTTCTCTGTAAATTTATCTAAATCTGAAACCATTTTCCTCAAATTTGTAATTTCCTCTTGTCAAATTGACTTTTCTTGTACATTTGTGACTTTATTATATATTTGTGGATTATTTTATGGCTAATTTTTTGTCTATTTTTCAATAAAATTACTGTTTTTTTTAATAAATGTGAAAGAGATTTTGGTAAAAATTTGACTTTTTACACTTTTGACCATAATTTTGCATAGCCAGAACAGAACAATAACTCTGATTTCAAAGAAAAAATATTTATAAAATTACATATAATGAAATAAATTAATTTAAACTACCAAAGATTCAGTTATTTCTGTTAAAATATTTCTATATATTTATAGTTTTTTAGAACTCTCCTCACCAACCAGACAGCAGGAAAAACCTCCCTTATTTTGAAATCCAAATGTTGGCATGTTTAGTTTGTCTGACAGATTAAAGTCATTGACTTTGTGGATTTCGGTCATCTTAACTTGCCAGGTACATAATAATGAACATAAATTATTGTCATGGCTGGTGAAGTAAATCCTCAGCGATTCAGTCACTCTTGCCTCTTTCCCTGCATGTGAAGCCTAACCACACCTGTTTGCTCAGCGACTCTTATTACTCCTGTTACCAGCGGCTTAAAACCACCTAACAGCCTCCACTGCTTACATACTGCTTCTGATTTTTTCCGCATTTAAAGTACTTTAATAAGCTCATGCTTCTCTCACACAATGACGCTAGTGAGACGCTCTGCCTGGAAGGTTTGTTCTGCCTCTGACTGGAACTGTCACGCAGGCAGGGCACTTCCGAGCTCTGCGCGGATGACGGTCACGTGAGTTGTTCATGTGCATGCTTGCTGACCGTCATTCCTTCATATTTTTATCTTAAATTTATATTTCCTTAGCATGGCCTGGGCCCGTGGGCCACTTGGAGGTTGCTTCTGGGCCACATGTGGCTCGTGGGCTGCTAATTGAATAGGACCGGGGTGGGGTGGGGGTGGGGGGATGAACGGAAAAATCCTGACGCTGACACCGCCGTTTACGCCGTCCGTGCTGAACCTGAGCTCAGTCATTCTGAGGCGTGCCCCCCCCGCCCCCCCCACTGAAAATGCCCATAACTCAATAGAAACTTGACTCGTGTTTAGCGCTACTTCATTCCTCCCATCATCCTTCACAGTGATACTTTATGTGCCATCACCTCTCTGCGTTAGTGGCTCAAGCAGAAGCGATGTGTGTTTCCTGTCCCAGAGACACCCCCCCCCCCCCCCCCCATCCCCTGAGCCTTTTCTCCTGCTGTGGATCTGTGCTCTGATAAAAGCTCTGCCCGGTGCCGCTGATGGGCTCGGCTCTCTCTCCACGGACGTTGTTTTTGTCACTCTGCCAGGTTGCATTATTGGCAGAACATCCAATCTGGACCGCTCGAGCCCTCCTTGACAGATCTAATGATGGATGGCATGGTGGGCCTTAATAGCTTTTTATCAATTACTCATGTCACAGAATGCAGCCACAACTGGCTTTTCCAGCAATTACAGTTCCTTTTTGAAATAAGTAACTCTTCAGGGCTGTTTCCTGTCTCTGAGGTCTCATACTGACATGCTTTTCTTTTTTTGTTGCAAGTCATTGTCAGTATTGAAAGGCTCTGCTTACCTCTGTTACCTCTGTTGTATTTGCCACAGGACTACATGTTCCACATGCCGGGTTAGGGCTCGTCATCTGACTATTTATGTTGCTAACAGCCCTCTTATCAGCTGTCTTAACTTCCTGTGTTTCGTCTGAAAGTCTGAACCTTGCTGAAAATTGCTTTCACATTCACACAAGAAACTGAACCAAGGTTGACTTTGAAGACTGCTACCTCTGCAATCTACAGCTCCAAACAAGCCCAGAATTACAAGAAAATAGTTGTGGATTTAAAATAAAAACGGAGCAAATTTACATTAAATAAGCTGCAAATTTATGAGAAAAAAAGTTGCAAGTTTATATGAAAAAATTGACGATTTACAGGAAAATACTTGTAGGTTTAAAATAAAATATTGCAAATTTTTTAGAAAAAAGTTACAAGTTTACATTAAAAAAAGTGCTGATTTACAGGAAAATACTTGTAGATTTAAAATAAAAAAGTTGCAAATTTACAATAAAAAAGCTGCAAATTTCTGAGAAAAAAGTTGCAAATTCACAAAAAAATTGCAGATGTACAGGAAAACAGCTGTAGCTTTAAAATAAAAAAAAGTTACAAATTTACAAAAAAAGTTGTAGATTTACAATAGCTGTAGATTTAACATTTTAAAAAGTTGCAAATTTGCGAGAAAAAAATGGCAGATTTTTGACAAAAAAGCTTTAAATACATGAGAAAAAAGTTGCAAATTTACCAAAAAAATTGCAGATTTACAAGAAAATAGTTGTAGATTTACAATAGCTGTAGATTTAACATTTTAAAAAGTTGCAAATTTGCGAGACAAAAATGGCAGATTTCTGAGAAAAAAGCTTTAAATACATGAGAAAAAAGTTGCAAATTTACAAAAAAAAAATTGCAGATTTACAAGAAAATAGTTGTAGATTTAAAATAAAAAGTTGCAAGTTTACAATAAAAAAGCTGTAAATTCATGAGAAATTGTTTTAAAATGTGTAAGAAAAAAACAGCAAATTTTTTAAAAAACTGCCGATTTACAAGAAAATAGATGTAGATTTAAAATTTTAAACAGTTGCAAATTTACAATAAAAAAGCTGCACATTTCTGAGAAAAAGTTTTAAATGTATGAGGAAAAAAAGCTGGAAATTTACAAAAAAATTGCAGCTGTACAAGAAAATAGTTGTAGATTTAAAATTTTAAACAGTTGCAAATTTACAAGAAAAATGGCAAATTTATGAGGAAAAAATGCTTTAAATATATGAGAAAAAGTTGCACATTTACAATAAAAATGCTGCACATTTCTGAGAAAAAGTTTTAAATGTATGAGAAAAAAGCTGGAAATTTACCAAAAAAATGCAGATTTACGAGAAAAAAGTTGTAGATTTAAAATAAAAAAAGTTGCAAGTTTACAATAAAAAAGCTGTCAATTTCTTAGAAAAACGTTTTACATGTATGAAAAAAGTTTCAAATTTAGGGAAAAAAAATTGCAGATTCACAAGAAAATAGTAGATTTGAAATTTTAAAGTTGCAAATTTACAAGAAAAATGGCAAATTTATGAGAAAAAGCTTTAAATATATGAGAAAAAAGTTGCAAATTAAAAAAAAATGCAGATTTACAAGAAAATAGTTGTAGATTTAAAATGAAAAAGCTGCAAGTTTACAATAAAAAAAGCTGTAAATTTCTTAGAAAAAAAAAACATTTTACATGCATGAAAAAAGTTGCAAATTTAGAAGAAAAAATTGCAGAATTACAAGAAAACAGTTGTAGATTTAAAATTTTAAAAAGTTGCAAATTTAGAGTAAAAAAGCTGTAAATTTATGAGAAATTTTTTAATGTGTATGAAAAAAATTGCAAATTTTCAAGAAAAAAATTGCAGATTTACAAGAAAATAGTTGTAGATTTAAAATTTTAAATAGTTGCAAATTTACAACAAAAATGGCAAATTTATGGGGAAAAAAAGCTTTAAATGTATGAGAAAAAAGTTGCACATTTACAATAAAAATGCTGCACAGTTCTGAGAAAAAGTTTTAAATGTATGAGAAAAAAGCTGGAAATTTACAAAAAAAATGCAGATTTACAAGAAAAAAGGTTGTAGATTTAAAATAAAAAAAGTTGCAAGTTTACAATAAAAAAGGCTGTAAATTTCTTAGAAAAACGTTTTACATGTATGAAAAAAGTTTCAAATTTAGGAAAAAAAATTGCAGCTTCACAAGAAAATAGTAGATTTGAAATTTTAAACAGGTGCAAATTTACAAGAAAAATGGCAAATTTATGAGAAAAAGCTTTAAATATATGAGAAAAAAGTTGCAAATTAAAAAAATGCAGATTTACAAGAACATAGTTGTAGATTTGAAATAAAAAGTTGCAAGTTTACAATAAAAAGGCTGTAAATTCATGAGAAATTGTTTTAAAATGTGTAAGAAAAAAACAGCAAATTTAAAAAAAAATCTGCCGATTTACAAGAAAATAGTTGTAGATTTAAAGTTTTAAACAGTTGAAAATTTACAATAAAAAAGCTGCACATTTCTGAGAAAAAGTTTTAAATGTATGAGGAAAAAAAACTGGAAATTTACAAAAAAATTGCAGCTGTACAAGAAAATAGTTGTAGATTTAAAATTTTAAACAGTTGCAAATTTAAAAGAAAAATGGCAAATTTATGAGGAAAAAAATGCTTTAAATATATGAGAAAAAAGTTGCACATTTACAATAAAAATGCTGCACATTTCTGAGAAAAAGTTTTAAATGTATGAGAAAAAAGCTGGAAATTTACCAAAAAAAATGCAGATTTACAAGAAAAAAGTTGTAGATTTAAAATAAAAAAAGTTGCAAGTTTACAATAAAAAAGCTGTAAATTTCTTAGAAAAATATGTTACATGTATGAAAAAAGTTTCAAATTTAGGAAAAAAAAATGCAGCTTCACAAGAAAATAGTAGATTTGAAATTTTAAACAGTTGCAAATTTACAAGAAAAATGGCAAATTTATGAGAAAAAGCTTTAAATATATGAGAAAAAAGTTGCAAATTAAAAAAAATGCAGATTTACAAGAAAATAGTTGTAGATTTAAAATGAAAAAGCTGCAAGTTTACAATAAAAAAGCTGTAAATTTCTTAGAAAAAAAACATTTTACATGCATGAAAAAAGTTGCACCTAATCCACATAGCTAGCTAGCTCGAAGGCTAGCGTCTGGTGGCCGGGTTTCCACCCATGGGACCCGGCCGGGCTCAGCCCGAAGGAGTTACATGGGTCCGCCCTCCAGTGGGTTCACCACCTGCAGGAGGGATCATGGGGGTCCGGTGCTATGTGGATTAGGTGGCAGTCAAAGGCGGAGACCTTGGCGGACTGATCCCAAGCTTTCTAAACTGGCTTTTGGTACGTGGAATGTCACCTCTCTGGTGGGGAAGGAGCCTGAGCTGGTGTACGAGGTTGAGCGATACCGGCTAGATATAGTCGGCCTCACCTCAACACACAGCTCCGTTTCCGGAACCAGTCTCCTGGAGAGGGGCTGGAGCTTGGCCTTTTCTGGAGTTGCCCCGGGCGAGAGGCGACGAGCAGGGGTGGGTATTCTTGTATCGCCCCACCTTGCTGCCTCTATATTGGAGTTTTCCCCGGTGGACGAAAGGGTTGCTTCCCTGCGCTTTCGGGTTGGGAAACGGGTCCTGACCATCATTTGTGCCTATGCACCAAATGATGTTTCAGAGTACCCACCCTTTTTGGAGTCTGTGACTGGGGTGCTGGAGGGTGCTCCTCCTGGAGACTCCATTGTCCTACTGGGGGACTTCAATGCGCACGTGGGCAACGACAATGAAACCTGGAGGGGGGTGATTGGGAGGAACGGCCTGCCCGATCTGAACCCGAGTGGTGTTCAGTTATTGGACTTCTGTGCTAACCACAGTCTGTCCATAACGAACACCATGTTCAAGCATAAGGGTGTCCATATGTGCACTTGGCACCAGGACACCCTAGGTCGCAGGTCGATGATCGATTTTGTTATCGTATCATCAGACCTGCGACCGTATGTCTTGGACACCCGAGTAAAGAGAGGTGCAGAGCTGTCAACTGATCACCACCTGGTGGTGAGTTGGATCCGATGGCAGGGGAGGAAGCCATTCAGACCTGGTAGACCCAAACGTATAGTGAGGGTGTGCTGGGAGCGTCTGGCTGAGGCCCCTGTCCGGGAGGTCTTCAACTCCCACTTCCGGAAGAACTTCAACCACATTCCGAGGGAGTCTGGAGACATGGAGTCTGAATGGGCCATGTTCTCCACCTCTGTTGTTGAAGCGGCGGCCCAGAGCTGCGGCCGCAAGGTGGTCGGTGCATCTCGTGGTGGCAACCCCCGAACCAAGTGGTGGACATCAGTGGTGAGGGGGGCCATTAAGCTGAAGAAGGAGTCCTATCAAGCTTGGTTGGCTTGTGGGACTCCCGAAGCAGCTGAGGTGTACCGGCAGGCCAAGCGGAGTGCAGCTCGGGTGGTTGCTGAAGCAAAAACCCGGGTATGGGAGGAGTTCGGTGAGGCCATGGAACAAGACTTTCGGTCGGCTTCAAAGAGATTCTGGCAAACTGTTCGGCGGATCAGGAGGGGAAAACAGCTCCCCGTCCACACTGTGTATGGTGCGGATGGGACACTGTTGACTTCAACTGGGGATATCGTTGGGCGGTGGAAGGAATACTTCGAGGATCTCCTCAATCCCACTGATACGCCTTCCACAGAGGAAGCAGGGTTTGGGGACGAGGGGATGACTCGCCTATCACAGGGGCTGAGGTCGCCAAGGTGGTTAAAAATCTCCTTGGTGGCCGGGCCCCGGGGGTGGACGAGATTCGCCCTGAGTACCTCAAGGCCCTGGATGTTGTTGGGTTGTCATGGTTGACACGCCTCTGCAACATTGCGTGGAGGTCGGGGGCAGTGCCTTTGGCATGGCAAACCGGGGTGGTGGTTCCTCTCTTCAAAAAAGGGGACCGGAGGGTGTGCTCCAACTTTAGAGGGATCACACTCCTCAGCCTCCCTGGGAAGGTCTATGCCAAGGTACTGGAGAGGAGAGTCCGGCCGTTGGTTGAACCTCGGATTCAGGAGGAGCAATGTGGTTTTCGTCCTGGCCGTGGCACACCGGACCAGCTCTTTACCCTCTCGAGAATTCTTGAGGGTTCGTGGGAGTTTGCCCAACCAGTTTACATGTGTTTTGTGGACTTGGAGAAGGCGTTTGACCGCGTCCCTCGTGGATTTTTGTGGGGGGTGCTTCGGGAGTATGGGGTATCGGGCTTGTTGTTACGAGCTATTCGGTCTCTGTACGACCGTTGTGAGAGTTTGGTTCGTATTGCCAACTCTCGGTCGGAGTCATTCCCAGTGAGAGTTGGACTCCGCCAGGGCTGCCCTTTGTCACCGATCCTGTTCATAATTTTTATGGACAGGATTTCTAGGCGCAGCCAGGGAATGGAGGGTGTCATGCTTGGTGACCACAGGATCTCATCTCTGTTGTTTGCAGATGATGTTGTCCTGTTGGCTTCATCCAGCAATGACCTACAGCTCTTGCTGGGACGGTTTGCCGCTGAGTGTGAAGCGGCTGGAATGAGAATCAGCACCTCCAAGTCCGAGTCCATGGTCCTCAGACGGAAAAAGGTGGATTGTCCTCTCCGGGTTGGGGACAGGCTACTGCCCCAAGTGGAGGAGTTTAAGTATCTTGGGGTCTTGTTCACGAGTGAGGGGAGAATGGAGCGAGAGATCGACAGACGGATTGGAGCAGCATCTGCAGTGATGCGGACGTTGTACCGGTCTGTTGTGGTGAAGAGGGAGCTTAGTTCTAAGGCAAAGCTGTCGATTTACCAGTCTATCTATGTTCCTACTCTCACCTATGGTCACGAGCTTTGGGTAATGACCGAAAGAACGAGATCGCGGATACAAGCGGCTGAAATGAGCTTTCTCCGTAGGATTGCTGGACTCACCCTCAGAGATAGGGTGAGGTGCTCAGTTATCCGGGAGAGGCTCAGAGTAGAACCGCTGCTCCTCCACATTGAAAGGAGTCAGTTGAGGTGGTATGGGCATCTGATTAGGATGCCTCCTGGACGCCTCCCACTTGAGGTGTTTCAGGCACGTCCCACTGGGAGGAGACCTCGGGGCAGACCCAGGACTCGGTGGAGAGACTATGTCTCCCAGCTGGTCTGGGAACGCCTTGGTATTCCCTCTGAAGAGCTGGAACAGGTGGCTGGGGAGAGGGAAGTCTGGGCTTCTCTGCTTGAACTGTTGCCTCCGCGACCCGGACCTCCGGAAAAGCGGTAGAAGATGGATGGATGGATGGATGGAAAAAAGTTGCAAATTTAGAAGAAAAAATTGCAGATTTACAAGAAAACAGCTGTAGATTTAAAATTTTAAAAAGTTGCAAATTTAGAGTAAAAAAGCTGTAAATTTACGAGAATTTTTTTAATGTGTATGAAAAAAATTGCAAATTTTCAAGAAAAAAATTGCAGATTTACAAGAAAATAGTTGTAGATTTAAAATTTTAAATAGTTGCAAATTTACAACAAAAATGGCAAATTTATGGGGAAAAAAGCTTTAAATGTATGACAAAAAAGTTGCACATTTACAATAAAAATGCACAGTTCTGAGAAAAAGTTTTAAATGTATGAGAAAAAAGCTGGAAATTTACAAAAAAAATGCAGATTTACAAGAAAAAAGTTGTAGATTTAAAATAAAAAAAAGTTGCAAGTTTACAATAAAAAGGCTGTAAATTTCTTTGAAAAAAACATTTTACATGCATGAAAAAAGTTGCAAATTTAGAAGAAAAAATTGCAGATTTACAAGAAAACAGTTGTAGATTTAAAATTTTAAAAAGTTGCAAATTTACAAGAAAAAAGTAGATTTAAAATTGATGTTTCAGATGCATTTTATTCTGTTAGGTAACATAAAAAAGGTGTATGATGAATTGGGGGGCAAGTGTGAGTTTTTGCAGGTTGAGAGGGGCCGTGGCCCCCCCGATTCACGCCTACGCCAACGCCACCTGGCCCTGCCTGAGAGACACGTGCCACTCGTCCATGTGCCGTCGCCTCTCCGGCACACATCCACTGCACCTCGGCGCCGTCTCCATGTCAGTGAGAGGCAGGTCAGCTGGCACTGATCAGGGCATTACTCAGGTTTACGCCACATCTCCACCTTTCTCGTTAGTTCTGCTCCGACCCCGGCCTCCTAATCCATCACATTTCCCACCGTATCGAGCGTCCTCCTGTTACACGAGCGCAAAAAAAAGGCCGAAAGGACGGGAAGAGGAAAAAAAAAAAAAACAATCACTAAAAGAGATACGGAGGCTGATTTCATCCATCTTACCCCGTGGAGTAAATCTTTGTGGAAGCCCAGATCTACGCTCCTTTCCTCTCTCCCTTTTTCAGAATTGCCTCTGAGCTCATCCATAACGGCTTCGTGCCGGCCCCCCCGGGCGCTCGCAGGGGCCGGTCAGAGCGAGCGGGGGAATTGAATGAAGCGAAGGTAGACAAGAGAGGAGACAGAAATGTCTCCTTGGAGGTCACGGCGAGCAAAATTGAAAGTCTCAGGTATAGCGGGGGCCTGTCGGTTTAATAAAATGGATGGAATTTCCATTTACCCTCGACTCCCCCTCCTTAATGCATTGTTCTTGTGAGGGAGGGCCGCGGATGAGTCAGAGCCAAGGAATACACTTTATAGACACAAATAATCGTAAATTGGGAATGTCACCTTTAAGCCGAGGCGTTTTTATTATTGTTAGCGGTGCCGCTGAGTGGCTCTGATGCTTTATTCTCCCAGGGAAGCCAAGCACCCGCCCCGGAGGCCGCCCCGCGCCGACATTTCCTCCCCGCAGCCATCTTTATCGGGCTCCCGGCGAAGGAGGAAGAGGAGCGGGGGGACGTTAAGCTAACTTGTTTCCCCGACTACACAATACTTCTGGGTGATTGATGGCAGGTGGCACGCTTTAAAATAAACCCATCCATTAACGCGGCCCGGCGTTCTTCACCCCAGGCGTTTACTGCCGTCCGCAGGCCATCCCATCGGGGGCGCGGCGGGCGAACCTGGCCTTCGCCGGTACAGGTGTAAGCTCTTTATTTACTGCTATTATTTGGATGTTGCAAAGGCGCCCGTCTGTGGTTTATGGCAGCGACTTTACAGATCCTCCGTTCCAGTGGAATATTAACTGTCTCTCCATGATTCAGTGTGAGAGCACAAAGACCCCTGGGAGCTGTAGAGCAGAGCGGCGGATGCAGGTACTTCAGGGAGGGGGAGGGGGGCGTCCACCAGCTTAGCATGAGCGACAAACCTATAAATGGATATTAGGTACAAAGGTGCAAAGACATGATAAAATAGGCCAATTTAAAATTTCAAACAGTCACAAATTTCAATTTAAATACACAGAATTGAAATTTAACCAGAATCCAGATGAATGCTGCAAATTTATGAGAAGAAAGTTGAAAATTAACAAGAAAAAAATGCAAATTTATGATTAAAGAATGGCTCATATTTATGAGAAAAATATTACAGATTTTTGAGGGAAAAAAAATCTGAGATTTATAAGAAAAAAAGATGCAATTTTTTGGAGAAAATATTTACAAATTTATGAGAAAAAAGTTACAATTGTTTTTGAGAAAAAGTCACAAATTTATAAGAAAAAATCATGAAGTTTTTTTTAGAAAAAAGACAAATTTATGAGAAAAAAGTTACAATTTTTGAGGAAAAAATCTAAAATTAATAAGAAAAAAATCATTAAGTTTTTATTAGAAAAAAGACAAATTTATGAGAAAAAAGTTACAATTTTTGAGGAAAAAATCTAAAATTAATAAGAAAAAAGATGCAATTTTTTGAGAAAAAACTCAAAAATTTATGAGAAAAAAATGCATTTTTTTTAAGAAAAAGTCACAAAATTATAAGAAAAAAATTGAAGATTTTTCTTAGGAAAACAACAAATTTATGAGGAAAAACGATGCCATTTTTTTTTAAAAAAAAGTCACAAATTTATGAGAAAAAAAGATGATTTTTTTTTTTAGAAAAATGATGCAAATTTATGAGAAAAAAATCACTAATTTATGAAAAAAATATGCACATTTTTGAGAAAAAGTTGCAAATGGGCGGTGCGGTGGAGCAGTGGTTAGCACTGCACCAGCACAGCAACTCACCCTTGGCCATGGGATCCCTGGTTCGATCCCAGCCCCTGACCAACAGTGATCTGTGTGGAGTTTGCTTGTTCTCCCCGTATCTGCGTGGGTTTACTCCGGGATTTCTCCGGTTTCCTCCCACAGGCCAAAAACATGCAGGTTAGGTTAAGTGGAGACTCTAACGTGACCCTAGGTGTGAATGTGTGTGTGAATGGTTAAGGGATAGCATCGTACCGTGGCTGCTTCATCCATCCAGGTGGATGCCCTCAATTTCCCCTCTGGGGATCAATAAAGTACACAAAATAAAAAAAAAAAAAATCTACAAGAAAAAAATTGAAAATTTACAGGAAAATTGGCAAATTTACAAGAAAAACTAATTGCAGAGTTGTGGAAAAAAGCAAATTTATGAGAAAAATGTTGAAGAATTACAGGAAAAAGTTGCACATTTACAGGAAAAAAGCAAATTTATTATTAAAAGCTGCAGATTTATGAGGATAAAAGTCACAAATCTTCAAGAAAAAGTTGAAAATTTATATTTTTTTTCCAGTTCTGCTTAGACTCAGCCATTCACCGTCATGTTATTCGGTTGTGTAACATGAAAGGAAAGGTTTATGATGATGCAGCTTTTCCCAGGTTGGAAGGAGCAACATCCTCCCTGCGCCCCCGTTGATGAACAGGGCTGAGGGACAGTGGCGTGTTAACAAAGAGGATGGTTCTGGGTCATTTTGCTAACAAGGGGACAGCATCCCCCCCTCACCACCTCCATATCACCTACTGAGGTACTCGTCTAATGAAGTCCCCTGAGCCTTCAGACTATAGAACACATAAATTGGACAGAGCGGACGCACAAAGTATTGACAAACGTCTTTTTTTAACCCCCCCCCCAACCGTCAGAACACCGGGCAGCAATACTAAGCAGCATCATTTCCCATCTGAACGGACGCCATGCGGCCGTGTCAAGTCTGGGGGAAATGGACAACAAAAAAATTCATATATTGAAATTAGATTTGCAACACTTGACTGATTCGGGCAGCGTGTGCAGAAGTCAGGCGGAGACCTGTTTAACACACACACACACACACACACACACACACACACACACTTTGTTTTGCATCATATGTGAGTGCCCGCGTAAATTAACGAAGGAGGGCCCTCTGCATTTTCAGCTCCACGTTAATTGCGAGAAATAATATTGAGGATGCGCGACTGTGATGCCTGAGCATATTGCATTATAATAAGTTGAGTAAAAATTACTGAGCGAACGCAGCTTATTAAGGAGAGGCAAGGTAGAGGCTGGATGGAGATAGATTTAACTGCAATATACCTAATCCTGAATATATTATAAATTAGCATGCGAAACCTTATACAAGATTTGAATATTAATTGAAATATGCAGATGATGTATAGGGTTGTAATTATTGCTGATTTAGAAGTATAATTGGATGAAAACTTTTCTTTTTTTGGTGGACCGTCCCGGCATTGCGACGTGCAGAGATTAATATGCGCATTCACAGTGGAATCTGCTGAACTCTTATTACTGACAATTGGTTTTAGAGGATGTGTTTGTGAGGCCGGGTTGAAAGGCTGATGGGAGACAATGGCAAATGGGGAGGCATTGAGAGACGCGAGCGTTTCGCTGAGCACTGTGGCAAAATTAAAAATTTAAAACAAAAGGCTTTCGAGCAGGCAGGAGACACCGGCTGATTATGTATGCTTTGCATGTTTTTGTCGGAGTATTTTAGCGCATGCTGTTACAGAGCTTGTGGGGTTTTTTAGGTTTTTGAAAGTTTGTCGATTTTAATCCGCAATGCTGCAGTCAAAATGGGATTATTTTTTAACTCGTCAGAACTAGGGGAGGACAGAGTAGGAAGAACAGGAACGGGGAAAAAAACTGACCGTCCCTGTTGGGTGTGTTCTGTTCTGACTCCAACAGTGCACATACGTCACGCCACCGTTGGCGAATACAACAGGAAAACGTCTTATAGAAGTTGTTTGCACATTGGCAAGACATTGGCTAGATGTCGGCGTAATGCCAACATCTAGCCAATGTCTTGCCAATGTGCAAACAACAGATGTTGCAGAGGTCGAACAGAGATGAATAGACCTGAAAACTGTAGACATCAGTCCAAGACTTCAATATCCCACACAGAGATGCTACAGAGGAAAACTCGCTGATGTTGGCCCAACATATGTGTACTGTTGGGGTTTTGCTATCACTAAATGTCGCTAAATGTCACTAACGGCAGAGGTGAACCCTGATTTTCGCCGATGTTCATCAGCAAAGTTGGCAAATCCAAAAGTCACAATGCTTGCCAGCGCCGTGAGATGTTAGCTTTAAAGTGACACTCTGCCAAAAATCAAGTTTTTTTTTCTTGTTAATATGTCTGTAATATGTTTTTATGACTTACAAGACATATCAAGAGTACGTGAAAGATTTCTTTATTATGTCAATTAATATTAGGATGGATTCACACCACAATGTTTGGACCGACGTTTCGAAAAATCAGAGGAATGAGTTCAAATGTTGGTGAAATTACGTTTGCAAACAGGATTTTTTAAAATCCAATGCACGCCAACTTTCAAGAACGTTTGTAACTGCTTGGCAGCATTTGCCAGTATTTGACTTAGGCTAGCGTATACACAGCAGTTGCTAACTTAGGTCAACTTAAGCAAACGAATACTCAGCAGAGGTCAGCAGAGGTCAGCGTTTGCGGAGGCTTCCTGGTATTCAGGACCTGCATTTGACTGTACACCTGTCTCCCTTCTTGGGCGTACACTTTGTCAGTTTCACTGGATAATTTTAAGTTTGTTATTATTCTTGCTTGGACTTTTTTTGAGAGAGAAAGAGAGAGACTGAACGGCCTATATGGGGTAAGTTCTACATTTTCACTGAAGCAAGAAAAAGTTTAAACAGAACAGTGCCTCAAGGAAATATACACATGACAGTTTTTTTTTTTTTTTAAAATTGTGTTATACTGTATGTCATTTACTTTTTTGGCATCACATCAGTGTTTTGTGATCCGCACAACTGAAGCAAACTCAATAAATCTTGGAGGATTATGCACGGAGCAGAAAATGAAAATGGTAAATTTTGCAGTGAGGAGATTATTTTTTGGGGGGGATGTCAAATTTTGGGGGGATTTTATATAGTTTTTTTCTTTTTTTAAAAAAATTCCCATTTTTGGGCCTTTGGCATTCCAGCACTATGGACAGCAATGCTGCTTCAGCATGTCTCCTGAATTTTGACATATTCGCTGTGCATTCACCTGTGTCCATGCATGTTTGAAAAGTTCTTTGCCTAAGAACATCTGCATCCCCCAGCGTTTCAGTTGATGTTTCTCAGTGGAGCCCAACTTAAACTGACTTAGACTTGCTCTCAGCAACTTAGCCCAACACTCATGAACTTCTACACACTGAGCATAACTTTCACTGTTTATTTCCAAATGTTGTAAATTTTCCATATGTTGAAAATTTTCAATGAACACAACATTTGCTGGTGTTCACCAACAAATACCAACTCTCATTACCAGCTCTTGTCAGTGGAGCCAGACATTTGCCAAAACATCAGTAAACGTCGGTCCAAACGTTATAGTGTGAACCCAGCTTTACGCTGTGTTTGTGTTATTATGCTTCTAGACAGTATATCATGTTCCTTTCTTAGACACTGAGACTCTGGCCTGTCAAGGTCAGTTCCGAGAGACAGCTAGGTTCTGTGCTCCTGTGGAACATTCTCATAGCATATTATCTTTGGTTGTTTCAGGGTATTAAATCTGCAAGCACCATAATAACTGTGAACATTTCTGCTGAACTGCTGCATGAAATCTTGCTTTTGATCAAGAATAAATAGCCAGAAAAGGCATCTTTGACTCTGCACTTTTATTTATTAAACAGATCAACAAGAGACATTTATTAATACAAAGAAAATCCACGACAAGTGAAATCATTCAAATGTGTCATGGCTGTTTTTTTTTTCTTTTTGCTATGAAAATTTCAGTTAAGCCCCTCCCCTTGGTAAAAGGCAAGTTTATACGGAGTGTTTTTGGTGACACCACTATAGCAGAGCCGTAGCGTTTAGCCAGTCCTAGAGGAAAGAGAACTAAAGACACCTAAAGACTGAAGCTAGCCTCTAGGGTCAGTTAGCATTTCTGGACAGCTGCCTTGAAAACTTGATGCAAATTAATATGGGTTTTACCATTCAACTGCTTTTAAGGACCGATGCAGTTTCAGACATTATCTTGGGCCACCATGCATGCAACTGGGCATTTATCACAGGATTTATTCTGTTTACTGTAATGGGCCTAGTCACAGATCCTGGCGTTTGAAGGAGGAGGAAAAGTGAAAAGATTTTGATACAAAACTGTAAGACAGTTAAAGTTTTTTTTGTAGAAAAAGTCCAAGTCTCTGCTAGTCCATGATCTGTTAATTGATCATCAGATAGATTTAATATCCCTGACAGAGACTTGGTTAGGGCAAGAGGATTATGTTGGTTTAAATGAGCCAACTCCCTCTGATTATTTAAACTGTCAAAATCCCAGAAGTTCTGGTCATGGAGGAGGATTAGCAACAATTTACCATTCCAAATTACTAGTTAATGTAAAGAAAAAAAAAACATGCTATAATTTCTTTGAGGGCCTGGTCCTCAGTATTGGGCATTTTAGCAATTTTAGCGTTTTTATTTCCATAGTTTATCATCCTCCCTCAGCCTACTCAGAGTTTTTATCCAAATTTGCCAAACTCTTGGCAGATTTAGTGCTGAAATCAGATAGAATAATTGTAGTAGGGGACTTTAATATACAACTAGATGAAGATAGTGATTGCCTTAATATGGAATTTAATTCAATATTAGACTCGATGAGGTTTGCTCAGACAGTAGGAAATTCTACCTATTATCTCCACCACATGTTGGACCTTGTTCTGACATATGACATAGAAAAAGAAAATCTGGTAGTGCCTCCTCATAACCCTGTACTGTCAGACCATTGTCTGTTAACCTTTGATTTTACTATTTCTGACTATTTGGCTCCTAAAGAAAAATATTACTACAGTAGATGCCTCTCAGATGATGCTGTTACCAAATTTATGCAGATTGTTTCCTCTATGCCATGTGTCAACGCAACGGAGATAAGTTATGGAGAGCTTGCTCCTTCTGTAACTGAGAGCATGGGAGATAGTGTTACTGCTTCTCTGCATCAGACTCTCGACATCGTAGCCCCTTTAAAAAAGAAAAAGTCTAATCAGAGATTTCTAACTCCTTGCTTTGTCTACACTGGGTAATAATAAAGTAGTTCGTCAGTCTCTTAGAATTTGGTCTCAATTCAGGAAAAATTTCGGTCTTCAGTTTTTTTCCATTAGAAGTCCAATTGCCGCAAATCATTTATTTACCCCATCAACTATTGATAGTGCATTTCATATATGGCACAGAAAAGGTTTAAAATCTTTTGCGGATTTATATTTTGATGGTCAATTTGCAAGTTTTTCTCAACTTTCCACCAAATTCGACATCACTTCTACACACTTTTTCCGCTTCCTCCAGGTCAGACATTATGTGCAAACCATGACAAAACAATTCCCTCAAAAACCTTCTGATAATCCTCTAGATGATTTTTTATTAGTTAAACCAACTTCTAAGGGGGTAATGTCAGTTTTATATAATTTAATTTCAAATTTACAATCTTCTTCTCTGGCCGCTATCAAATTGAACTGGGAACAAGATCTTAATTTTACTTTTACTGATGAACTGTGGGACTCTATTCTTGGCCAGGTTCACACTGTATCAATGTGTGCTCGTCACGCTCTTATTCAATTTAAGATTGTACACCGGATGCACCTGTCCAAGGTTAAGTTAGCACGTATTTACTCGGATATAGACCCAACTTGTGAAAAGTGTGGTAGCGCTCCTGGCACTTTGCTTCACATGTATTGGTCCTGCCCTGCATTGATGAATTTTTGGCATTCTGTTTTTATCACTATGTCTGAAGTCCTGCAATATCAAATTAAACCTGATCCATTATGCGCCATTTTTGGTGTGGCTCCAGAACTTGTCTTGCCAAGTTCCAAATTAAAAGTATTCAAATTTTCATTATTATTGGCCAGACGTGCTGTATTACTGAAGTGGAAAGACTCTTCGCCCCCTTCACATTTACAGTGGATAAAAGATATAATGTCCTGTTTGGATTTAGAAAAAATCAGATATACAGTCTGTGGCTCTGAAAACAAATTCTATAAATTATGGCGCCCGTTTCTTGATTTCTTTGAAAGACCCACGATTATAGTTTCTGAGTAGCTCATATTCCCTTTACCCCACCCCCACTTCACACACATAATTTTTCTTTGTATTTTTTTTTTTTTTTTTATTGTTTATTTAAAGGTTTTTGTGCTTTGAAGCATTTACATTTGTTGGCTTTAAGTTCTAGTTTTTTACTGTTTGGTTGAAACAAAAATGAAAATTTCTAATACTTTGTATTGTATTGATACTTCAATTAATAATAATAAAAAGACCTTTGAAAGAAAGAGATTTCTAACTCCTTGGATCAATACAGAAACTCTTAGCTTAAAACAGAAGACTTGTCAATTAGAAAGAAAATGGTGCTCCACTAAACTGGATGGAATCTATTTAGCTTGGAGAAGTGATCTTCTAATTTATAAAAAATCTCTTAGGAAAGCTAGAACAAGTTATTATTCCGCATTAATAGAAGAGAACAAGAATAATCCCAGGTTTCTTTTCAGCACTGTAGCCAGGCTGACAAAGAGTCAGGACTCTCTCAATCCTAGCATTCCCTTAGAGCTTACTAATCAGGACTTTATGAACTTTTTCAATAATGAAATTTCATCTATCAGAGATAAAATCACTCAGATTCTTCCCACCATTAACTTAAATTCAGTAACTACTACAACTCCTTCAATTGATATCTGTTTGGATGAGTTTTCTCCAACTGACCTTTTAGAGTTAGACAAAATAATTTCTTCATCCAAGCCTTCAACTTGTCTTTTAGACCCTATTCCTACCAGGTTATTTAAAGAAGTCTTCCCATTTATTGTTAGCTTTATTCTTCAAATGCTCAATTCTTCATTAACATTAAGCCATGTACCACAGCCTTTTAAAACTCCATCCATCCATCCATCCATCTTCTACCGCTTTTCCGGAGGTCCAGGTCGCGGAGGCAGCAGTTCAAGCAGAGAAGCCCAGACTTCCCTCTCCCCAGCCACCTGCTCCAGCTCTTCAGAGGGGATACCAAGGCGTTCCCAGACCAGCTGGGAGACATAGTCTCTCCACCAAGTCCTGGGTCTGCCCCGGGGTCTCCTCCCAGTGGGACGTGCCTGAAACACCTCAAGTGGGAGGCGTCCAGGAGGCATCCTAATCAGATGCCCATACCACCTCAACTGACTCCTTTCAATGTGGAGGAGCAGCGGTTCTACTCTGAGCCTCTCCCGGATGACTGAGCTCCTCACCCTATCTCTGAGGGTGAGTCCAGCAATCCTACGGAGAAAGCTCATTTCAGCCGCTTGTATCCGCGATCTCGTTCTTTCGGTCATTACCCAAAGCTCGTGACCATAGGTGAGAGTAGGAACGTAGATTAAGATAAGATAAGATAAGATAAGATAAGCCTTTATTAGTCCCACAACGGGGAAATTCCAGGATTGCAACAGTTTTGACTGGTAAATTTTGACTGGTAAATTTTGGCAAGATTGACTGGTAAATCGACAGCTTTGCCTTAGAACTAAGCTCCCTCTTCACCACAACAGACCGGTACAACGTCTGCATCACTGCAGATGCTGCTCCAATCCGTCTGTCGATCTCTCGCTCCATTTTCCCCTCACTCGTGAACAAGACCCCAAGATACTTAAACTCCTCCACTTGGGGCAGGAGCCTGTCCCCAACCCAAACAGGACAATCCACCTTTTTCCGGCAGAGTACCATGGACTCGGACTTGGAGGTGCTGATTCTCATCCCAGCCGCTTCACACTCAGCGGCAAACCGTCCCAGCAAGAGCTGTAGGTCATTGCTGGATGAAGACAACAGGACAACATCATCTGCAAACAACAGAGATGAGATCCTGTGGTCACCAAGCATGACACCCTCTGTTCCCTGGCTGCGCCTAGAAATCCTGTCCATAAAAATTATGAACAGGATCGGTGACAAAGGGCAGCCCTGGCGGAGTCCAACTCTCTCTGGGAATGACTCCGACCGAGTGTTGGCAATACGAACCAAACTCTCACAACGGTCGTACAGAGACCGAATAGCTCGTAACAACAAGCCCAATACCCTTTTAAAACTGCTGTAATTAAACCCTTACTCAAAAAGCCAACGCTGGATCCAGGAGTTTTAGCTAACTATAGACCAATCTCTAATCTGCCTTTCATTTCTAAGATCTTAGAAAGAGTTGTTGCTACGCAATTATTTGACCACTTGCAAGGAAATGCTTTATTTGAAGAGTTTCAATCTGGGTTAAGAATCTATCATAGTACTGGTCGCTAATGACGTCCTTATCACATCTGATAATGGACTTGTTTCTGTACTTGTC
The DNA here is from genome assembly GCA_020510985.1 of Pholidichthys leucotaenia. Classification (NCBI taxonomy): domain Eukaryota; kingdom Metazoa; phylum Chordata; class Actinopteri; order Cichliformes; family Pholidichthyidae; genus Pholidichthys; species Pholidichthys leucotaenia. Next base: position 328,700,897 of record CM035845.1, read on the forward strand.
CTTTCAGACATTTGTGCAGCTTTTGATACTATCGATCATAATATTTTACTTGATAGATTAGAACACCATGTTGGACTTAATGGAACTTCGTTGCAGTGGTTAAGATCTTATTTATCTGATAGGTTCCAGTTTGTTCATGTCAGTTATGAGTTTTCTTCCAACTCAAAGCTCAGTCATGGAGTTCCACAGGAATCTGTGCTAGGCTCTATTCTTTTTAGTTTATATATGCTTCCGCTGGGCAACATTATTAGAAAGCACTGTATACATTTTCATTGTTATGCAGATGACACACAATTATACCTGTCAATGAAGCCAGATGATAGTAATCAATTAAGATAAGATAAGCCTTTATTAGTCCCACAATGGGGAAATTCCAGGATTGCAACAGCACATGGATAGCAACGCTCAGAACAATAATTTAGAAGATAAGAAAATAAGAGCAGTGAATATACATATGTACACATAAATATATAAATATATATACACAGTGCGGAGCATTGTAGCTAGATGCAATAAACAGCATAACCATCTACTTAGTTATCCTACATAGTATGAATATGTGCCCATACATATTGTCACCCTCCATAGTGACTGATATTGTCCCAGTTGTATACTGGAGGGGACCATTTGTGTAAGTCTGTTGCGTCTTTTGCATTCAATACTATTAGGATGTCACATTTTTTTGCTATCTCTGCGAGCAGCCCTGCTTAGGTTATAAAGTCTGACAGCCGTAGGTAGGAAGGACCTGGAAAACTCTCGGTCGCGCACCTAGGATGATGTAGTCTACTGCTAAAAGAGCTCCTCAGTGCGTTCAGTATGTCCTGAATAGGGTGGGACTCGGACTCCAGCAGAGATGACAGTTTAGCCACCATCCTTCTCTCTCCTATCTCCTCCACTGGGTCAAGGCACTGCCCCAAGACAGAGCTAGCTTTCTTGATCAGTTTGTTCAGTCTCTTTCTATCGATTGCTGTAATGCCACTGCGCCAGCAGACCACTCCAAAAGTGATGGCTGATGCCACCACCGTGTCATAGAATGTCTTCAGGAGCGCCCCTTGTACACCAAAAGACCTGAGCCTCCTCAGTAGGAGCGGCCGCCGCTGTCCCTTCTTGTAGAGTGCGTTGGTATTGTGTGACCAGTGTAGTTTATTGTTCAGATGAACACCCAGGTACTTGTATGATGTCACCATCTCAATGTCTGTTCCCTGGATGTTTACTGGTGCTGTGAGGGGTTGTCCTTGCCTGCGGCAGTCCACCACCAATTAGCCAAGTTAGAGGCCTGTCTTAAGGAAATCAAACTTGGATGACTTGTAATTTCCTGCTATTAAATTCAGATAAGACTGAAGTCACTCTAGTTGGTCCAAAAAACCTTAGAAATACTTTTCCAAATCAAACTCTTAGTTTGGATGTGGTTACATCTTCCTCTTAATAGTTTTGTGAGGAACCTTGGAGTTATTTTTGGTCAAGATCTGTTCTTTAATTCACATGTTAAACGTGTTTCTAAGACTGCCTTCAATCATTTGCATAATATTGTCAAGATTAGGAGCATCTTGTCTCAGAGTAATGCTGAGAAACTAATCCACGCTTTTGTTAGTTCTAGATTAGATTATTGTCACTCTTTATTATCAGGTTGTCCTAAAACATATTTAAAAAGTCTTCAGTTGATCCAAAATGCTGCAGCAAGAGTTTTAACAGGTACTAGAAAGAGAGATCATATCTTTCCAGTTCTGCCCTCCCTTCATTGGCTTCCCATAGAGTTTAGAATTAAGTTTAAAATCCTTCTTCTCACTTACAAAGCTCTAAATAATCAGGCCCCTTTTTTATTTAAAAGATCTGATACTACCCTATTATCCTAACAGAGCACTATGATCCCAAAATGCAGGGTTACTTGTAATACCTAGAATCTCCAAAAGTACAATGGGAGGCAGAGCCTTCAGTTATCAAGCTCCTCTCCTGTGGAACCAGCTGTCAATCTGGATTCGGGAGTCAGACTCAAGTTCTGGTTTTAAGAATAGGATTAAATCCTTCCTTTTTGATATAGCCTATAATTAGGGTGGGATCATGTGTCTCTGAACCCTTCCTTAGCTATGCTGCTAATAGCTTTAGACAGCTGGGGGGACCTCCAACAATGCACTGGGCTTCACTCCTTTCTTCACCCTCAATGAAATATTTTTGCTGGTCATTAACATCTGTTTGTTCTCTTCCATTGATTGAGTCCCCATCGGGCTGTTTGCTCTCTACATGTCTGTTTTTTTCTTCTTCTTCTCTATCCACTCACCCCCCAGCCAGTCGCAGCAGATGACTGCCCCTCCCTGAGCCTGGTTCTGCTGGAGGTTTCTTCCTACTAAAAGGGAGTTTTTCCTCTCCACCGTCGCCAAGTGCTTGCTCACAGGGGATCGCCTGATTGCTGAGGTCTTTCTGCAATTGTGGAGGTTTCCCCTATAGTTGAAAGTGCTATGAGATGACTTGTTGTGAAATAGCACTATATAAATAAAGTTGAATTGAATTGAATGTAGTTTATAAGACATTTTGATGTTGACCTTTGACCTTCCCAAAACCACAGTTGCACTTCAGGGTCAGCGGGTGAACCTTTGTTTCAGGTTTTGTGGTCCTAGCTTTACTAATACAGTAATAAGGCATAAGAAATCCTAACCTTGACTTTTGACCTTTCGACCCCAGACCCATAGTCAGAGGTCAGGATCCAAAAGTGAACCTGTGTAACAAGTTTGGTGGCCCTAGCGTTACTCGTTTTATAGTAATAGTAAATGTAGCATTTATTTACCTTTTGTTCTTATTGTCTTTAATAAGAACAAAAGGTAAATAATTAAAAGAAGTCAAAATGAACCTACTTGAGCAAGTAAATGTAGCATTTACTATTTGCCATGGTGCAACTGCAGTGTTTACTTTGAACTTTGACCTTTGATCCCTTGACCCCAAACCCATAGTTAGGTCAGGGTGTAAATCATCCAAGATGTGTATTAGATACAACTGCTGTATCGATTTGAAAAGCCTACATCATTTCTTTCTGTAGTTGTCGTGTTTAGAAGATTTAGGGAAAATCTGACTTCTAACCTTTGACCGTAAGGTCATATGATGATAGTGAAATTGCAATATGCGCAACATCAGAGTATATCAAACCATGGTACCAGGTTTCAAACAATCGGAACCAAACGGTAGGAGGAGTTGAGTTCACAAAAGTGGGACAGATGGATGGACGGACGGACAAATGGACATATGGACTTACCCATAACATAATCTCCCCTTGGTGGAAGCCCAATGGGGGACCTTTGGGCTTTGACCGACGGGGGGAAAAAAGGGTCACAATGATGGGAGATCCAGGAATCGACTGCATATTTTGAGTATTTGGGTTCCACTATAGCCCTCTGGTTTGTAGGTGAGCATGTTATCATTGTGCTGAATTTAGTTTACGTCAGGTGCTTCAGTATTTCTCCACAACTTAAAAATGTGACAAAACATACATTTCACTCTTGTGTGCGTAACTTGTACCTGAATGACAACAAACTTCTCATGTCTTCTTCTTTTGGCGCAGCCTGATAAATGAGCACACAATACCGTAACAGCTGCTGCTGGCTGCTTAACACGGCACCTTTGAACCGCACGTAAAAGGTATTAACATTCATGTCCGCCACCGGATTAAAAACATGTGGGTTCACATGTAGAGCTAATGTACCTCTCACCTGCTTCACCCTCCATAACCACTTGAAACTGAAAGAGGCCCTGTTTTATCTTCTTTGTCTGTCTTCTGTCTTCTTACCAGCAAACTTCATGAGTCATGACAGGCAGGTTGGCGTTAACTCGACCCACCGGAAGCCGCTCCCGCGACCTCAGCTGTCTAGAGCCGCCAAGCAGCCCCCCCACCACCTCCCCGCCCGCCTCTCCTTGTCACACAGAAGAGAAGCGCCGAAGGACCTCGGCTAACTCTTGTCAGAGCCGTCATGCACTCTGCTGCCGCTTCAGTCTTGACAAGCTCTTGGTTGAAATACCCGCCGAGACCCGTCCCCCCACCTCCCCCTCCCTTCTGCTGCCATCATTACCTTCTTACTTTATATGCTGATTTTTTCAGTTCACCCGTTTCTCTTTCAAACATTTCCCAGAGTTTCATAAAAAAAAAACTTTTTACTTTGAAATGCCTGAAAATACAATTAAATGCTTTGACCCAGATAGCAGCGCTGACCAGAACGTAACCCTGAGCATCCCTTGTGGTGTCCGTACTCCACTGCCCGCCGCCGCTGCCGCACATTCTCACCATCACAACCGCATTGCCCCTGTATATTCAGAAATGTTTCTGCATGCAGATGATAAGGAGGGAGCAGAAGAAGAAGAAGAAGGAGGAGGAGGAAGAGTCGTAACGGCGCTCATCAAGTCGGAGCGCTGAGACCTGCTCTCAGCCGCCATGGGGGCCGTACAAGGCTGCCTCTGATATCCATGCCACATGTACGCTGAGGTGGATGCATTAACACGGATGCTGTGAGTCACAGGAAGATGGAAAAAAAGGAGGTGATTTGTTATTTTTTTAAAAAGGGGGATGGGTGGGCGGGCTTTTTACAAATTTAGCATGAGGCACAAATGTAAATTAGGTCAAATAAAGGTGCAAAAATATGATAAAAGATCCCAATTTATAAGTAAAATAGTCATAAAATTACATTTTAATTAGAATAAAAAATCAACCAACACGTGGACGAGCGTTTCAAATTTACGGGAAAAAAAAGTTGAAAATTTACAGGAAAAAAAAACTGGAAATTTTTGAGAAAAAAAATTGCAAATTTATAAAGAAAGTTACAAATTTACAAAAAAAAGTTGCAAATTTATTAGGAAAGCTACAAATTTACAAAAAAGTTGCAAATTTATTAGGAAAAAAGATGAAAATTTACAGAAGAACAGTCACAAATTTATGAGAAAAAAAGCTGCAAATTTACAAGAAAAAAATGCTAATTTTTTAGATAAAAAGTTGCAAATTTTTGAGGAAGAAGTTGCAAATTTTCAAGAAAAAGATCAAACTTATGACAAAAAAATGACAAATTTATGAGAAAAAGAATGCTGAAACTTTTTGAGAAAAAAGTTTTGAGTAAAAGTATATGAGAAAAACCTTGCAAATTTAAAAAGAAAAAAAAAGGTTTTTTTAGGAAAAATATGCAAATTTTTGGAAAAAAACTTAAGGAAAAAATCACAACTTTATGAGAAAAAAAAGTTGTAAATTTTTGGAAAAAACATTGAAAATTTACAGGGAAAAGGTTTGACCTTCATGGGTAAAAGTAAAACTTGAGAAAATCATTCCAAATTTACAAGCCAAAAATTTTGATTTTTTTTTTTTTTTAAGAAAAAAGTTGCACATTTTTGAGGAAAAAAAAAACTGTTGAAAATTTACAGGTAAAAATTTAAAAAAATTACAAGAAAGAAGCTGCAAATTTATGAGGGGAAAAAGGTACATGAAAAAAATCACAAATTTTTGAAGAAAAAGCTGAAAATCTACAAAAAAAAGTTGCAGATTCATGAGGGATAAAAGTTGCAAATCTACGAGACTTCATTTCCACCTATGAATGGGGACGGGGGTGGCAGGGTAACCGGGGGGGGGGGAAGCTAATGCTGCCGATGCCCCTGATGAGGCCGCGGCGAGGAGACGCGGCGCCGGCCTGAACACACGACTGCTGCTGCGCTGAGTCCATCCTGCGTGTCGTTGTTACGCTGACGTGGAACGGACAGTCACGCCGCAGCGTTAGCGTGTGATTCTGCCTCGCTGGCACTTTGGGTGCGAGGCCACTTTCAGCGTGTGTGTGTGTGTGTGTGTTTACCATCGGTCTGTGCATGTATGTTGATATGGCCGACGCAGGGGCTCTGTATTTGTTTAGTCGGTCTGGCGGCTGTGCCGATTTCATGATAAATATTAGCGCTCAAATATGTGAGCAGGGCATTTATTGAAAGTGATCACTCCAAACATTGTTTGTTTGTCTGCCGAAATTGCAGCCGGCCTCTCTCCCCGTTGAACTGGGATGGTGTGTGTGTGTGTGTGTGTGTGTGGTATGAGAAATGCCTCCTCCCCCCCCAAAAAAACCCCAACCCCAAATGTAACCAATTCGATTTGTGTTTGTTTTTCGCCTTTTCGAGACTGTCAATGTTTGGGAGGGGAGAGCGTGCGTGCGTGTGTGTGTGTGCACGTTGGAAGGGGTGGGGGTGGGGTACACATGTGCGTAACGATGATAGCTCCACCACGCTCGGGAGAAACAAACACCTCAAGAGAGCCGTACATATCCACTTGCAGGGGAAGTTTTGTAACGCGGAGCAGCAGTGCATTTGTCCACCCACTCCTTTCTTCTTCTTCTACATGGGATTAGAAGGTGGTCAGGCTCTGCCAAGAATCCTCTAGGTGCAGCACGGAGGGAGTGAGAGAGATGTGTGTGTGTGTGTTTGTGTGAGAAAAAAGGCAAACTACGTGACTTCAGAGTGGAGCGGGTGGTGGGAAAGAGGGGATGCAGGTCTCGGAGCTGAGAGGCCGGAAATGGAGGGAAAGAGCAGGGAGCAGTGGGAGACTGACCTTTTACGAGACAGCTGTTCTCTCTCAGGTGCTTGTTCTCAGCATATCTGCCCCCCCACCTCCTTTTTTTTTGCATTAGTCATTATTTGCTCCCACAGGATCAGGGATGGGGCCGGAGTTGAGCGTTTCATGTGGCAGGAAGCAAAACTCCGCTCTTACAAGTGCTGATGTGACCCACAGAGGAGGGATGGCTCAGCCGTCCTCCATCACATGTACATTAAGACGTGGTGGACGGAGCCTTGAAGGTGACTCTGCTGGTTTAACAGACAGAAAAGATTCATGTTTTCCTCACTTGCTGAATTAGCATTTTCCTGGCTTTGTATAGATCGAACACCAAGCACATGAGGCAGCCCAGCCAGCATGTCCTTGTGGGCCCCATCACAAGTTAAAATGACTTCACTAGTTTCACACTTATTTTCTCAATTTGTGACTTGTGTGAAGATTCAACCTTAATCAGACAGATTTAGAGGTACCAGTTAAGGTGGCAGAGTTTCTAAATCTTCTTTCCCCTAAATTAATATCGAAAATATACAGACTATTATCAAAACTGGATGAGTCAGTATCTCTTCCAATACCAAAATGGGAGACAGACTTATCAATCATTTAGGAGGAAAGCTTCTGGACACAAATATGTTTAAACACTTTTAAGATGACTAAAAACTCTAATTTACAACTCAAACAATATAAAGTTCTACATAGAATTCATTACACAGGACAAAGTATGTTAAATGGGTCTGAGTCACACAAATATCTGCTTCTACTGCACCAGCAACATCCCGGATAGCTATATGCATGCTATGTGGTCCTGTGCACCGATTCAAAAGTTCTGGTGGAAGACATGTGAGGACCTGTCGGCATGCCTTTGGTATCGTGTCCCATCCTCACCCTTCGTCGTCGTCGTCGGCCTCCGTCGGTCTATGATGACCATGGAAGAGAATCCTAAACGTCTACTCTGCTGGAACAGCACCGCCTGTGGCTGAACAGGCCGATGCGCGAATGACAGTCCCTGTCACACAGGTCACACTTGTGAGTGGTCTCCGTGCTGCTGGGTCTGTGGCGGTTCTTCCTGCGGGTCCTTTTTTCATCTGCTGCAGCAGTCAGTCTCTCTTCACCCGCCTTGAGCTGTCTGGTCAGGGTGCCTCTCCATTTGGAGCGGTCCGTTGCAAGGTCCTCCCAGCGCTCTGTGTTGATATCCAGGGCCTTCATGTCTCTCTTGCAGACGTCTCTAAAGCGCAGCTGTGGGCGGCCAACGTCTCTCCTGCCAGTTGCCAGTTCTCCATAGAGGACGTCTTTGGGGATTCTGCCATAGTCTTAGGGATTCTGCCATAGTTCTGTCATAGATAGTCTTTGAGAACCGTGATCTCCAAGCGAATACCAAAATCCTGGTTTATAAAGCGGTGGTGCTCCCCACTCTCCTGTATGGATCAGAAGCCTGGACTACATACAGCAGGCACTTAAAGGCACTTGAGGCACACCATCAGAGATGCCTCCGAAAAATCCTCTGGATTAGTTGGGAGGATAGACACACCAACACCAGCATCTTGGAGGAGGCTAACCTTCCCACCATCACTGCCACCATTGCCCAAAACCAGCTCAGATGGACTGGCCATGTTATCCGAATGCCTGACTCTCGCCTCCCAAAACAAGTCCTGTACTCCCAGCTAGCTGAAGGGAAGCGGGCTCCAGGAGGCCAGAAGAAGAGATTTAAGGACAACATAAAAATAAACCTAAAGAAGTGTCACATAGATCTAAAAGCTTGGGAAAATATGGCAACCGATAGGGCGACCTGGAGAAACATTGTCAGTGAGGGTGCCACACAGTACAACGCTGACCTCCATCATGCTGCACAAGACAAACGCAGACTCAGGAAGGAGAGAGCAACCAACAATCAGGACCAACCCAAACCCACCACCATTACATACCCCTGCCCACATTGTAGCAGAATAATCGGATCCAGAATTGGCCTCTATGCCCACCTGAAGACCCACAAGGACCAAGAGAATGGACAGTCATACTCGACTACGAGTGACCGCCGATGATGATGATGACCTGTCGGTGGATGTGTTGGGGTGGAGGATGTGTGTATGGGTAGGAGAACTTCGTTGGGTGGTGGGGTGGAGCAGTCCATCTAGTGGCATGGGGGTTGGCGATTCGGGGCCTACTTGTCCCAGCCGCCCTGCTGTTGTGTCGTGGGGCGGGGCGCTTTGTTGCATTGCCCCTGGTGTCATTGGCAGCAGGTGTATATGGGTGCTCAGGGGTGGTTGGGGAGGCCGTTGGCACGGGTTGATGGCCGTGTTGCCGTCGGGCTGCTCCGGGGTGGCTGTGGCTGTGGGGCGGCCTGCTGCTGTCGTTGTACTTCTGGTGTGGGTGGTCGGTGGTCTTGTGTGGGTGCTTGGGGGTGTCGCTTGGCATGTAGAGCACCCAGTGGGTCCGGCCCATTGTTCACTATTGTGACTATTGTTGTTGTTCATGTTTGTGTGTGCAAGATGAGTGGGAATGGGTATGGCTGCCCCATCATGTTTGTGGTGCTGGGAGCACCAGGGCGCGATGCCGGTGGGTCCTGGGCTGTTCGGCCTGGCAGTGGGTGGCCTCATGAACCAGTTTGCGAGCTGGCTTCTGGGGGGGGGGGGGAGACGGCCTCGCTTGTGGACTGCCTCCCTCCCAGTCTTATCCCTCCCCCCCGATTCTGGGTGGAATACACATCTTCTTGGATACATTTAGGGCTTTGGGGCGGGGGTGTACTGCACTGTGTCGGCGAAGGGGATGCCTCTGCTGCATGGTGGGGCTGCCCTCACCTCAATTTTAATTGCATCTTAGACACTGAGGGCTTGGGGGGGGTGAGGACCCCACTGCCTATCACAGTGGCTCGTGGTGCTCCAACCACCATCCCCCCAATTTTAACTGCGCTATGGTAGTCCACACATTTACACACAGTCACATCATAGAACCAAGATACACCTACCATGTTTTGTGCAAGGGGGAGGGGGTTGAGTGTATTCCCCCACCCCTGTTATCCTCCTCCTGCTGGGGGCCTGAGGGCCCGGTGGGGGGCCTGGGACCCGTCATGTTGTGAAAATACCTCGGTGCTGCTGAATGTATAGATACAACCAAGGGAGTGAGAGAGGAACTGAATAAGAGAGTAAGCGAGAGTGAGGGAGTGATGAATGGAGGTGGTGATGGTGGGTCATTTTTGTGTGGCGCTTTGCATGTCAGATGGCATCTCAGGGCACCTGTGGTGATCTGCTAATCAGTCGCTCGGGTGGATGCTGGGGGTGGGGTCTGCTTCTGTGGCCGTGGCCACCCTGGGGTGAGTTGGAGGGTGGGTGGCCACTGGCCTACGCAAGCAGTCTCCCCGGCCGCTGCTCGGCGCTGGTGCGCATTCAGGTTCGCTGCATCTCTATCGCAGTCACCGTTGTGAGAGTCGCCGCAGAGTGAGTGTGAGGGGGAGAGCATGAATGGATGTGAGTAGGTCGGAGTGTGAGTGAGAGTGCTTGCGTGGGTGAATGTGGGTGGGTGTGGGTGACCCTGAGGGCGAGTGGGAGTGAGATTGAATGGGTACAGGAGTGAGAGAGAATGGGAGGATCCGGGTGAGTGAGAGTGACGGATTGTATGTGGGTGCGTATGGAAGCATGAGGGTGTGAAGGTGTGGGGATGGGTGTATCTGCGAGTCAGGAGGTGCTGGATTGAGGGTGGTAGTGCCCCTCAGCTATGTGGACTTCCCTTGATAGGGGGGACTTCTTTGGGCATGGGGATCCCCTCGATGTGCGGCGGTGGTGCTGGGGGGGGCACTGTGGGGGTGCCTGGCCTCCCTCTATCTTCTCTTCAGGGATGGATGCCTGGCTTTTCTGGGACTTGCTGACTTCCGGCATTTGTGCCCTGTGGGGGTTGGTGGCACTGCCTTGCCTGCTCAAGGTTCCCAGGGGGAGAGCTCCTGCGACTGGCCCCCCTCTTCGTATGTTTCCTGACAAACCACTCACATGCACACACTTATTTTGCATGCCCTCTCATATATATGGACACAGACACACACGCACAAATGTCTCTCCTTTAACAGGTGCGGATACCAGACTCGTGTTGAGACATCTTCGGTGGAAGAAGCAGTTTGTCTTCTGTTTGTTTTAATTGTTGTGTTTGTTTGTCTTTTTGTTTGTTCCCCTCCCTTTTCTTTCCCCCTTCACACACTTTCTTTCCCTCCTCCCAATCCTGTCTGGTCTTCCGTGGGTAAAATAATTTAAATAAAGTATTAAAAGTTATTACAGGAGGAGTTTACAACAATATACAGTACGTAGTTAGGTACTGTATAAATCTCCTTTTGGCAAAGTAAATCTGTTTTGGAACAGTAAGGGTGACAGATCTCTGTTCTGCTTACCTAGCTGCCTGACAGGACAAGGGGAATAAATAAATAAATAAGTAAATAAATAAATAGATAAATTTGTGACTTCCCCCCTCATTTGATAATGTTTTCTTGAAAATTTGAAACTTTCTCATAAATATGCAACACTTTTTTTTTACTGTAAACTTGCAACTTTTTCTCATAAATCTGTGATTTTTTTCTTGTAAATTTGCAACTTTTTTCCCATAAACTTAGCACATTTTTACTGGAATCTTGTAACTTTTCCTCATAAGTTTGTGACTTTGTTCCTCGTAAATTTGTGACTTTTTTCTTCATAAATTTGTGACTTTTTTGTATAGTTTTGCCTGTTGCAAAAGTGTAACTGATCCAAAATACAACATATGTGGGGTCCAGTTGCGTTTAAAGTGAGTAAACAGATTACTTGCTAACCTGTACCACAGGTAAAGTCCATGTGGGCAAACAAAGATGGGGCCAACATGGAACTGGCGGACAAACCCACATGGAACCCATAAGACAGCCCAGTTTAAACCTATCGTGGGACCCACATGGACATGCTGGCAGGGAGTCAGAAACTGGACCAGCCATTGATGCTCTTTGGGGTGTAAAATTTGACTGATCTGTCAAAGTATAACACTTGGGGTGCGTCACAGTTCACCCCTTACCCTACCCCTCTGTTTTGCACACGGAGGGGTAGGGTAAGGGGTGAATTGGGACCCACCTTTGGACTTTATGACAAAAACGAAGGTGCATTCAGACATATAAGCTCAATGCAAAAGATGCAAATTAACACGAGTTAGCATCTGAGTGAGTTGCAGAGGGGGCAGAGTTGCCTTCATAACTTCTGCAGCTGCTTTCTACCTGCTGTGGAAATCCCCCAAAACACTGTCATGCTTAAGCTGGCAGTGTGATCCAGTGGAGCTCCCAGCTGGGGAAAATGTCACTGCCTCCTCCAGAAATGGCATCTGGATGACAGGTGTTTACATTTCTAGCCTGCTAGCCCTCGGTAGGGATGGGCGTATCAGTACTCCAGTATTGATACTTCGATACAAGCTGGTCGATATTTTGGAGTGGATACTTTTGAAATATCGCAATATCAATGTGTTCATACAATGCGTGCAATTTGTTTTCACTTCTGAGAGTTTTAGGCATGAAATTTATGTGTGAAAACTGGTGAAAAACTAGCCCAGGCATATTTTAGAGATGGTCTGCCGTGTCACATGATTATGGCAGCCTATCAGATGTCAGAGATGAAGACTCACTGTGCACTGGCAGCCTCAGTCAAGCACTCACTAGTCATGTTTACATGGGCACAAGTAACAGGATTAAAAGCCTGATCGGAATAAAAATGCTTTATGTAAACCTGCCAATCTGAATATTCTGACCCGATCACCCTCATTCAGATCAAAATTTCCTTCCAATTGTGACGGGTGGGTTATGCCAATTGTTAATCCGATTGGTGCGCATATAAACACTTATTCCGAAGTTTTGGTAGAAAATATGTTTACTGTGCATGTCTATATGTCAGCTACACGTCGATGTGACGTATTCCCACCTTTACCTCAGCTTTTCAGGCGCTTCGGGGAGCCCTTTGGGTCCTCCACTCCCTGACAGCTCAGCCACGCCCCCTTCTCCTATCAGTGTCACCAGCTGTTCCTCATTACGCACGCATACACACACAAACACACGCCTCCATTCATCTCCATTCACATCTGAATCTGTTTTTCAATAGGTTTGACCAACCGCCCTCCCCCCCAACTACACAACAACCACTGCTGCCTCTGAAGACATCGAGTCCTGCTGCCCACTCCCCACTCCACCAACACCCTCCCACTCCCAACACACAGCCCAACTTGACCCTCACTAAGACCCAGGTGAGGACAGAGCTGAGGAAGATCAAAGCGAGGAAGGTGTCGGGACTGGACGGCATCAGCGCAAAGCTCCTCAAGTCCTGTGCAGACCAGCTGTGTGGGATTGTGGAGTACATCTTCAACCTGAGCCTGAAGCTGGGGAGGGTACCACAGTTGTGGAAAACATCTTGTGTGGTACCTGTACCAAAGACTCCCCACCCCAAAGATCTGAACAGCTACAGACCAGTGGCCCTGACGTCCCACATGATGAAGACCCTGGAGAGACTGCTCCTTGCTCACCTCTGCCCCCTGGTGGGACCAGCGATGGATCCACTCCAGTTCGCCTACCAGCATGGCATTGGGGTGGAGGATGCGGTGATCTTCCTCCTTCACCGTTCTCTGTCCCACCTGGAGAAGCCCGGGAATGCGGTGAGGATCATGTTCTTTGACTTCTCCAGTGCTTTCAACACCATCCAACCGATGATCCTGAAGGACAAGTTGCTGTGCGCAGGGGTGGACCAGCAGCTGTCATCATGGATCCTGGACTACCTCACAAACCGGCCACAGTTTGTGAGAACCCGGGACTGTGTGTCTGACACGATCATCGGTAGCACGGGGGCCCCCCAGGGAAGGGTTTTGGCTCCCTTCCTGTTCACCCTTTATACTGCGGACTTCTCACACAACACAACACACTGCCATCTACAGAAGTTCTCTGACGACTCTGCGATCGTTGGCCTCATCTCCAACGGAGATGAAGCTGACTACAGAGGGCTTATCCAGGACTTTGTGGATTGGTGCCATCGGAACTGCCTCCAGATCAACGCGAGGAAAACTAAGGAGCTGGTGGTGGACTGCCGCAGGCAAGGACAACCCCTCACAGCACCAGTAAATATACAGGGAACAGACATTGAGATGGTGACATCCTACAAGTACCTGGGCGTTCATCTGAACAATAAACTAGACTGGTCACACAATACTGACACACTCTACAAGAAGGGACAGCGCAGGCTGTTCCTACTGAGGAGACTCAGGTCTTTTGGTGTACAAGGGGTGCTGCCGAAGTCATTCTATGACATGGTGGTGGCATCAGCCATAACTTTTGGAGTGGTCTGCTGGGGCAGTGGCATTACAGCAGCCGATAGGAAGAGACTGAACAAACTGATCAAGAAAGCTAGCTCTGTCCTGGGGCAGCGCCTTGACCCAGTGGAGGAGATGGGAGAGAGAAGGATGGTGGCTAAACTGTCATCTCTGCTGGAGTCTGAGTTCCACCCTATGCAGGACATACTGAATGCACTGAGGAGCTCATTTAGCAGCAGACTACATCATCCTAGGTGCACAACCGAGAGGGTTTGCAGGTCCTTCCTACCTATGGCTGTCAGACTGTACAACCTAAGCAGGGCTGCTCACAGAGATAGCAAAAAGACGTGACAACCTAATAGTATTGAATGCAAAAGACGCAATAGACTTACACAATGGTCCCCTCCGGTATACAACTAGGAAAATACCAGTCGCTATGGAGGGTGAGAATATGTATGGGTACATAATCATACCATGTAGGATAACTAAGTAGACGGTTGTGCTGTTTCATTCCATCTAGCTACAATGCTCCGCACTGTGTGTGTTTATATATTTATATATTTATTCCATCTAGCGACAATGCTCCACACTGTGTGTGTTTATATATTTACATATTTATTCCATCTAGCTACAATGCTCCGCACTGTGTGTGTTTATATATCTACATATTTATTCCATCTAGCTACAATGCTCCGCACTGTGTGTTTATATATTTACATATTTATTCCATCTAGCTACAATGCTCCGCACTGTGTGTGGGCTGCACGGTGGCGCAGTGGTTAGCACTGCGGCAGCACAGTTTACCCTTGGCCAGGGGATTGTGGGGATCGTGGGATCGTGGGTTCGATCCCAGCCCCCGACCAACAGTGATCTGTGTGGAGTTTGCATGTTCTCCCCGTGTTGCGTGGGTTTACTCCGGGATTTCTCCGGTTTCCTCCCACATGCCAAAGACATTCATGTTAGGTTAATTGGCTGTTCTAAATTGTCCCTAGATATCTGTTTCCTATAGGCCCTTAGAATAGAGGGTTAGTATTAATGAAAGCGCTTTGAGTGGTCTTTGTGACTAGAAAAGCGCTATATAAGTGCAGGTTAGTTAGTTAGTTAGTGTGTGTATATATATATCTACATATTTATTCCATCTAGCTACAATGCTCTGCACTGTGTGTTTATATATTTACATATTTATTCCATCTAGCTACAATGCTCTGCACTGTGTGTGTTTATATATCTACATATTTATTCCATCTAGCTACAATGCTCCGCACTGTGTGTGTTTATATATTTACATATTTATTCCATCTAGCTACAATGCTCCGCACTGTGTGTTCATATACTCATATATTTATTCCATCTAGCTACAATGCTCCGCACTGTGTGTGTTTATATATTTACATATTTATTCCATCTAGCTACAATGCTCCGCACTGTGTGTTTATATGTTTACATATTTATTCCATCTAGCTACAATGCTCCGCACTGTGTGTTTATATATTTACATATTTATTCCATCTAGCTACAATGCTCCGCACTGTGTGTTTATATATTTACATATTTATTCCATCTAGCTACAATGCTCCGCACTGTGTGTTTATATTTACATATTTATTCCATCTAGCTACAATGCTCTGCACTGTGTGTTTATATATTTACATATTTATTCCATCTAGCTACAATGCTCCGCACTGTGTGTGTTTATATATTTACATATTTATTCCATCTAGCTACAGTGCTCCGCACTGTGTTTATATACTCATATATTTATTCCATCTAGCTACAATGCTCCGCACTGTGTGTTTATATATTTACATATTTATTCCATCTAGCTACAATGCTCCGCACTGTGTGTTTATATATTTACATATTTATTCCATCTAGCTACAATGCTCCGCACTGTGTGTTTATATATTTACATATTTATTCCATCTAGCTACAATGCTCCGCACTGTGTGTTTATATACTCATATATTTATTCCATCTAGCTACAATGGTCCGCACTGTGTTTATATATTTATATATTTATTTCATCTAGCTACAATGCTCCGCACTGTGTGTCTATATATTTATATTTATATGTACATATGTATACTCACTGCTCTTGTTTTTCTCTTGCCTTCTGATTGTTGCTCTGAGTGTTGCTATCCCTGTGCTGTTGCAATCCTGGAATTTCCCCATTGTGGGACTAATAAAGGCTTATCTTATCTTATCTTATCTTACATGCTCAGACACTCACTCATGCACACCTGTTTTCTATTCTGTCCAGCCCACGCACATTCACACAGGCGGTCTCTTTCCTCATTAGTTTTGTCATTACTTAAGCTCTGTCTGAGTGGGAAGAGATCGCTGGATCATTGCGCAGTGTACACAGTCACTCTGTGTATGTTAGCCTCCACTCCCTACTCTGCACTTTCAGCCTGACTACGTTGTCTTCTTCTCACGCTACCTGACAATCGTTTGTTATCTGGCATGAGCGGCTGTTCCTGCTACGCCTACCCTCACCGGATGGCACGGACTGCCTCGGACCGCTCCAGCCTGTAAGTTTATTTTTGCCTTTCTCTTTGTGTCGTTCAACTGTCCTGCGGCACTAGGCATTCTCTCCCTTGGGCTGTGGAGCGTCCGAGAGGCGTCCTTGCTCTCCTGGTGTTCTTCATGACTGTGACCTCATCCCTCTGTTTAATAATCATAACTGTTTGCTGGGCTGAACGTTATTTGTTGTTCAATAAAGTGCACGCAGTTACTTCTGCACATGGGTTTTAATGCCTTCCTCCGTGCGCTGCGTAATGCTGCACGGGGAATCATAACAAATACAGGTCCATCTCAAAAAGGGAAAGACACGAAGCGGGGTTTGTTTACATCGGCAGTTGCTTCTTCTTCTACTATTTCTGGAATGTCAGATAATTGTGCGCTTGTCAAAATGATTTAGTCCGTTCAAATGTGTGACACATGGAAACGCACGTCCTAATTGGATCAACTTTTTCAGGATCCATGTAAACAGTAAAGTTCTGATTGGAACTGTAATCAGATTGAAGAAATTTTGCACAGGTAACCGTGGCTACATGTCGCAGAGTGAACTCAGGAGTGTCGCGGGCGGCAGAAATATTACTTCTGAAATGTTACACCATTCATCCAAATTCTATGGTGACACCAAGAAGCATAATTTTGAAAAATAAACAAAATAAGCACTATTTACGTTTGTAAAATAGTTGTGAAAAAATAAAATAAATAATTGGTCATTGTTCTATTTTATCATTTTATAAGGATTTCTTTCAAGTACTTATGTTCATAAGTTTTATTTATGTTTCATATTGTCCTCGCAGTAAAGTTTTTAATGAAACTGCAATCATGTGATTTTGCTTTAAGGGGCAAAAAGTATCGGTATTGAAGAAAACGTTTGATAAATTTATCGTGTCGAAAGGAAAAATGCTGGTATTGCCCATCCCAAGCCCTCGGTTAGCACATCAGTAGCAGAAGTCCGGGGGTGGATAAACAGCAGCCACTCCGTTTCAGCTGCAGAACTCCGGTCCAGCTGTCTCCAGTGTTTTACTCCGATGACGGCAGAATCTCCAGGCTGATTAGCCGTCGGACACAAATGTGCAAACTCACGTGTATTCGCATGCTTACATTAACTTTACATGTGTTTGCACAGGATGAAAAATTTGCTTGGCATTTGGTGTGAATGCACCAGGAGAGAAGTATCCGCCCAGTTTCATCACATCAATTATGTGCACAGGTATGGGCTGTTGTTGCCTGGGCAACAGCACAAAAAAAACAAAACAAAAACCGGCCCGTCAAAATTAGAAATATGTTTTTCCTTTTAACTATGCAAGTTTTGGGCCATTCTCTTTCTTAAATAAGTAAGTGTGTCATTTTATCGGGTAAGCCGGGGCACATAGTTACAGTTCTTTTTACAGTTGTCACATAAATGTGGTTAATGTAGTTTTATTTAACACAAATCTCATCCACGTGCTTACGGATATGCCCTCATTCTTATGGTTTAATTGTTTTAATCTTGTGGTACATTACATGCTCGTAGTGGAAAAAGTGTATATATATACAGTGGGGCAAAAAAGTATTTAGTCAGCCACCAATTGTGCAAGTTCTACCACTTAAAAGATGAGAGAGGTCTCCAATTTTCATCATAGGTATACCTCAACTATGAGAGACAAAATGAGAAAAAAAAATCCAGAAAATCACATTGTCTTTAAAGAATTTATTTCAAATTATGGTGGAAAATAAGTATTTGGTCACCTACAAACAAACAAGATTTCTGGCTCTCACAGACCTGTAACAACTTCTTTAAGAGGCTCCTCTGTCCTCCACTCGTTACCTGTATTAATGGCACCTGTTTGAACTCGTTATCAGTATAAAAGACACCTGTCCACAACCTCAAACAGTCAGACTCCAGACTCCACTATGGCCAAGACCAAAGAGCTGTCAAAGGACACCAGAAACAAAATTGTAGACCTGCACCAGGCTGGGAAGACTGAATCTGCAATAGGTAAGCAGCTTGGTGGGATGAAATCAACTGTGGGAGCAATTATTAGAAAATGGAAGACATACAAGACCACTGATAATCTCCCTCGATCTGGGCTTCACGCAAGATTTCACCCCGTGGGGTCAAAATGATCATGAGAACGGTGAGCAAAAATCCCAGAACCACATGGGGGGACCTAGTGAATGACCTGCAGAGAGCTGGGACCAAAGTAACAAAGGCTACCATCAGTAACACACTACGCCGTTAGGGACTCAAATCCTGCAGTGCCAGATGTGTCCCCCTGCTTAAGCCAGTACATGTCTAGGCCCGTCTGAAGTTTGCTAGAGAGCATTTGGATGATCCAGAAGAGGATTGGGAGAATGTCATATGGTCAGATGAAACCAAAATAGAACTTTTCGGTAAAAATTCAACTTGTCATGTTTGGAGGAGAAAGAACACCATACCTACTGTGAAGGATGGGGGTGGAAACACCATGCTTTGGGGCTGTTTTTCTGCAAAGGGACCAGGACGACTGATCCGTGTAAAGGAAAGAATGAATGGGGCCATGTATCGTGAGGTTTTGAGTGAAAACCTCCTTCCATCAGCAAGGGCATTGAAGATGAAACGTGGCTGGGTCTTTCAGCATGACAATGATCCCAAACACACCGCCCAGGCAACGAAGGAGTGGCTTCGTAAGAAGCATTCACAAGGTCCTGGAGTGGCCTAGCCAGTCTCCAGATCTCAACCCCATAGAAAATCTTTGGGAGTTGAAAGTCTGTGCTGTCCAGCGACAGCCCCAAAACATCACTGCTCTAGAGGAGATCTGCATGGAGGAATGGGCCAAAATACCAGCAACAGTGTGTGAAAACCTTGTGAAGACTTACAGAAAACGTTTGACCTCTGTCATTGCCAACAAAGGGTATATAACAAAGTATTGAGATGAACTTTTGTTATTGACCAAATACTTATTGTCCACCATAATTTGCAAATAAATTCTTTAAAAATCAGACAATGCGATTTTCTGATTTTTTTTCCCTCATTTTGTCTCTCATAGTTGAGGTATACCTATGATGAAAATTGGAGACCTCTCTCATCTTTTAAGTGGGAGAACTTGCACAATTGGTGGCTGACTAAATACTTTTTTACCCCACTGTATATATATGGTCCTGTAACTTTTTGCCCCAGCTTACCCTATAGCTCATGGCCCCCTCAGCTGTTAGGGTTTGTGTTTGAACATGATGTCACATGAATAACAAGCATCACTTGGATTGTTCCACTAATTACCAGTGCTAAAAATCATCACTGTGAGGCCAGAATCAACATGAGAACCTCGGTTAATCTTAACTTTGAAGCGTAAAGAGGATCTGAAAGCTTTGCAAATGTGTGTCGTCGAATCGGAGGCACAGATGTACTCCGAGTATTTTTATTTTATGAGTGTACTAAAGGAGTCAGAGGGGGTTTGTTCAGTGCAAGGAAAAGGCATTAGGTGATACGGAGCACCTCATCTCCGCTAGGCTCTCCACAGGTTACAGCAGCACAGGGAGGGTTTTTTTCCCCTGCCCCCCTGTGCGAAAGTCTTCAATCTTTCGAAGCCTACGGGGCTGAGTAGGTGTTTAATTATTAAAGGTGTTTGAACAAAAGGCTATTCTAAGCCTGCTGGAGCCACCAACTGGACATTCTCCTCAGTGTTTGACGGATGGCTGCCTTCAGAAATAGTCTCTTTCCTTCGCCGCGTTAGTGTTAAATTACCCCCAAAGACTCCCAGAGACCTGTGCTGACTTCTCTCCAGGTTCGAGGAGGATGTCCTTCCATTTAGAGTGTGGCAACATGCTCGAACGCAGAGATAGATCCAACTGGAAGCTGATCCGTGCCTGCAGATTGATTTGAGAAGTTCAGTGTGTAACGTGCCTGCTATGAAAAACTGCAGCAGTTGCGACGGTGAGTTGACTGCCACTGTAATCTATATTCAGAGCACATACAGCCAGTGTTAACATTAAAGAGAATCATTTCTTAAAAGTTACACAGTGGAATCCAATTACCATTGTATGATGGACGAAGAAGCACTGTAGTCCTTTGAGAAAGAAGATGAATTATACAGAAACTTTATTAAGAGGCTTGTTTTAAACCAAAACTTGAGCAAAACTATTTGTAGAAATATCACTGACTGAACAAAAAGTTATTTTATGGTTTGTTCATGTATACTGGTTGGTAATTACATTCGTAGTTAAAAATAGTTACGGAAAGAAAATTATTGTAAAACACTGATTTCTTTAAATATGGTACCGTTGCATTTCATTCTCTTTCACTAACTGCCCATAGATCTGAGTTCATTCAAGTTCAGTGTATTTTCTTTCTCCTGTTCCAAGTGAAGGGCTTTAACCTTAAGATAAGAAGATCTGGAATGAAGCAGTACGGCAGAACTTCCAGTGCTCTCCTCCTCACCCACCCATAATAAAATGTCATTGTTCTATAAAAAGACTTGTTGTTATTGTGACGCTTCAGCGCATTCTCAGTAATAAAGGACAATCACTTTAAACTTTTCTAAATGTATTTCTGACAGTTACCTAAACCTAACAACAGTTAGTTTGATTTAGCACTAACTCATCTGACCGCTGAGCCAGGTCACACCACGAAAAACTGTGGCTTTATTGGACTCTCAAAGGAGTGACACTGCACATGCCAGGTGTGTATTTTATGCTCAAGTACAGGGGATATAAAAGTCTACACACCTCTGTTTAAATGCCAGGTTTTTGTGATGTAAAAAAATGAGACCAAGATAAATCATTTCAAAACTTTCCCCCCCATAAATGTGACCTTGTCATGATGTGGGGCACGGTTGGGGGACTGTGCTCACGCGCCTTTATGATTCTGATTTATTTTCTGTATTTCCACACTTCTGTTTAGTATTCAATATGTATGACGATATTTGAGTTTGCCTTTTGTTTCGGTTGTTCATGAGAATTCTTGTTTAGTTATTTTTAGTCCCATCTACTTATAGAATGTGTTGATTTCCATCCAGCTTTGCATCATAAGTATTGTCTGCCTGTTCAATATGAGCCTACCTTCAACTTTGCTTTAGTTCTCTTTTGTAATGTAGTATTTCTGTAATTGCACCTCTTGTTTTGTATTTATCTTATCCTCCCCACTGTACAACCTAAGCAGGGCTGCTCGCAGAGATAGCAAAAAGACGTGACAACCTAATAGTTTTGAATGCAAAAGACGCAATAGACTTACACAATGGTCCCCTCCTGTATACAACTAGGAAAATGCCGGTCGCTATGGAGGGTGAGAATATGTATGGGTACATTATCATACCATGTAGGATAACTAAGTAGACGGTTGTGCTGTTTCATCCCATCTAGCAACAATGCTCTGCACTGTGTGTGTTTATATATTTACATATTTATTCCATCTAGCTACAATGCTCTGCACTGTGTGTCTATATATACAGTATATATATATATATATATATGTACACTACCGTTCAAAAGTTTGGGGTCACCCAGACAATTATTTTGTGTTTTCCATGAAAAGTCACACTTATTTACCACCATGAGTTGTAAAATGAATAGAAGATATAGTCAAGACATTGACAAGGTTAGAAATAATGATTTGTATTTGAAATAATAATTTTTTCCTTCAAACTTTGCTTTTGTCAAAGAATCCTCCATTCGCTGCAATTACAGCATTGCAGACCTAACATGATTGCACAAGGGTTTTCTAATCATCCATTAGCCTTCTGACGCAATGAGCAAACACAATGTACCATTAGAACACTGGAGTGATAGTTGCTAGAAATGGGCCTCTATACACCTATCTAGATATTGCACCAAAAACCAGACATTTGCAGCTAGAATAGTCATTTACCACATTAGCAATGTATAGAGTGTATTTCTGATTAGTTTAAAGTTATCTTCATTGAAAAAA
Organism: Pholidichthys leucotaenia; assembly: GCA_020510985.1. Taxonomy (NCBI): domain Eukaryota; kingdom Metazoa; phylum Chordata; class Actinopteri; order Cichliformes; family Pholidichthyidae; genus Pholidichthys; species Pholidichthys leucotaenia. Next base: position 328,723,120 of record CM035845.1, read on the forward strand.
AGTGCTTTTCTTTCAAAAATCAGGAAATTTCTAAGTGACCCCAAACTTTTGAACGGTAGTGTATATATATATTTATACGTACATATGTATACTTGCTGCTCTTGTTTCTTTTTTTTCTCTTGCCTTCTGATTGTTGCTCTGAGTGTTGCTATCCCTGTGTTGTTGCAATCCTGGAATTTCCCCATTGTGGGACTAATAAAGGCTTATCTTATCTTATCTTATTTTTCCCTTCTCGTATTCTCTGGTCTGTTCCTCATTTTGCATCATTCCATGTTTTTAGCCAGTCACCCTTTGCATATTTCTTCTGTACTTTTATTTTGACAGCGGCCCGTGTTTACTTCCTCCCTTAGCTCAAGTTTGTGGGCTGTCACAGCTGTCAGCATTTTTGGTCTGATTATCCTCGCTCCTGTCACCCACACCTGTGATCACTTGTAATTATTCCTCTTTGCCCTATTTTAAGGCTGTTACAATGCAGTCTGTTGCAGCATCCTTCTCATTGTTCAGATGAGAGTTCTCCGTCTCATTTCTTCCTGGTTTTTCAGCGTGTGCCCCACACTTTTTTCTGCTAGTCCTGACGTGCGTTCCACGTCTTCACCTGCGTTTCTATACGCCTTAGCCTTTGTGCTATTTTGGACTACTCTTCCCTTCTATCCTGCCTTGCCTCAAGCCCTGTAAGTTTTGTGTATGTTCTATTTTTGTGCTTTATTAAAACTCCTGCAAACTCACAGCTCCTGCATTTGGGTCTTCATTCCGCCCATGTTGGGCAGACCTATAACCTGTACAACCCAACTGAAAAACAAACTGAAATCTTTTAAGGGGAAATATAAAAATTAAAAAAAAATAAAATGATCTGGTTGCATAAATATGCACACCCTATTATTGTATAAGTGGGGATGTGGCTGTGTTCAGAATTAACCAATCACATTCAAACTCATGTTAAATGGGAGTAAGCACACACCTGCCACCATTTAAAGTGCCTCTGATTAACCCCAAATAAAGTTCAACTGTTCCAGTAGGCTTTTCCTGACATTTTTCTAGTCACATCTTACAGCACAAGCCCTGGCCCACAGAGAGCTTCCAAAGCATCAGAGAGAGCTCATTGTTCAAAGGTATCAGTCAGAAGGGTACAAAGGAATTTTCTAGACATTAAATATACCATGGAACATAGTGAAGAAAGTCATCATCAAGTGGAGAAAATACGGCACAACAGTGACATTACCAAGAACTGGACGTCCCTCCAAAATTGATGAAAAGATGAGAAGAAAACTGGTCAGGGAGGCTGGCAAGAGACCGACAGCAACACTGAAGGAGCTGCAGGAATTTCTGGCAAGTACTGGCTGTTTAGTACATGTGACAACAATCTTCCATCTTCTTCATATGTCAGGGCTTTGAGGTAGGGTGGCAAGATGGAAGCCTTATCTTACAAAGAAAAACATCCAAGCCCGGCTACAGTTTGCAAAAACACATTTGAAATCTCCCAAACCCATGTGGGAAAATGTGTTATGGTCTGGTGAAACCAAGGTTGAACTTTTTGGCCATAATTCCAAAATGTACAGTATATTTGGCAGAAACATAACTGCTCATCACCAAAATTGGTAGATATGTGACGCATCGCTGATAAAACGACATGTCACAGCGAGCAGCTGATACTTCTGAAGAAGACTGCAGGTGTCAGTCGAAACATATCGAGGTAAAAAAAAAAACATCTTCTACCTTTTTGTCTGATAAAAAAGAAACAGTAAATTAATTATGTGTATTTTATGGCTTCAAAGGGGCCAAGCACAAGAATGCAAATCTTAATTTGTACTTTGTATTTTTTGTGCAATTTAGTTAATTAAGATTTGATAATTTGCTGCTTTGAAAAAGTATTTGCCCCCTTCCTGAATTCTTATATTTTGGCACATTTTTTTCACACTGAAATGTTTAAGATTATCAAACAGATTTTAATATTAGACAAAGATAACCCGAGTAAGTAGGAAATGCAGTTTTTAAATGAGAATTTCATTAATTAAAGGGAAAAAGCTATCCAAACCTACCTGGCCCTATGTGAAAAAGTAACTTCCGCCTAAACCTACTAACTAGTTGTTCCATCCTTGTCATCTAATCATGTCATCTGCTGGTGTCGGTCCACTGTGTTGTCAAGGTTTAGAGGCACAGGACTCAGGCGCGGGCAGGAGTATGTTACAAAAATGATAATTTATTTACGAAACAGGGACAAACAAATAACAGCACATGGGCTGAGAACCAAACTAAGCAAAACAAAACTCACAGGCAAGACAAAGCAAGGCAAGACTAGACTAGGAAATATGTAAACATGAAAAACTCACGGACAGGACTGACGGGGAATATTAATGATACCACACCAGACTGAGCCCAAACACAGACATACAGTATATAGACAAGGAGTCATTACTGACACAGAACAGATGGGGACAATAAGGGGTGATCAGAGAAAGCAGGGAAGTCGCTTCCGGTACAGGAGACATGAGGGGCAGAGACAAAAGGGTAACTAAAACAGAGGATCCACATGAAACATGAACAAAGGTCCCGGGGAGACATGACCATGACAAGGACTGAGACTGAGACATAACCAGGGACAGAATCATGATGCACTTAAAACAATCAAGACCTAAGAATAAGGCAGAACTAAAGCTGAGGCAGAAACAAGAACATGATAATGATCACAATATTAATAAACAGGACGATGATGAACTACAGAAAAACACTGGGAAATAATATCAAACTTAGGAACCATGAAACTAATGAAGGTGAGCACAGAGAAACAAAATAGATAAACTAAAGGCGACTGACGTTTTTTATCAAGTCTAAAGTCAGTGCAGTCCTCTATCGAAATTTTAGAGTACTTCATGCTTCCCTCTGCTGACAAGCTTTATGGAGATGCTGATTTAATTTCCCAGCAGGACTTGGCACCTGCCCACACTGCCAAAAGTACCATAACCTGGTTTAATGACCATGGCATCAATGAGCTTGACTGGACAGCAAACTCTCCTGACCTAAACCCCATAGAGAATCTATGGAGGATTGTCAAGAGGAAGATGAGAGACACCAGACCAAACAAAGCAGTCGAGCTGAAGGCCACTATCAAAGCAACCTGGGCTTCCATAACACCTCAGCAGTGCCACAGGCTGATCACCTCCATGCCACGCCACATTGATGCAGTAATTCATGCAAAAGGAGTCCCAACCAAGTGTTGAGTGTGTACATGGACATACTTTTTATTCAGCCAACGTTCTATTAAAAATTCATTTTTAAAAATAAGTAATATTCTATCCTTTTGAGAAACTGAATTTGGGGTTTTCATGAGCTATAAGCCATAATCATCAAAATTAAAAGAAATAAAGAGTTGTAATACTGTATATCACTCTGTGTGTAAGGAATCTGAGTTTCATTTTTTGAATTGAATTTCTGAATTAAATCAACTTTTTGATCACATTCTAAGTCATTGAGATGCAGCTCAAAATGCATAGTACATATTATTTTGTCATGTTTGCCTTGCTTTTCCACACATTTTCGTACCTTATTTATGTATTTAGCACCACTATAGATGTCTCCAGAAGCACATACATACTGACATACATACTGAATACAAACCAAAATTATTTCTGACCCCATTCTTATAAATATGTAATGCAAAAAAATTCTTAAGTCACTTAGGTTTACTTGCTATCACCCATTTTCTTACTACCCCAATGACACCAAACAAATCCGGGCACCTTTTTAGTACAGATATAATGTTTGGCTCATGGACTAAATTTAACCAGCATCCAGATGAGCATTCCAAACTTATGAGAAAAAACCCCCCCTGCAAATTCACAGGGAAAAAAATGAACATTTTTGAGAAAAATTTGTAAATGTAAAAGAAAAAAGATGGATACAGGAAAAAAAGTTGAAAATGTATGAGAAAATGTTGCAGATTTATGAGAAAATTCACAAATTTATTGGGAAAAGTCATAAATTTATGAGAAAAAATTGCATATTACAAGAAAAAAATGATAATTTATGATAAACGAAAATTACAAGAAAAATGCAATTTTATGAGAAAAAAGTTGAAAATTTATGAGTAAAAAATACAAATCTATCAGAAAATGTTGAACATTTCTAAGAATTTTTTTTTAGTATCTTTGCTTAGAATTGGTTGTTCAAAGTCATGCTATTCAGTTGTGTAACATGATATAGAAAGGTTTATGATGCTATGGGAACAATGGACCTCTTGCACAATGTAGAGTAACGTACTTCCACATTCCAGTCCACCCGCATTTCTGGTTCCGCTTCCGTTATATTTTACCTTCCCCTGGTGCTTTCTCATCAATAAATCAATTTCAACACTTTCACTTATCATTGTACATACTGGAAATAGTGCGCAGGCAGATTGTTTTTTCTTCATAAAGTTCGTGTTTCACATTTTGATCATTTTTGTAACCATACTGAGCCTCTTAATAGTTCCCCAGTTAGCTTAGCAGCTAGCAGCTATCATGTTTGTTTATGTCTGTGCCATTGCCAAATACCACTGCACAGGCTGTAATCGACCTGTGAAACTCAGTGAAACATATGTCTGACTCCCAGTTGTTACCTGACTTCTCTTAATATTACTTTGTGTATGCAGAATCCCTCAGTTATTGATGTTACCATTATTGTTATTGATAATAGCTTAGTTAGCGTCCAGTTACTAGTGTGTTATTTATTCTCATAATAAACTTTGACTCACTCGTAGTAACATTGCATGGACTAAAATCAATGTGAATGAGCTCGTGTAAAGAACAAATGCACAATACATGTCCATTACACAGTATGATGTGGGGTTTTAGTGTGAAGAGTGGTGTTGTGGTGGCCACTTCCTCTTCCACCACTGCACCGCCTCTATAAATACCAGTGGGCATCTTAGTTCGGCCTCCTTGCCAACACCCCTGCCTAGCGGCTGTATTGTGGAGGGTATCGTAAATAAAGCTGAGTTCTATCAAGCACCTGATCTCATTATTTGGAAGGTAATTCAATACACAACATTATGGCTACAAGGATAAAAGTATGGAGATGTGTATTTTACTGATTCGGCCCTTCCTGGAGCTGTCCCCTGGCTGAGATGGCTTGCGGCCTTCCAGACCTACGTTGTGGCTCTCAACCTGGGTGAGATGGACAACCTGAGAAAACGGGCGCTTTTAGTGCACAATTTAGGAATTGAAGGCCAGCGGATACTAAGCACACTTGGGGACTCGGCCAAGTATGAAGACGTGGTTGAGTTCCTGGTGCCCCATTTTCGTGCCCCGTACAGTGTTATCGTTCGGAAGATCAGGTTTCGGCAGCGCCACCAATGGGCGGGTGAACCTATCCACCGGTTCATTGCCGACCTGAAACTACTGGCTAGTGAGTGTCATTTTGGGCCGGTGGAGGAGAGGATGGTTCGTGACCAGCTGGCAGAGCGCACCAACAACACTGCAATACAGACGAAACTGCTCACAGTACCAGGTGACTTGACACTGGCTAGAGCTATCAAGTTAGTTGTCCAATTGGAGATAGTGGAAAAGCTAGCTTCTGAGCTAAGTGGGCGCCAGTCACAGTGGTAGCTGGAGTTTCCTGCTACAGTGCAAGTAGTGGACCCAGACAGCGATGGTAGCATGGAGGACGACGTTGTGGAGACCAATTCTGCAAAACTTAGGTCTGCCCCAGGAAAACCCATGCGTATGGGTTGTGGATGCATGAAGCAATGCTTCAAGGCCAGGGACTGGCCAGCAAGAGGGAAGCACTGTGGCAAGTGTAGACGCTCGAACCACTATGCCAGGGTGTGCCGTATATCCGAGCTGGGGAGCCCACAGTGAAAATCAACCCCCCCCCCCCCCTCCCACCGACAGTTGTCCATGCGGTATCTCTGAGTACCAATGGGTACATGTTCTACACAGTTGAGCTGGATGGTGAGGAGGTACTGCTGCTGATCAACACGGGGGCGGAGGGCTCACTACTGAATTGGGCTACGGTGAGAAAATTCTTTCCCCACTACAGAATTGCAGGAGACCCAGCGACACTCTATGGTTACAGAGGTGGATGGCTGTGCACGGTTGGAATGCTGATGCTGATGGTACGGTACAAGTCGGTGGAGATGACTGACTTTAAGTTCCACATGACAGCCCGAGGCAACAACATCATAGGCTGTGACCCATTTTATGGTCTGGGGTTAGCCATTCAAGACGATGCTGGGGAGGAATGGTCTGGTTGTGGAAAGTGGTTGTGGAAAGTGGAACCTCCAATGGTGGAGGACGACGTAGTGTGGATGACGATCTACCGGACACCACAGTGGTCAAGCCGGACCAGCCTTGCTTAGGTTTGACACAGGAGGGTCTCTGTGCCGGCCCTCAAGATACCTTGGACGAGGGTACCGAACGTGATGGTGAGGGACCTGCGTTGGTGAGTGATGCTGACAACCTAGCTCCAGTTTGTCCTGGAGCTCGGCTGCAGTGGGCTGGAGGATCTGGTGCTACGACGGCGACCGCTACAGCAGCTTTAAAAGAGGTTGGGGCCAGACCGACGGGCATAGAGGGACCGCGTGCTGATCAGCAACACTGCAGGCCCAGCAAGACCCCTCTGAAAGTCACGGACCTTGCTCGGGCTTGTGGGGAGGGATGTCCACAGCGAAAAAGGGGCCAATTGACAGCCAGAGGGTCACCGAGAACGGGTGCGCATAGTGGCTAAACGGGACGCAGCCTACTTTCAGCTGTCAGGCAGATCGTGGATGCACGCAAATGAGCTGTGGCATGCCCAGGAGGAGGCTTCAGATGGTGGGTCCGGACAAGAGGAGTGGTTGATGGCGAGGAAGAGGCACACCATCGTCTACACGATCAGCTGTGGCCCCGGGGACATGCCGCTCCCAGGGGCAGACTTACTGAGGGACTGCCCGAGGCCCCCGCGAGCCGGTTCTACCCCTGCTTCGCCATATGGACAGTAGTGTGGATTTGTAAAAAAAAAAAAAAGAAAAGAGAAAAGCTCCAGTGTTGTGATATTTGTGTGCTTGCATGTTTAAAAAAAAAAAAAAAGCATGATGGCTGTATTTAGGAGTGTTTACAGGTTTTGCTGCATGATTGATGTAGTATTAGAAGACAAACTCTTTGTGTGTGTGTGTGTGTGTGTGTGTGTGTGTGTGTGTGTGTGTGTAGTGTTTATCCGCGCTGATATGTTCACACTCCGACAGGCAGCGAAAAGTAAGCTAGTTGCAGGAAGACAAAAGAAGAGGAAAACAGCAGCCTTGTGTGTAGCAGAATGGATTGTATGCACTCTGTTGGACAGAACAACATCAGAGCGCCTAGAAAGACAGACCGCGCTTGTGGCCCTGGAAATGAACAGGTACAATGTAGACATAGCTGCACTTAGTGAAACAAGATTGCCTGGATATGACAGCTTGGAAGACCATAGGTGCATCTTCTTTTGGAGTGGGAAATCAACTCAAGAAAGGAGAGAAGCAGGAGTGGGCTTTGCAGTTAGAAAGGAAATAGCAGCAATGCTTGATGAGGAACCGGTGCCAATCAACGACAGGATAATGACTATGAGACTCCCACTACAGTGGAAGATGTATGCCACACTCATCAGTGTATATGCCCCAACAATGACCGACACAGAGGAGGTGAAGGAAGAGTTCTACAGTGATTTACGTAAGACTATCAGGCGTGTACCGACTGATGACAGGCTGATACTCATTGGAGATTTTAATGCCAGAGTTGGTTTGGATACTGAGAAATGGAAAGGAGTGCTAGGCAGTCATGGAGTAGGCAAGTGCAATGCTAATGGAGAACTTCTACTTGCATGGTGCACGGTGGCGCAGTGGTTTAGCACTGTGGCAGCACAGTTTTACCCTCGGCCGGGGGACCGCGGGGATCATGAGATCGTGGGTTCGATCCCAGCCCCCGACCAACAGTGAGCTGTGTGGAGTTTGCATGTTCTCCCCGTGTTGCGCGGGTTTACTCCGGGATTTCTCCGGTTTCCTCCCGCATACCAAAAACATGTAGGTTTAGGGCGCTCGCGCACGCAGCGACCAGCAGCGGTGGCTTATCACCAGACTGCAAACCAAGTCTACCCACGGGTACAAATAAGTAACAAAAAAAAAAAAAAAAAAAAAAAAAAAAAAAATTATGTTCAGAGTACAACCTTGTGATAACCAACACTCTATTTAAGCACAAGGACACACACAAGAAGACATGGATGCACCCCAGATCCAAGCACTAGCACTTGTTAGATTACATCATAGTAAGGCAGAGAGACATAAGGGATGTATTGAACACCAGAGCAATGAGAGGTGCAGACTGTGGAACTGATCGTGTTATGCTGAGATCTAGATTAAGGATTTGCAGATGAAAACAGCACTGCAGGATGGGTGCGAAGCCACCACAGAAGCTAAACACCAGTGCACTGAAAGGCCAAAAGAAGCAGGAAGAACTTACACAGGAAATGGATGAAAACTTGAAAGACTGGGACAGCAACAACTCAGAGAATGACATAGAAGAGAAATGGGCAACACTAATGGATACAGTGTATCAGACTGCGAGTGATGTATTAGGCCACCCTGAGATGAAACATCAGGATTGGTTTGATGAGCATGATGAACATCTGAAGAAATTACTAGAAGAGAGGAATACAGCTAGGCAGGAAAACCTACAGTGTAACACAAGGTCGAAGAAGAAGAAATACTCAAAGGCTCAGAGTGAGCTTCAGAAGTACACCAGAGAGATGAAGTCCAACTGGTGGGATGAAAAAGCAGAGGAACTTAAAACTGCAGTAGACAGGAAGGACATGAAAACATTCTTCACAGGTCTGAGAGAAATCTACGGCCCTAAACCAAGAGGACTGATCCAACTAAAGGCTATGTATGGTGAAATGACTTTGCAAGAGAAAGACAAGATCCTGGATGTCACGCCTCGCCGCTCATCTGCGGCGCCAGCTGCACGCACACCTGCACATCATCAGCGGCGAGGGATTTAAGCCGCCTCGCTCTGGGCTTCGGCCTGAAGCCGTCAGACTTCGCTCGTCACTACTGCTGTGAGTAACCTCTACCACTTCAGCTATTATATCGGTAAGACGCCCTTACCTTTTCCTCTTCAAGTCTGCTCCCCTGTGCACAGGTGGATTTCCCGGCGGCGGACCATTCCTCTCCGTCTCCAATCCCTCGCTGCTGCACCGGGCTCTCCAGGTCGCTGTCTACCAGACTCCGTCCTTGCTGTGCCAGCCACCTGCTAACTCCAAGTAAGCTCCTCTCTATTTTATCATCTCCTGTGTTGGTGTGTGCCCGTCACCCTTCTCCTTGTGCTTCTCCCATAGGGTTGTCCGGCTGTACGGTCTCCTGCCTCCGTGCCCGACGCAGACGCCACCACCAATACATCCACATCTCGCAGACACACATCCATACACACCTGTTGTTAATAGAGCTATTTGAGCTACTCTGAACCTGCGTGTTTGTCTCCTGAGCCGTGCATTATGTCACTGGACAGATTTGCAGACCACTTTGACCAACTAAACAACCCTGGAGATCTCACTGAAGAGGCTAAAGAAGCTCTAGTGCAGTGATCAGCTGTATCAAGTTTGGATGAACCACCAAATCTTGATGAACTAATGGCAGCTATCAGGACAACACAGGATGGTAAAGCTCCAGGAAGGGATGGAATTCCAGCAGAAGTGTGGAAATTTGGTGGTGTTCAGCTGACCAACTGCCTGCACAAGCTCATCCAAGAGATATGGGATACCCAGAAAGTACCTCAAGACTGGAAGGATGCAAGTATTGTGCCTTTGTTCAAGAAAGGTGACAGGAAAGATTGTGGAAATTACTGAGTTATATCACTGCTAGCCAGTGTTGGTAAGATTCTCTCACGTGTACTACTGAACAGACTCAATGAACACATCTCGCAGAATGTACTACCAGAAACCCAGTGCGGCTTTAGAAGTGGAAGAAGCACAATGGACATGATTTTCTGCTTGAAACAGGTTCAAGAAAAGTGTATCAAACAGAACATGCCGCTTTATGTGGTCTTCATGGACTTCAGTAAAGCCTTCGATACTGTTTCGAGACAAGGACTTTGGCAGGTACTCAAGAAATATGGCTGTACAGAGAAGTTTGTCAGCCTGATGGAAGCACTCCATACAGGTATGCAAGCAAACATGGCAATGAGTGGTTCAGTATCTAAAGACTTTTCAGTAAGCAGTGGGGTGAAACAAGGGTGTGTGCTGGCGCCTACACTCTTGCTGTATCTGGCAGCAATGCTTGAGGTGGCCTTCAAAGGCACTTCAGAAGGAGTATACATTCAAACAAGGAAAGAAGCAGACTTGTTCAATGTGGCACAGTTTAAAGCCAAGAGTAAGACAGGGATAAAAGTAGTAAGAGAAATGCTCTTTGCCGACAACAGTGCTCTAGTTGCACACAGTGCAGAAGATATGCAACCTTTAGTGGAGAAATTTGCAAGAGCAGCTAGTCAATTCAGCCTCAAAACCAACATCAAGAAGACAGAGTGCCTTTATCAACCACCAAAGTTCCAGTTATCTACATCACTACCAGAAGAGATCAGCATTGGTACAGAACTACTAGTCAAGTGCAAGACTTTCAAGTATCTAGGGAGTACTGTTTCAGAGAATGCTAGGCTGGAGGATGAACTATCTCTCAGACTGGGAAGAGCAAGCGCTGTATTTGGAAACTTGAGGGAGAGACTGTGGAACAATCGACATGTGTCTATTGGTGTGAAATGCAGAGTGTACAGAGCGACAGTACAGGCTACTCTATTGTATGGTGCTGAAACTTGGACTGTCTACAGAGTGCAGGTAAAGAAACTTCACATGTACATGATGAGAGACCGTCGAGCCATAATGAACATCTCATGGAAAGACAAGATAACCCACATAGAACCCACATAGGGCTGCACGGTGGCGCAGTGGTTAGCACTGCGGCAGCACAGTTTGCCCTCGGCCGGGGGATCGCGGGGATCATGAGATTGTGGGTTCGATCCCTGCCCCCGGCCAACAGTGGTCTGTGTGGAGTTTGCATGTTCTCCCTGTGTTGCGTGGGTTTACTCCGGGATTTCTCCGGTTTCCTTCCACATGCCAAAAAAACATGCAGGTTAGGGATACGGGGCGCTTGCGCATGCAGCGACCGGCAGCTGGTGGCTTGTCACCAGACTGCAAAACAAATCTACCTACGGGTACAAAATAAGTAATAAAAAAAAAAAAATAAAAAAAAAATAGAAGTGTTGAAACGAGCTGGTCTACCATCAATGGAGGACATGCTAATACAGACGAACCTGAGATGGCTCGGACATGTTGAGAGGATGGACCACCAGCGTCTCCCTCGGCAGTTACTCTACTCACAGTTATGCGAGGGCAAACGCAATCAGGGTAGACCAAGGCTCAGATTTAAAGACGCTGCAAAAAGAAACTTGAAGAAGCTGGATATAGACAGGAGTTCCTGGCAGCAGAAGGCTAAGGACAGAGCTGCGTGGAGGAATCTGATCAGACCTAAATCAAACAGTCATTGTCGCCCATGACAGACTGCTATGATGATGATGATGATGATATATATATCCATCCATCCATCCATATTCTTCCACTTAATCCTTTTTGGGTCGCGGGGGGGTTGGAGCCTATCCCAGCATCTTTGGGCGAGAGGCAGGGTACACCCTGGACAGGTCGCCAGTCCATGGCAGGGCCAACACAGAGAGACAGACAAACATTCACTCTCACAGTCATACCTAAGGACAATTTAGAATCCCCAGTTTGATGCCAATTAACCTAACTTGTATATTTTTGGCATACACACACACACATACACACACACACACACACACACACACACACACACACACACACACACCATCCATCTTCTACCGCTTTTCCGGAGGTCCGGGTCACGGAGGCAGCAGTTCAAGCAGAGAAGCCCAGACTTCCCTCTCCCCAGCCACCTGCTCCAGCTCTTCAGAGAGGATACCAAGGCGTTCCCAGACCAGCTGGGAGACATAGTCTCTCCACCGAGTCCTGGGTCTGCCCCAGGGTCTCCTCCCAGTGGGACGTGCCCGAAACACCTCAAGTGTGAGGCGTCCAGGAGGCATCCTAATCAGATGCCCATACCACCTCAACTGACTCCTTTCAATGTGGAGGAGCAGTGGTTCTACTCTGAGCCTCTCCCGGATGACTGAGCTCCTCACTCCATCTCTGAGGGTGAGTCCAGCAATCCTACGGAGAAAGCTCATTTCAGCCGCTTGTATCCGCGATCTTGTTCTTTCAGTCATTACCCAAAGCTCGTGACCATAGGTGAGAGTAGGAACGTAGACTGACTGGTAAATTGACAGCTTTGCCTTAGGACTCAGCTTCCCCTTCACCACAACAGACCGGTACAACGTCCGCATCACTGCAGATGCTGCTCCAATCCGTCTGTCAATCTCTCGCTCCATTTTCCCCTCACTCGTGAACAAGACCCCAAGATACTTGAACTCCTCCACTTGGGGCAGGAGCCTGTCCCCAACCCAGAGAGGACAATCCACCTTTTTCCGGCTGAGGACCATGGACTCGGACTTGGAGGTGCTGATTCTCATCCCAGCCGCTTCACACTCAGCGGCAAACCGTCCCAGCAAGAGCTGTAGGTCATTGCTGGATGAAGCCAACAGGACAACATCATCTGCAAACAACAGAGATGAGATCCTGTGGTCACCAAGCATGACACCCTCCATTTCCTGGCTGCGCCTAGAAATCCTGTCCATAAAAATTATGAACAGGATCGGTGACAAAGGGCAGCCCTGGCGAAGTCCAACTCTCACTGGGAATGACTCCGACCGAGTGTTGGCAATACGAACCAAACTCTCACAACGGTCGTACAGAGACCAAATAGCTCATAACAACAAGCTCGATAACCCATACTCCCGAAGCACCCCCCACAAAAAACAAGGAGGGACGCGGTTGAATGCCTTCTCCAAGTCCACAAAACACATGTAAACTGGTTGGGCAAACTCCCACGAACCCTCAAGAATTCTCGAGAGGGTAAAGAGCTGGTCCGATGTGCCACGGCCAGGACGAAAACCACATTGCTCCTCCTGAATCCGAGGTTCGACCAATGGCCGGACTCTTCTCTCCAGTACCTTGGCATAGACCTTCCCAGGGAGGCTGAGGAGTGTGATCCCTCTAAAGTTGGAGCACACCCTCCGGTCCCCTTTTTTGAAGAGAGGAACCACCACCCCGGTTTGCCATGCCAAAGGCACTGCACCCAACCTCCACGCAATGTTGCAGAGGTGTGTCAACCATGACAGCCCAACAACATCCAGGGCCTTGAGGTACTCAGGGCGAATCTCGTCCACCCCCGGGGCTCGGCCACCAAGGAGATTTTTAACCACCTTGGCGACCTCAGCCCCTGTGATAGGCGAGTCATCCCCCTCGTCCCCAAACCCTGCTTCCTCTGTGGAAGGCGTATCAGTGGGATTGAGGAGATACTCAAAGTATTCCTTCCACCGCCCAACGACATCCCCAGTCAAAGTCAACAGTGTCCCATCCGCACCATACACAGTGTGGACAGGGAGCTGCTTTCCCATCCTGAGCCGCCGGACAGTTTGCCAGAATCTCTTCGAGGCCAACCGAAAGTCTTGTTCCATGGCCTCACCGAACTCCTCCCATACCCGGGTTTTTGCTTCAGCAACCACCCGAACTGCACTCTACTTGGCCTGCCGGTACACCTCAGCTGCTTCGGGAGTCCCACAAGCCAACCAAGCTTGATAGGACTCCTTCTTCAGCTTAATGGCCCCCCTCATCACTGGTGTCCACCACTTGGTTCGGGGGTTGACACCACGAGATGCACCGACCACCTTGTGACCGCAGCTCTGGGCCGCCGCTTCAACAACAGAGGTGGAGAACATGGCCCATTCAGACTCCATGTCTCCAGACTCCTTCGGAATGTGGCTGAAGTTCTTCCGGAGGTGGGAGTTGAAGACTTACCGGACAGGGGCCTCAGCCAGACGTTCCCAGCACACCCTCACTATACGTTTGGGTCTACCAGGTCTGAATGGCTTCCTCCCCTGCCATCGGATCCAACTCACCACCAGGTGGTGATCAGTTGACAGCTCTGCACCTCTCTTTACCCGGGTGTCCAAGACATACAGTCGCAGGTCTGATGACACTATAACAAAATCGATCATCGACCTGCGACCTAGGGTGTCCTGGTGCCAGGTGCACATATGGACACCCTTATGCTTGAACATGGTGTTTGTTATGGACAAACTGTGGTTAGCACAGAAGTCCAATAACTGAACACCACTCGGGTTCAGATCGGGCAGGCCCTTCCTCCCAATCACCCCCCTCCAGGTTTCACTGTCGTTGCCCACATGTGCATTGAAGTCCCCCAGTAGGACAATGGAGTCTCCAAGAGAAGCACCCTCCAGCACCCCAGTCACAGACTCCAAAAAGGGTAACATCATTTGGTGCATAGGCACAAATGATGGTCAGGACCCATTTCCCAACCTGAAGGCGCAGGGAAGCAACCCTTTCGTCCACCGGGGAAAACTCCAGTATAGAGGCAGCAAGGTGGTGGGATACAAGAATACCCACCCCTGCTCGTCGCCTCTCGCCCGGGGCAACTCAAGAAAAGGCCAAGCTCCAGCCCCTCTCCAGGAGACTGGTTCTGGAACTGGAGTTGTGTGTTGAGGTGAGGCCGACTATATCTAGCCGGTATCTCTCAACCTCGTATACCAGCTCAGGCTCCTTCCCCACCAGAGAGGTGACATTCCACGTACCAAAAGCCAGTTTAGAAAGCTTGGGATCAGTCCGCCAAGGTCTCCGCCTTTGACCGCCACCTAATCCACATAGCACCGGACCCCCATGATCCCTCCTGCAGGTGGTGAGCCCACTGGAGGGCGGACCCATGTATCTCCTTCGGGCTGAGCCCGGCTGGGTCCCATGGGTGGAAACCCGGTCACCAGACGCTAGCCTTCGAGCCCCTCCCCCAGGCCTGGCTCCAGGGTGGGGCCCCGGTAACCCCATACCGGGCGGGGTACACTGAATCCTTGATATAGAATTTATCATGAGCGTCTGTTGGATCGTTCTTAGTCTGGCCCTTCACACACACACACACACACACACACACACAAATATATATATATATATATATATATATATATATAAAATGTGTTTCGTTCTGTGTGGTTTTAATGGTTAACACTACCTTATGCTATATACTGTTACTCTGTACTTTTAGTTTAGGAAACACAGCAATGTTCTAGTTTTAATGGACTTTTAGTGGATTTCAGGTGGAAGAATAACTCACCCTGCTGTGTGGGGTGGGACGATAGTCCACCCGTCCCCCCATCTTAGGTTCATGTTGTGAATGTGATAGGCCCTTTAGTAATTTCAGTTTCAGTTTTATTTTAGCGTGTGATTCGGGTCCTAAATTGGGGAGGGTCTCAATTGTATGTATCATTTTGGACTTTCTGCGGGGGGGAGGGGGGATGTGGGATTTTATTGTGAAGAACGGTGTAGTGGCAGCCACTTCCTCTTCCACCACTGCACCGCCTCTATAAATACCAGTGGGCATATTAATTCGGTCTCTTTGCCAACGCCCCTGCCTAGCGGCTGTATTGTGGAGGGTATCACAAATAAAGCTGAGTTGTATCAAGCACCTGGTCTCCTTATTTGGAAGGTAATTCAATACACAACACACAGGTCTCTTACAATCCATGTAGTGGCATTTGGAATGGCACAGACATAAACAAACACAATAGCTGCTAGCTGCTAAGCTAACTGGGGACCTATTAAACGGCTCAGTATGGTTACAAAAACAATCAAAATATGAAACACGGACTTTATAAAGAAAAAACGATCTGCCCACACACTATTTCCAGTATGTACAATGGTAAGTGAAAGTGGTAATAATAATAATGATGGATTGCATTTATATAGCACCTTTCAAGATTCCCAAAGCGCTTCACAATGAGTCCATTATTCATTCACCCCACAGACAGACAATTGTAGTGGTAAGCTACTGCTGTAGCCACAGCTGCCCTGGGGCAGACTGACGTAAAACTGATTTATTGATGAGAAAGCACCAGGGAATGGAAAAATATAATGGAAGCAGAACCGGAAATGGGGGTGGACTGGAATGTGGAAGTACCTTACTGTACGATGTGCAAGAGGTCCATTCTCTCTTAATTCCAGGTGGGGAGGGGAAAAGCATGGAGATAGGGGGATAGCAGGAAAACAAGGGGATGCCCCCCCCCCCCAAAAAAAAAATCATCTACTGGCTATTTCTAAGTCAAGGCAATTTTTTTGGGGTAAATAAAAAGTCTAAGTCATGGTTTCTCAAATTAATTAGAGTTGGATTTGAAGTGCAAAGAACATGAAAACAAGAAACCCGGGAGTTGATGTGTGCAAACCGAAAAACATAAAAGCAAAGTGTGAAACATAAAAGCATCATATAAAAACGACTGGCATCAGGAAAAATTAATAAAACATAAACACATTAAAGCAAGTCTTTGAAAAGTGAGCTTAAGAAGTGATTAAAGAGCTCACACAGACTTTGTCAACAAACTCACTTTTTCAGGTTTAAAGTAGCTGAGCTCCTGAGCTTTTCCCACTTTTGGGATCCTGTGTCACTGTTGGGAATCGAAGGACAGGAGTTTCTAATCACAGCGTCACATTTTTTTCTAAGAAGCTCGAGTGATTCAAGGCATTGTTGGCCTTCTATTGGTCAGCAGACATATTGTAGTTGGATAGTGAGAGCTGAACATACATAGGGCCCCTATTTAATCACGGTTAATGACAGGGAAGGGGAAAACCATCTACCACAGGCTGTCAGTGGGTACTAACATTACACAAGTCAGTGATGATTTAAAATCAAAACAATTACGGCAATTTCACAGCACCTCTCATTACGTTACACCCTCCAAAAGATCCTACCATGACAGATAAATCAATAGTTTTCATTAAATCTCCACTAAATTACTACTAATAATAAACTAATAATAAATTAATAATAAAACGCAGGTCGTGTAGCCCTGAGAGAACTCTTAAAACACAGAGACGCCATGAATCTGTTCGGGAGGAGGGGGGGTTCTCTCTGCGTACTTCCTGATGAAATAAAACGAGTTGTTTGGATTACTCCTTAATAACAGGGTTGGGGCAGATTTTTTGGAGACCATGTTCCCCTGTGGTTGCTGGACTACAGGTTCAGATAGATGTTTCCATGAATTAAAAATCCACCCAAACCCTTGTGAAATCAGCCTGTGCTTGTGCCAGTACCTGCAGACAGGACTCCTGGGTCGGTAGAATTCCAGGTTGGAAAAATGTTAATGGGGCCTTTGACACTTTCTGGTTTTTAGAAAATTAAGGGAGTCCAGGAGTGGAACTTTGAGGGTTATGGGCAATCTTTCTCCTTCTCAAAACCCTGGTTGCATTACAAGTATAAGTTATTTCACACAATTTATGACTCAAAGTGTTCAGATAAATGTTGAATTATAGCGCTTTATTTGTCTGAAATAAACACTTACTCAGAGTGCATCGTATACTGTATTTGTAGAGATTATTGCATTATTGCATGGCTGCTCCGCTACCATCATTGTGTGAATATGTGCGTGAATGGGTGGAGAGCAGGATCTGTAAAGCGCATTGGTCATCTAGAGATGAGTAAAATGCGCTATATAAGTGAACACCATTTTGCCATTTAACGTTATCGCAGAAGAGATTATCACTTGGCAGGAACTTGTCCCCAACCCGGAGAGGACAATCCACACTTTCTCAGCTGAGCACCATGGACTTGATCTTGGTGTTGCTGATTCTCGTCTTGACTCAGTAATAAAAAGCCCCCAGAAAAACCTGTAGGTCATTGCTCAATGAAGCCAACAAGACATCATCATCTGCAAACAGCAGAGATGAGATTCTGTGAACACCGAATGCGACACCCTCCGTTCCTTGGCTGTGTCTAGAAATCCAAAAGGCAGAAATCCAAGGCTGGTAGAGTCCAGCTCTCACTGGGAACAAGTTTGACTGATTGTTGGCAATACGAACAAAACTCTAACAATGGTCAGATAGAGACCGGATAACTGGTGGCAACGAGGCTGACACCCCATACTCAATTCAATTCAATTCAATTCAACTTTATTTATATAGCGCCATTTCACAACAACAGTCATCTCATAGCACTATCAACTGTAGGGGGAACCCCCACAGTTGCAGAAAGACCCCAGCAATCAGGCGATCCCCTGTGAGCAAGCACTTGGCGACGGTGGAGAGGAAAAACTCCCTTTTAACAGGAAGAAACCTCCAGCAGAACCAGGCTCAGGGAGGGGCAGTCATCTGCTGCGACTGGCTGGGGGGTGAGGGGACAGAGAAGAAGAAAAGAACAGACATGTAGAGAGCAAACAGCACGATGGGGACTCAATCTATGGGAGAGAACAAACAAATGTTAATGACCAGCAAAAAAAAAATATTTCATAGAGAGTGAGGAAAGGAGTGAGGCCCAGTGCATTACTGGAGGTCCCCTGGCTGACTAAACCTATTAGCAGCATAACTAAGGGAGGGTTCAGAAACACATGATCCCTCCCTAATTGTAGGCTATATCAAAAAGGTAGGTTTTAGCCCTATTCTTAAAAACAGAGATCGAGTCTGACTCCCGAATCCAGATTGGCAGCTGATTCCACAGGAGAGGAGCTTGATAACTGAAGGCTCTGCCTCCCATTGTACTTTTGGAGATTCTAGGTATTACAAGTAAACCTGCATTTTGGGAGCGTAGTGCTCTGTTAGGATGATACGGTAGTATCAGATCTTTTAAATAAAAAGGAGCCTGATTGTTTAGAGCTTTGTAAGTAAGAAGAAGGATTTTAAACTTAATTCTAAACTCTATGGGAAGCCAATGAAGGGAGGCCAGAACCGGAGAGATATGATCTCTCATTCTAGTACCTGTTAAAACTCTTGCTGCAGCATTTTGGATCAGCTGAAGACTTTTTAAAGATGTTTTAGGACAGCCTGATAATAAAGAATTACAATAATCTAATCTCGAGCTAACAAAAGCGTGGATCAGCTTCTCAGCATCACTCTGAGACAAGATGCTCCTAATCTTGGCAATATTACGCAAATGATAGAAGGCAGTCTTAGAAACAAATTTAATATGTGAATTGAAGGACAAATCCTGATCAAAAATAACTCCAAGGTTCCTCACAGAGCTATTAAGAGAAAGAGTAACTGCATCCAAACTGAAAGTTTGATTTGGAAAGGAATTTCTAAGGTTTTTTGGACCAACAAGAATGACTTCAGTCTTATCTGAATTTAATAGCAGGAAATTACAAGTCATCCAAACTTTGATTTCCTTAAGACAGGCTTCTAACTTGGCTAATTGATTAGTATCATCTGGCTT
The DNA here is from genome assembly GCA_020510985.1 of Pholidichthys leucotaenia. Taxonomy (NCBI): domain Eukaryota; kingdom Metazoa; phylum Chordata; class Actinopteri; order Cichliformes; family Pholidichthyidae; genus Pholidichthys; species Pholidichthys leucotaenia. The sequence goes on from CM035845.1 coordinate 328,742,474, forward strand.
CATTGACAGGTATAATTGTGTGTCATCTGCATAACAGTGAAAATGTATACAGTGCTTTCTAATAATGTTGCCTAACGGAAGCATATATATATATATACTCAAGGACATGGGTGAAGAGTTGGTCAAATGTGTCACAACCAGGACGAAAACCACATTGCTAATCCTGAATATGAGGTTTGAGCAGCGGCCGGAATCTCCTCTCCAGTATCTTGGCATAGACCTTCCCAGGGAGGCTGATGTGATGATCCCGAGTGTGGGTCTGATACGTACTCGAGTCACTTGTTATTTTCTCCTTTTTTGTCTTTTTATTTGGGCGTATTGTGATGGTGGTTATTTGTGCTTTTGTTTTGACAGTGCCGTGGTAGGACTTCCAGCTGTCAAGCCTGCTCACGACCTGTCACGGCTGTTTGTGTTTTATTCATTACATTGGCTCTTCACCTGTTTGTAATTAATTTATGTTCTGTTTAGTTATTCACTATTTAAGATCACAGTCGAGACTCACTCCTCACTGCGACTTAGGCTGGAGTCCCTATGTCCGACTCCAGTCTCTTTTCAGTGTGAGGTTTCGCCCTCACTGCATTATATGTAAGTGAGTGTATTCTCTGTATGTGTTCAGTTATTTCACCCTCCGGGGTCGTATGTGTTTAGTTGTACGTGTTTTTCCCCTTGTAGCACATTATTTTGTTCTTTTATTAATAAAATAACAAGCTCACTGCTGGCTTCTGGCGCCTCATCTTTGCCCTGCAAGGAGCAAACATAACAGCTGAGGAGTGTGATCCCTCTAAAACTTCAACCCCCCCCACCATCCCCCCTTCTTAAAGAGGGGAACCACCACCAGAAGTAAGCAACAGTGACTAATGTTACCTACAAGAACACAAACTAGTAACGACAGACATGCCTATGTTGGGTGGGGCAAGAAAGTTTTAGGTCTATGGGAGGTTAGGGCTAGGGGTCGCTAAACACAACGAGGTGGGATATCAGGGTGTAGCGAGGGCTTTCTCCTCCCCATTACAGATTCCATATCCTCATTATAAGACTGTAGATAAAAAGCTTTCTCAATCAGACAGGAAAGGTTAGCATACTGTAAATCTAAAGTTGGATATACTGTATTTATTTGTCCCTTCAATAATATACCACATTGGAAAATTGCATGACTAGAGATTTTCTTTTGATTCTTTTTTAAGCTGTTTAAGTCTTTTTACTTGCTAATGTTAGCTAATGCTAGGTTACATGCTAGCAAGTAGCAAAAATGAATACACATTGGGGCATAACATTAAAAACTTAATGTTTAATGTGAAGTGGTAACATACCCTAAAACTGGTCTTGTTCTTCTATTAAGACAAAGCAAAGGGTTGTCCCTTACCTTTGACATGTTTTGACTGTCATCTGCAATCCTCTTCAGAAAGCATTATCTGATGTCCGTGGCATGTCACATCAACTGTTTTATCCAGTCCCAGGTGTGCGAGAGCATGAAGGCTCTATCATCTTGGTTCATGGTGCTGTGGGCTTGCTTCCTAATTTCAAATGCTTCTTTGGTCCAGTGTTTGATGTTTGTTTTTCACTGATCCAATTATTTTTGCGTTGTCCGTGATATGGTTGTATATCTTGCAGTGGTCTGATATTGCAGTGGTCTGATATTGCTGATTTGAGGTTTTCCTGTTCTGCCCTTTCTTTTTGTGTTTGTGTGAGTCGCCCTGCTGTTTCTTTTTCACATTCTTTTTGGTGTTCCCTTTTCAGTGTTGCAAACATCCTCCCCGTTTCTCCTATGTATGTTTTCCCCCAAGATTTGCATGGTATTTCATAAATTACGTTGCATTTTTGTTTGGTTGTATTTTGTCCTTGGGGTGAACCAAAAGTTGCTGTAGTTTTGTGTGGGGTTTTATTGCTTTGTGTATTCTGTTTTTTTTTTTCATGATTCTTTGTATGGGTTCAGTTATATTCCGGATGTATGGTAGGGTCACTATGTTTTTGTTGTTTTCTGTATTTGGTGTGTGTGGTTTTTTTTTCCTTTTTGTTTTTCTTCTTGGTCTTTGTTTTGGACTTTACTGTTACACACGTGGACAAAATTGTTGGTACCCCTCTGTTAATGAAAGAAAAACCCACAATAGTCACAGTGTGGCACATATGTTGGGTACATATTTTCCACAAATGTATTGCTGTATGTTTATTGTGTGCTTCATGTCTCAAGGGACAAAAGGACTGAGTCTGCAGGAGATATCGAGAAGGTGTGAGATTTGGCCTTTGTCTCAGAGAGAAGCCCTGGAGGGACTTCCAGGCCATTGGAGGCTAAGAGACAATGGTGGAAGATCAAAAGGGTTACAGTGTGACTGGGATTAAGTACCATGTGACTGTATGTTTGCTTAGACACCATGTGACTTGAGTTTCCATGTTCCGGAGTATAAAAGAGCGATGTGATATTGATCTGTCTCTTTTTTTTTGCTTGGAGATTGTTAGAGAATGTGTTCTGTTAATAAAGCTGAACCTGAGAAATAAACTCAGCCTCATCCTTGAACACATCCTCTACACTGGTGACCCTAAGACGAATTATGGCCGGTGACGACTCTTCTACACCGGACTCATCAGGAGCCAGCCAGGCTAATGCAGCTACCACAGTCCAGCTACCTGATTTCTGGCAGCATAGCCCGCGCTCCTGGTTTAACACAGTCAAGGCACAGTTCCATCTTCAGAGAATTTCGGCGGACACCACGAAATTCTACCATGTGGTTGCAAAGCTTGACAGCCACACAGCCCAGCGGGTGGAGAGCCTGATTAACCACCCGCCAGACGACGACAAGTATGGCGCATTGAAAGCTGCTCTCATCCGTGCTTTCACTCCCTTGCTGGGAGAGCGAGCAGAGAAGCTCCTGGCGTTGACTGAGGGCGAGGTCGACAGACCTGCAGACCTGATGGCGAAGACGCTGAGTTTCAGAGACGCCGAAGATGATGGCTTTATCTTTGCCCATCCTTTCCTCAGGACACTACCGCCAGCGGTGAGAGTTACCCTGGCCAGTTCACAGCTGCTGGCCCACCGAGATTACCACGAGCTGGGCCAGGAGGCGCAGCGACTCGTCGATGCCCATAGGCGACACACGACCACGACCACAGCAGCGGAGCTGAGCGCAACACCCGGAGATGGCAGGGGGCCAGAGGCTGCAGCACCAGACTCGCTGATGACAGCAGCGGCTGAGGCCAGGAGACGCGGAGCGGGTGACGTCCTCTGTTTTTACCATCGCCGTTTTGCCAAGAGGGCACGCAAGTGCATTCCACCGTGCCAGTTCAAGCGCTCGGGAAACGCCAAGACCGGGAGTCGGTAGCAGCTGTGGCTCTCGGTGAAAAGAGCAAGCTGCTCTACCTGACGGACGCGCGATCAGGGAGGCAGTTCCTTGTGGACACAGGCTCCCAGCTGAGTTGCATCACACCTTCCTACGCTGACCGGCTGGCGCCTTCCAGTGGACCCCTGGTGTCGGCGGCGAACGGCTCGACGATCAAGACCTTCGGGGAGAAGACTCGGCCCCTGTCTTTTCACGGCCGGGCATTCGAGTGGACTTTCGTCATAGCGGCAGTCAGTTTTAACATGTTAGGTGCTTATTTTTTGTGCTCGCATGGTTTATTAGTTGATCTTGATAATAGACGTCTGGTTAATGCACTGTCTTTTCACTCTATTTCCTGCACAGCCCGGGTGGTCCCGCCTACTGCACAGGCCAACATCACAGCTGCGGGTGGTAAGTTCCACGCACTACTCACTCAGTTCCCAGCACTCACAGTCCCAACGTTTTCGGCGACAGTGGCTAAACACGGGGTGGAACATTTTATCACTACCGCCGGGCCGCCCGTTTTTGCAAAAGCTCGGCGCTTGGACGCAGCTAAACTGGCCATAGCGCGCGAGGAGTTCGCCAACTTGGAAAAACTGGGCATCATTAGATGTTCTTAAAGCCCCTGGGCTTCACCGCTGCACATGGTCCCAAAGGCTGATGGTTCGTGGCGACCTTGCGGTTATTTCCGTAGGTTGAATAACGCTTCAGCACATGACCGCTACCCGATTCCGCACATCCAAGATTTTTCGGTTCATTTGGCGGGGGCGCGCATTTTTTCTAAAATAGACTTGGTGCGTGGTTACCATCAGGTCCCAGTGCGCTCTCAGGATATACCCAAAACAGCGGTAATAACTCCTTTCGGGCTTTTTGAGTTTTTGCGCATGCCTTTTGGACTCAAAGGTGCCGCGCAGACGTTCCAGCGTATGATGGACGCGGTTCTACGCGACCTCCCTTTCGTGTTTGTCTACTTGGATGACATTTTGGTAGCCAGCACATCCGAAGACGAACACGAAAGCCACCTCACAGAGGTTTTTCCGAGGCTGGCAGAGCACGGGTTAATAATTAACCCAGCGAAGTGACAGTTTGGGATGGCGCAAATTGATTTTTTGGGGCATCATGTTTCGCCAGAAGGAGCGGTCCCGCTGCCCGATAAAGTACGCGCAATAACAGATTTTCCCCGACCTCAAACAGTTAAAGCGTTACAGGAGTTTTTGGGAATGGTTAATTTTTATAACCGTTCCCTCCCAAGCGCAGCGCAGCTCATGCAACCATTGTATGCTGCACTAAAGAAGCAAAGACCCACAAATAAAATCGAATGGTCTCCGGAGCGGGAGCGCGCATTCTCCCAAGTCAAATCAGCCCTGGCAAATGCGGTTTTGTTGGCACACCCGGTCCCAACGGCCCTCATGGCGCTCACCACTGACGCTTCCGATTTAGCAGTGGGGCGGCCGTCGAACAGTTTGCTGCAGGGACCTGGCAGCCGCTCGCGTTTTTCAGCAAAACCTTGCGCGATAGCGAGTGAAAATACAGCGCGTTCGACAGGGAGCTGTTGGCCCTTCACTTGGCCATCTGCCATTTCCAGTTCTGGCTGGAAGGGCGCCGTTTCACCGCGTTTGTGGACCACAAGCCGCTAACGTTTGCGATGGCCAAGATTTCAGAACCTTGGTCGGGCCGGCAGCAAAGACAGCTGGTCGCGATATCGGAGTTCACCACCGATATCCAGCATGTCGCAGGTAAACATAATGTAGTGGCAGACTGTCTCTCGCGTGCGGTGGCGGCGCCAGGCCCCGTGGGGGCAGACTCGGCAGCCGTGGCCGTGGGCCAGGGTAGCGGCGCAGAAGCGCACGCAGCCCCGGTCCGCGTAGGTTTAGATTATGCAGCCATGGCCGCGGAGCAGGTTAGTGATGCGGATGTGCGCGCGCTCCAGTCTGGACCAACAGGGTTAAGGCTGGAGCACAGGGTGCAGCAAGTCGGTATGCCCCCCCTAATCTGCGATGTCTCCACGGGACGGCCGCTCCCCGTGGTGCCAGCTGCGTGGCGCCGCCGCGTTTTTGACTCGGTCTATTCTCTGGCGCACCCGGGGGTGCGCGCATCAATCAAGATGGTGGGGGAGAAATTTGTTTGGCCGGGGTTGCGCAAACAGGTCAAGGAATGGGCAGCAGCCTGCGTAGCGTGTCAGCGAGCCAAAATACACAAGCACACTAGGGCTCCTTTGGAGCCTTTTCACATCCCGGCTAAGCGCTTTGATCATGTGCATGTCGACTTGGTGGGCCCCCTCCCGTTATCACAGGGGCACACACACCTTTTGACGATGGTGGACCGCACCACGCGTTGGCCAGAAGCAGTTCCTCTGGCATCAACCACAGCGGAAGATGTTGCGCGCGCGTTTTTAACATCTTGGGTTGCGCGTTTTGGAGTCCCGTCGGACATAACGTCAGACAGAGGTCCTCAATTTGTCTCTGAACTCTGGTCATCGATGGCCCGCAGCCTAGGGGTGAAGATCCACCGCACTACCGCGTATAACCCCCAGGCTAACGGTTTATGCGAACGTTTTCATAGGTCATTGAAAGCAGCCCTCAGAGCGTCGCTTACGGATACAAATTGGGTTGACAAACTTCCATGGGTTTTATTGGGGTTGCGTTCTGCACCTAAGGAGGATTTGCACGCCTCCCCAGCTGAGTTAGTTTTTGCACAACCTCTCTGTTTACCCGGTGAATTTCTCCCCGACAATCCTGCGCCAAATTGCCCCCCCGCTCAGCTGTTGCAGAGCGACACAGGATCAAACACGCTTCCTGGCCCCGTTCATCACAGTTTTCCACGCGTTTTTGTGCCAAAGGCTTTAAAAAATGCGGAGTTTGTTTTTGTTAGACATGATGCTCATCGCCCAAATTTGCGGCCACCTTATGATGGACCTTTCAGAGTGCTGGAAACAGGTGAGAAGCATTTTTTGCTAGATTTGGGAGACAGGAAAGAGTTGATTTGTATAAACAGACTCAAACCTGCTTTTGTTTTGGTGGATGAACAAGTGCAGTTGGCGAGGGCCCCCTGTCGCGGCAGACCTCCGAGAAGGCATTCTCCAGAACCCCCACAGAGATTGGCTAACAGTTCTAATCCACAGGTGCAGGAAGACACTGCAGAAGCAGCAAGACCGGCTTACAGCAGATTCGGCAGGAGGTTTAGACCTAGGCAACTGGTGGATTAATATTTGATATGTGGTAATGTTTTTATGTCATGCATCTCTGATTATGTTTGTCCCATATTAGACGTTTGGGGGGGGGTTATGTGGCACATATGTTGGGTACATATTTTCCACAAATGTACTGCTGTATGTTTATTGTGTGCTTCACGTCTTGAGGGACAAAAAGACTGAGTCTGCAGGAGATATCGAGAAGGTGTGAGATTTGGCCTTTGTCTCAGAGAGAAGCCCTGGAGGGACTTCCGGGCCATCGGAGGCTAAGAGACAATGGTGGAAGATCAAAAGGGTTACAGCGTGACTGGGAATAAGTACCATGTGACTGTATGTTTGCTTAGACACCATATGACTTGAGTTTCCATGTTCCGGAGTATAAAAGAGCGATGTGATATTGATCTGTCTCTTTTTTCTTGCTTGGAGATTGTTAGAGAATGTGTTCTGTTAATAAAGCTGAACCTGAGAAATAAACTCAGCCTCATCCTTGAGCACATCCTCTACAACAGAAATAACTAAAATCTGACAAAAGTGGTAATAAATAAAAATTCTATGAAAATTAACCAATGAAAATCAGACAATACTTTTGAATTGTGGTTCAACAGAATTATTTTTAAAAAACAAACTCATGAAACAGGCCTGGACAAAAATGATGGTACCCTTAACTTAATATTTTGTTGCACAACCTTTTGAGGCAATCACTGCAATCAAACGATTTCTGTAACTGTCAATGAGACTTCTGCACCTCTCAGCAGGTATTTTGGCCCACTCCTCATGAGCAAACTGCTCCAGTTGTCTCAGGGTTGAAGGGTGCCTTCTCCAGATGGCATGTTTCAGCTCCTTCCACAGATGTTCAATAGGATTTAGATCAGGGCTCATAGAAGGCCACTTTAGAATAGTCCAATGTTTCACTCTTAGCCATTCTTGAGTGTTTTTAGCTGTGTGTTTTGGGTCATCATCCTGTTGCAAGACCCATGACCTGTGACTAGGACCAAGCTATCTGACACTGGGCAGCACATTTCTCTCTAGAATACCTTGATAGTCTTGAGATTTCATTGTACCCTGCACAGATTCAAGACACCCTGTGCCAGAAGCAGCAAAGCAGCCCCAGAAAATAACAGAACCTCCTCCATGTTTCACAGTAGGGACAGTGTTCTTTTCTTGGTATGCTTCATTTTTGCATTTGTGAACATAGAGCTGATGTGCCTTGCCAGAAAGTTCCAGTTTTGTCTCGTCTGTCCATAGGACATTCTCCCAGAAGCTTTGTGGCTTGTCAACATGCAGTTAGGCAAATTCCAGTCTGGCCTTTTCTTGATTTGTTTTCAACAGTGGTGTCCTCCTTGGTCGTCTCCCATGAAGTCCACTTTGGCTCAAACAATGACGGATGGTGCGATCTGACACTGATGTACCTTGACCTTGGAGTTCACCATGAATGTGTTTAGAGGTTGTTCTGGGCTCTTTTGTTATCATTCGTATTATCCGTCTCCTCCTGCGGCCACATCCAGGGAGGTTGGCTACAGTTCTGTGGAGCTTAAATTTCTGAATAATATGTGCAACTGTAATCACAGGAACATCAAGCTGCTTGGAGATGGTCTTATAGTCTTTACCTTTAACATGCTTGTCTATAATTTTCTTTCTAATCTCCTGAGACAACTTTCTTCTTTGCTTCCTCTGGTCCATGTTTAATGTGGTACACACCATGTCACCATACAGCACAGTGACTACTTGTCACCATCTAAATAGGCCGACTGACTGATTACCAGTTTGTAGACACCTGTGATGTTAATTAGAGGACACATCTTGGTTGAACATGTCCCTATGGTCACATTATTTTCAATCTTTTCTAGGGGCACCATCATTTTTGTCCAGGCCTGTTTCATGAGTTTGTTTTTTAAAGTAATTCTGTTGAACCACAATTCAAAAGCATTGTCCGATTTTCATTGGTTAATTTTCATAGAATTTTTATTTGTTACCACTTTTGTTAGATTCAAGTTATTTCTGTGACCATTGTGGGTTTTTCTTTCATTAACAGAGGGGTACCAACAATTTTGTCCACAGCTGTATGTCTGAAAAATTGGAAGGACTGACAAAGAGTGGTGTTTGCTGAGAACACAAACTTTATTACACAAACTCTATGCTGGCGGTACAGATTATTGTTGTTGGGATGCCGTGCTAAGACAGAGCCATGAAAGAGACTGCAAAATGGCCATCCCTCACATTTATATGTTCAGCATGATGATGTCACCGAATGGCTGTCATCACACTGACTCTGACCAAGCCTGTCATTTCAGAACACCCCCCCCCCCCCCCGGAAAAGCAGAAAACACATATAGCCGAATTGACCCTCCCCAATTTGATACAGTGAAACTCCCAAACTAGCTAGGGCCTGTGGGTAGACTACCGCATGGCCCAGTACTGCTGAGTGGTTTACTGTGCCACTATTCGCTGGCAGCCACGCTCCTAGCTAAGCAGTCCCTTTTTTTTCATTGAGGAAGGCAGTTCAGTTCAAAGGGCCTTGAGGTGAGCCCATGGTGGATGCTCCTCTGGAGGCGCCGGCTACAGCAGATGTGGGTGCCATCCCACTCCAGCCACGGCAAGCTCGTCAGCAACGTCCCAGCCAGGATTCCATACAAGCTCCAATGCTGCGTCTTGATCCGCGGCAGCTGCTCTTACCTCCCACAGACGGCTGGCTTGCCATCTCGAACCATCAGCCATCTGGACGGCGGCTGGTCTCTGCTACGTGGCGATCTTCTTGGATATCAGTGGTGGTGACAATGTTGAGGCCAAATGCAGCTCCAGGCGTTCGGTTCTGCAGACCTGAACCCAGTCCATCACTGGACGTGGCATCCTGTTCGGCTGTACTCAACATCATGATTGTGATGGTGTAGCTCACACGTCTGCTGTGGGATGTCCACCAGGTTGTGGTGGTTCTGCTGTGTCCTGTTGGGTCACGAACTCTTCACCCTGTGGCTCAGCAGTGGCTTCTGAAGGATTTTTTTTTTTTTGTTACTTATTTGTACCCATAGGTAGATTTGGTTTGCAGTCTGGTGACAAGCCACTGGCTGCCGGTCGCTGCGTGCGCAAGTGCCCTAAACCTACATGTTTTTTGGTATGTGGGAGTAAACCGGAGAAATCCCGGAGTAAACCCACGCAACACGGGGAGAACATGCAAACTCCACACAGCTCACTGTTGGTCGGGGGCTGGGATTGAACCCACAATCTCATGATCCCCGTGATCCCCCGGCCGAGGGTAAAACTGTGCTGCCACAGTGCTAAACCACTGCGCCACCGTGCAGCCGATGATGCCAGTCGTGGACTCAGAAGACGTCTGGTGGCTCTACTGCATTTTGTTGGGTAGCGGACTCTTCATCCTGCAGCTCTTTCACCATATCTGTCACTGTCTGGTCATCCTGCCCCTCCTCCAGTGTGATCCATATCACTGTATTGACCATATCAATCTGTCCTCCGCGTGCCCGAGCTTGCACGTGCTAGACAAACAGTGAAGGGCATCTACGTACTGTAAGAGCGATTTGTCTTCTCTCTTTTGTCGCTGATAAAATACAAACCTCTGGGCCATCACGTCCCGTGGGGCAGTGAAATGCTTGGCCATTAAGGCGACACGCTCACTGAAAGTCTCCGCAGGACCCAGTGCTTCCAGCACACGTTGCTCCTTGAGGCCAAAGCAATAATTCACCATAGCCCACAGACGACACTTGCTAGCATTAGCCAAGCCCTTAACTGACACAAATGACCGAAGTGCCTCAATTCAACATGGCCATGGGATGGGTGGTTCACCTGCGGTCTCGAGGAATGGTGTTGGTAATAGGGGGTGTCCATCTTCAGGAAAAATGTTGCATTTTCCTCTGGAAGACCCATTTTTGTCCTCATTGCAATTTGTTATGTCTAGAAAACTGGAAGGACTGACAGAGAGTGGTGTTTGCTGAGAACACAAACTTTATTACACAAACTCTATGCTGGTGGTACAGAGTATTGTTGTTGGGAGGTTGGGCTAAGAGAGAGCCATAAAAGAGACTGCAAAATGGCCATCCCTCACATTTATATGTTCGGCGTGATGATGTCACCAAACGGTCGAGTCGTTACACCGACTCTGACAAAGCCTGTTGTTTCAGAACACAACATTTACGTTATCCTTTGTTTATTGCCCATGTTGGGTATTGACAGTCCATAAGTGCATGTTGTATGTGCTGTTCTTCCTCCTGTCTGTCCGTTCAAAAAATGTCCTCACAACTGACAGTTTGTGGGATGTTCGGATATCCAGAGTAGGTATTGGTCCTTGTGTGTTGGTTTCCTGTATATTGTGATTTTGATGCTGCCGTCGTCCTTATGGTGAATTTTTATGTCTAGAAAGTTTGTGGTCCGATTTGTTTCTTCTTCATGTGTGAATTTGATGTTCCCAGTAGGGATGTTAGGACTTAGGGTATGTTAGGGTAACATAGCCTAAACATGGATTAACAGTGTATAACAAATATTAAAATATGAACTCATATTCAGGCTGGATGCATTATTTGACTTCATTTATGCCTCTTACTTTTCCTCCTGTATTCAGCTGGCTGACCATGATTCTTCTTGATTTTATGGGAAGGCACCTCTGAGCTATTTTGTTCAGTCCAACCATTACTTAAGAAAATTCTTTCTTATCTCACTTTGGGTATAACATGGGCCATTGCTTCTTAGTTATGATAACATCATTCTCACCAAAGAGTTTACTGTGTTTAAGGAACATAGCAACATTGCTGTCCAAATGTGCAGAAACACGAGTACAAAGACAATCAGGCAGATTTGAAACGGCCCAGAACTTCAGTGGAATTATCTAAACAACCTTATTTGGTGTATGAAATGGCTCTGTTCACAAGAATTTGACAGGTATTAATGATACATTTAATAAGGTAGACTTAAGCCCTGAGATACAGAGGCAATAGAGAAACCTACACAACCATGCTCAGTGAGGCTGGTAAGAAAGGAAGAAGAAATAGCAAAAACACAAAAAGGCATCAAAAGTGAACATTTATTTTCACCTGTTGTTACTTGGACCAAAAATATACTGCTTATATTTGCTTCTAAACAGCCACTTTCTTAAAAAAAAAAAAATATCTAGATATCTGTCCAGCAGCTTGGCAAGCAGAACAGATACCTGATTGTATTGTTGCACCAAACTTTATTTGCCAAAAGGAGCTCTGCTTGTACTTGATACTGTATATAAAAAGTAATTTCAGGCTCTTCTTGCTGTATAATAACGTTCATACTTTTTAAAATTGTCTTATTTATGCTGGACTTAACAGGGAGGAATGGGGAGGGGGATAAAGGGATATGACATGGTTGAATGTGGGGGAACAGTCACTTTGTTCTGGTTATGTCTCCATACAGCCAGGAAAATAAGTATTGAACACGTCAACATTTTTCTCATTAAGCATATTTTTGATGGAGCCACTGACCTGAGATTTTCACCAGATATCAGCAGTTAATACACACATACAAATAAGTCAAGGCAACTGTGTTCACAAAACAAGTTATATATAATAAAGTGGAATGACACAGGGAATAAGTATTGAACATGCTTGCTGAAATTCATTTAATATTTAGTAGGAACGCCTTTGTAGGTAATAACAGCTTCCAGATGCCTCCTCTATGGGGAAACTAGGCACAGGCATTGCTCAGGAGTGATTTTAGCCTATTCTTCCACACAAATTGATCTTCAGTTGTTCCATATATTTTCAATTGGATCCAGGTCAGGTGACTGACTAGGCCATTCCAGCAGCTTTATTTTTCTTTTCTGGAGCCAGTTGAGAGTTTCCTTCACTGTGTGTTTGGGATCATTGTCTTACTGACATGTCCACCCTCGTTTCATCTTCAGCATCTTGGTAGATGGCAACAGGTTCTTATCAAGGAATTTTCTGTACATTTGTCCATTCATCTTTCCTTCAATTATATGAAATCTGCCTGTACCATGGGCTGAAAAACACCCCACAGCATGATGCTCCCACCTCCAAACTTCACTGTTGGTATGATGTTTTTGAGCTAATGTGCAGTGCCATTTCTTCTCCAAACATGCTGTGTGTTGTGGCATCCAAAAAGTTCAATTTTGATTTCATCTGACCAGACTATATTCTCCCAGTATTTTACTGGCTTGCTCAAATGTTGTGCATCAAACTTTTAATGAGCTTCAACATGCACTTTATTCAGCAATGGAGTCTTGCGAGGTGAGTGGGCATAGAGCTCATGTCGGTTGAGTGCATTACTTATGGTTTTCTTTGAAACAACAGGACCTGCTAACTTCAGTTCTTTCTGGAGCTCTCCACAAGTGGTCTTTGGCTCTTGGATAACTCTTCTGATAATTCTTTTGACTCCTCTGTCAGAAATCTTGTGAGGAGCTCGTGCTCATGGCCGGTTTATGGTAAAATGATGTTCTTTCCACTTCCGAATGATGGCTCCAACAGTGCTCACTGGAACATTCAGCAGTTTAGAAATGCGCCTGTAACCAGTGCCATCATTATGTTTTGCAACAATAAGGTTGCGAAGGTCCAGAGAGAGCTCTTTGTTTCTACCCATCATAAGTTCTTTGTGGTATGACAAGCTGATATTCACAGACCTTTTTAAAGGCTATCAGTCAGGACTTAAAGGTGGATTCACACTATGTTTGGACCAGCTTTTACTGACGTTTTGGCAAATGTCTGGCTCTACTGGCAAAAGTTAATTATTGCTGTTGTTTGTTGCCAAACGCTGGCAAAAGTTGTGTTCTTGGGAAAAATTTCAGCCTGCTTAAAATTTACCTATGTTTGGAAATACATGTTGGTGAAATTTGTGCTCATTTTGTAAAAGTTCCTGAGTGCTGGGATACGTTATGCAGCGTTTACCTAAAACAGCCTAAGTTAAAGCTGGGTTCACCCTATAGTGTTTGGACCTGACTTTTACAGACGTTTTGAAAAATCAGAGAAATACTCAGTGCAGTTCAACTGACATCAGCATCAGGTGATGCTCAAATCAGTGTTTGTTGAGGCTTCCTGCTGTTCTGGACCTGCTTCTGGAGTGAACACATCTCCCTTGGGCATACGATTCAGTATTTATTTTCCTTTTATATTCCTATGTAGTTACTTCTGCATACCCTTTCCCCCTGTTTATTCATTCATCTAAAAAAATAATAAAATAATGCTATAGACTCCAACACTAAGTCCGCAATTAAAATGTGAATGTGGATAGAATTAAAAAAAAAATACTATTAATGAATCATCATATAAATAAAAGGATGGGTGATTATATTTTGACTGTTACACCTCTCTCCATTAAAATAACATAAAATCCAGATAAATGTCATTTACTTTTTGACACCACATTAGCGCTGTTTGATTCCTACAATGGAAGTGAACTAATAAATCCTGGAGAATGATTACGCACGGACCAGAAAATTAAGAACAGTAAATTTCTCAATGAGGAGGTTCCTTTTCTTTTGGGTTGTCACATTTTTGACAGATTATATATATATAAGATAAGATAAGCCTTTATTAGTCCCACAACGGGGAAATTCCAGGATTGCAACAGCACAGGGATAGCAACACTCAGAGCAACAATCAGAAGGCAAGAAAAAAAAAACAAGCAAGCAAGAGCAGCTAATATACATATGTACATATTACTATAAAATATATATATACACACACACAGACACACAGTGCAGAGCATTGTAGCTGGATGGAATAAATATATGAACATGTAAACACACAGTGCGGAGCATTGTAGCTAGATGGAATAAATATGTAAATATATAAACACCCACAGTACGGAGCAATGTAGCTAGATGGAATAATATGTAGATATATAAGCACACAGTGCGGAGCATTGTTGCTAGATGGGATGAAACAGCACAACCGTCTACTTAGTTATCCTACATGGTATGATTATGTGCCCATACATATTCTCACTCTCCATAGCGACCGGTATTTTCCTAGTTGTATGCCGGAGGGGACCATTGTGTAAGTCTATTGCATCTTTGCATTCAAAAAACTATTAGTTTGATACGTCTTTTTGCTATCTCTGCGAGCAGCTCTGCTTAGGTTGTACAGTCTGACAGCCCTTGGTAGGAAGGACCTGCGAAACCTCTCGGTTGTGCACCTGGGATGATGTAGTCTGCTGCTAAATGAGCTCCTCAGTGCATTCAGTATGTCCTGCATAGGGTGGAACTCGGACTCCAGCAGAGATGACAGTTTAGCCACCGTCCTTCTCTCTCCTATCTCCTCCACCGGATCAAGGCGCTGCCCCAGGACAGAGCTAGCTTTCTTGATCAGTTTGTTCAGTCTCTTCCTATCGGCTGCAGTAATGCCACTGCCCCAGCAGACCACTCCAAAAGTGATGGCTGATGCCACCACCGTGTCATAGAATGTCTTCAGCAGCGCGCCTTGTACACCAAAAGACCTGAGTCTCCTCAGCAGGAACAGCCTGCGCTGTCCCTTCTTGTAGAGTGCGTCAGTATTGTGTGACCAGTCTAGTTTATTGTTCAGATGAACACCCAGGTACTTATAGGCTGTCACCATCTCAATGTCTGTTCCCTGTATATTTACTGGTGCTGTGAGGGGTTGTCCTTGCCTGCGACAGTCCACCACCAGCTCCTTAGTTTTCCTCGCGTTGATCTGGAGGCAGTTCCGATGGCACCAGTCCACGAAGTCCTGGATAAGCCCTCTGTACTCAGCTTCATCTCCATTGGAGATGAGGCCAACGATCGCAGAGTCATCAGAGAACTTCTGTAGATGGCAGTGTGTTGTGTTGTGTGAGAAGTCCGCAGTATAAAGAGTGAACAGGAAGGGAGCCAGCACCGTTCCCTGGCGGGCCCCCGTGCTACTGATGATCGTGTCAGACACACAGTCCCGGGTTCTCACAAACTGAGGCCGGTTCGTGAGGAAGTCCAGGATCCATGATGACAGATGCTGGTCCACCCCTGCGCGCAGCAGCTTGTCCTTCAGGATCATCGGTTGGATGGTGTTGAAAGCACTGGAGAAGTCAAAGAACATGATCCTCACCATATTCCCGGGCTTCTCTAGGTGGGACAGAGAACGGTGAAGGAGGAAGATCACCGCATCCTCCACCCCAATGCCATGCTGGTAGGCGAACTGGAGTGGATCCATCGCTGGTTCCACCAGGGAATGGAGGTGAGCAAGGAGCAGTCTCTCCAGGGTCTTCATCAAGTGGGACGTCAAGGCCACCGGTCTGTAGCTGTTCAGGTCTTTGGGGTGGGAAGTTTTTGGTACAGGTACCACACAAGATGTTTTCCACAGCTGTGGTACCCTCCCCAGTTTCAGGCTCAGGTTGAAGATATACGTCACAATCCCACACAGCTGGTCTGCACAGGACTTGAGGAGCTTTGCGCTGATGCCGTCCGGTCCCGACGCCTTCTTCGCCTTGATCTTCCTCAGCTCCGTCCTCACCTGGGTCCTGGTCAGGGTCAGGATGGGGGGCTGTGTGTTGGGAGTGGGGGAGTGTTGGTGGAGTGGGGGGTGGGCAGCAGGACTTGATTTCTTTAGAGGCAGCAGTGGTTGTTGTGCAGACAGGGGGGAGGGCGGTTGGTCAAACCTATTGAAAAACAGATTCAGGTTGTTCGCCCACTCCCTGTCCCCCGTGGCCTGGGGGGAGGTATTCTGGAGCCCAGAGATGGTTTTGAGGTTTCTCCAGACCCCGCTGATGTCGCTCTGTTGCAGCTTGTCCTCCATCCTCTTCCTGAAGCTGTCCTTGCCTACTCTGATCTTTCTCCTCAGCTCCCTCTGTACGGACTTCAGCATCTCCCTATTCCCCGACCTGAAGATCCTCTTCTTCTCTCTCAGAAGTGTTTTTATCTCAGGGTTGATTCAGGGTTTGTTGTTTGAGTGACGCCGTATGGTCTTGGTGGGAACGGATTTGTCCACACAGAAGTTGAGGTAGCCCGTGAAGGTGTGAGTGAGGCCATCGATGTCCTCACCATGTGGATCGCAGAGCTGCTTCCAGGCGGTGGCTTCAAAACAGCCCTTTAGAGTGTCCATTGTCTCCTCAGACCATAACTCCACAGTGTGCATGGCCGGAGGTTGTCTGTGCACTAGGGGTTTGTACACCGGCCGGAGATGAACCAAGTTGTGGTCCGATCTCCCGAGTGGGGGGAGTTGTGATGAGGTGTATGCCTCCTTAGTGTTTGCGTAGAATAAGTCCAGTGTTTTATTGTCTCTAGTGTGGCATGTGACATACTGGGTGAACGTGGGTAGAATGGGAGATAGTGAAACATGGTTGAAATCGCCTGAGATGAGGAGAAGAGCATCTGGGTGTTCAGTCTGCAGCCTGCTGGTTACTGAATGGATGACGTCACACGTTGTCCCAGCGTTCGCCGTTGGATTTGCATAAACAACAATGCAGATCATGTGTGAGTGTTCTCTCGGGAGATATGTAGGCCTCATGCTAACAGCTAGCAACTCAATGTCTTTGCTGCAGTGTCGTTGTTTAACAGTGATATGTCCCGGTCTGCACCAGTTGTTATTAACATACATTATCACTCCACCGCCCCTTGCTTTGCCACTGTCTGGTGTTCGGTCAGCCCGTATCATGTGAAAACCCTCCAGCTCAATGTTAGCATCTGCTGCTAGTTCAGATAGCCACGTCTCAGTAAACAAAAGGAGAGAGCACTCCCGGTATGTGCTATCGTAACGGGAGATAGCCGCTAGCTCATCTACCTTTCCCAGTATCGACCGTACATTTCCCATGACAATAGATGGAAGCGAGGGTCTGTACCTTATATTTTTTGTCCTCCGCCTTACTCCAGCCCGGCAGCCGTGGCGTTTTCGCCTCAGTTCTCTCGGTATATCGAGTTTTTCCAATGGGACCGGGTGGCGGTTGATTGCTAGCAGCTCTTCCCTGCTGTATCGTATCCTGCTATAAGCAGTGGCTCCGTCCACCGGCTCAGGAGACATTTGGGACGATCTGTGTGTCCGTGATATAAGTGGAGTGAAAAAAGATGGATCAAAAAGAGAGAGGGAGGGAAAAAGACTCGGAATCGAGCCGCTGTTGCAAAGGGCAGCCTACTCGTGTGGCGCCGGGAGATGATATATGATAGATGATATATATACATATATATATATATATATATATATATATATATATATATATGACAACAACTCTGCAAAGATAAGTGGGCCAAAATTCCTCCACAGTGCTGTAAAAGACTCATTGCCAGTTATTGCATATGTTTGATTGCAGTTGTTGCTGCTCAGGGTGGCCCAACCAGTTATTAGGTTTAGGGGGCAATCACTTTTTCACACAGGGCCATATAGGTTTGGATTTTTTTTTCCCCATAAATAATAAACACCTTCATTTAAAAACTGTATTTTGTGTTTACTTATGCTATATTTGTGTAATATTTAAATTTGTTTGATGATCTCAAACATGGGGCAGTGCGGTGGCGGTGGTGGTTAGCACTGCAGCAGTACAGAAACTCACACTTGGCCAGAGGATCCTGGGTTCGATCCCAGCCTCCGACCAACAGTGATCTGTGTGGAGTTTGCATGTTCTCCTCGTGTCTGCATGGGTTTACTCCGGGATTTCTCCGGTTTCCTCCCACATGCCAAAAACATACAAGTTAGGTAAATTGGCATCAAACTGGGGATTCTAAATTGTCCTTAGGTATGACTGTGAGAGTGAATGGTTGTCTGTCTCTCTGTGTTGGCCCTGCAATGGACTGGCGATCTGTCCAGGGTGTACCCTTCCTCTCTCCCAAAGATGCTAGGATAGGCTCCAGCCCCCCGCGACCCGAAAAGGATTAAGCGGAAGAAGATGGATGGATGGATCTGAAACATTTAAGTGTGACAAACATACAAAAAAAAAATGAGAAATCAGGAAGGGGGCAAACACTTTTTCATACCACTGTATCCATCAGAAATATGTTTAATGGTAAATGGTGTTCACTTATATAGTGCTTTTTCTCATCTATAGATGACCAAAGGGCTTTACAGATCCTGCTATCCACCCATTCACCTTGATGCCTGACCCCACCCACCAGGAGAAACTGGGGGTTCAGTGTCTTGCTCAAGGACACTTCGACATGCAAACGTGTAGATAAAGTGGGAATTGAGCCCCTGACCCTCCGATCAGTTGTCAGCCACACTACACCTGTGCCACAGCTGCCCCCATAACTATTAACGAGAAAAATGTTGATTTGTTCAATACTTATTCCATGTGTCATTCCACTTTATTAAGTATAACTTGTTTTGTGAACACAGTTGCCTTGATTTCTTTGTATGTATGGATTACTTGGGTTGTTACTGATATCTGGTGAAAATCTCAAGTCAATGGCTCCATCAGAAATAGGTTTAATGAGAAAAATGTTGACGTGGTCAGGACTTGTTTTCCCCACTGTATAGAAATTCTGTCTTCCATCCTGACTGAAATTATATTCACTGCTGCCCAGAAACATCCATGTCCATCCATCCATCCATCTTCTACCGCTTTTCCGGAGGTCCGGGTCGCGGAGGCAGCAGTTCAAGCAGAGAAGCCCAGATTTCCCTCTCCCCAGCCACCTGCTCCAGCTCTCCAGAGAGGATACCAAGGTGTTCCCAGACCAGGTGGGAGACATAGTCTCTCCACCGAGTCCTGGGTCTGCCCCGGGGTCTCCTCCCAGTGGGACGTGCCCGAAACACCTCAAGTGGGGCGGCAGTGGCTCAGGAGGTAGAGCAGGTCGTCTAATAACCCGATGGTTGGCGGTTCGAATCCCGCTCTCCCCAGATATCCTGCCGTTGTGTCCCTGGGCAAGACACTTCACCCGCATTGCCTCCAGTGCCCATAACACTGGGTATGAATGTGTATAAATGTACAAAATGTTCGGTGGTGGCCGGAAAGGCCGTTGGCGCAGATTGGCTGCCACGTTTCCGTCAGCCTGCCCCAGGGCAGCTGTGGCTGCAGAAGTAGCTGCCACTACCATTGCCTGTCTGGAGTGAATGAATAATGTACCTATTTGTAAAGCGTCTTTGAGTATATGATAAAGCGCTATATAAAACCGATGCATTATTATTATTATTATTAAGTGGGAGGCGTCCAGGATGCATCCTAATCAGATGCCCATACCACCTCAACTGACTCCTTTCAATGTGGAGGAGCAGTGGTTCTACTCTGAGCCTCTCCCGGATGACTGAGCTCCTCACCCTATCTCTGAGGGTGAGTCCAGCAATCCTACGGAGAAAGCTCATTTCAGCCGCTTGTATCCGCGATCTTGTTCTTTCTGTCATTACCCAAAGCTCGTGACCATAGGTGAGAGTAGGAACGTAGATTGACTGGTAAATCGACAGCCTTGCTTTAGAACTAAGCTCCCTCTTCACCACAACAGACCGGTACAACATCCGCATCACTGCAGATGCTGCTCCGATCCGTCTGTCAATCGCTCGCTCCATTTTCCCCTCACTTGTGAACAAGACCCCAAGATACTTGAACTCCTCCACTTGGGGCAGGAGCCTGTCCCCAACCCGGAGAGGACAATCCACCTTTTTCTGGCTGAGGACCATGGACTCGGACTTGGAGGTGCTGATTCTCATCCCAGCCACTTCACACTCAGCGGCAAACCGTCCCAGCAAGAGCTGTAGGTCATTGCTGGATGAAGCCAACAGGACAATATCATCTGCAAAAAAAAGAGATGAGATCCTGTGGTCACCAAGCATGACACCCTCCATTCCCTGGCTGTGCCTAGAAATCCTGTCCATAAAAATTATGAACAGGATCGGTGACAAAGGGCAGCCCTGGCGGAGTCCCACTCTCACTGGGAATGACTCCGACCGAGTGTTGGCAATACGAACCAAACTCTCACAACGGTCGTACAGAGACCTAATAGCTCATAACAACAAGCCAGATAGCCCATACTCCCGAAGCACACCCCACAAAAAACCACGAGGGACGCGGTCAAATGCCGTCTCCAAGTCCACAAAACACATGTAAACTGGTTGGGCAAACTCTCACGAACCCTCAAGAATTCTCGAGAGGGTAAACAGCTGGTCCGATGTGCCACGGCCAGGACGAAAACAACATTACTCCTCCTGAATCCGAGGTTCAACCAACGGCCGGACTCTCCTCTCCAGTACCTTGGCATAGACCTTCCCAGGGAGGCTGAGGAGTGTTATCCCTCTAAAGTTGGAGCACACCCTTCGGTTCCCTTTTTTGATTGTCCCAATCCGGAGAGGACAATCCACCTTTTTCCGGCTGAGGACCATGGACTCGGACTTGGAGGCACTGATTCTCATCCCAGTCACTTCACACTCAGCGGCAAAGTGTCCCAGTAAGACCTGTATGTCATTGCTGGATGAAGCCAGCAGGACAACGTCAACTGCAAACAACAGAGATGAGATCCTGTGGTCACCAAACATGACACCCTGCATTCCCTGGCTGCACTTAGAAATCCTATCCATAAAAATTATGAACAGGATCGGTGACAAAGGGCAGCCCTGGTGGAGTCCAACCATCACTGGGAATGAGCCCAACTGAGTGTTGGCAATACGAACCAAACTCTCACAATGGTCATACAGAGACCTAATAGCTCATAACAACAAGCCAGATAGCCCATACACCCGAAGCACACCCCACAAGAAACCACGAGGGACGTGGTCGAATGCCTTCTCCAAGTCCACAAAACACATGTAAACTGGTTGGGCAAATTCCCACGAACCCTTGAGGATTCTCAAGAGGATAAAGAGCTAGTCCAATGTGCCACGGCCAGGACGAAAGCCACATTGCTCCTCCTGAATCCGAGGTTCGACCAATGGCTGGACTCTCCTCTCCAGTACCTTGGCATAGACCTTCCCAGGGAGGCTGAGGAGTGTTATACCTCTAAAGTTGGAGCACACCCTTCGGTTCCCTTTTTTGAAGAAAGGAACCATTATCCCAGTTTGCCATGCCAAAGGCATTGCCCCCGACCTCCATGCAATGTTTCAGAGGTGTGTCAACCATGACAGCCCTACAACATCCAGGGCCTTGAGGTACTCAGGGCGAATCTCGTCCACCCCCGGGGCCCGGCCACCAAAGAGATTTTTAACCACCTTGGCGACCTAAGCCCCTGTGATAGGCAAGTTGTCCCCCTCGTCCACAAGTCCTGTTTCCTCTGTGGAAGTTGTGTGCGTAGGATTGAGGAGATCCTTGAAGTTTTCCTTCCACCGCCGGACGATATCCCCAGTCAAAGTCAGTAGTGCCCCATCTGCACCATACACAGTGAGGACAGGGAGCTGCTTCCCCCCTCCTGAGTCGCTGGGCAGTTTGCCAGAATCTCTTTGAGGCCAACCGAAAGTCTTGTTCTATGGCCTCACTAAACTCCTCCCATATCCGAGTTTTTGCTTCATCAACCACACAAGCTGCACTCCACTTGGACTGCCGGTACACCTCAGCTGCTTTGGGAATCCCACAAGCCAACCAAGCTCAATAGGACTCCTTCATCAGCTTAATGGCCCCCCTCACCACTGGTGTCCACCACTTGGTTCGGGGGTGCCACCACGAGATGCACTGATGACCTTGCGGCCATCGCTCTGGGCAGCCGCTTCAACAATGGAGGTGGAGAACATGGCCCATTCAGACTGCATGCCTCCAGACTCCCTTGGAATGTGGTTGAAGTTCTTCCAGAGGTCGGAGTTGAAGACTTCCTGTACAGGGGCCTCAGCCAGACGTTCCCAGCACACCCTCACTATACGTTTGGAACTACTAGGTCTGAATGTCTCACACTCAAAGAGTTAACACAATACAAATTGTAAAGGCAAATGTTTTTTTCATAACTTCCGGCTCTTACTCCTGGCTATTACGAAAACAAAATAACAAAAAACAAATAACAAAATCAGATCAGTGACTTTCAGGGTGTAAAACCAATGTAGTCTTGCTCATGTTGGGTTTTTTTTTCAGTTTCAACAAAAAAAATGTTAAAACAGCTTGCATCAAAAAGAATTGCATGCAAAGATTGACTCTTTATGTCATCAGAAGGTGCCAAGAAAAAGCAAGCAAAGTGCACTTAAATTAGCAAGGACTTCCATGAAGCTAAGTCACTGTTAGCTGCTAACAACTGAGCCATTTTAGCTGAGCTGTTTAAAATAAACAACAAAATGGACAAGCTGATGTTGGATTTAAGAATATGTGGTGATGTGTGGACTCCCCCAATGCAGCTAACAAGCTAAGTAGCCTCCGCTGCGAGTCACATGACCCACAAACCCTCAAGAGGTGTGCATTATAAACACTGATTTCTACCCTGGACAATGTTTAATGTGGTTATGTCTGTGAAATAGGGATGGGTGTATCGATATCCAAGTATCGATACTTCGATACCAGCTGTTCGATACTTTGGAGTCAATACTTTTTAAAATATTGCAATGCCACTATGTTAATACAAAATGTGCAATTTGTTTTCACATCTGAGTGTTTTAAGCATTGAATTTATGTGTGAAAACCAGTGATAAACCAGTCCAAGAATATTTTAGAGACAGTCTACAGTGTCACATGATTATGGCAGCCAATCACATGTCAGAGCCGAAGACACTGCACACTGAGCAGCCAAGCACTCACGTGCAGAGTGAGCTCAGCAGCATTGGGGGCAGCAGAAGAAGTATTACTTTGAAATGTTACACCATTCATCCAAATTCTATGGCGATACCAAGCAGTATAAAATTTGAAAAATAAACAAAATAAGCACTATTTAAGTTTAGAAATAAAAAATGAAATAAATAAATAATAAAATTTTAAAAAACTTGCTTTGTGAAAAAATTACACATATATGCTGTTTGGTATTACTATAAAATTTGGATGAATGGTGAAAAATTTCAGAAGTAAAAAATATTTGAATCCAGTTGAGCCTCTTCAACAAATTAAGAAACTGAATTAATTTTGCATTCATTTTAAATCTTATTTATTTCTATTATAATTGAAGAAAAATATTTTATTTACTTTGCTCATTGTTCTATTTTATTATCATTTTGTAAGCATTTCTTTCAAGTGTCTATGTTCATGAGGTTTTTTTTTTTTTTTTTTTTTTTTTCATATTTCACATTGCCCTTGCAATCAAGTTGTTAATGAAACTGCAATCATGTGATTTTGGGAAAAAAGTATCAGCATCGAGGAAAAAGTCCCATAAAATAATGGTATCGTATCTACAGGAAAAATGCTGGCATAGCCCATCCCAAGTGTGAAATTTATTATATTATGCTCATTTACTACCGAATCCCCACAGTGATTTGTTCATTCTTGTGTATTATTTCTTAATTCTGAGCCTTATCATTGAACTATAAGGGAGAAGAAGGGAGAAGCCATAATATAATGGCTATTTCTGGTTGTTCTGTTTTCATTTCAGAACAGAAAATATTGAAAGAATGAAGAGAACAAGGACTGTAGAGGTAGTGAAGGTGGATTTGAAGTTTAAACACCCGGGGTCAACAATCCATAGGGGGTCAAACAGTATTTTTACCGCCACAGTTTTGAAACATGTCACTGCAGTAGTCCACTGTGTAGAATTTGGTTCTATTTTGGGCAGTACACTAGAGGCATAATTCTTTCTGCTCCGTGATGGTTCTGTGCCAGGCAGGTGACTGTGCCCCGCTAATCGACTTCTGAAAGCTTCAGAAAGTTAGGCGCCGTCCTGGTAATACCGGTGCTCGAATCACAACAGCGAACCCCAGGAGGCGACCCAGCATCAAATTACATCTCTGTCTGAACCTGCACTTCCTCCATGAAAGACAGAGTGAGTACGGTCGCATTCAGCTTGACCATGGACTGACTGCTCGCCCCGGGCCCTCCCGGCTGGAGTGTCAGGGAGAGGTGAATCAGACTATCTCCACTTACAAATCTATCCCCAGGGACCCCGGAGCCATCGCACCATCCCAACCTCCCTCAAAAAACATCCTTTTAGAGATGAGGGGGGGCATCAGCCATTATGGCCCTTCCTCACCTCTTTCGCCACACCAGCAGGGCACTATGTGAAGGGGAGGCGAGGTGCGACCACACCGCTAATCTCTCACAGCCAGCGCCTTTTGCCCCCGTCTGTGCCACTCCCGAAGGACAGGCTATCTCCACCGTCAAGGTGACATGGAGTTTTGTTTTCCAGCAGCCGGCGCGGACACGGACCTGGACTATCGGAGGGTTTACGAATTACAGGCCTCACTTAAGTAGTAATTTAGGCAGGACTTAAGGGATAACATGTATTTCGAGAGAGGAAATCCTTTGAATTTCCTTTTATAATAGAGCACCTACCTCACAGTGGGTAATTGGAGCCAGATGTTGCTCCACACCGCACCAAAAACATGCTCCTTTCTTCCTTTCTCCTCTCAGCCACGTGAAACATCTTGAAATTCTGTCATCATACTGGCTTTTGTGCTCCTGCATCCGTGCCACATAATCACATTAGTTAGATTTAATCTGGGAAGAGGCAAATTACGCGCCTTTCCCATCAAATTTAGCCGCATGACGACCGGGCGTGCAGAATTGGAGGAGTGCAACCTATCCCAGGGTGCTTTTGCATGAGATGGGCACAGGACTGGGGGAAGCAGAGGCGAGGGAGAGCTTGCAAGGATGAAAGGGAAACGCTAATAATGTCTCTAATAATGTCTCACATGTGTACTGGCAAATTGTCTTGCTAACACTGGTAAGCAACATCAGGCCGGGAACACGGCGGCAGCCTCCTAATAAGCGGCATGCACTATTTATGATGGTAAACCAAGGGCAGGGAGGGTGAGCGCTGTCAAAATAAAAAAAACATGTCAATCTCAGCTCGCCGCAGTTGCCCAAGCTCGTTGCCTGTCTGTTAACGTAAGTTTTTTTCTTTTTTTCATGTTTGCCTATGATGTACAAAGGCGGGAAATATCACATCAAATCTGCAGATTTCTTAAACTTCTACACGTCTGAAAAGGGAGGCAGGCAGGGGGCCACTGGAAATCAAAGGGAATATCAAAGTTGAGGAGAAGTACGGGAATACGTCTGCGCAATAGTAAATATTTTGTCCTAATGGTTTGTGTGTTTGGGAAACGCACATGTGATGAAAAGCAAGGGATATACACGCCCGGTGCAGTCGTGGGTAAACATAGGTATAGAAGTGCGTTTAGGTGGTGGTGGTGGTGGTGGTGGGGGAGTAGGAGGCAAAAAGAAAGAAAAAAATGAGGCCAAGCCTTGTTTTAATACTTCATAGGGCATTGAAAATTCCCTCTGAATTTCCTCTAACTTCTCCCTGCTCTGTGCAATTATGCATGTTTATTCATTTTGATTAACGGCGATGAAAAGTCTTGTCCGCCGCGAGCCCCGCATACGAACGTTTGTGCCACTGAGCGAGTGACAGGCCGTCAAGTGTCACATGAAAGCACCCTGGCTCCCGTCTTCGTCCGCCTCATACCTATTGAAACAGCAGGTAACCGAGAGAGCCTAAATATTTCACGGGTCTCCCCGGGAAATATTCAAAGAGGACGGAGGAATATCTACAGTCCTCTGGAAAAGTTGATTTGAGTTTGTGTGACACGAGAAATACGTTGATTAGTTGCCTTGGGCCCAGAATCCGCTTCACTTCTAACAACCGCCCGACTTCTTTCTTCTCACAAGCGTTCCCTCTGAGTCTATCGGCCGCTGGAGGAATGCACAGAGGGAGACGAGGGGGGAAGGAATGCGGGAACTGAAAATATAACCGCTGTCAGGTTAGAAGATTCCAAAATCTATCAATCTTTTATCACACTCTCTATTCAAAAAGGTACAGCTCACCTTTTTAAGTCCTTTTGCAGATTATTCCAAGAGAGAGAGGTGGCATATATGAAAGCTGTTGGTCTACTTCTCTTTCAGTCAACCAAAAATATTGCTCCAACATCCATATTGATTATACGATTTCATTTGATCTGGTTTATGGTGAGACAAGCGCTTCAAGGCCTTGATAGAGTTGAAACCAGACATAAAAAGACAAATATGTTTTTTCCTTCACTGTCTGACTTGAAATCAGAGTAAACTTTTCCTGTCTTTGGTCAGTTACAATTACCAACATTTTTTTTTATTTGCTAAATAATTTTTCTATTTGATGACATTTTTTTGAGAATTTTTTACAAAGTCAAAAGTTTACACACAGTAAGATTACTATGCCTTTAAACAATCTGTGAAAGCCCAGATGATGGTGTCATGGCTTTCAAAGCTTCTGATAGATTAACTGACAACATTTGAGTTAACTGGAGGCACACCTGTGGATGTATTTTAAGGCACACCTTAAGCACACTGATTCCTTGTGTGACATCCTGGGAAAATCAAAACAAATCAGCCAATATATCAGGAAGGAGAATTGTGGACCTCCGCAAGTCTTGTTCAATCTTGGGTACAATTTCCAGATGCCTGAAGGTGCCACGTTCATCTGTTCAAACAATTATACACAAGTATAAACACCACGTGGTTCTGTGTCCCAGACATAAATGTGTTTTGGTATGAAATGTGCATATCAACCCCAGAACAAAAGCAAAAGACCTTGTGAAGATGCTGGCTGAAGCTGGTATGAGTGTCATTATCTACAGTGAAACAAGTCCTGCACTGACATGGGCTGAAAGGCCACTCAGCAAGGAAGAAGCCATTAGTTCAAAAGCAACATAAAAAAGCCAGATTACAGTTTGCAAATGCACACAGGGACAAAGATCTTAGTTTTTGTAGACATGTCCTGTGGTCTGATGAAACTAAAATTGAACTATTTGCCAATAATGACATTGTTACATTTGGAGAAAACAAGGGGGAAGCTTGCAAGCCTGAGAATATCATCCCAACTGTGAAGTACAGGGGTGGCAGCATCATCTTGTGGACTGGTGCACTTCACAAAATAGATGGCATCATGAGAAAAGAACATTATGTGAAAATATTGAAGCAACATCTCAAGACATCAGCCAGGAAGTTAAAGCTTGGGAGCAAATGGGTCTTCCAGAGGGACAATGACCCTAAGCATACCACCAAATTAGTTGCAAAGTAGCTTAAGAACAATAAAGTCAATGTTTTGGAGAGGCCATCACAAAGCTCTGATCGCAATCCCATAGAAATTTTGTGGGCGGAGCAGAGAAGTCATGTGTGGGTAAGGTGACCTACAAACCTGACTCAGTTCCACCAGTTCTGTTTAAACTGTATGACTTGGGTCAAAATGTTTTACCAAGTCACAGAGTTTAAAGGCAATACTACCAAATGCTAAGGAAATGGCTGGAAATTTTGGAACTTTGAAGAAAGTAATAAAACATTCTCTAAAAAAAATTCAACTGTGCATTATAACAGATAGAAAATGTGTGAATAAAGCGTGATTAATCAAGAGTTACCAATGAACATCACGTGATAAATCATAATTATAAATATTAATCGACAGACAGCACTAGAAAAAAAAACTGTTTAGTGTCAAAATGTATATGAAATACTTTGAAAATCCTGGCAAATAGTTTAAAAGACAAAATTACTTAATGATGACTTCACAGTGACACTTTTGGCAGGCTGAGTTCATTCTTCTAACGTCAGGAGACTGGGTTACAACACTGACTCTACAAAGTGAACCAAGGTCCAAATTTAAGTCACCGTAATAACAACCTCCTCCACCCTCGGAGGAAGAAACGTGCCAATTAAAGTGAAGCAAAAGAAATGCTGCACTAATTACAGTGATGTGGTTTCTCCAAAACAGCAACGGTATGTGGAGAGACAAAATAAAGGTGAGAAAGTGCCCACAACTTCCAGAAGACAGAGAGGGCCGCAAATTTTTTCCAGTGATGTAACAGGGTTGTGGCGAGCGCCGTGGGAGAGACGACGAGACCGGAGGACGGGGAGGAGGGACATTGGAGGAGACCACAGCAGCTTTGGAGTATATTAATAAAAAGAAAGAAACACCAATTTCCTTCCAACAGCTGAGCACCTACAGGTCATTATTTCCTCTGCTGGGGCTGTAATGTGAAAGTCCTGAGCCCTGGCTCGACAAAACTTCCCTCTGTCACATCAACTGTAAATAATGACTTGGTCAGAAACAGACTTATTCCCCCTCTCCCTTAACCTCCAGTGTTAGGGCAACAACAAATCTGTAAACAGAAGCATTTGATCACCACAGGCTTCGCCCATAAAGTCAATTATTACCAGTGTGTTTGGTCAGATGTGAAACAACGTCCAGAGGAATTAATGCGGGTCTCATTATTGGTGCTTTTTTTAAATTTCCGTTATATCCACATTTGCAACGGTTACATCCAGACAAATATGAAAGTGCCATATTGCTAGAATTCACACTTTTGTGGGTTTGTCATTGCAAGGTCTCTGGCGATGTGTTAAAGATCACCATCACAGTCAAGGGCAAAACACAAGCAGACAGGAATAAATGCAAATGTCAAGGAATCCTGTGACACTGCATGCTTTAAAAGCAGCTTGAAATGTAAATATTATTTTATAATATACAGTAGTTTATTCAGTGTTTAAGATTTGGAGAAGGCAGGTAGTAGTTTCTTGTGCTTGGTGATTCAGGAGTATGGGCTATCAGGCTCATTGCTATGACTGTCGCAAGAGTTTGGCTCGTATTGCCAACAATCAGTCAACCTCGTTCCCAGTGAGAGTTGGACTCCACCAGGGCTGCCCTGTGTCACTGTTCCTGTTCATAATGTTTATTGACAGGATTTCTAGGCACAGGGTGTTATGTTCAATCTCACCTCTGCTGCTCACAGATGATGTTGTCCTGTTGCCTTCATTGAGCGATGAGCTTCATGTTTCACTGGGATGGTTTGCCATGCCAGGATGAGAATCAGCACCTTCAAGTCCAAGTCCATGGTCCTCAGCTGGAAAAGGGTGGATTGTCTTCACTGGGTTGGGTACGAGGACCTGCCCCAAGTGGAGGAGTTCAAGTATCGTGGGGTCTTGACATTGTTTCGGTCTGTTGTGGTGAAGAGGGAGTGAAGCTCTAAAGCAAAGCTGTCAATTTACTGGTCAGTCTACTTTCCTACCCTTAATTCAATTCAATTCAATTCAATTCAATTCAATTCAATTCAATTCAATTCAACTTTATTTATATAGTGCCATTTAACAGTCATCTCATAGCACTTTCATCTGTAAGGGAAACCACCACAATTGCAGAAAGACCCCAGCAATAAGGTGATCCTCTGTGAGCAAACACTTGGCGATGGTGGAGAGGAAAAACTCCCTTTTAGGAGGAAGAAACCTCCAGCAGAACCAGGCTCAGGGAGGGGCAGTCATCTGCTGTGACTGGCTGGGGGTGAATGGATAGAGAAGAAGAAGAAAAGAACAGACATGTAGAGAGCAAACAGCACGATGGGGACTCAATCTATGGGAGAGAACAAACAGATGTTAATGACCAGCAAAATATTTCATTGAGAGTGAAGAAAGGAGTGAAGCCCAGTGCATTATTGGAGGTCCCCCAGCTGTCTTAGCCTATTAGGAGCATAACTAAGGGATGGTTCAGAAACACATGATCCCTCCCTAATTATACGCTATATCAAAAAGGAAGGTTTTAACCCTATTCTTAAAAAGAGAGGTCGAGTCTGACTCCCGAATCCAGATTGGCGGCTGGTTTCACAGGAGAGGAGCTTGATAACTGAAGGCTCTGCCTCCCATTGTTCTTTTGGAGATTCTAGGTATTACAAGTAATCCAGCATTTTGGGAGCCTAGTGCTCTGTAAGGATAATAGGTAGTATCAGATCTTTTAAATAAAAAGGGGCCTGATTATTTAGAGCTTTGTAAGTGAGAAGAAGGATTTTAAACTTAATTCTTAACTCTAAGCCAATGAAGGGAGGCCAGAACCAGAGAGATATGATCTCTCTTTCTAGTACCTGTTAAAACTCTTGATGCAACATTCTGGATCAGCTGAAGACTTTTAAAATATGTTTTAGGGCAACCTGATAATAAAGAGTTACAATAATCTAATCTAGAGCTAACAAAAGCATGGATTAGTTTCTTAGCATCACTCTGAGTCAAGATGCTCCTAATTTTGGCAATATTATGCAAATGATAGAAGGCAGTCTTAGAAACAAGTTTTAATATGTGAATTAAAAAAAACAGATCTTGATCAAAAATAACTCCAAGGTCAGAATCAGAATCAGATTTATTGCCATTGTCCATGTAGTACACAAACTAGGAATTTGTCTCGGTGCCATGCTGCAAAATTAAAAACATGATGAGATAAAGAGATAAACTAAAAAACTAAAGGACTAAAAACATGCAATAAGTGTAGAATAATAAGTAATAATAATAATAATAATAATAATGAGTAGTACTAGTCAAGGCAGTTTTAAATAAATTAGCAAGTAGCAGATAATATGGGGTACCACAGTGCAGTCGATAATGCAACAGAAAAACAGTGATGAATGACATGAGTCTAGTTGAGCTGCTGTATATAGTGCACGAGAGTCAATAAGTCACTTAATGTTCAGCAGTCTGATGGCAGAGGGGAAAAAGCTGTTCATGTGCCGGGAGGTTTTAGTCTGAATGGACCGAAGTCTTCTACCTGAGGGGAGGGGGGCAAACAGTACGTGACCAGGGTGTGAAGGATCGGCTATGATCCGGCCAGCACGCCTCCGGGTCCTGGAGATGTACAGGTCCTGGAGAGATGGGAGCTTGCAGCCGATCACCTTCTCAGCAGTGCGCACGACGCGCTGCAGCCTTAGTCTGTCTCTGGCAGTGGCTCCTGCATACCACACAGTTATGGAGGAGGTGAGGATGGACTCGATGATGGCCGTGTAGAACTGCACTACCATCTTGGTGGGTAGCTTGAGCTTCCTCAGCTGCCGCAGAAAGAACATCCTCTGCTGGGCCTTTTTGATGAGGGAGCTGATGGTTGGCTCCCATTTGAGGTCCCGGGTGATGGTGGGACCCGGGACCTACAGAACTAGGTTCCTCACAGAACTATTAAGAGAAAGAGTAATCGCATCCAAACTAAGAGTTTGATTCATAAAAGTATTTCTAAGGCTTTTTGGACCAATTAGAATGACTTCAGTCTTATTGAATTTAATAGCAGGAAATTACAAGTCATCCAAGTTTGATTTCCTTAAGACAGGCCTCTAACTTGACTAATTGATTACTATCATCTGGCTTCATTTACAGGTATAATTATGTGTCATCTGCATAACAGTGAAAATGTATACAGTGCTTTTTATTAATGTTGCCTAGCGGAAGCATATATAAACTAAAAAGAATAGGGCCTAGCACAGATCCCTGTGGAACTCCATGACTGAGTTTTGAGTTGGAAGAAAACTCATTACTGACATGAACAAGCTGGAACCTATCAGATAGATAAGATCTAAACCACTGCAACGAAATTCCATTAAGTCCAACATGGTGTTCTAATCTATCAAGTAGAATATTATGATCAACAGTATCAAAAGCTGCACTAAGATCTAAAAGGACAAGTACAGAAACAAGTCCATTATCAGATGCGATAAGGAGGTCATTAGTGACCCTCACTAAAGCTGTTTCAGTACTATGATGGATTCTAAACCCAGATTGAAACTCTTCAAATAAACCATTTCCCTGCACGTGGTCAAATAATTGCATAGCAACAACTCTTTCTAAGATTTTAGAAATGAAAGGCAGATTAGAGATTGGTCTATAGTTAGCTAAAACTCCCAGATCCAGCGTTGGCTTTTGAGTAAGGGTTTAATTACAGCAGTTTTAAAAGCCTGCAGTACATGGCCTAATGTTAATGAAGAATTGATTATTTGAAGAATAAAGCTACCAATAAATGGGAAGACTATGGCTGTGTTGTTAGACATGTATATGTTGGACACTGCATATGTGATTTAACCTCACGATGAAGGAGAGCCACAGAGCTGCAGTCCCCTGCGGTGCGGAGCCGCAGAGCCTGGACCCCCTGCGGAGGACAGGGGACAGAAGACTTCCTGACCGCTGAGGCTCGAGAGGAGAGAAGGGGGAGTTATGTAAATAAAAGGTTAATGAATGTGAATAAAGGGATTTTGGTAGAGATGTGTGATTTCCCCTGCGAGGAAAATGGTTTGATGTGAGAAGGTTTAAAAGGGAGAACTTTGGTGTGTTCACCCTCTTTGTTCGCTGCTCAGGAATGAGAGCAGACAGTGGGATGATTACTTGAAATAAACTGGAATTAAATGCAATTCGGTTTCGTTATTCAAGTCTCCCCACATTGGTGACTGACGACGTTGAGAATGAACGAAGAAGGTCTCAGGGTCCCGAACTCACAGCGCTCAGAGCTGGCGAGCGCAGTGGCCGTTAAGCTGCCTGATTTCTGGCAGGATAACCCACGGTCGTGGTTTCTGCAAGCAGAGTCGCAGTTCGCGCTCGCAGGAGTAACGGTGGATGACACTAAGTTCCACCATGTCATCGCTAAACTGGACAACAGCACAGCTCGGTGCGTGCAGAGCTTGGTGGAGCAGCCACCCGCGACTGACAGGTACGGCAAGCTGAAATCCACCCTCATCAAGTTTTTCACCCCCTCGGCCGAAGTGAGGGCGAGGAGGATCCTGTCTTTGCTAGACCAAGGAGGACACAGGCCGAGCGCCCTGATGGAGGAGATGATACAGCTGAGAGGGTTGGACAACGATGATTTCATTTTTCAGTTCATCTTCCTCTCCAACCTCCCGACGCATGCGAGAAGCACGCTGGCCGGCAAAAAGTGTCACACCCTGGAGGAGTTCCGGGAGCTGGCCCAGGAAGCAGATGGGATCCTGGATGCCTGCGGCGGGCAAGCAACCACAACGGCGCCCCGAGACAGCGGGGAGCCAGAGGGGGCAGACCCAGACTGGCCGACGACGGCGGCAGCACGGCCGCGACGAGGTGGAGCCAATGGTCCGGCGGCAGAGGCGCGGACACGACACAGCGGAGGAGAAGATCTCTGCTTTTACCATCGGAGGTTCGCAGAGAAGGCACGCAGGTGTGTGCCGCCCTGCAACTTCAGGAGTTCAGGAAACGGCAAGACCGGGGGTCGCTAGCAGCTTCGACCCTCGGAGAACGCAGCAAGCTGCTCTACATCATGGATGCGCGCTCCGGACGAGAGTTCCTCATCGACACCGGAGCACAAGTGAGCTTCATCACCCCAACATACGCGGACCGGGTGGCTGGACCCCACGGTAGCGGAGCTACGGCGGCAAATGGCTCGAACATCAACACCTACGGGAGAAGGACCTTGCCTTTGTGCTTACATGGCTGCACATATGAATGGACTTTTGTAATAGCGGCGGTGAGTTTCAACATGTTGGGCGTGGATTTTTTGTGTTCACACAGTCTGTTAGTTGATCTTGCTAATAGACGGCTGGTAAATGCACTCTCTTTTTACTCTCTCCCCTGTTCAGCTCGAGTGTCCCCGCCACCAGTACAGACCCACGTCGCTACAGCAGGTGGTAAGTTTCACACACTCCTCACCCAATTTCCAGCGCTCACTGTGCCCACTTTTTCAGCAACGGTCGCGAAGCACGGGGTGAAACACTTTATCCCCACATCTGGTCCTCCCGTGTTTGCAAAAGCTCGGCGCTTGGATGCAGTTAAGCTCGCCATTGCGCGCGAGGAGTTCGCCAGCCTGGAGAGGCTAGGCATCGTTCGTAGGTCGAAGAGCCCGTGGGCTTCGCCGCTGCACATGGTACCGAAAGCCGATGGCTCCTGGAGACTGTGCGGGGATTACCGCAGGCTAAACAACGTTACGGCGCACGATCGTTATCCCATCCCGCACATTCAGGATTTTTCGGTGCACCTGGCGGGGGCGCGCATTTTTTCAAAGATTGATCTGGTTCGCGGCTATCACCAAGTCCCAGTCCAACCGGAGGACATTCCTAAAACAGCGGTAATAACCCCGTTCGGACTTTTCAAATTTTTACGCATGCCGTTTGGTCTCAAAGGGGCGGCGCAAACATTTCAGCAGAAGATGGATGCCGTGTTACGCGATCTCCCTTTCGTGTTTGTGTACCTCAACGACATTTTGGTCGCGAGTACTTCAGAAGACGAACACGAAACGCACCTCACAGCAGTTTTTAGGAGGCTGGGAGAGCACGGCTTAATAGTTAACCCAGCCAAGTGCCAGTTCGGTGTCGAGCGGATCGATTTTTTGGGTCACCGCGTCTCCCCGGAGGGAACGGTTCCATTACCAGATAAAGTACGCGCGGTAGCGGATTTTCCTCGTCCACAAACGGTCAAATCACTACAGGAATTCTTGGGGATGGTGAATTTTTATAACCGATTCCTGCCCCACGCAGCTCAAATCATGCAACCGTTATATGCCGCGCTCAAAAAACAAAAACCGACCCAGGCGGTCGAATGGTCCCCGGAGCGGGAGCGCGCGTTCACAGAGGTTAAAAAAGCCTTGGCTGACGCTGCGCTCCTGGCCCACCCAGACCCTGCAGCACGTATCGCGCTGACGACAGACGCTTCAGATTTAGCCATAGGGGCCGTTATTGAGCAACAGGTAGCCGGAGTTTGGCAGCCTTTGGCTTTCTTTAGCAAATCTTTAAGCGCGGCTGAACGAAAATACAGCGCGTTCGACAGAGAACTGTTGGCGCTGCATTTGGCTATTCGTCATTTCCAGTTCTGGCTGGAAGGACGGTGCTTCACCGCTTATGTGGACCACAAGCCGCTCACATACGCCATGGCCAAAATTTCAGACCCGTGGTCCGGCAGGCAGCAGAGGCAGCTGGCCGCAATCTCGGAATTTACCACTGACATTAGGCACGTTGCGGGCAAATTCAATGTAGTAGCAGATTGTCTCTCGCGCGCGTTCACGACTCCAACACGCGCAGAGGCAGAACGGGCCACCGTGACCGCGCCGCAGGAGAGCGGCATGGTGGCGCGCGCAGCCCCGGTGCACGTGGGTATAGATTACGCAGCCATGGCAGCGGACCAGGGGGCGGACGCAGACGTGTGCGCGCTCCAGTCTGGACCAACAGGGTTAAGGCTGGAGAGCAAGTGTTTACAAACCGGTATGCCCCCCCTGATCTGCGACATGTCGACGGGGCGCCCGCGTCCGGTGATTCCGGCCACGTGGCGCCACCGTGTTTTTGACTCGGTCCACTCACTGGCGCACCCGGGGGTGCGCGCGTCGGTGAAACTAGTGACGGAAAAGTTTGTTTGGCCGTGCCTGTGCAAGCACGTGAAGGAATGGGCAAAAACCTGCATTTCCTGTCAACGGGCCAAAATTCACAAGCACACAAGAGCCCCGTTAGAACCGTTCCGCATTCCGGCCAGAAGGTTCGACCATGTGCACGTCGACCTTGTGGGCCCCCTACCGGCATCGCAGGGGTTCACGCATCTTTTGACAATGGTGGACCGCACCACACGTTGGCCGGAAGTGGTCCCACTTGCGACGACCACGGCCACGGAGGTGGCTCGCGTTTTTTTAACAGCTTGGGTGGCGCGCTTCGGGGTTCCGTCGGACATTACGTCCGATAGAGGACCGCAATTCATCTCTGAGCTGTGGTCAGCGATGGCCAACGGCTTAGGAGCCAAAATTCACCGCACTACGGCTTACCACCCTCAGGCTAATGGTTTATGCGAGCGTTTTCATAGGTCTTTGAAGGCAGCACTCAGAGCGTCGCTCACAGATGCAGATTGGGTAAATAAACTGCCATGGGTTTTATTAGGGTTGCGTTCTGCACCTAAAGAGGACTTAGACGCCTCCCCAGCGGAGCTGGTATTCGCACAAACTCTGAGGCTGCCAGGCGAGTTTTTACCAGAGCACCCGGAGCCCCCACCTCTCTCTGCTCTGGGACCGTTAGTTGGCACGGGAGCAGACACGCTCCCGGGTCCGGTTCATCACGCTTTTCCACGAGTTTTCGTCCCCAAGGCTTTGAAAAATGCCGACTTCGTTTTTGTCAGGCGCAAAGCCCTAAAAGCAACGCTCAAACCACCTTACGAAGGGCCATTTCGAGTGCTGGAGGCAGGTGATAAGCAATTTGTGCTAGATTTTGGAGACAGAAAAGAGACAGTCAGTATTGACAGACTAAAACCTGCTTTTGTCATGAAGGACGTGTCTGTACCGGTCGCAGTGGCGCCTCGACGAGGCAGGCCCCCGCAAAGGGCAAATAATCACTCTCTTCCTCAGTCAACAGAGCCGAAGCAGAAAGGCGCCGCAGGCAAGGCGGGGCCAACTCACAGCAGATTCGGAAGACGGCTGAAGCCCAAGCGGCGCACAGACTGAATGTTGGTGTTGATTATTCAGTAGTGAGTAAGGTGTTATTAAATTTTAGGAAATAGTCTGTTCTTCATCGTTTGGGGGGGGTTATATGGCTGTGTTGTTAGACATGTATATGTTGGACACTGCATATGTGATTTAACCTCACGATGAAGGAGAGCCACAGAGCTGCAGTCCCCTGCGGTGCGGAGCCGCAGAGCCTGGACCCCCTGCGGAGGACAGGGGACAGAAGACTTCCTGACCGCTGAGGCTCGAGAGGAGAGAAGGGGGAGTTATGTAAATAAAAGGTTAATGAATGTGAATAAAGGGATTTTGGTAGAGATGTGTGATTTCCCCTGCGAGGGAAATGGTTTGATGTGAGAAGGTTTAAAAGGGAGAACTTTGGTGTGTTCACCCTCTTTGTTCGCTGCTCAGGAATGAGAGCAGACAGTGGGATAATTACTTGAAATAAACTGGAATTAAATGCAATTCGGTTTCGTTATTCAAGTCTCCCCACAAAGACTTCTTTAAATAACCTGGTACGAATAGGGTCTAAAAGACAAGCTGAAGGCTTGGATGAGGAACAGAGTCCAGTCATTAAATTTAGAGGCTTCATGTTTAATTTCAGTTTTACCAACTTTTTGTTTAATCACTTTGGGATGCTAATACATTATATTTTTATTTACTTTGGAGGGAGCAGACATTGATTCTCTGGTGGGGAAGACAGGGGCTAAGTTGAGGGGTGGCAGATGAAGAGGAGCTGCAGAGAGCCGTGTAAGACTGTGACTCTGCTTCCTGGTCCCAACTCTGAGTTGTCAAGGTTTTAGAAATTTGGATAAAAATGATGCCAGATTGTTAGATAAAAGAGACACACCATCCAGAGTGGGATGGACGTTGTTTCGTCTAATAAGACCAGGTTTTCCCCAAAATGAGTTCCAATTGTCTATATAGCCCACATTGTTTGCAGGACACCACACAGACAGACATGTCATCACTGGTCAGATTGGGGAGGGGCCCAGAGAATATTACAGAGGCGACCAGAGCTAGCTGTTCACTGGGGTCGGTGCCACTCGCTGTTGTTGAATGGCTCAGAGAGGAGTGTGCCGGCCTGTGTGCTCCGAGTGTCTTTTTTTTTATACAGTGTTCCTTGCTGGTTGTGTGCCATGTCAAGGTCTTTCATTCCATCTTTGTTATAAAATAAAAAAAAGGCCAGACATTTGAGCTTACTTTTCACGGCATCTGTGTTCTTCTTAACTAGTACACCTGTCTGCAAATCTTATGAGACAAGCTGTGACTTCACCTGACTGGGTGCTTACTCTAGATCTTGCAACATTTATATGAATATATTTAATTAATAAAACACCAGTGCACGCATTTCATGAATTTCATGCATTGTATCGCAATACATCACTGAATCTGTCTTTTGTGCCACCCCTACTGGCCTCATCCTTAGAGATGGGGAGAGGAGCTCACTTATCCAGGAGAGGCGCAGAGTAGAACCACTACTCCTCCACACTGATAGGAGCCAGTTGAGGTGGTCTGGACATCTGATCGGGATGACTCCCATACAAAGTACTTCGAGCACCTCCCACATGGAGGAGACCCCAGGGCAGACGGTCCACAAGACTCAAAGCATGGTGCAAATACCCACTTTAGATCATTGTAATAGGGCCCAATGATTCGAAAGTACTAACTGCTAGGTGAAACTGTTAGCCAACATTATGGATGAACAAATTTAGCTGTTAGCCAGCTACTGCGTGTTCATAGTTTAATCAGTTAGCTTAAGTTACAGACGAGTTTTAAATTATATTGTGAGGTTTCAGCTTGTTCGCAATACTAGCACAACTGTATAAAAGGGTTAAGCTATTAAAAACACTAACTCCGGCTAGTCAAAATTATCAATAGTAGGGCTGTGCGATATGACCAAAACTCCATATCCTGATATAAGCAATCTTATACCCCAATAATAATATACAGCGGGGAAAACAAGTATTGAACACATCAACATTTTTCTCCTTAAACATATTTCTGATGGAGCTATTGACCTGAGATTTTCACCAGATATGAGTAACAACCAAAGTAATCCATACATATAAAGAAATCAAGGCAGCTCTGTTCACAGCACAAGTTATATTTAATAAAGTGGAATGACACAGGGAATAAGTATTGAACATGCTTGGTGAAATTCATTTAACCCCTTGACGTCTGTTGTCACGAATTCACATCAAACCGCTTCCGCTCCAAATGCAACCAAAATACTGTCTGTATTCCTCCACTTCAGGTTGGAGCACTTCCAACACATACCTAGGAACCTTTTGCAAGCATTAGTTTCTCGTAGGAACGGTCAGAGATGGAGCACCATCCATTTCCTATTACTAGGGTTAGGGTTAGGGTTAGGGTTATAGTTTGGCAGTCATGAGAGTTGAAAATACTGAAAATAGCTTTGTTGCATAAATAAAAAGACTCTTCATACTTGAGATGGGAACAGGTGCTTTTTTACCTTTTTTTTTTTACCATAGATGCCTGTTGTCACTAATTTGCATCATACCTAAAATTATATCTATTTTATGTGCTATAGTCAAA
Source organism: Pholidichthys leucotaenia (assembly GCA_020510985.1). NCBI lineage: Eukaryota > Metazoa > Chordata > Actinopteri > Cichliformes > Pholidichthyidae > Pholidichthys > Pholidichthys leucotaenia. The sequence continues at coordinate 328,781,607 of CM035845.1, forward strand.
TTAACTTTCTCAACTTAATTTAGCATCTACTTGAAAGCAAAAACACAAGTGAAATTTTTTTTTTCATAATTGGAAATAAATTCAGGCGTTAAGGGGTTAATAGTTAGTAGAAAAGCTGTTGGTAATAACAACTTCCAGATGCCACCTGTATGGAGAAACTAGGCACAGGCATTGCTCAGGAGCGGTTTTAGCCCATTTTTCTATACAAACTGTATTCAAATCTTGAAGGTTCCATGGGTGTCATCTTTGAAGTATAATCTTCACAGTTCATTCCATAGATGTTCAATTGAGTCAGTCAATTTTCAATTGACTGACTGGGTCCTTCTAGCACAGGGATGGGCAACTTTGGTGGTAATGAGGGCCACAATTGTTTTTCCTCATTTCCCGAGGGCCAGATTTACATGCAAACAGGAAGGGGGGGGGGGGTATTTTCTTCACAGTAAAAAGTTTCACAATTAAAACTGAAAATGCAAATGAAAATAAAAGCTGCTCAGTGTTTTATCACATAAGAACTAAAGTTATTGATAAAATTATATCAAAACTCTATCGAAATGATGAGCAAAGAGAAATTCCAGACAGTAATTAACAAAAAAGTCAAGAAGAAAAGGAAATATGATGATGAATAAAAGTGTTTTTAAAATTAGAAGAAAATGATCAAAGTAAAAAAATAGTTTTACTGATAAATATGCTACATTTCTGGTTTAGTCTTTTTTTTGGCAAATCTGTATTCTATTTTGGTATTAAATGTTCAAGCATCTACTGATAAATTTGGATAATTTTATTTAAAAATTTACAACTTTTTAGTTGTACTGGTGGTTTTTTTTTTCTAAATTAGTGAGTTTTTCTCTCATAAATTTACTGTTTCTTTTATAAATTTGCCTTTCAGTTTGAAACTTGTAACTGTAAATACACCTCAGTGAGGAGCTGTAGCATTTATTGTTGTTTAAAAGCAGCCTGCTCTGTACATTAGCTGCTGTTGACAGCCTATTAATGCGGTCTCAGCATGCGACACATATATACCTTAAAAGACGTACTCCGGGGCACACTGCTCCCTCTATCTGTGGCTTCTTCACTCTCACTCAACCACTTGCACAGAGGGCACCTAGGTTTCGATTAGCGATCCCTCTGCTGGCAGACTCTATAACTGCATTTAAGAAAGTGGTTCCAAATATGTTCAAACGGGATATAAATAAATAATTGATTTTTGGAAATGACGAGCTGCAGTGGATGATGTTGGGGGCTGCATGCAGACCGTGGGCCGCCAGGTGCCCATCCCTGTTCTAGCAGCTTTAGTTCCTGTTCTGGAGCCAGTTGAGAATTCCCTTGGCTGTGTGTTTGGGATTATTGTCTTGCTGAAATGTTCACCCTCGTTTCATCTTCAGCATCTTGGTAGATGGCAACAGGCTCTTATCAAGGATGTCTGTGTACAATTGTCCATTCATCTTTCCTTCAATTATATGAAGTCTGCCTGTACCATGTGCTGAAAAACACCCCCACATCATGATGCTCCTGACGGTGTTTTTGGACTAATGTGCAGTGGGAGTTCTCCTCCAAACATGCTGTGTGTTATGGATTCCAAAAAGTTCAATTTTGGTCTAATCTGACCAGACTACAGTATATTTTCCAAGATTTTACTGGCTTGCCCAAATGTTGTGCAGCAAACTTTAAACAAGCTTCAACATGTTTTTTCTTCAGCATTGGAGTCTTGCGAGGTGAGCGGGCATAGAGCCCATGTGAGCTGAGTGCATGATTTGTTTTCTTTGAAACAGCAGTACCTGCTAACTCCAGGACTATCTGGAGCTCTCCACGAGTGGTATTTGGCTCTTGGATGACTCTTCTGATAATTCTTTTGACTCCTCTGTCAGAAATCTCGTGAGGAGCTCCTGGTCGGGGCCGAGTTATGGTAAAATGATATTGTTTCCACTTCCAAATGATGGCTCCAACAATGCTCCTTGGAACATTCAGCAGTTTAAAAATGCACCTGTAACCAATGCCATCATTATGTTTTTCAACAATAAGGTTGCGAAGGTCCAGAGAGAGCTCTTTGCTTCTATCCATTATGAGTTCTTTGTGGTGTGGCAATCTGATAACCAACAGACCTTTTTAAAGCCTATCTGTCAGGACTTAACCAGCTGAAATTAATTTGTACTGATGGAGGATGGGATGGCTTCCTAAATTCTGATGGATTTCATCTGGTTTCTTGGCTTTCTATGCCTTTTTGCACCTCTTTTTCTCCATATGTTCAATACTTATTCCCTTTGTCATTCCACTTTATTAAGCATAACTTTTTTGTCAACACAATTGCCTTGATTTGTTTGGATTACTTGGGTTGTTCAATTACTTGGGTTGTTGAATTTCCCTCTGGGATATTCAACGCATCCACCTGGATGGATGAGGCAGCCAAGGTGCTGTGCCAATCCCTTCACCATTTACACCTAGGGCCACTTTAGAGTCTCAAATTCACCTAACTTGCATGTTTTTGGCCTGTGGGAGGAAACCGGAGTACCTGGAGTAAACCCACACAGACCCGGGGAGAACATGCAAACTCCACACAGAAGGGTCACTGATGGCCCGGGGTGGGATTCGACCCATGATCTTCTTACTGTGCTGCCACAGTACTAACAACTGCACCACCGAGCTGCCTGAGATTCGTCAACAAATCGAAAAAATAATTGTTTGATTAATTAAGAAAAAAAATCGTTTAGGACAGCACTATTATATATAACAAACACATAGAAAGGATCATTTCTTTATTAACATTTTAAATTACATATTGAAAAATTCAGCTGTAAAAAATTATCCGTCATTGATTTTCTCCTTTTATTTAAATATTAATAGATTAATAATATGTAATTAATATTCCTCTAATTTTTCCTCCATTTCGATCCTAATGTCTGGTTGGAAAATATTAAATATAACGAAGTTTGCTTTGACTGCACACCAACATTTATTCAAACATCTCACATGCTTGTTTATCTTGTCATCTGATATATATTGTCATATCACACAGCCCTAATCAACAGTCACTTTAATAAGATAAGATAAGATAAGATAAGCCTTTATTAGTCTCACAATGGGGACATTCCAGGATTGCAACAGCACAGGGATAGCAACACTCAGAGCAACAATCAGAAGGCAAGAAAAAAAAAAAGGCAAGCAAGCAAGAGCAGCTAATATACATATGTACATATTACTATAAATATATATATATATACACACAGACACACAGTGTAGAGCATTGTAGCTGGATGGGATAAATATATGAGTATATAAACACACAGTGCGGAGCATTGCAGCTAGATGGAATAATATGTAGATATATAAACACACAGTACGGAGCATTGCAGCTACATGAAATAAATATGTAAATATATAAACACACAGTGCGGAGCATACTTAACATTATTCAGTAAGAGTGTTGATATACATTGCTGCTTGTTACTTTAAATGAATGTATGATTTTAGGTCATCTGTTTCAAAGAATGGACCAAACTCCAACTTGATCACTGCGGGAGATTACTTCCTTCTGCTAGTGTTACTTTAATTGCGATTAATCTCGATTAATCATGGTGGTTGAGTTAATCGTGCTAATCACAATTAAAGCAATTTTTTTGTCGTTTGTCAGAGCTGTGTCAAGTTAATCACCTCATAGTGCGATTAAACACACTAATAAACTTGTTAGTACATTGTGATTCAGAAGAAGTGAGCTACCCTGTCATCTAAATGTGATTAATCACAATTAAAAGTGACACAACTAGTTCCTCCATACAGGAACTACCATATTTAATACTTTTTTCCTGTTTCACTTTATTGCACATAAGTATATCCTTGAAATTTGTGGGTATAAATGCCAGAAAACATTTCATATTTAATTTCTGCTAAATTTCCTTTCGAGCGGTGGTTTTTGAAGACCTTTCAAGAGCCCTTCCAACATTCTCACCAGCACAAACACGTGAATATTTACATTGTGATTATAGTAATTTCCAAAGTGACGTGCATTTATTTATCACAGCAGTTGACCTGACGCTAAAAAAAATCTCTCTCTGGAGGGGAAAGGAGAGAAAAAACAGGGAAGAAAAATGATAGGAGAGGAATGATAACAACATCTAAACACTGTGACTTTGGAGGCCGGGGCTAATGAACGTGCGAGGACAGGAATAGAGAGTGAAAGAGCCAGGGCCGCTTTCCAAAATATCCACTCCCACATAGGTCAGCGGACTTTTGGCTGCATCCTGAGCGGAGCAGGGGAGGGAGCCGTTTAAATGCCTGGGATCTGAGGAAAGAATTTGCCAGGGCATGGGAATGGCAGTGTCACGGCAGTCGCCAGAGAACGGCTCTCAAAAACGCCGCCACGGCAGACGGGCCTGCTTTAAAACACTGTCACTCCGATTCCTCCGTTTTATGACTTTGTTTTCTGGGGAAGGGAACCATGTTTTCTCAAGATGTTCTCCAAACAAATGAAGTGTGAATAAAGAGGATTGTTTACTGGTGACAGTTGAGACTTTGATTTTTTGTGCAGTTCTTCTTTTAGGGGATGTTAGGACATGGAGCAGCTGTTGTACCTCGTTTCTACGGAACAGTTTATCAGTCATTTCAGTGGAAATCAATATCCTGCTCTGTATTATCTTACAAATAAAACATGAACGAGCAGATGAAATATTTGATTATGGGCAAATGTTATCAGGACTGCATTACTACAGTAGACAAATAAAGTAATATGAGTTTGCCTGATCTATTACAGTTTGTATTTTATTGGGACTTATGGAGAATCTTCCTGAATAAATTTTGCTTTATAAGTTCAGAGACAAAAAAGAAAGACAAGCTATCTGTTCATATGTTTTAACCCCTTATCATTCCAGCCACTTCTCCTAAAAGTGCCTAAATTTAGCAAGCAAAAGAAAATAAAACTCTTTCTTCACTGAGTGGCAAAATTTGAAACATCCCACCAGCAGAATGCTGGAATCATAAAAGGTTATAAAAAAGTCACCAATTTACATGGAAAACTCCACAAAATTCCATCCATCAATCCATTCATCCATCTTCTACCGCTTTTCCAGAGGTCTGGATATCAGTCATGGAGGCAGCAGTTCAAGCAAAGCCCAGACTTCCCTCTCCCCAGCCACCTGCTCCAGCTCTTCAGAGAGGATACCAAGACGTTCCCAGACCAGCTGGGAGACATAGTCTCTCCAGCAAGTCCTGGGTCTGCCCCGAGGTCTCCTCCCACAGAGATGTCCCCAAAACACCTCAAGTGGGAGGTAAATGGTAAATGGCATTCACTTATACAGCACTTTTATTCTCATCTCTTGATGAACAAAGTGCTTTACAGATCCTGCTATCCACCCATTCACACACACATTCACACACTGATGGCGGCATGCTACCTAACATGGCGCTTCCAGACCCACCAGGAGCAATTGGGGGTGAAGTGTCTTGCCCAGGGACACAACGGCAGGATATCCGGGGAGAGCGGGAACCGCCAACCATGCGGTTATTGGATGACCTGCTCTACCTCCTGAGCCATTGCTGCTCCAGAGGTGTCCAGGAGGCATCCTGATCAGATGCCCAAACCACCTCAACTGGCTCCTTTTGATGTGGAGGAGCAGCGGTTCTACTCTGAGCCTCTCTTGGATGAATGAGCTCCTCACCCTATCTCTGAGGGTCAGTCCAGCAATCCTACAAAGAAAGTTCATTTCAGCTGCTTGTATCCGCAGTCTCGTTCTTTCGGCCATTACCTAAAGCTCGTGACCATAGGTGAGGGCAGGAACATAGATTGACTGGTAAATCGACAGCTTTGCCTTAGAGCTTAGCTCCCTCTTCACCACAACAGACAGGTACAACATCCGCATCACTGCAGATGCTGCGCCGATCAGTCTGTCAATTGCTCGCTCCATTCTCCTCTCACTCATGAATAAGACCCCAAGATACTTAAACTCCTCCACTTGGGTCAGGAGCTTGTCTCCAACCCAGAGAGGATAATCCACCTTTTTCCAGGTGAGGACCATGGACTCAGACTTGGAGGTACTGATTCTCATCCCAGCTGCTTCACACTCAGCTGCAAACCGTCCCAGCAAGAACTGTAGGTCATTGCTGGATGAAGCCGGCAGGACAACATCATGTGCAAACAACAGAGATGAGATCCTGTGGTCACCAAGCATGACACCCTCTGTTCCCTGGCTGCGCCTAGAAATCCTGTCCATAAAAATTATGAACAGGATCGGTGACAAAGGGCAGCCCTGGTGGAGTCCAACTCTTACTGGGAGTGAGTCCGACCAAGTGTTGGCAATACAAACCAAACTCTCACAACTGTAGTACAGAGACCGAATAGCTTGTAACAACAAGCCCAACACCCCATACTCCCAAAGCACACCCTACAAAAAACCATGAGGGACACAGTCGAATGCCTTCTCCAAGTCCACAAAACACATGTAAACTGTTTGGGCAAAATCCCACAAACCCTTGAGAATTCTCGAGAGGGTAAAGAGATGGTCTGTTGTGCCACGGCCAGGATGAAAACCATATTGCTCTTCCTGAATCCGAGGTTTGATCAACGGCTGGACTCTCCTCTCCAGTACCTTGGCATAGACCTTCCCAGGGAGGCAGAGGAGTTTGATCTCTCTAAAGTTGGAGCACATCCTCCAGTCCCCTTTATTGAAGAGAGGAACCACCATCGCAGTTTGCCATGCCAAAGGCACTGCCCCCAACCTCCACGCAATGTTGCAGAGGAATGTCAACCATGACAGCCCTACAATATCCAGGGCCTTGAGGTACTCAGGGTGAATCTCGTCCACCCCCGGGGCCACCAAAGAGATTTTTGACCACATTGGTGACCTCAGCCACTGTGATAGACGAGTTGTTCCCCTCGTCCACAAGCCCTGCTTCCTCTGTGGAAGGCATGTCAGTGGGATTGAGGAGATAATCAAAGAATTCCTTCCACCGCCCGATGATATCCCCAGTCGAAATAAGCAGTGCCCCATCCGCACTATATTCATTGTCGACAGGGAGCTGCTTCCCCCTCCTGAGCCACCAGACAGTTTGCCAGAATCTCTTTGAGGCTGACTAAAAGTCTTGTTCCATGGCCTCACCAAACTCCTCCCATAGCTGAATTTTGGCTTCAGCAACCACCCCAGCTTCACTCTGCTTGGCCTGCCAGTATACTTCAGCTGCTTCGGGAGTCCCACAAGCCAACCAAGTTGATAGGAGTCCTTCTTAAGTTTAATGGCCCCCCTCACCCCTTGTGTCCACCTCTTGGTTCGGGGGTTGCCACCACGAGATGCCCCGATGACATTGCAGCCGCAGCTTTGGGCAGCTGCTTCAACAATGGAGGTGGAGAACATGGCCCATTCAGACTCCATGTTTCCAGACTCCCTCGGAATGTGGTTGAAGCTCTTCCGGAGGTAGGAGTTGAAGACCTCGGATCCAACTTACCACCAGGTGGTGATCAGTTGACTGCTTTGAACCTCTCTTTACCCGAGTGTCCAAGACATACGGCCGCAGGTCTGATGACACGATAACAAAATCAATCATCGACTTGGACCTATGGTGTCCTGGTTCCAGGTACACATATGGACACCTTTATTCTTGAACATGGTGTTCGTTATTGACAAACTGTGGTTAGCACAGAAGTCCAATAACTGAACGCCACTCGGGTTCAGATCGGGTAGGCCATTCCTACCAATCACCCCAGTCCAGGTTTCCCTGTCATTGCCTGCATGCACATTGATGTCCCCAGTAGGATAATGGAGTCTCCAAGAGGAGCACCTTCAAGCACCCCAGTCAGAGACTCCAAAAAGGGTGGGTACTCTGGACCATCATTTGGTGCATAGGCACAAATGATGGTAAGGACCCGTTTCTTAACCCAAAGGCACAGAGAAACAACCCTTTTGTCCACCGGGGAAAACTTCAATATAAAGGCAGCAAGGTGAGGATATACAAAAATACCGACCCCTGCTCGCTGCCTGTCACCCAGGGCAACTCCAGAGTAGGCCAAGCTCCAGCCCCTCTTCAGGAGACTGGTTCCGGAACTAGAGCTGTGTGTTGAGGTGAAGCTGACTATATCTAGCCGGTATCTCTCAACCTCATGCACCAGCTCAGGCTCCTTCCCCAGTAAAGAGGTGACATTCCACGTCCCAAAAGCCAGTTTAGGAAGCTTGGGATCAGGCCACCAAGGCCTCTGCCTTCGACTACCACATGATCCACAAAGCACCGGACCCCCATGGTCCGTCCTGCAGGTGGTGAACCCACTGGAGGGCGGACCCCTGTAACTCCTTCGAGCTGAGCTCGGCCGGGACCCATGGGTGGAAACCTGGCCACCAGACGCTAGCCATCGAGCCCCTCCCCCAGGCCTGGCTCCAGGGTGGGGCCCCAATAACCCCATACCGGGCGGGGTACACTGAATCCTTCTACTAGCATTCATCATGAGAGTCTGTTGGATCGTTTTTTCTCTGGCCCTTCACCCAGGACCAGTTTGTCTTGGGTGACCCTACCCAGAGGCAAATTGCCCTGGACAACATAGCTCCTGGGATCACTAGGGCACGCAAACCCCCCACCACGATAAGGTGACGATCCATGAGGGGACTCCACAAAATTGATTTGAAAAAATGTCCCAAGTTATATGAAAAACTTCACAAAATTCACTGAAAAAAGCCACATTTTTTTGTGGAAAAACTTGACAACATTAATTGAAAAAATTCCCTAATTTATGTTAAAAACGTTACAAAATTGACTGAAAAAGTCATAAATTTTCATGAAAAATTTCACGATATTAATTGAAAAATCTCAAATTTACATGAAAAAGTCCCAGATTTTCATGATAAACATCACAAAATTCCGTGGAAAAAAATCACAAATTTATCAGAAAAAAGTCACTTTAAAAAAAAAAAACAGTTGCAAAGCTACAAGAAAATAGTTTAAAATTTACAAGAAAAATAGCTAATTTATAAGAATAAAAGTTGCAAATTTTTGAGAAAAAAGTCACAAATTTATGAGAAAAGGCTAAAAATTTACAGTGAGAAAAGTTGAAAATCTATGAGAAAAAGTAGCAAATTTTTATTAAAAAAGTCACAAATTTATCAGAAAAAGTTACAAATTTATGAGACAACGAAATGGCTGTTGTGCAGGTGTAGTGTGGCTGATTACTGATCGGCAGGTCAGGGGTTCGATTCCCGCTCTGTCTGCAGTTTGCCTGTTGAAGTGTCCTTGAGCAAGACACTGAACCCCCAGTTGCTCCTGGTGGGTGAGGCCAGCGCCGGTGTATGACAGCTCCGCCACCATCAGTGTGTGAGTGGGTGGGTAGCAGGATCTGTAAAGCTCTTTGGTCATCCAGAGCTGAGTCAAATGCGCTATATAAGTGAACGCCACTTACCAATTTACAGGAAAAAAGCAGCAAATTTAAAAAAAAATAAGTGCAAGCTCACGAGGAAGTCACAGATTTTTGGGAAAAAAGTTGCAGATCTATGAGAAAGTTGAAAATGTATAAGATTTTTTTTAAAAAAGGCTTAGGATTGGTGGTTTAAAGTCATCTCACTGAGCTCCGTAACATGACATTGAAGGTTTGTGGTGATACTGCAGATGACCGCCGCACCCTGAGTCTGATTCCTCGGGAGGTTACTTCCTGTTAAAGGGAGTTTCTCCTCCACTCCACACATCACTGCTGCTCTCCTCACTCAGATTCTGGGCTCTGTCCCTTACACTTTAAAGCCCTTCAAAACAGCTGCTGTGAATGCATGCTCTATACAGCTGAAATGAACGTGCAGATAATGTATAAGTGTGTGAGTACGTGTGCACAAATGCATGGTGGAATGTGAGTAAATCTCCATGATTAAACCCCATCTGCAACTCTGAAGGTGCACTCTGAATATGGGAAGTGTGTGTTCTGTTCACGTGTGTGCGTTTGTGTGTGAAGTTGATAATTTATTTATGTCTTGAGACTGAATCTGGGTCACTGGAACCTCGTCGTCGGCCTCCTTCTCCTCCCCGAGTCTCTCCGCGTTCCCCGAGCGGGAGGGCGGTGCTGTTGACTCACCACAGATAACAACAGGAACGCCGCCGCCGCCGCCGCCACGCTCGTCTAATTTATTTCAATTATTGGCATGTCCAAAGAGGACGGCACTGCTTTTCTCTGTCGGAAAAGAAGCGGACTCCCACTGAGAGGAGTGCTGGTCAGATTAGACAACTGAACACAGAGATTCAGAGGAGCAAACATCTGAGCAAACTTGCTGATAAATGTGTGATCACAGTTGGCGTTTGCACAGTCCCAACTCATCTGAGCGAAGGAGTGAAAACTGCAAGTCTTTTGTTGCTTTCTGATCTGTCCGTCCTCCAGAATGTGCCACTGTTTTTGGCTTTTCACTTTAGTCCTTTTCTTCTTTCATTCCCTGGGGCTTATTTGACAAATTTCTCCATGGGGACAATAAAGTATCACATTGTACCGGTTAATACTGCATCTGTGATGTCACTGCCAGCATGCCCATGAGGGTCCCACATGCCCACATGGACTTTCCCTGTGGTGCAGGTGAGCAGGTAATCTGTTTACCCGCTTTAAACCCAGCTGGGCCCCACACGGGCTTCAAATGGATGAGCAGGTTTCAGTAACTCTTGTGCCAGAGGCAAAATTACGAGAAAAAAGTCACAAATTTATAAGAAAAAAGTTGCAAGTTTATGAGAAAAAAATGCAAACATTTATGAGAAGTCAAAAATTTACAATATAGTAGCAAATTTATGAGAAAAAATGTGACAATCTAGTAGAAAAAGTTGCAAATTTGTAACAAAGTTAAAATTACTTGAAAAAGTTACAAACTTACAAGAAAAAATTTGCATATTTAGAACAAAAAAATTACAAATTTATGAGAAAAAATTTACAAATTTATGAGAAAAAAGTCACAAATTTATGAGAAAAAGTTGCAGGATTACAATAAAAAGTAGCAAATTTATGAGAAAGTTCCAAAATTACAAGAAAGAGGTAGCAAATTTGCAAGAAAAAAGTTATAATTTTATAAGAAAAAGTAACACATTTATAGGGAAAAAAGTTGCAAATTTACAAAAAAAAAAAAATCACAGATTCATTACAAAAAGATGCAAGTTTGCAGTAAAAAAGTCACAAACTTGTGAGAAAAAAATGTGAAAATTAATGAGAAAAAGGTCAAAAAATTACCAAAAATAGTCAAAAATTTATCAGAAAAAATGTGAAAGTTTAGGAGAAAAAGTTGTAAATTTACAACAAAAAAATTAGAATTACTTGAAAAAGTTGCAAACTTACACGAAAATTTAGCAAGTTTAAAAGGAAAAAAATCATAAATTTATGAGAAAAAATTAGACAGTTGCAAATTAACAAAAAATAGCAAATATATGAGAAAATAAATTGAAAATTTACAAGAAAAAATCTCAAATTAATGAGAAAAATTGTTTATAGTTAAAAAAAGGTGAAAATTTTTTAGAAAGTTCCAAACTTACAAGAAAATAGCAAGTAACAAATTTATGAGAAAAGTTGCAAGATTACACTAAAAAAGTGGCAAATTTATGAGAGTTCCAAAATTACAAGAAAAAGTTTGCATATGTCTAAGAAAAAAGTTACAATTTTATAAGAAAAACAAACTAATTTATGATGAAAAAAGTTGCAAATTTACAAGAAAAAAATGACAGATTTATAAGAAAAAGTTGCAAGTTTACAATAAAAAAAGTGGCAAATTTAAGAGAAAGTTTCAATTTTTCAAGAAAATGTATCAGATTTATGGGAAAATAAGTTGAAAACAGATAAAAAGGAAAAGTCTATGTGGGCAAACACAGATGGGGCCAATATGAAATCTGTGGACAAACCCACATTGACCCATAAGACAGTCCAGTTTAACCTTTGGTGGGGCCCACATGGACATGGACTCTGGTAGCGCGGAGTCAAGAATCTCGAGCCATCGCTTGGAGGCGTCTGCTCCTCCTCCTCCTCCTGAATCCCCGCTCAGATCCATAATACACAAATGAGGAGCAGGTGAATGGAGCCGATTGCTTCCTGGAGTTCATACTGAACTTTTAAGGGAACGGTTGTTAGTAAAAAGTAAACAGGTATTTGGCAACTACACACTGACTGTTTTCTGAAAAATGTTTTGTTTGTTACTTTTGAAGATACAGGTGAAAGTTTAACATTCAGTTATGCCATGAACAGACTAGAACAGCCCACCCACCAGGAGTCACGGTGACCAATAATGTGCAGCTTGTGCAGGTCAGGGCTAACAGAGCAGGTTGGGGTAGACAGAAAAGCTCATCAAACTGCACTTTTGTAGCTGAAAATACTGCTTGAAAATCTTCCAAAGTTCTCTGACCAGGTGATGGCTTAAAGGGGTCGCTGACTGAAAAATGGTGTGTTTGTGATTTTCAACTGTCTAAAATGAGTCTACTGGTCTAGCTGCAACATCTAGCCGCAACACTTCTTTGTAAGCTACAGATGGACAAACCCTTATTAGAGATCTGGATCTCATACTGGCTCGATGGGTTGAACACTTTGACGGAGTACTGAACCACAAGTCCACAATTAGTGAAGATGCCATACCTCAGCTTTCCTAGAGTCCCATCATTGAAGAGCTGAGCAACCCTCCAACAAATGCTGAGGTCCGCAGTGCAATCAAGCAGCTGTCAAATGGGAAAGCAGTTGGTGGTAGCGGCATACCCCCTGAGGTATTCATGTGCGGCAATGACATCATTGTCCCACGTTTGACAGAGCTCTTTTCAAGAGCAGGAAGTGGTTCCACAGGAGTTCAAAGATGGCCTGATAGTCCACCTATACAAGCACATGGGAAACTGTCACTGCTGTGACAACCACAGAGGAATATCACTGCTCTCCATCACAGGTAAGATCCTCTCCTGTGTCATTGTCAACCGCCTTACCCAACATGTTGCCGTCAACAGCCTGCCTGAGAGTCAATGTGGATTTTGGGCTTCACGAGGTACAACGGACATGATGTTCACTGTGAGACAAGTACAGGAGAAGTGTAGGGAGCGGAACCAGGACCTCTTTATTGTGTTTGTTGACCTGACCAAGGCCGTTGACTCCTTGGAAGAGAGGGTCTTTGGAAGGTCCTAGGCAAGGTCGGCTGTCCTGAAAAGGTCGTCAACATCATCCGCTCGTTCCATGTTATATCAAGGGGGGCTCTATCTCTAACCCGTTCCCTGTCATAAATGGTACAAAGCAGGGCTGTGTCATGGCCCCTCTTCTTTTTAGCATCTTCTTCTCTGTCATGCTCCAGGATGCCTTTAGTGAATGCAAAAGAGGTGTGAAGATTCGGTTTTGAACTGAGGGAAGTGTGTATAACTTACAACGACTAAAAGCCAAGACAAAGACTTCTTGTGCAATAGTGTGGGACCTTCTATATTCTGATGACTTTGCACTCATCGCCCACATCCTGGAAGATGAACAGTTCATTGTGGACCTCTTTATTAGAACCACCAACTGGTACGGGTTCACCATCAGTATCAAGAAGATAGAGGTACTGCATCAGCTTTGTACTGGCACTTTTCTGATGACTCTTATCATCACGATTGGTAATGAAAGACTCAAGAATGTGGACAAGTTCTGCTACCTCGGTGGAATCATTTCCCAGAATGCCAAGATTGATGATGAGATCACCTCACATATCAGCAAGGCCAGTGTCTCGTATAGATGGCTTCAACATTGTCTGTGGGTGAAGCATGGTATATGACTGAGCACAAAGATTAAAGTGTACCACACTGTAGTACTCTCAACTCTACTTTACGGATGTGAGACTTGGACGCCTTACCGCCCCCACCTAAAGAAGCTTGAACAATTCTATATGTGCTGTCTCAGAAAGTTATGTGGTGTCACCTGGCAAGACAGGGTCCCAAATATTGAAATTTTACATCAATGCAATATCACCAGCATCGAGTTGTTTGTTATGCGTACCCAGCTGAGCTGAGCCGGACATGTTGTGAGGATGGGTGATGAGTGCATACCAAAATTTTGCTATTTGGGCAGTTGGATGAAGGGCAAAGTTCGGGGGGTGGTCAGAGGAAACGCTATAAAGACATTCTTCAAGCCACTCTCATGTCTTGCAAAATCGATCATTTGGCATGGGAGGTACAGGGCGGACCCTGGCTGGACACTGCCTTTGAGATCCTGTGGCTTGGCAGCTCCGCTTAACAAGCTTCACCTCAGCTCAGCTTCCGGCCAGCAGCCTCAAATCAAAAAAGTCAAAGTCAAAGTGCCTTTATTGCCATTCCATTGCTAATAAACAATGCAGTGAAACTGAGTTGAATGAGTTGGATGTGGTGACTAGGGGGCCGCCCAGCGGGTGGTGCTGATGATTTGCTGTGGAGCCATGGCAAGGTTGTTGGGGGGTGGGATGAGGTGTTGTATGCTGTGCTGTCAACATTAAATCAGTGAACCAGCGCTGCTCATCCAAACTAGAAGGACGCTAAAAGCTAGAAGCTAATGCTGCTATATACTAATGGCTAACTGACGTCAGAGGGAGGGCAGAGTTGAACAGGTGAAGGATGCTTCTTAAAGTGATAGGCTTTAAATCAGAGCGTTTCAAGAAAGGTGGGGAAAATACAAAACAAATTTGCTTCAATAATTAAAAAAATTGAGAAAATGTGGAAAAAAAATATGTGACCCGTGGTGGCAAAATGAGTCACTTTGAGGAAATTATCAAAACTGAGGTAACCTTTTTTCCATATTCTGCATTGAAAGACCTTCAAAATGATATTTAATTTGTAGGAAGTGTGCAAAAACTTATGTATTTTTAGAAAGTAAGTTTTCTAAGCTTTCCAATGATACCAGGAACTCATGGGGTTTTTTCCGGGACTTGCCGCTAGCAAACAAAGAAAGAGTCATGATTTATGACTTCTGCACCTTGCAGCTCGTAATGACGCGGTGCGCATTCCGACTCATTTTGTCAGCACGGGTCACATATGTCACAAACACTTCATTAAGATGTGTGTCTTCTTCCTCTTTCGACTGCTCCCTGTAGGGGTCTCCACAGTGGATCATCTGCCTCCATCTCAGCCTATCCCTTGCATCTTCCTGTTTAACACCAACCCTCTCCATGTCCTTCACTACATCCATGAATCTTCATTAAGACGTGTGAGCTGTTAAAATGTGGAAAAAGTGCAGTCAATGACCCCTTTAAGTCCAGCAGACAGATGGAGCTGCAAAACACAAGAAACTACAGTTAGAAGTTAAATCACCATGAGCACAATCAGCCTTGGAAATTTTCCTTAACCGCTAATGAAATATTGTTTTTCTATTGGTGGCCATTCCAGCTACAAAATAGAAGTGCAAATGGACTGAAAAAGGGAAATGTTCATCATATGTCCCTTTAAAATAGTCAGGTCACGATTTGTAAGATGGCCTAAAACTGGCTGTCGATTCAGAACTCTGCCTCTTGTGATGATATACATTCTCGATGATCTTCAGAACGATCTAGTAAAAAAGTCCAATAATCGTTTCCCTCATTCCCACGCTTCTTTTAATCAGCTACGTAGACACAAGAGAGGCCCAGAGAAAACAGATCTTTGGTTTGTCTGGATTAATGTAATCCAAACTCAACAACATTTTTGTTTCTGCCGTTGGTGGTATTCAGCAAATCTTCTCCTAATTGGTTACCTTCCTGTTATCAAAGCCCGGCAGAGCTTCAGAGCCCGTCGGTATTCGCAGGTATTTTTGCAGCTGCGGCTAATAACGGCGCGTCTATTTTCCCTTTCAGGAGAAGGAGGATGTACTAAAGCCCCTCACACGTAAACGACAAGCTCCAAGCTCACGCAGGATGTTGTAGTACACAGATCACACGCTGTGGCGGTAAAGATACCGTGACTCCGCTTAATCGTCGTTTCAAAGGGAGGGGGGAAAAAACCTGCTGGAGCTGTCAGTCAAGTAAGGTGCTGTTGGAGGAAAGAGCGGGAGAGAGAAAAGCTAAATGTCTCACGAGTTCACAAATAATTTTGCAGTCATTAGTTTGCAATTATAGCACAACTATCTGCCAGCTTTGCAATTATCACTGTGAATATGCAAATTCCGATTGATTTCATGGGCCGATTTAAGGGAAAAACAATGCAGCGGGAGGAGAGTCGTCATGTGTGTCAAGTTGAAAAGTGGAAAAATAAAAAAAGGAGGGAAAAACTGTGCTTTTAAAATGAAAGAAGTTAATCAACAAAGTCTTAATTGAATACAAGTTCTATAATTGTCGTATTACAAGAGCAAACAGCACTCTCCTTAAATATTGTTAATGCATTTTTTTTGGTTGCACCTATTAGAGATTCTTGTCTCCGAGTTAATTTCATTATGCTAATCAGGCCCTCATCCGTACCGAACCTCCGCTTTGATCCGTGTTAGTTGTCTTGATCTTCAAAGACAACGTCACCACTTTACTTTAAATGAATTTTACATTTTTTTAAAAGAGAATCTTATGGAAATGAGGAGTGGATTGGGGGGGGGGTGTAATTAATTTTTTATGACGTGTCTCGTGTTTTTCTTTCGGGGGCCGCGTTTCATTCCACTGTCTTATAACGGAAATGGTTTCAGATGTGAGGAGATTAAAGGAAGCTCTGCTTAATTTGGACTGATAAACTTTAGTGTTTAATTCGCTTTTTTGTGCTCCCAGTGTGAAAAATAGAGCAACTTTTCATTTCATTTTCTCCCCTCCCCCACTGTTCCCAGTATCCTCCATCTTAACTTTCTCCCACGGTGAGTGCTTCCTGTCCAGTGCTGGACGTTTTCTTTCCTTTTTTTTTTTTCTTTCTGAAGGAGTAGCAGGAGGGGGGAGGTAGACGAACCCTGGGGCAGGGTTGCAAACCACCCGTGAACATGCCTGCATTATTAAAACCGGACAGCAGCGTGAATCAAAGGCCTGGAATTTGTATTAAAAACCTGGCCTGAGGCGGTACGACTGATCAAAACTAAAAAAAAATCAGAAAAAGAGAGCGGCTCCTGTCGATTTGTTTGTTTATGGCTGCTGTAAGGCTCCTAGCTCAGAGTTACTGTCGGAAAAAAGGCAAAGTTTCAGGCTCGTCAACTTTGGCTGAAAGATAGATAGCAAACAGACTTTTTTTTCTCTTGGACGAGTGAGCCAAAAAAAAAAAAAAAATTAAAAAAGTTAAAAAGACTGAAAGTTATAAGAATGTAGAGAATTTGAGAGGAAAGAAAAGTCTCAATATGAAAATGTAAACATTAAATTCAAAAATGGAATTCTGAAGAGCAACAATCAAAACAAGAAGAATAAAAACCTATAAAATTAAATAACTTTAGCTAGCAAATGCAATGTACAAAGTTGGCACAATATAAATATACGGGGCAAATATATAAATAATGCATTATACATATAAAAATATTAACTTTAAAAATATACACTTAATACAAAATACCAAATCTCAGCATTTCTCTGAGTTCTCACTAAACCACACCACGATCCTCTTTTTTCTTCTTTCTTTTGTCACTGACAGTTGGATATCTTTGCTTCATTTTGATACAGCCGCTTGCACGTGTTTGTTTACACAAGATGTGCACCAGTATTTGCGAGAGGTGGAGGTGGGGCCCCCCTTTAAGGAGTTCTGCGCTGGTCAACCACTGTCATTGCAAACTCTCCACATTGTCATCTCTGTAGTGATTCAAAGTCGGTCAGCCCTCAGGGGCCCTCTTCTGGCTTAGTGCCCCAAGCATTTGCCTGCCTCATCTGCCAGAATGCAGCGCCTCTTCAAATGACTCAACTGTTTTAGATCTATTCGAAGTAGTGCTGTCAGTTGATGAGAATATTTAATCGAGATTAATCACATGATGTCCATAGTTAACTCTTGATTAATTGCACATTTTCTATCTGGTATAATGTATGTGTAATATGTGTAATGTGTAAGTATGTATAATGTAATGTCTGTGCACCAGCCTACAACACCGACCACATCATCAAGTTTGTGGACGACACAATGGTGGTGGGCCTCATCACCAACAACAAGGTGGGCAGCTACAGAAATGAGGTGAGCCAACTGGTCCAGTGGTGTAAAGACAATAACCTCTTCCTGAAAGTGCGAAAAACCAAGGAGATTGTGGTCGACTTCAGGAGGGGACACACACAGCATCCCCCTCTGATCATCAATGGTGCAGCTGTGGAGAGGTTTAGCAGCACCAAGTTCCTGGGGGTGCACATCTCTGATGACCTCTCCTGGTCCAACAACACCGCATCAGTTGCCAAGAAGGCTCAAACTCGCCTCCATTTCCTCGGCAAACTGAGGAGAGCAGAAGGCCCACCCCCATCATGTGCTCATTCTATCGGGGCACCATTAAGAGCATCCTCACCAGCTGCATCATGGTGTGGTATGGAAGCTGCACCGCCTCCTGCTGGAAGACTCTACAACGCACAGTGAAAGCAGCCACCAAGCTCATCGGTGTCTATCTGCACCCCCCCTTGGACATCTACTTCACCGGCGGAGCCATCAACATTGCAGGCGACACCTTTCACCCCTCACACTCCCTCTTCAGCCCCCTGCCCTCAGGGAAAAGCTACCGGAGCCTCCGGGCCCTCTCCACAAGACTACTAAACAGCTTTGCTCATCAGGCCATCAGGACCCTGAACTCTGTTCACTTCGCCCCCCCCCTTCCCCCGGACTGTAACAATAACTACCTCAGCTGTTGGCACAGAAAGACTGGTACTCCAACAGTAATACATTTGCTGCTGTATGTTTCTGCACTTTACTGCAACCATTTGCACAAATGTCATATCTGCTGCTGTCTGTCATTGCAATATTGATCCTGTGCAGTCCTCTCTGTCACTGTCTGCACCTACACTACTGCACTGAACTTGCAACTACGAGCATTACTGCTCTACTTTTCTTTATATATGATTGCTGGGTTTCATCGTTTATTGTTTATCTTCATTTGCACTATGGGAGGTCTGGGTCTATCTTTAGTCGCCATTTGCACTACGGGCAGCATTACTGTACATAGACTGCTGTTGTTGTTTTTTCCAGCCTTCTTCCTTTTTCTTTCTTTATATTGTGCACATCACTGAAGAGAGAGAGAAACACCACTTCAATTCCCTTGTATGTCCTGTACGTATAGTAATATTGACAATAAAAGCTTTGAATCTTGAATCTTTGAATCTTTAACAGATTCAAAATTTCAGCATTTTCCTCCAAAATTACACTAGCATATGATGCATGTTTTTGGACTGTGGGAGGAAACCTACAGAGGCTGAATGAATGTAGTGTGGGAATGTGGGAAGGACGAGACAGGTTTCTCTCAAGTCATCTTTATTCACATTCACCAACATCTCAAAGAAGAAAGAGAGCATTACAGGGAACTCTCGTCCTTAAATACCAGGACTCTTCACAGTTCACAAGTCACATGCATCACAAATCACATTGCATTATAATCGGCAGTAACAATGCATCTCCTCTCTCTGATCTCACCCCCACAGTCTACCATGCATCCTCTCCTTAATCCTCTAATAACACCCCGCAGTCTCAAGCTCTGCATGCCAAAGCTAACATCCTTGCCGCTTCCTATTATCTCCAAGGAAGCTCTGTCTTTGTTCTGATCTAAAATGTGAGTCACAAAATAGGTCACATATGTGTGGCCCCCACACCAGCCCCCCCAACATTTTAGACAAACAAGAGGATAACAACATGCATGCCGTGATAGAATCAATACATATCAGTCCGCATGCTGTCTAGGCTTCAGTCTCCTGCCGTATCTGCTGTAGCTGGGATTCAACGTCTCCGCTGCGCTGTCACGCTGGGGGTTTGCCGTCTGGGGGTGGAAACCCTTTGTCAGTCCCTGCAGGTGTTCTGGGGAAACATTACTCTGTGAAGCCCCCCATGGGGGTCTACCTCGCCGCGGGGCCCTTGCCAACAGCACTTGCTCATCCGCCACCACAAAAGCGGGTTTGAGTCTGTTTATGCCAACTTTTTCTTTCCTACCCCCCAAATCTAGCAAAAACTGCTTGTCCCCTGTTTCCAGCACTCTGAACGGCCCGTCATAAGGTGGTCGCAACGGGAGTCAATGCGCATCATGTCTGACAAAAACAAACTCTGCGTTCTTCAACGCTTTAGGCACAAAAACGCATGGAAAACTGTGGTGCACGGGGCCAGGCAATGTGCTTGATTCTATGTTACTCCGCAACAGCTGCAACGGGGAGGTGTCTGGCGCCGGGTTATCTGGGAGAAACTCCCCAGGCAGCCGAAGTGGTTGCGCAAACACGAGCTCCGCTGGGGAGGCTTCTAAGTCCTCTTTAGGCGCAGAACGCAACCCCAATAAAATCCACGGTAACTTGTCTACCCAATTTGCATCCGTCAGTGACGCTCTGAGAGCCGCTTTCAATGACCTATGAAAACGTTCGCATAACCCGTTAGCCTACGGATTGTACGCGGTTGTGCGGCGAATTGTGACATCCAGGCTGCGGGCCATAGTCGACCAAAGTTCGGACACAAATTGAGGGCCTCTGTTGGACGTAATGTCCGATGGAACTCCGAAACGCGCCACCCAAGCTGTTAAAAACACGCGCGCTACCTCCTCGGCCGTGGTTGATGCCAGCGGAACCACTTCAGGCCAGCACGTGGTGCGGTCCATCATTGTCAGAAGGTGTGTGCACCCCTGCGACAGCGGGAGGGGTCCCACGAGGTCCACATGAACGTGATCGAACCTCTTGGCCGGAATGTGAAACGGCTCCAAAGGAACCCTCGTGTGCCTGTGTACTTTGGCTCGTTGACACGCCGTGCAGGCTGCTGCCCACTCCTTAACTTGTTTGCGAAGACTCGGTCACACAAATTTCTCCCCTACCATTTTGACCGACGCACGCACTCCCGGGTAAGCCAGAGAATGAATCGAGTCACGTGGCCGGTACTACTGGACGCGTCCGTCCAGTGGAGACATCGCAGATTAGGGGGGGCATACTGTCTTGCAGCACCCTGCTCTGCAGCCTTAACCCTGTTGGTCCAGACTGGAGCACGCGCACATCCGCGTCACTAACCTGCTCCGCGGCCATGGCTGCGTAATCTACTCCTAGGCCGGGGGTGGGCAGCGAGGGCCATTCCACTGCAGGTTTTCTGTGCCATCCAGTCTCTTCAGCAGGTGTATGCTCTGATCAGCTTGAAGGATTGCTCATCAGTGAAAACACCTGTTGAAGAGACTGGGTGGAACAGAAAACCTGCAGTGGAGTGGCCCTCCATGGCACATGATTGCCCACCCCTGTCCTAGGCTGACTGGGGCTGCCACGGCGCGCGAGAGGCAATCTGCCACTACATTCAGTTTGCCCGCCACATGCTGAATATCAGTGGTAAACTCTGATATCGCGGCCAGCTGTCTCTGCTGCCGGCCTGATCACGGTTCGGAAACCTTGGCCATCGCGAATGTTAGCGGTTTGTGGTCAACGAACGTGGTGAAAGAGCGTCCTTCTAGCCAGAACTGAAAGTGGCGGATGGCCAAATGGAGAGCCAGCAGCTCCCTGTCGAACGCGCTGTATTTACGTTCGCTATCGCGCAAGGTCCTGCTGAAAAAGGCGAGGGGCTGCCAAACCCCGGCTACATGTTGCTCCACGACCGCCCCTATGGCCACATCTGACACGTCAGTGGTGAGCGTTATGCGGGCCGTTGGGTCTGGGTGTGCCAACAACGCAGCCTTTGCCAAAGCTGCTTTCACCTCCGAGAACGCTTGGTCCCGCTCCAGGGACCACTCGACCTTATCCGCGGGTTTCTTTTTTTTGAGCGCGGTATACAGCGGCTGCATGAGTTGCGCCGCGCGGGGGAGAAAACGGTTATAAAAATTCACCATTCCCAAAAACTCCTGTAACGCCCTGACCGTCTGCGGCCAGGGAAAATCTGCCACCGCGCGCACTTTGTCAGGGAGCGGAACTGCTCCTTCGGGGGAGACGCGGTGTCCTAAAAAATCGATCTGCGCCACCCCGAACTGACACTTCGCTGGGTTGATTATTAACCCGTGATCTCCCAACCTTTGGAAAACTGTGGCCAGGTGTTTTTCATGTTCGTCTTCGGACGCGCTGGCTACCAAAATATCGTCCAAGTAGACGAACACGAAAGGGAGATCGCGAAGCACTGCGTCCATCATGTGTTGGAACGTCTGTGCAGCCCCTTTAAGTCCGAATGACATGCGTAAAAACTCGAATAGGCCAAATGGAGTTATTACCGCTGTTTTGGGTATGTCCTCAGCGCGCACTGGGACTTGGTGGTAACCGCGGACCAAATCTATCTTAGAAAAAACACGAGCCCCTGCCAAATGAACGGAAAAATCTTGGATATGTGGGATTGGGTAGCGGTCGTGCGCTGTAGCGTTGTTTAACCTGCGGAAATCCCCGCAAGGTCGCCATGATCTGTCCGCTTTCGGGACCATGTGTAGCGGGGAAGCCCACGGACTGTTTGAACGTCTGATAATGCCCAACCTCTCCAGGTTGGCGAACTCCTCGCGCGCTATGGCCAGTTTAACTGCGTCCAAGTGCCGAGCTTTTGCAAAAACGGGCGGTCCGGTAGTGGTAATAAAATGCTCCACCCCGTGTTTAGCGACTGTTGCCGAAAATGTGGGGACCGTGAGTGCTGGGAACTGAGTGAGCAGTGTGTGGAACTTACCGCTTGCAGCTGTGACGTTGGCTTGTGCTGTTGGCGGGGCCACTCGCGCTGCACAGGGGATAGAATCAAAAGAAAGTGCATTAACCAGGCGCCTGTTAGCGAGATCAACCAACAAACCATGTGAGCACAAAAAATCAGCCCCCAACATATTGAAATTCACTGCTGCTACAACAAAAGTCCACTCAAATGTACGGCCGTGTAGAGACAGAAGCAGAGTCTTCTCACCAAAGGTCTTAATCTCCGAGCCGTTCCCTGCTGTCACCCCTGGACCTCTGGAACCTGCTAGTCTGTCCGCGTAGGAAGGTGTGATGAAACTCAACTGGGAGCCTGTGTCCACAAGGAACTGCCTCCCCGAGCGTGCGTCCAACAAGTAGAGCAGCTTGTTCTCCTCCCCGAGGGCTGCGGCTGCTACCGACCCCCTGGTCTTGGCGTTTCCCGAACGCTGAAACTGGCACGGTGGTACACACTTGGGTGTCCTCTCTGCGAAACCGTGATGGTAGAAACAAAGGACGTCTCCTCCGCGTTCCCTGGCTCTCGCCGCTGCCGGCGTCGGTGGGTCTGCTACTGCTGCCCCTGGCCCCCTGCCATCTGCGGTCATTGCGTCGAGTTCCGCTGCTGCAGCCGTGGCCGCGCGCTGTCTGCTGGCGTTGACAATTCGCTGCGCCTCCCGGGCCAGCGCGCGGTAGTCCCGCTGGGCCAACAACGGCGAACTGGTCAGGGTCGCTCTCGTCGCTGACGGTAGGGTCCTGAGGAGAAGGTGGGTGAAGATGAAGTGGTCGTCATCTGAGCCTTTCAACCTCAACAACTTCTCCATAAGGTTCCCGTGCATGTCATTTTCCAACTCAGTAAGCGCCAGGAGCCTCTCTGCTCGCTCCTCAACCGAGGGGGTGAAGTGCTGGATGAGTGCAGCCTTCAACGTGTCGTATTTGTCGCTGTCCGGCGGCTGGTCGATCAGGCTCTCCACATGCTGGGCCGTGTTGTTGTCCAGTTTTGCGACCACGTGGTAGAATTTTGTGGCGTCTACCGATATCCCCCGGAGGTTGAACTGTGCCTCGATCGCATTGAACCAGGAGCGCGGATTGTTCTGCCAGAAGTCCGGTAGCTGGACTGTAGCGGCATTCGCTTGGCTGGGGGCTCCTGACGAGGCTGGCCCGGGGGAAAACTCCTCTCGCTGCATGCTCGTCTTGGGTCACCAGTGTGGGAATGTGGGAAGGACGAGACAGGTTTCTCTCAAGTCATCTTTATTCACATTCACCAACATCTCAAAGAAGAAAGAGAGCATTACAGGGAACTCTCGTCCTTAAATACCAGGACTCTTCACAGTTCACAAGTCACATGCATCACAAATCACTTTGCATTATAATCGGCAGTAACAATGCATCTCCTCTCTCTGATCTCACCCCCACAGTCTACCATGCATCCTCTCCTTAATCATCTAATAACACCCCGCAGTCTCAAGCTCTGCATACCAAAGCTAACATCCTTGCCGCTTCCTGTTATCTCCAAGGAAGCTCTGTCTTTGTTCTGATCTAAAATGTGAGTCACAAAATAGGTCACATATGTGTGGCCCCCACAGTACCACATGAAAAGAGCCGAGTAACCATAACTATGGTTCAAACACATAACCTTCACCCATTTTTGAAACTTAAAAAAAAAGTTAATGCTTTAATAAAGAATTAATGTGGCTCCACACTTAACAGCACTATTCTTATTGACGTTCGATTAATTTTCTGCACCCCCCCAACCTGTCCCGAGGAAAGCACACACCATCTGTCCCAGCCCTGTTCACGACCCACCAAATTCAAACAGTCCATATACTGCAGGAGAGACAGAAAAGTGTGTGAAGAACAATTGCCGCCGCTCACACTGACCAGTCCAGAATGTACGGAGTCAATTTAGTGCCAAAAATATTTTCAACTCATAAATTAATATTCAAGTGATTCCAGTGTTTGTTGTTCCAAATAAAGTGTTATAAGCCTGGAAAATAAATCTGCATGAGGAAAATGTTTTTTTCAACAATATAAAAATATTTGTATTTGCAATGGAAATTTATGAAGTGGCTAACATATTGACAGACGTACTTTTGCGTACATCTGTATAGAAATCAGAAAATTGCTTGTTAAACTCTGTTGCCTTATTTTTTTTTATTTTTGAAATACATACAAACTTAACCAGATCCTTTGTTTCTAGTTTGAATTGTTTAAAATTTACTCTGGTTATCCTTACTAACTTGTGAAGTTTTATATGTTTTTTTTGTTTGTTTTTTTTTTTTAAATGATGGGCATTTAAATCACAACAATCACGTTAATCACAATTAATCACATGCTGTGCAATTAATATGGCATGTTCTGTCTCTTGCCAATATGCTGCTGATGGCAAATCAATCGCAATTAACTGTGCTTAATTAATATGATTAATCACAATTATTAAAATGCCCACCACTATATACAGTTGGGGAAATAATTATTTGATCCCCTGCTGAATTTGTAAGTTTACCTCCTTACAAAGAAATGAAGTCCATCATTTTTATTTTAACAATGAGAGACAGAAGATCAACAAAAACAAAAACAAAAAAATCCAGAAAAAAATATTACATAAGGGTTATAAATTAATTGGCATTTGATCGAAGGAAATAAGTATTTCATCCCCTACCAACCAGCAAGAATTCTGACCCGCAGAGATTGGTTATGTATCCATGAGGCACATAAATTAGTCCTGTCCTTGGTGAGTAAGCTTGGTGAGGAAGAGACCACTGTTGGTGTGATCATTTGAAAATGAAAGAAATATAAAATAACAGTCAATCGTCCTCCCTCTGGAGCTCCATGCAAGATTTCACCTCGTGGGGTAAGGCTGATCCTCAGAAAGGTGAGGGATCAGCCGAGAATTACACGGGAGTAGCTTGTTAATGGTCTCAAGGGAGTTGGGACCACAATCACCAAGAAAACCATTGGTAGCACATGTCACCATAATGGATTGAGATCCTGCAGTGCCTGCAAGGTCCCTTTGCTCAAGGAAGCACATCTGAAGTTTGTCAGTGAACACCTGAATGATCCAGGGAAGGCTTGGGAGGATGTGGTGTGGTCAAATGAGACCAAAATTGAGCTCTTTGGCATCCACTCAACTCACCGTGTTTGGAAGCAGAGAAATGTGAATATGATTCCAAGAACACCATCCCCACTGTCAAACATGGAGGTGGAAACATTTTGCTTTAGGGCTGTTTCTTTGCTCAGGGTACAGGAAGGCTTCACTATATTGAGGGGCTCATGAACAGGGCCGTGTACTGTAGAATCTTGGATGAGAACCTCCTGGCCTCAGCCAGAACACTGATGATGTGTCCTGGATGGGTCTTTCAGTATGACCCAAAATATACAGCAAAGGCAACAAAGGAGGGGTTTAAGAAGAAACACATTGAGGTCCTGGAGTGGCCTAGCCAGTCTCCGGACCTTAATCCCATAGAAAATCTGTGTAGGGAGCTGAAACTTTCAGTTGCCAAGCAACAGCCTGGAAACCTTTGATTTGGAGAGTATTTGTAAAGAGGAGTGGACCAAAATCCCTCCTGAGATGTGACCAAAACTGGTGACCAACTTCAAGAAATGTCTGACCTTTGTGATGCCAACAAGGGTTTCTCCACCAAGTACTAAATCAAATCAAATCAAACTTTATTGTCATATTGCTGTACATACAACTGTAGTGCAGGCAAGATGAAATTGCGTTTCTCTCGGCATCCATATAAGAAGCAGCATGATTAAGACACACTCCCACATAGCTCCCACCCCCCCATCCATTCACACATCCCTGAGACATACTTGGGGAAAAAGAATAACTAACTATAATATACAAAATGTCCATAGGTGCAGTAGTGTGTATGTGAGATTCCGGGTCAGCTGTTCAGCATCCTGACAGCTTGTGGGAGGAAGCTGTTGATCAGTCTGGTGGTTCTGCCTCTGATGCTCCGGAATCGTTTACCAGATGGAAGAAGTTCAAAGTGTTTATGCAGAGGGTGAGAACGGTCCTTAACAATGTTCAGTGCCCTGCTCCTACAACGGTTCTGAAAAAGTTCTTGGACAGAGGGGAGGGAGACTCCAATTACCCTCTCCGCCCCCTTGACTATCCTCTGCAGGGCTTTTTTGTCTGACATACTGCAGCTGGAGTATCATGTAGCAATGCAGTACATCAGAACACTCTCCACCACACCTCTGTAGAAGGTCCTGAGGATGCAGATGGGGAGAGAGGCCTGTTTGAGTTTCCTCAAGAAGTGTAGTCTCTGCTGAGCTCGCTTCCTGATCTCCAAGGAATTTTTGCTCCAGGACAGGTCCTGCGAGATCTGCACTCCGAGGAACTTGATGTTCTCTACTCTCTCCACTAAACGGCCGCCGATGCTGAGGGGGACGTGCTCAGGCTGTGACCGCCGGAAGTCGATAATCATCTCCTTTGTTTTGTCCACGTTGAGCACCAGATTGTTCTCCCTGCACCAGCCCTCCAGGTCTCTCACTTCTTCCCTGTACATTGATTCCTCATCCCTCTGAATAAGTCCCACCACCGTGGTGTCATCTGCAAACTTAATAATCTGGTTCCCCTCGTGTTTGGATACACAGTCATGTGTTAGAAGTGTAAACAACAGTGGACTGAGTACACAGCCTTGAGGGGTTCCGGTACTCAGCGTGACAGAGTTGGAGATGTTGTTTCCAACCCGGACAGACTGAGGTCTCTCAGTCAGGAAATCCAGGATCCAGAGACATGTGGCGGTGTTCAGACTGAGAAGGAGTAATTTCTCTATCAGTCTCTGGGGAATAATGGTGTTGAATGCTGAACTGAAATCAATGTACAGGAGTCTGGCGTAGGTGTCTTTCTGGTCCAGGTGGGTGATGACAGAGTGTAGAGTGGTGACTATAGCATCCTCCGTGGAGCGGTTTGAACGATATGCAAACTGGAGCAGGTCGTGTGATGCAGGGAGGCAGGCTGTGATGTGTGGTTTGACAAGCTGTTCAAAACACTTCATCACAATTGGTGTAAGTGCAACAGGACGATAGTCATTCAAACATGACACCACTGGTTTCTTTGCCACCGGTACAATGATAGAGGTCTTGAAGCATCTGGGAACGATGGCCTGACTCAGAGAGATGTTATATATGTCAGTCAGGACATCCGCCAACTCGCTCGCGCAGTCTCGGAGCACACGTCCCGGAATGTTGTCTGGACCTGCAGCTTTGTGTGGGTTGATTCTGGATAGGGTCCTCCGTGTGTCCGCTGTGTTAATGGTAAAAGCTGGTCCGACCGATGGTGGGAGTGGGCCGGCCCTCCCTCTGATTGTCGAGTTTGATGCTTCAAAACGTGCAAAGAAGTCGTTAAGCCTGTCTGGAAGCGAAGCGTCATCATCATCGACCCCCTGCCTAGACTTAAAGCCCGTCAGTGTCCGAACTCCCTGCCACATCTGCTTGGTGTTCCTAGTGTCACAGAGGTGTCCCTGGATTTTCTCCGCATAGGCGCGCTTTGCCACCTTAATTCCCTTTGAAAGCGCAGACCTGGCTGAGCGGAGGGCGATCCTGTCCTTCGCTCTGAACGCTGCATCTCTGGCTTTAAGCAGCGAGCGCACCTCTGCAGTCATCCAGGGCTTATGATTACCCCGCATAGTGATGGTCTTCACTGTAGTGACATCCTCTGTGCACTTCGCGATGTAGCTGGTGACCGAATCAGCATACTCCTCCACATCTGTCCTGTCTTCCTGGGAGGCTGCTATTTTGAAGATCCTCCAGTCTGTGTGATGAAAACAGTCTTGCAGTGCAGAGGTTGCACTCTCTGGCAAAATCCTGATTTGTTTCACTGCTGGCCTGCTGCGCTTCAATAAAGGTTTGTAGGCAGGAACCAGCATCACGGACATGTGATCAGAACGGCCGAGATGGGGGCGGGGTAACGCTTTATATGCATCTGTGTTTGTGTACACTAAGTCCAACATATTCTCTCCTCTGGTCTTAAAGTCTACACATTGTTTAAACTTGGGGAGCACAGTCTTTAAGCTGGTGTGGTTAAAATCCCCCGCAACCACCACAAAACTGTCCGGGTGTGACGTTTGGATTTTACTGATTGCATTGTGCAGTTCCCCGAGTGCCTTCTTAGCATTAGCTTTAGCATTAGCACTCGGCGCTATGTAAACACCAACTACAAACACGTTGCTGAATTCCCTCGGCAGATAAAAAGGCCGACAATTAACAATAAGGAACTCTGCCAATGGAGAGCAGTGTTTAGACACTAACGTGGCATTAACGCACCAGTTCTTGTTAACATAGATGCATAGCCCACCCCCCCCGGCTCTTACCGGAGCTCGCCGTTTCCCTGTCGGCCCGGAACATCGCCATATCTTCCAGCTGAATGGCCTCGTCAGGAATGTTGTCGTGGAGCCATGTCTCGGTGAAAACAAACACACAGCAGTCCCTCCATTCTCTCCGGGTTTCTTTCAGCAAACGCAGCTCGTCTACCTTGTTTTCGAGGGCGCGGACGTTTGATAGAAGAAGCGACGGTACCGCTGGTCTGGAGGGGTTAGCCTTTAGCCTAGCATGGATCCCGGCCCTTTTTCCTCGCTTTTGCTTGCGCTCACTCCGCTTCCGCTTCCTCCTCTCCCGGGTAGCTTCCAGCGGGGACTCCGCCAAAATTCCATGCTGGCGTAGAATGTCCAAATCACAACCGATCGCCGCGATTCTTGCAGCGTGCAGTACCTTGATGTTTAATAAGGTCTCACGGTTGTAAGTTTTACAGAATGTACGTCTGGGATGATTAAAACTCTCACACTCGCTGATACCAAGAGGGGCCGCTGCGTCTAGGCGCGCCGCCATCTTTTTTTTTTTTTTTGGACATTGGGATCAAATACTTTCCTTTGATCAAATGCAAATTAATTTATAACTATATTAACTATAACTATATTGCTATAGTTATAGTTATAACTATAACAAATTAATTTATAAATTAATTTATAATATTTTTTTGGGATTTTTTTTTGATGATCTTCTATCTCTCTCTCTCTTAAAATAAACCTACCATAAAAATTATAGACTGTGTAGTGGAGCTGAAATAACGAGGCGGCTTTGAATTAAAAACAGGGTTTTTATTGAATAGCTCCTCTATCAAATCTCAACAGGTGCAGAGCTTAGCAGAAGGCAAGAGAGAGATCTCTGCTTTGCTCGCTGGTTAAATACAAGCACACATGGCACCACTCATTGAAACAGCTGACGTCAGAGTCCACTCATTGAAAAAGGTAACATCTCCCCGTTATCTAAATCCCCCCATTAGTCCTGTTAACTCCTCCCTTCGCCTTGGGAGGTGATGGGAAGACCTTCTCCTCTCTCAGGGGTGAAGGTGTCGAGTCTGTTGCCATGGCGTCCTGTGACGTCATGGGTCTTCACACGGCGGTGAGATTCCTTTGTTCTTTCAGAGGTGTGAAGTTCCTTTGTATATGTTGTCCCAAACATTTCCACATGCTCTAACCAATGTAGGTATGGAATATCTGAGTGATATATACCACAGGCCCCCCAAACAACTATGAAAGGACACAGAAAGATTCACAGTCTAGGGTAATTACTAAGACATACTACGTGTTACAGCTGTTGCCACAGAAGAAACTTTCAAGCAGCCATGCTCCTAAGAGAGTTCAGTGAAAACATAACGGCATAGTATAATCATAAATCAGTCCTAAACTGTTGCGGCACAATTAGCGAAAATTTGCATAGTGGTGTAATCAGTCCCTGTGTAGTCTGGGTTTCAATCTTCTCCCAAAGCTGCTGTAGGTTGGTTTAGGCGTCCTGCTGGGACCTTGTTGTGAGGAATCTGCAGTGTGGGAAGGAGAGAGATTATCTGTTCCCTGCCTGGGGGCTGAGACTTTCTCCTTGGGGGGTCTACCTCGCTGAGGTGCTTGGGCCAGCTGTGCAGGTCCGTCTCTCAACAAGAAGGCAGGTTTGAATCTGTCAATGCTGACCGTTTCATTTCTATCCCCATAATCAACCACAAAGTGTTTGTCACCATTTTCCAGCACTCTATACGGGCCATCGTATACTGGGCGTAACGTTGGTTTTAGAGCTTCATGCTTAACAAAAACAAACTCAGCGTTTTTTAAAGTTTGAGGAACAAAAACTCGTGGAAAGGAGTGATGAGCTGGACCGTGGAGAAAGTCCGGACTGTTACTGCCTAAAAACCTTGGGACCGGGAGGTGCCCTGGTTCCGGGTTTTCTGGTAAAAATTCACCTGGTAGTCTGATAGGCTGAGCGAAGACTAATTCTGCAGGGGAAGCATCTAAATCCTCTTTAGGTGCCGCACGCAACCCCAATAAAACCCAGGGAAGTTTATTTACCCAATTTGTGTCCGTTAATGAGGCCCTGAGGGTGGCCTTTAAGGACCTGTGGAAACGCTCGCATAACCCATTAGCCTGAGGGTGATAAGCGGTGGTACGGTGAATTGTTGCCCCTAAACTGTTGGACATGGCTGACCAGAGCTCTGAGACAAATTGAGGCCCCCTATCTGACGTGATGTCTGATGGGACGCCGAAACGTGCCACCCAATTTGTTAGAAAAACGCGAGCAACTTCCTCCGCTGTGGTTACCGCTAGCGGGACTGCCTCTGG
Source organism: Pholidichthys leucotaenia (assembly GCA_020510985.1). Lineage (NCBI taxonomy): Eukaryota > Metazoa > Chordata > Actinopteri > Cichliformes > Pholidichthyidae > Pholidichthys > Pholidichthys leucotaenia. The sequence goes on from CM035845.1 coordinate 328,812,775, forward strand.
CCAGCGCGTGGTGCGGTCTATCATTGTTAGCAGGTGTGTAAAACCTTGGGAGGAAGGCAGCGGCCCCACGAGGTCGACATGAATGTGGTCGAACCTTCTAGCAGGGATTGGAAAAGGCTCCAGAGGGGCTTTAGTGTGTTTGTGTACTTTGGCGCGCTGACAAGGAATGCAAGTTTTTGCCCATTCTTTTACGTTTTTGCGTAGGCCTGGCCACACAAACTTTTCGGCAACCATTTTGACCAAGGCGCGCACACCTGGGTGCGCGAGGGAGTGAATTGCGTCGAAAATGCGGCGGCGCCAAGCAGCTGGTACTAATGGGCGAGGTCGGCCGGTTGAAACATCGCATATTAGGGGGGGCACGCCGTCGCGCAACCCTTTTTCCTCCAGCCTTAACCCTGTTGGTCCAGACAGGAGCGCACGCACGTCCGCATCACTACCTTGCTCTTCCGCCATGGCTGCATAATCTATCCCTTCATGGATAGGTGCTGCATATGTGTTTGCGTTAGAGAAAAGCTCAGCTGCTGAAGCAGTGTAATCTGTCTCCTCGTGCTCTGGCGGTGCCACAGCACGGGAGAGACAGTCCGCTACTACGTTAAGTTTGCCTGCTACGTGTCGAATGTCTGTGGTGAACTCTGAAATCACAGCTAGCTGTCTTTGCTGTCTGCCTGACCATGGTTCTGAAATTTTAGCCATAGCAAAAGTGAGCGGCTTATGGTCCACAAAAGCCGTGAAACTCCGCCCTTCTAACCAAAACTGGAAGTGGCGGATGGACAAATGAAGCGCCAGCAGCTCTCTGTCAAAAGTGCTGTATTTGCGTTCAGTAGGGTTTAGCGATTTGCTAAAGAATGCTAAAGGTTGCCAGACCCCACTGACAAGTTGTTCTACAACTGCCCCTATAGCCAGGTCTGAAGCATCTGTGGTTAGAGCAATGCGGGCTGAGGAATCTGGGTGGACTAACATTGTGGCGTTAGCTAGGGCGCTTTTTACTTCCGCGAAAGCGCGTTCGCGCTCCGAGGTCAATTCGACCGCGTTGGAAGCTTTCTTTTTTCTGAGCGCGTCATATAGGGGTTGCATGAGCTGAGCTGCGTGGGGGAGGAAACGGTTGTAAAAATTAACCATCCCCAAAAATTCCTGTAGCGACTTAACCGTTTGAGGCCGTGGAAAACTTTCTATCGCACAAACTTTGTCTGGAAGCGGAATTGCCCCTGCCGGGGAGACCCTATGTCCCAAAAAATCAATTTGTGATACGCCGAATTTGCATTTGGCTGGATTGATTATAAGTCCGTGCTCTTCCAGCCTCTGAAAAACGGTAGTGAGGTGCTGTTCGTGTTCTTCCTCGGATGAACTGGCTACAAGCATGTCATCGAGGAAGACAAAAACAAAGGGTAGGTCGCGTAGGACTGCGTCCATCATCCGTTGAAAAGTTTGAGCCGCGCCTTTGAGGCCGAATGGCATTCTTAGAAATTCAAAAAGGCCGAAAGGGGTTATAACCGCTGTTTTAGGAATATCTTCAGCTCGGACTGGGACCTGGTGATAACCGTGGACTAAGTCTATTTTTGAAAAAATGCGCGCACCTGCTAAATGCAATGAAAAATCCTGAATGTGAGGAATGGGGTAGCGGTCATGCGCTGTAGCGTTGTTTAGCCTGCGGTAATCTCCGCACGGTCTCCAAGAACCGTCGGATTTCGGGACCATATGAAGTGGTGAGGCCCAAGGGCTCTTTGAACGTCGGCAAATGCCTAATTTTTCAAGAGCTGCAAATTCGTCCCTTGCTATGTTGAGCTTGGCTGCGTCTAAGCGGCAAGCTTTGGCAAAAACGGGAGGTCCGTTTGTTGGAATGAAGTGTTTAACCCCGTGTTTGGCTACAGTGGCTGAGAATTTGGGGGTTGTGAGTGCTGGAAATTGGGTGAGGAGTTGCTCAAACTTACCTCCTGCCATAGTGACGTTGGCCTGCACAGGTGGTGGAGAAACTCGAGCTGAGCATGGAATAGAAGCAAAAGAGAGTGCATTAACCAGGCGCCTATTTGCAAGATCCACTAATAACCCATGTGCACACAGAAAATCTGCGCCTAACAAGTTAAAGCTCACCGCTGCTACAACAAATGTCCATCTGTAGCTGCGGCCGTGGATGAGGAGGTGCAGGCTCTTTTCCCCGAACGTGTCGATGTCAGAGCCGTTGGCTGCCACTGCTCCGTTGCCCCGGGTGCCCATGGTTTGCTCTGCGTGGGAGGGCATGACGAAACTCAGCTGAGCTCCCGTGTCGATGAGGAACTGCTTGCCTGTGTATCCATCCGTCACGTATAACAGCTTATTCTTCTCGCTGAGAACTGCTGCTGTTAATGGCCCTCGGCTTTGGCGTTTCCCCGACATCGTAAACTTGCAGGGGGGAACGCATTTGCGGGCTTTCTCTGCGAAGCGGTGGTGATAATAGCAGACGTCGTTCTGCTCGTTGCGCTTGGGCCGCGCCGCTGTCACCGTGGGTTGAGTCTCTCCAAGGCTCGGGGTGTCAGTTCTCAGATCTGCGGAGGCCGCTGTGGGTGTCCGTTCTCTGCAGGCGTTGACGAGCCGGTAAGCTTCGTTGGCCAGTGTGCGGAAATCCTGATGGTTATTGCACTCCATCCTGGCGAGTGTCCCTCTCAAATGCGGTGGTAGCGTGCTGAGGAAAATGAATTGGAGAAGGAAATTATCATTATCCTCCTCCTTGAGTTGTAGCAAATCCTCCATGAGGGTCCTTGGATTGCCCCCTCTGTGGCCGTAGACCGCCAGGATTCTCTCGGCTCTTTCCTCCGCTGATGGGACATAATTTGCCACGATGGTCGCCTTGAGTGTCTCATATTTGTCCCGGGTTGGTGGTTGCTGGACCAAGCTCCGCACACACTTCGAAGTTGCGGAGTCGAGCTTGGAGATGATGTGATAAAATTTGGTATCATCTGCTGTGATACTCGCCAGTATAAACTGGGCTTCGGCTTGCTGGAACCAAGATGCAGGGTCTTCTCTCCAGAAGTCTGGCAGCTTGACAGCGACGGCGTTTGTGCACACCATCATTGTCGTGTTCGCCGGGTGAGAGTGCGTTTCTACGGCTCTCGCGGCGATGTTGGAGCTCGGTTGAGCTCTCTCAGTGCCCTCTGCCGCGGGGAACAGCTGTCTGCTTGTTCCCTCGTCTGCGTCGTCGCTGGCGTGTGCCAGAGCCACCATGGATGAGCAGCTTGAAGAGCGCCTCCGGTCCATATTCTCGCATAAGGGTCACCAGTGTAGTGGAGCTGAAATAACGAGGCGGCTTTGAATTAAAAACAGGGTTTTTATTGAATAGCTCCTCTATCAAATCTCAACAGGTGCAGAGCTTAGCAGAAGGCAAGAGGGAGATCTCTGCTTTGCTCGCTGGTTAAACACAAGCACACATGGCACCACTCATTGAAACAGCTGACGTCAGAGTCCACTCATTGAAAAAGGTAACATCTCCCCGTTATCTAAATCCCCCCATTAGTCCTGTTAACTCCTCCCTTCGCCTTGGGAGGTGATGGGAAGACCTTCTCCTCTCTCAGGGGTGAAGGTGTCGAGTCTGTTGCCATGGCGTCCTGTGACGTCATGGGTCTTCACACGGCGGTGAGATTCCTTTGTTCTTTCAGAGGTGTGAAGTTCCTTTGTATATGTTGTCCCAAACATTTCCACATGCTCTAACCAATGTAGGTATGGAATATCTGAGTGATATATACCACAGACTGTTCATTTCTTTGCTAAGGGGTAAAGTTACAATTTCAGAAGGGGATCAAATAATTATTTCCCCCACTGTACGGTGGTGTGAAAAAGTGTTTGTCCCTTTCCTGATTTCTCATTTTTTTGTATGTTTGTCACACTTAAATGTTTCAGACCATCAAACAAATTTAAATATGAGACAAAGATAACACAAGAAAACACAAAATGCAGTTTTCAATGAAGGTGTTTATTATTAAGGCAAAAAAAAAAAAATCCAAACCTACATGGCCCTGAGTGAAAAAGTCCCCCCCCCGCCCCGCTAAAACATAAATTAACTGTGGTTTATCACGTCTTTAGAAAGCTGAGTTCAAATTCTCTAGACACACCCAGGCCTAATTACTGCCACACCTGTTCTCAATCAAGAAATCACTTAAATAGGACCTGCCTGACAAAGTGAAGTAGACCAAAATATCCTCAAAAGCTAGACATCATGCTGCAATCCAAAGAAACTCAGGAACAAATGAGAAACAAAGTAATTGAGATCAAGCAGTCTGGAAAAGGTTATAAAGCCATTTCTAAAGCTTTGGGACTCCAGTGACCCACAGTGAGAGCCAATATCCACAAATGGTGAAAACATGGAACAGTGGTGAACCTTGCCAGGATTGGCCGCCCCACCAAAATTGCCCCAAGAACGTAGTGACGACTCATCCAAGAGGTCACAAAAGACCCCACAACAACATCCAAAGAACTGCAGGCCTCACTTGCCTCAGCTAAGGTCAGTGTTCATGACTCCGCCATAAGAAAGAGACTGGGCAAAAATGGCCTGCATGGCAGAGTTCCAAGACGAAAACCACTGCTGAGCAAAAAGAACATAAATGCTTGTCTCAGTTTTGCCAGAAAACATCTTGATGATCCCCAAGACTTTTGGGAAAAATCTCTGTGGACTGATGAGACAAATGTTGAACTTTTTGGAAGATGTGTGTCCCATTTCATCCGGCGTAAAAGTAACACAGCATTTCAGAAAAGGAACATCATACCAACAGTAAAATGTGGTGGTGGTAGTGTGATGGTCTGGGGCTGTTTTGCTGCTTCGGGACCTGGAAGACTTGCAGTGGTAAATGGAACCATGAATTCTGCTGTCTACCAAAAAATCCTGAAGGAGAATGTCCGGCCATCTGTTCGTGACCTCAAGCTAAAGAGCACTTGGGTTCTGCAGCACGACAATGATCCAAAACACACCAGCAAGACCACCTCTGAATGGCTTAAGAAAAACAAAAGACTTTGGAGTGGCCTAGTCAAAGTCCTGACCTGAATCCAATTGAGATGCTGTGGCATGACCTTAAAAAGGCAATTCATGTTCGAAAACCCTCCAATGTGGCTGAATTACAACAATTCTGCAAAGATAAGTGGGCCAAAATTACTCCACAGTGCTGTAAAAGACTCAATGCCAGTTACCGCAAATGCTTGATTGCAGTTGTTGCTGTTAAGGTGGCCCAACCAGTTATTAGGTTTAGGGGGCAATTACTTTTTCACACAGGGCCATGTAGGTTTGGATTTTTTTTCCCTTAATAACAAAGACCTTCATTTAAAAACTGCATTTTGTGTTTACTTGTGCTATCTTTGTCTAATCTTTAAATTTGTTTGATGATCTGAAACAATTAAGTGTGACAAACATACAAAAAAAAGAGAAATCAAAAAGGTGTCAAACACTTTTTCACACCACTGTATATACAGACCGATGGAGCATTACAGAGGATCTGGTTGTGTCGGGGTATAAATTCAGAAAAAAAAAATCCCTTTAAGGTATATTTAGGACAGCTGTGATTAAATTGCAATTAAACATGAGTTAACTGGGGAAAAAGACAATTAATCATAAGTGACTATTTTAATAACCTGACAGCATTATAAAAACATAAAGCATACACAGAACACTTGAAAATACAGTATAATGTTAATCACTTGATATGAGATAAAGTTGTTCATTTGCTGTCTAAAATGTACCATTTTGATAAAAAAAGAAGGAACACTATTAAAGCAAAAATCCATCCATTTGTTGGAAGCAACCATGGGGAAAAATGTCAGAATACCTTTTTGCTATTTCAATTTCATAATCCAATAGCACGATCCTGCTTCCAAAAACCCGAATGTCCAGTGGTGTTTGTGTGCCTCGGCGTCCTTGTAGGATAATATCACATACACTAGGTGAACACGACAGATTGTGCTTACCTACTAAATCCGGCATTAGAAACATTTTATGATAAAAAAAAAAAGCCTCTTACACGGCAAACATCAAATCTGTCCCATTCCTGTTTGAGAGCTCAGGCATCCTGCCAGATCTACTCAGGTAATGCGGGCTGGGAGCTGACTGCACAAATCTACCACCGGCTGTGCCTGGGATACCGCAGCTATAATTTTCCATCATCTATCATTTCAGGAAACATACTGTGGCATGTGAAGTAATTAATTAGGAAGACAAATACAGGCAGAGAGGGAGGTTTTATGTCAATGGGAGTTGTGCTTTGATGGATTGGACGGCAGGTTTCTGGGGTTGAAATGGAACATTGGGCTTATACATGTTGATACCGGCACAGGGATAAGCTCTCGCTCTCTCTAATTCCTCCGGTCACCGCGGTCAAACTCTCACTCAGACTCTCTCCTTCCTGTCTATTTTTCCCAGATTCTCCACATTTCTGTTTTTGTGATGTTAGATTTTAAAATTGCAGCCATTCTTCCTCCAAACTTCTTACAGTGTGTAACAGTGCAGGATTTTTCATTTCCAAACTCTACACAGATTCTCCATCGGGCACACGTTGGGACTGCAGGCCATACCCTTTTCTTCTGCAGCCATGCCATTGTAATGTGTGCAGAAAGTGGTTTTGCATTGTCTGATTGAAAAAAAATGTGGATTTGCTGAAAAAGTTGTCATTTTCAAGGTGGTGCTTCAGTGCTATAATGCTGCAGTCACAGAAGTTTAAATTACCTTTGCCAGTGGCACTGCCACCTCCCCATATCATGACAGATCCTGAATTTTAGACTTGTTGCTGATACCAGTCCATCCATCCATCCATCCATCCATTCAACCATCTTCTACCGCTTTTCCGGAGGTCCGGGTCACAGAGGCAGCAGTTCAAGCAGAGAAGCCCAGACTTCCCTCTCCCCAGCCACCTGCTCCAGCTTTTCAGAGAGGATACCAAGGCGTTCCCAGACCAGCTGGGAGACATAGTCTCTCCACCGAGTCCTGGGTCTGCCCTGGGGTCTCCTCCCAGTGGGACGTGTCCGAAACACCTCAAGTGGGAGGCGTCTAGGAGGCATCCTGATCAGATGCCCATACCACCTCAACTGGCTCCTTTCAATGTGGAGGAGCAGCGGTTCTACTCTGAGCAGCTCCTGGATGACTGAGCACCTCACCCTATCTCTGAGGGTGAGTCCAGCGATCCTACGGCGAAAGCTACCATACCACCAAAGATACCAGTCAAAATGGTCCTTTTTTTGGCCTTTGGACTATATAAAGCACACAGCATACATTTCTTCTAAAAGAAGATTGTTCCAATTAATTTCTCTGACCACGATGGCCCATCCCAGACACCTCTGAGCCTGGAGAACTTAATGTTGCTTCTGGACATAGCTTACATTTTACGACTACAATTTTTAAGTGGCATATGTGAAAGGTTATTGCACACTGTAGAACTTGACAAAAGTTTGCCAAAGTAATCTCTTGCCCTTGTGGTTATATCAACGACTGCAGAATCATGGTTCTTCATGAAGTGCCACCTGAGGGATTGAAAATCACAGGTGTTCATTGTAGGCTTGCACCCTTTCCGTTTACACATTTAACACCCTTCTAGATTCATTGAATCATTTATTAATTTTATGTACTGTGGACAGAGACTTATGCAAATCCCTTCTACTTTTCTTTTGGCCCTTTTCCACTTACACCTACTCAGCTCGACTCGCCTCAACACGGTTTTGTTCATTATCCATTACAATTGAGTACCACCTCAAAGTGGGTGGGGTCATTATAGCAAGGTGGCCCATTCGTCAGATGTTGCTGACACACTGACTTTACATTTTGCTCTCAGAAGCAAATACTTAAGAGACAGCAAGCACAGAATACAAGCAGAGCACGGAGGTTTTTTTTTTTCTGCCTTTATTGTATTCAACCGTACAACCAATCATGTACAGTAGAACGAGATTGTGCTTTACCTATCTACAGTGTCAATCACACACACCCCAGTGCAGAATCAGAGGGCCGCTGCCACGCAAGGCGCCGCCACAGATTTCCCTCCTCCATTCCATTATTGCTGACCACCAAGCTGGACGGCAGGAAGTTTCACTTTTACATGGTCTTTGGCATGACCCGGCCGGGATTTGAACCCCTGCCTCCCGGGTGTGGGGCGGATGCTCTACCAACTGAGCCACCACTCCGGTGGCTCCGTTGGTTCTCCGGTGGTTAGTGTTGATGGCTAACTAGCTAGCTCATTGTCTGCATACAGGAGACAACGGCATTATCTAATATCCTTGTTTGTTCAAAGTGAGCTTGCCACCAATGGCATAAATAACATAAAAGATACTTAAAATCACAAAATACTCACCATCCTCTATCACGGTTTCCAACAATGCAGTGGCCAAGGTTTTCAACGACGCCATGGCCAAGTCGACGCCACTCTCCCTCCCGTTGCTCGCTGGTCGGTGCCCATAAGTGGCGTCCATTTGGTTGAACCACTTCCAGTCTTTTTTGTTCAACCCACTTGATGGTCTGGTAATCGCTTTTTAGTTTCTTAAAGGGAATACTCATTGAAAATCCTAAAATAAGCATATTATTACCTCAAACAAAAGCTGAGAACATAATAAACATGAATATATTACTTTTGTAGCCTTAATTTCATCTAGAAAGAAAAGAAATTGAATTTTTCATTCATTCTGTGCACCCACGTTGAGGCTTTGGCTTCCTTATTTGCTGACTGACTTTGGTGATGTCACCAATGGAACAAAATAACAGCTCAATGGCTTCAGCGGATCCAACCCTCACTCTTGATTATCTATCTACAAATGCAAGGATTCTCTGTGTGTGTGTTCCTCACATATCTTTCAAACCGTTCGTTGGACTGATAAGTGCTTTGCTGAGGTTATGAAGTTGTGCATTCCCGAGTATGGAGTTGTTCAGTCAAAAAATGCAATTTTTATCAATAAAAGTTTATTATTGCTTTCTCCTCATGTCTAGGCTTCTAGAAGCCTGGACACGATTTCGGATTGACTCTGTACTGATTGGATAATGTGCGGCATCACAGCATCAGTAACCACAGCACTCCGTGAGCAAAACAAGAAAGCAAAAAGCAACATTTGACTACAAAAATGATAATACTGAAGATTTAAGGCTTAAAAAATTATACCATAAAGTTGCTCGACCTCCCGCGTGTCTCTGATCCAGTGGCTCACATGGGATCCAACAGCTGCCCCGGGGCTCATGTCATGCCACAGCATCTTAATCGGATTCAGGTCAGGACTTTGACTAGGCCACTCCAAAGTCTTTATTTTGTTTTTCTTAAGCCATTCAGAGGTGGACTTGCTGCTGTGTTTTGGATCATTGACCTGCTGCAGAACCCAAGTGTGCTTCAGCTTGAGGTCACGAACAGATGGCCGGACATTTTCCTTCAGGATTTTTTGGTAGACAGCAGAATTCATGGTTCTACTTACCACAGCAAGTCTTCCAGGTCTTGAAGCAGCAAAACAGCCCCAGACCATCACACTACCACCACCACATTTTACTGTTGATATGATGTTCCTAATCTGAAATGCTGTGTTACTTTTATGCCAGATGTAATGGGACACACACCTTCCAAAAAGTTCAACTTTTGCCTCGTCAATCCACAGAGTATTTTCCCAAAAATCTTGGGGATCATCAAGATGTTTTCTGGCAAAACTGAGACAAGCCTTTATGTTCTTTTTGCTCAGCAGTGGTTTTCATCTTTAGCTCTGCCATGCAGGCCATTTTTGCCCAGTCTCTTTCTTATGGTGGAGTCATGACCACTGACCTTAGCTGAGGCAAGTGGGGCCTGCAGTTCTTTGGATGTTGTTGTGGGATCTTTTCTGACCTCTTGGATGAGTTGTCGCTGTGCTCTTGGGGTAATTTTGGTCGGCCGGCCACTCCTGGGAAGGTTCACCACTGTTCCAGGTTTTCGCCATTTGTGGATAATAGCTCTCAGTGTGGTTAGCTGGAATCCCAACACTTTAGAAATGGCTTTATAACCTTTTCCAGACTGCTTGATCTCAATTACTTTTTTTCTCATTTGTTCCTGGATTTGTTTGGATTGCAGCATGATGTCTAGCTTTTGAGGATGTTTTGGTCTACTTCACTTTGTCAGGCAGGTCCTATTTAAGTGATTTCTTGATTGAGAACAGGTGTGGCAGTAATCAGGCCTGGGTGTGGCTAGAAAAATTAAACTCAGCTTTCCAAAGATGTGATAAACCACAGTTAATTTATGTTTTAACGGGGGGGGGGGGGCAATCACTTTTTCACACAGGGCCATGTAGGTTTGAATTTTATTTTACCCTTAATAACAGACATCATTTAAAACCTGCATTCTGTGTTTACTTGTGTTATCTTTGTCTAATATTTAAATTTGTTTGATGATCTGAAACATTTAAGTGTGACAAACTGTCATGATCCTGGGTCACGGGGGGGGGGGGGGGTGCCCCCATGCCCAGTTTCCTTTCTAGTCTAGTGTTTTTCTGTCTGCTTGTTTCCTTGTAATCATTATGTAATCTTCATTCTGTTATTTTCTCCACTTATGTACCCACACCTGCTTGTGATTAATGTGAAGGGTATTTAAGGGGTGCGACAACCCTTCCTGTTGTCGAGCCCTACTGCTATGTCCTCAAATGTTAGCCCATGGTTTGAATGTGTTTGAGGCCGCTGTCGAGGAGAGTTGGAGAGCTCTGTCCAGGTATGTTTTCCCTTGTTTCCAGCCGTGAGCCCCCGCAGCCTTCGGGAGAGCTTCGGCTGGATTCCGCCCCTGGCCAGGCATTCCCTGGCTTCATGTCCCCCTGGACGCTGAGCCCCGCTCTCCTCCAGCATTTATCACATTTGCCCTTGTTTGTTACGCTTGCACTACATTATTTAGTTTTCAAATGTGTATGTTCTTGTCTGTTTTTACTTTAATAAATGTGCAAATTCACAGAGAACATTTGGTGTTTCTGCTTCACCCGTGGAACGGGCGGTTTGTGACACAGACGTACAAAAAAATGAGAAATCAGGAAGGGGGCAAACACTTTTTCACACCACTGTATATTGAAAACAAAATTGTTAAACTCATTGTCAGTTTTGTCAAAAATATCAAACTTTTCTTTGACAGAATAGTTTGGATGAATTGATTTTACTTTATCTTTTGATAGAATGCCATTAATGATTCCCCATGTTCCCCTCATGTTATGTTTGTTTTCATTCAGTATATGACCGTAGTTTTCCTTTTTCTGCCTTCTTATTATCCATGTTAATTTATTTTTTATATTTCTTATATCTATCTTCTGCCTCTTTAGTCCTGAGCCTCAAAAACTGTCTATGAAAATGTTTTTTTTTTTTTTTTCTTACAGGCATTTTGTAGTCCTTTAGTCATCCATGGGTTATCAACCACATTTCGTGTGGAGATTTTCTTAAATTTGCATTTTTTTCATACAGCTCAATCAGTATTTTGATAGATTAATTATATGCAGTGTTAACATAATTTACACATATACTATTCCATTTTTTTTTTTTTGCTTTGCTCCCTTTTCAATGCATCCATGGCTACTTTTGATCTCTCTCTTACTACTTTTACTCTATTGATTTTCTTTATTTTATAATGAGTTCAGTTCAGCGGTGCGAGTAGGTGTTCGCCTCGGACCCCGGTTGTTGGTGGGCTTGGAAGTGTATAACTCCGTCCTGGGCTCCGATCGTCACCAAGGGCACAAAGAAAGGGCCCGCTCCTGGTTTAATGTATCGGGTAAGTCTCAATTCCAAGTCTTTTCTTGTCTTCTCCTCACAAGGTGAATAACATACCAGCGTCCTCGCAGACAACCTCTGTAGAAGAGCTGGTAAAAATGTAGAGCCCTCACCACAGAGGACAGGGTTCAATTCCCCATCCTGCCCTTCAGAACAATTGAAGAAGCTAATGTTAGCAGGTGTAGCTCATTGTCGGTGGTGTCGGGGAACTGAAGTGAGCCAAAAAGTTTAAAACATGAAAATCCACCCTGAAAAAGCATAGAAGTTTAAGTCTGTTTTCAGCAAGGCTTCTCTTAGGATGCGCTGTTTGTGTTTAGGGCATTTTTCTAGTAAGAGAGATTAACAGGCTCAATTTCAAAGCTAACATTAGCAGGTGTAGCTCACTGTCGGTGGTACAGGGGAACTGAACCGAGCCAAAAAGTTTAAAACATGAAAATCAACCCTGCAAAGGTATAGACGTTTAAGCCTATTTTCAGCAACATTAGAATGAATCCACACACCTAAGACTCTCAGATAACACTTCTGCAGCGCATGTTTGAAACAAATTAAACTGTGGCGCATGAAAATGTAATTATCTCTTCCACCGGTTACAGTCTTCAGTTGTTCTCCATATGAAGCTGTGCCTTGTGATGTTGTTTATTTTTTGCCGCGCGCCGCACCTTGCAGTCTGCCAACAGGTGCCTGCTGGACTTGGTGGGTGTTGAACCGACGCCAGCTGGCTGCGTTGATGGATGACCAACCATCGGCCTCTTTCTCTCCTCTTTTTCCCCTCTCTCTTTTTGCAACACGAGGTGCCGATCCAGGAGGAGAGAGGCAAGCAGGGACTAAGAAGCGGATAGTGATCTGAGAACCAAAAACTGATTGGGTTTCAAAGAGCTTGGCACTGGTCTGCCGCGGGAGGCAACCTGCCAAGAGAAGGTTCCTGTGTACTTTCAGAACGGTAAATGGGAAGTTTAATCAGAGTTTTATTGAAATGGTGATTTCCTCTGCGTGTGCACCTCACACATGCACGTACCGATGCACATGCCCGTGTTATATAACCCCCGCACACAAGCTCACAGCCACATATAGATACATGTTCACGGACAGACCACAAGTACTAGAGGATTATTAGAGTTTAAAGGAGGCAGGATGAAAATGGCAGTTTTTTTCAGTTCTTTGCATGTCTATTTGGGTATTTGGAGAGGCTCGCAATGAAAAACTCTTAAAAAATAAATCCTGCCTGTTTTTTAGGGCCAGCCTTTTTTCTTGGTGCTGCTCTCTGAATGAGATTTTGTTCTGGAGAATCCAGAGCTGTCTGGGAGGATCTCTCATCATTCTACCTTATTACCACTGCCAAGGAGGTAGTATAATCGGGGCGATTTGTTTGTCTGTCTGTTACCACAACTGCACAACAACAGTGGCCCTTGGATGATGGGTGAACCTAGGGCTGGGTGATTAACTGAAACAAATCTGAAACAGACATTCAGTGTGTAAAACTGACATTATCTTGCTCATGTTTTTTTTGGGGGGGGGCTTTTCCTCTCTCCCTGTGTGTGTATGTGAGAGCTCTGCATGTACTTCCCCTTTAAGATGTGCCCGTGGAGTTACGTGCAGGTAACTCCGCACCCCAGAAGCAATGCAGTTAGCACTGTTTGGAAGCAGCAAAACACTACAGAAAAATTAAAGTTCCCCTTTAAATGTTGTCAACATTCCGTCCACATACAGTAGATATAAAAAGTCTACACACCCCTGTTCAAATGCCAGGTTTTTGTAATGTAAAAAAATGAGACCAAGATAAATCATTTCAAAACTTCTTTCACCATTAATGTGACCTATAACCTGTACAACCCAGCTGAAAAAAAACTGAAATCTTTTAAGGGGAAAAATAAAAAAAAAAACTTACAATAACCTGGTTGCATAAATTTGCAAACCCTTAAACCAATACTTTGTTGTGGCACCTTTGATTTTTATTACAGCACTCAGTCGTTTTGGGTAGGAGTCTATCATCGTGGCCCATCTTGATGTGGCAATATTTGCCCACTCTTCTCTCCAAATCTGTCAGACTGCGAGGGCACAGCCCTCTTCAGATCACCCCATAGATGTCTGATCAAATTCAGGTCTGGACTCTGGTGGGCCATTCCAAAACCTTAATCTTCTTCTGGTAAAGCCATTCTTTTGTTGATTTGCTTGTGTGCTTTGGGTTATTGTTGTGCTGAAAAATGAAGTTCCTCTTCATCTTCAGCTTTCTAGCAGAAGCCTGAAGGTTTTGTGCCAACACTGACTGGCATTTGGAACTATTGTGGTGAGCCACCACAATCTACAGGGACATTCATCCTCACACTCAGAAGGTCCGGAAGAAGCACAGGACCATTCACATATGGACAGAGAGCCCTGGGGGGACAACCAGAACAATGGACTATTGTTTATACATCCCCGGATTATGGAGAAGACGTCCGGGCACCAGTTGGTAAGGATAATCATATGTACTGACTGATATGTATATCAATATGCTAATGTGCCATACATTCTCTCTGTTTGTATAACATATAAAAGAGCTGACGATACATGCCTCAGCAACACAGCACAGTAGACCACTGTAGCACACAGCGCTACAAGTGCATCTCATTTTGATTGAGGAAATAAAACTCTGCAACTTTCCAGCTCATCGCATCTCGCCTGATTTATTCCTCCACACTATTCATAATTCCTTCTATCTTGACTAAGACCCCAGTTCCAGCTGAAGAAAAACATCCCCAAGGCAGGATGCTTCCACCACCATGGTTCACTGTAGGTATGGTGTTCTTTTGGTGATAAGCAGTTTTGTGTTTGCGCCAAATATACCTTTTGGAATTATGGTCAAAAAGTTCAACCTTGGGTTCATCGGACCATAACGCATTTTCCCAAATGTGTTTGGGAGATTTCAAATGAGTTTTTGCAAAATGTAGCCCAGCAGGATTTTTTTCTTCGGAAGATAAGGCTTCAGTCTTGCCACCCTAGACGGGAGATTGTTGTCACATGTCCTAAACAGCCAGTACTTGCCAGAAATTCCAGCAGCTCCTTTAATGCTGCTGTTGGCCTCTTGGCAGCCTCCCTGACCAGTTTTCTTCTCGTCTTTTCATCAATTTTGGAGGGACATCCAGTTCTTGGTAATGTCACTGTTGTGCCATATTTTCTCCACTTGATGATGACTGTCTTCATTGTAATTCATGGTGTATTTAATGCCTTGGAAATTCTTTTGGACCCTTCTCCTGACTGATACCTTTGAACAATGAGATCCCTGTGATGCTTTGGAAGCTCTCTGCAGACCATGGCTTGTCCTGTAAGATGTGACTACAAAACTGTCAGGAAAAGCCTACTAAGAACAGCTGAACTTTATTTGGGGTTAATCAGAAGCACTTTAAATGGTGACAGGTGGTCACATTAATGGTGGAAAAGTTTTGAAATGATTTATTTTGGTCTTATTTTTTACATCACAAAAACCTGGCATTTTAAAAAGGGTTGTGTTGTGGCGGTTTGGTGTAAACCCCCACCAACAGACTGGACAGACACAGCGCTCGGCTAGAGCAATTAACAGAACAGTGAAATGTGTATTAATGTCTACAGGCAGCCCGTTTCTTCTGGCTCACTTCCGTGATGTTAATGTTGCCTTTCATGCATTGTGTTCATGCGTCCTGTCCTTACTGTGACCTAGGGACCGAGATCAATATGTCTCTCAAATGCAAATGTCTCATGCCTGTTCTGTTATCTCTTTGATCATACCAACTGCTGGGGAATGCTCTTTGATGTATTGTTGTAGTTGGGTATATATGCTGCAACTCTGTAACGCAAACACTCTCTCAATTCCACTTCCTCAAATGCTGCTGCTGGACACAGACTTTGTGTCCTCCTCCTCTGAGAGCCACTTGGGCTCGCTCCCGGCGCGCATGCACGGCGCCGGGAGCGGAGCTCGTGACGGCGGTATGATTTAATAAAACCAACTAAAAACTCCATCGCTGCCTTTATTCCATCATCCTCTTTACTGGTGACCTCAAGAACGCACACGTTTTGTGCAAACGCAACCTTCTGGTCTGGACAGCCACGCTGGCGACCCAACGCTGAAGAAAACGAGCTGCCGGCGAACGCAGCACCCGGCAGTGATGCTCCGCCGACGAGCGAACGCAGCAGCCTGACTGATCTGCCCTCCCTGCGGCTTCAGGGAGGCCTCAACGCAGAGCCCACAGCAGGCGAGTTACTCTCCGGACATCGCCCAAGACCGGGTAAACGGCAGTAAACGTCATGGCGCGACCCTCGCCTGAGATCGGGACGTCCACGCTGGACCAGCCGAGGGACACAGAACGTTTTCTCCCTCTCACCGCTACTCCTCCCTCTCAGCGATCCTACTCATCTACCCGAGCCTGAGGAACAAAGATCGTCTATTCCCTCCCACCGCTCCAACGCATCTGCATGAGCCTGAGGGACAAAAGATCGTCTATTTCCTCTCACCGCTCCAACGCACTATGGCCAATCTGCAGCCACAGCTCAACCTGGATATTATCGGCGCCATCTGCGCCGATCTTCACCAAGATTCTGGACCCTGACTCGCCACTCCAGCGGCCCACCCACGCACGGAACTCCCGCGCATGCACCGGGGAGTTACGAGGACGGCGCATCACGCACGGGACAAGTACGGCTCTTCTGACCGCCTTCCTTCTGCTGCACACTGGCCCTTCAGGCTTGCTTGTACACCTGAGGCACGCAGCTTGCTCACTGGATTTTATGGTCTTAGCCACGGCACACAAGGGGAATTCAGCTGTCTGCGGTTCCCGAGGCTTTAGGGTTGCGCCTGCCCTAAAGTCAACATGCCAGTCCCTCTGCTTTTATTTTTTTCTTACAGCCGCTCCTGCTTTTCTTCATGGCCACGAGAGGAGTCAGAGACTAATTTTTCTTCTTGTGGACCTCCACACGCGCAACGGGACAGCCCCTCGACGTCGCGGAGCAGCAAGCAATTTTTGCGCGGCTCGGACGATTTCACCGTCCCGGTCGGCACGTACTACCCCCCTCCTCCCTCCCCCTCCGCCTGCAGCGAGTTTCTCCCACAGCTCGCTCCCATAGATGGATTATCGAGGTCCCGGCCCCCTGCCGTGCCCTCTGGAGGGTAGCGTGTGGCGGTTTGGTGTAAACCCCCACCAACAGACTGGACAGACACAGTGCTCGGCTAGAGCAATTAACAGAACAGTGAAATGTGTATTAATGTCTACAGGCAGCCCGTTTCTTCTGGCTCACTTCCGTGATGTTAATGTTGCCTTTCATGCATTGTGTTCATGCGTCCTGTCCTTACTGTGACCTAGGGACCGAGATCAATATGTCTCTCAAATGCAAATGTCTCATGCCTGTTCTGTTATCTCTTTGATCATACCAACTGCTGGGGAATGCTCTTTGATGTATTGTTGTAGTTGGGTACATATGCTGCAACTCTGTAACGCAAACACTCTCTCAATTCCACTTCCTCAACTGCTGCTGCTGCTGGACACAGACTTTGTGTCCTCCTCCTCTGAGAGCCGCTCGGGCTCGCTCCCGGCGCGCATGCACGGCGCTGGGAGCGGAGCTCGTGACGGCAGTATGATTAATAAAACTCTACTTAGAACCTTCAACAACGCTGCTTATTTTTTCTATCATCCGCTGCAGTGTACACTTTTTTATATCCACTGTAGTATGCAGTGACTGACTGTTTATTTCATCTGAAGATGCCAAGAAAGTGAGCAGAAACTAACATGTAGCTGCCTGAAGCTAAGTTGCTGTTGGCCTCTGTCATTTCAACTGTTTTCTGGCAGGAATTCATGACACAACGGACAAGCCAAGGTTGTATGTATGAGCCCGATGTGGTGGTAATGCAATCGTGGCTGCACAAAGGACTCCCCTAATGCAGCTAACAAGCTAATTTGTTAGCCGCTGTTGCCACTCATGTGACCCACAAACCCTCAAGAGGTATGTAAACAATCATTGACTTCTGCACTGGAAAATGTTTAATTTGCATGCGAAATTGCTGATTGCTGGGGTCTTTCTGCAACTGTGGGGGTTCCCCCTACAGTTGAAAGTGCTATGAAATGACTGTTGTTGTGAAACGGCGCTATATAAATAAAGCTGAATTAAATTGAATTGAAATGACAATATGCCTATCCTTTACTATGCACTGCTCATTTGCTACCACACCACAGTAATATGGTGCTACACTCTTTTGTAACATTGCTCGATAATGAGCCTTGTCAGCGAACTATAATGGAGAAGAAAGGAGGAAAAGCAGACTAAAATAAAACCCGAAACCGACGTAATTTGTGGAAAGGTCAATCAACTGTGATGCTGATTTCAGGTCAAATTGCCCAGCCCAAGATCAATTCATTAGATCTAGAATTGACCTAGGAATGTATGTTACACTGTATAGACAGACAGAATAGAGGGAGGGAGCCTTGGTGGAGGTATATGCTCTCTGAGTGCCGTCTAGTTTTATTATATTTTATGTTTAATTGGAGTGCACATTGGCCTGGTAGCACCTTGGCTAGCTGGCTGAGGTTGGTCTCTCTCTAACACCTAAAGACTACCTCAGTGGCGACAGAGCGACAGATTAGCCCACCTACTGTTAGAAGAGTTAGCCACTGACTCATTCAAGGTGTGTTCTTATTCTACCCTCTCATCATTTTGACCACTCACATCTTACAACCCCGTCCTCAATAATGCTTTTACAGATTCACATTCAGCCATTAGCTATGCTAGTTAGCTTACTCTGTCTTTAGCATCCGGAGCTAACAGCTTAACCAGCTAGCATTAGCCTCAAAATGGCACCTCAAACAAACTTCTCTAGGTGACAAAAGAGGTAGACAACATTCATTATTGACATATTGATTGTATTTTCTATGTAGAGCAAAAGAGGCAGTGCATGAGGGGAAATTCTATTTAAATGTATCAAAGATGGGTGTTTAAAAATATGAAGCTGAGGTTTAATTTCCTGATTTAAAAAAAAAGAAGGAAAAATTCAGGATGGTTTTCACAGAAGAGCGGTCACAATAGGGGTCACAGGTCAAAGATTTAGCAGCGAATGTGCCACTTAATGTGAAGAAATAACTAGCATGTGTCCCTGCGTAGTCACGTCATGCTCCTCTGAGTCACTGCCCACATTTATAAGAGCAGTGCACTGCTTTATCTCTCTCCGGCCACGGGGATTAACGAGCCCCGGCTCTGCGCTGCACCTGACTAAACCTGCCTCTCGCCTCTCAGCTGGAGGATAATGCCTCGGCGGCCCGGCGCTCTGTCCAACCTCACCCTCAATTTGCTCGGATTTGAACTCCTGAATTATGGCTTACTAACGGTGTCTAACAGCTGGTACGAGGAGGGCTCCTCCTGCATATTTAATCGCATGAATTAAAGATGACCGGGAGGCTGCTTCCCCGGACCTTTTCTTCATCTTCCTCCCGCCGACACAATGAGCGAGCTGGAATCGAGTGCAGGGGTGATCTGCGCTACAAGAGGGTCAAGGCCTTCCGCTGCCCCTCACATCAGTTTATGTAATCTACTCTTCTTCTCTGTGCTGGGTGGGACGGACACTGTGGACAGCTATTCACTGGACTCTGGGCTGCTGGGGTTGCAGGGAGGAAATGTAACTGTAAGGAAAAGGTTTTTGTTGTGTTTTGATATCACCCAATTCAAACGACGCAAGTGAAACAGTGCGTTCCAATTCACCCCTTCGCTCTACCCCTCCGTTTGGCGCATGAAGGGGTGAATTGGGAAGCACCCTAAATATCAAACTCAAACACAGCAAAGAAGCAAATGCTTTCCCCGTCTTCCCGTGACACACATCTGTCTGTGCAGTCCTGAGGCACATCTGTCTCAGTATCAGCGGTGATGCTAGAGAACTTTGCTGGTTAGCTAGCTTGGCTGGCTGGTTTGGGCCTCCCTTCTACCAGCTGGTACATGATCACCTGTCTTCGCTTTCAAGAGCAATTCGACGTTGCTTTCCGATCACAGAGGACCCACAGCTCACGCCACGTGCAGGAAGAGCAGGACAGCAAGTGACACAGACCTAAAGCCCCCCCCCCCCCCCCCCCCCGGGGACAGCATTTCCCACCACCACTGGACCAAAGCCCCAGTGGAGCATCTCATGGCTGGAGGAGGCCCTGCTCATGCTTCTGACCTCAACTGATTCTTCACCACATGGAGCAACGTTCCCACAAGCCTCCTGGAAACGTTTGCATCAAGCATGACTAAACAAATTGTTGAAGAACGGTGGGGCTACTCACTACTGAGTCCTTTTTTTTGACACTTTTAGTTCTGTTTTTTTTTCGGGGGGGTGGGGCAATGGTTTTAAACTTTTGATTGGCTGTTTGAGTTTAAATGCAGTTTTCAATAAAATACCTACTCTCTCTTTTTTGGCTCTTGCTCCTGTTTCTTCTTTTTGCATTTTGAAGCTTTACTCACACCCTTGTTACGATCCACCAACGCCAAATTCAAATACTTGTAATTTTTCTCCAAGTCTTCAGATTTTGAAGACCAGCGGTGTGCGTGCCAGACGTGTCTGAAGCATATGTGCATCACAGACAGACAAAGAATAAAACCAGCTTAAAATTTCATTAAACAAACACTGGGGAGAACCACCATTAAAAAAAAAAAAAAACAAAAAAAAAAACAAGAAGAATATGATAATACAGCAACCACTGACACGGAAGAGCCACGACACTGCAGGTACAGATGCACAACAATAGCACATTACTTGGAACAACTAAATAGTAATAAAAATATAACACCTCATTTAGCAAAGTGACTGGCTAGTACCCCTCCGTAGATCGTCACCTCATTGTGGTGGAGGGGTTTGTGCGCCTTAGTGATCCCTGGAGCTATGGTGGTGGGGGCAAAGTGGTC
Organism: Pholidichthys leucotaenia; assembly: GCA_020510985.1. Classification (NCBI taxonomy): domain Eukaryota; kingdom Metazoa; phylum Chordata; class Actinopteri; order Cichliformes; family Pholidichthyidae; genus Pholidichthys; species Pholidichthys leucotaenia. Next base: position 328,833,314 of record CM035845.1, read on the forward strand.
CTGGGTAAAGGACCAGACCAAGACCGGTCCATTTTGTCTCCTGTAATCATAAATGATGCGACACTCAGTGAGGATCCAACGCAGCCTTGACCACTGTAGCAGAACATTTAGACGTCAACTGCTGACTCAGCATTCTCAAAACAATGCTTTTCTCTTTAGTCTATTGCATTAAAACTCTCTGCTCTGTTCTGAGAGTGTGAATTGTCCCTCGTGGCGCTCGCCTGCATGCAGGACATGACATTTCCCCTTCTTGGCCAAGATGTAAATATCCAGAAAAGGCATCTTTGACTCTGCACTGCATTTATTAACCAGATCAACAGGGGACATTTATTAAGATAAAGATATGATTTTGTAAAAGAGGACAGTGACTTTTGTATGTTTATATTTTTTAATTTGATATTGATGGTGTGTGATCAACTGTCTGTTGAAAATATTAATAAAAACATTTTAAAAACCAGAGCAATATTTATAAAATGTAAAATTTCCTTACCTTCATGCTTACTTATGCATGTATCATGTCATAAATTATACATAGAGCCCTCAACTTAATTTGCCCTATTTCTTCTTTTTTCTGTGACATGCCGGCAACTTACTTTATACTTAGTTACTTAAGCAATGTTACACTCGAGGTCGTACATGTCGAACATAGATGTATCACACCCGTAGTTACTATATTTACTGATACCGTACAACCTCGAGTGTAATACTGCTTTTATACAACAGTTCCCCAAGCACAATTTGTTAAATAACAGCAATACTGGACAAAATATGATTTGTTTGTTTAACCAGTTATTTTTCACAGCTGAGAAAAAAATAGTCACTTCTATATGTAGCCAGTAACTGTTGCTAAGCAGCTAAATACATACTGGTCACCTGTTGAGTCGGTACTGCAGAAGAACCCAGATCAATGCTGGTGGCTCGTTAGTATGCTAGCGATTTGGCTTCGGCACATTTGCTCACTTTTTTTTTTGGCATTTTAAGATGAAACAAAGAGTCCATCACCACAAAGGAGGCTCTGCATGGCAGCGGCCCCTCTGATTCTAGATGTGATTAACATTGTAGACAGAGAAAAGTAATTTTGTTCTACTGTACATGATAGGCTGTATGGACTGAATGACAATAAAGCTGGCTTCTTCTTCTTCACAAAGGTATTGAGGTTTTCTTATCGAGTCAGTAAATTCAACTCTAGCCTTTCTGTTTTGTTTAAACAGATGTAAAATATGTCGCCGGATGTTTATAAGGACAGGACTTCCGGATCAGAGATGGGTGAGACGGTCTAGTTGCTTTTCCAACAGCAACTGACTGTGGAAATGAAGGTATCCAACACAGCTTTGCAATTCTCAAGTCTGCAGACTTGACAGTAAATTACTGTTAGTAATTAACAGTTACTAGAACACCTTTGAAGTGGAGTGATACATATCCAGTGAAACGTTGGAGTGCAGTTATCGTGGAATATAGTAACTCCTAGAATCCCTGTTGTATGATCTAATTGCTCGGATGGAATTAACTGTTTTATGATTTATAGCAACTTACTTATAGTATTTAAACTTCGATACTTTATACTTAGTTTTTTATAAGTGTGTCACTTAACTGAGGAGGAGCTTAGCTGGTACAAATACAGATGGCTACTTTTAATTCTCTCAGAAATATTGCAGCCTTATGGGTAGAATGCAGCTGCAAAAGGTAAATGTTTGAAAATAAACCATGGTCTCCGTAATTAGACTATCAGTTTAATGTGTGTCAGTGCTGTGCATATTCCCAAGCTGTTTCTGTCGGGATATCTGTAACTTATTTTTTGTGACCATCATTAGTGTACATGGTATATCAGGGATAGACCACCCTTCACTGCTGCATGCCACCCACTGGTGGATGATGCCTGTCTTAATGTAGAAAATGTACTTGGTCAGTGAACTGATTTTCCTGATGCTTATACTGTGATTCAGCCTATGTTTTGGGGGCCCATATTTATTTGCATACTTTGCCCTATGGAGAAAACAGCTGTGGCCGTTTCAATATGTACAATTATTTCCTCAGATTTTCGTTGTTTGTGTGTACACATTAATGTCCAAAAAGGGGCTTTAAATTACAGTTAATGAAAAACAAAAGTAAAGTATTTATTGTTTCATGGAAGCAAACTTATTAGATATTAAAGTCTGTAGACAACATGGCATCTCTGAGGCTACAAGACTCTCATTTCCATTATGAAAGCAGCCCAAGAAGCAGCCTTTCTGCCCCCCCCCTTCCCCCCGATGGCGAGTTGAATCTAAACTGCAACACACATACGCGCACACGTTGGCTCCTCCTGTGCCAGCAGTGGCGCCATGCTGCACCCGTTGAGCCTCAAAGCCTACAGGGGAGCGCGACCGCAGCCAAGCCTGAGAGTCTCAGGTGTGGTGGGTCTTAGCCAGACGGCAGATGTATAGAGCGCTCCCAGAGCACTGATCCCTATTAGATCTCCACAATTACCCTGCCCGAGCCCCTCCAACTGCAAACTCTGCTTCAAATTAGCATCTGGCTCCCTGGGGCGACGAGAGGCCTCCTGTTAGTTCAGACCGGGGTTAATGTCAGGTAAGCAGTCTGACTGGAGATCGCCGCCGTCCCACGTGATAATTATGTTTTGACCATTTGACCTGAGTCATTTAGCACTCAGGGAGGGGGGGTAAGGAAACCACCACTTCCTTTCTTTGCCACAACACTCGTCCGCTGCCGCCTCGACCACACACGCGCACACATTCTTGATATTCTCGGATCTCTATTATGATGAAAGGAGCCACTTATGTCCTCTTGTTAAGTACACCAATGACAAGCAGGGAGGAAAAATGTGAGGAAGGGTGGCGACGGCGGTGGAGGAGGTTGGCAGTGGGGGGAGAAATTCTCTTTGACGAGATATTCTCACATCCCCTTTCAGCTGCTGTCATTTTGTTTTGAATATTGGCAATTAGAGGAGCCTGAGAATCATCTTTTTAGCAGGAGAACAAATCCACACTCTGCCATTTTCTCCCATTTCCTAACTAAAGTGATCCAGTGCGATTTCTCCCACTGGGTACAACTCTGCTAATAGACCCCGGTGCATCCGGTGTCAGGTCTGGATCTGAATAATCTCTGTGTAAAGTAATGTCCTCTGTTTACAAGCCATTATCTGTTCAGAGTCCCTCTCTTTGTTACTCTCCTCTCTCAGTGGTAGCCTAATTGCGTTATCCAATATGCACTCCCCTCTTTGATCACTTAGCGCCACTTAAGGTGTCTGCTAGAGTTGCTGGAAATTGTTGGAATAAAGAAGAAAAAAAGAGACGGAGAGAGAGAGAGGGGTGGGGTGGGTGGGGGTGAGCTGTCGGCGGTGAGAAAGGGCCTCCTTAATTGCAGGGAGCCTTTTGTTTTGTTGAACAGATAGGTGCCTGACAGGGGTTTATGTGAGCGCTTGACAGTCTCTCAAGTTGAAAACATGGGAGACAGATGTCGCTAAGGCGCTCCACAAAGAGGCTCGAGAGCCTAGTCATGACCATTAAGGAGAAGGGCAAGGAGGAGGAGGTAATTAGTATGTTAATGAGGCGACAGGTACTGTAGCGATTGGGAGTTCTCTGACCAGAAATATCTGGAATACAAACAATATTGTGCAAAAGTCTTGAGCCACCTTTTATAGTTTGCTTCCAACGAGCCAGGATTTCTTGTCATTTAAACAAAAAATGGCCCTGACTAGTACTCCAGGCTTTCCGAAGTTTCTCTTTGGTCGTTGGCTGCTTTTTCACTTGTTTTCGGTCCAGTCCTTGAACTTGACCATTCTCCATCTTCTCCAAAATATGTGGAGGAACTGGACAAGTGGAGGACAAAAGAAGAAGTGGCAAGCCTGAAAAAAGTATGAAAGTCATGTTCTTAGGAAATCTGAAAAAATCCAGCAAAGCTCTTCTTTCAGGCCCTGTCACACATTGACAATTTAAGCAGCTTTGGCTGACATATCAAAATTTCTCTAAAACGCTGGCATATGGTCAAAATTTTCAATTTTGGGTGTATGCGCCGCATATTCATAACAAGTTGGACATATACATAACGTATTAGTAACTTACATAGAATGCTTTTATAACTTATAGCTAACTTATACCAACGAATGCTTAGCGTGTTGCTGGCATTCACGACTTATGCCCAACGATAGTCCAACTTATGCATTGTTTATCCTCACTTATGCATAGCGCGGTCATGCCAAACTGCCATCGCCTCCCGATCCATGAATCCTAGGTGTGCAAGAGCATGAAGGCGCCATCATCTCGGTTGAACTGAGATGATGGCGCCTTGCTCCTCCAAAGGCCGTCACATGGCAGGGGGCGTTACCGACCTGGCAGATCGAAAGTCTAAACATGTCAAGGTATGAAACATCTCTTTACTTTGTCTGAATAGAAGAACAAGACCATTTTGACATGGACATCTGCTCACCATAGAGTCTTGACGGTTTCCTCTTGTGAACCAATACTGCCAGTGAGCCATTATACGGTAGCTGGAAGTAAGAAACATGTTCAGTAAGTTACACATAGGTTTAAAGAGCATTACTCAAAGGTCAGAAATAAGTTTTGGGTACACTAGACATTATCTTGACGTATTTCGACTTATGAGTAACTTACAAGTAACGTTTGTGAACAATCGCATAACTCACCTACTACTTATGGCCTGTGCATGTGGGACGTTTGAGTCATATGTTATGTCGTAACTTGTAGGCAAGGATAAGGCCAGGAGCTGAACACTTGCTTATTAATAAGTTGGACTCTGTACACCTGACCGTACATGCAGACGCTTGGCAGAGGAAATGCGGAAGAGAGCGCCCTCCTGCCAGCAGCCCTCTTACACCACCAGAGATGGCGGAACCAGAAACCAGGGCCACCATTCCATACCACACAAAAAAGAGCTTGTATAAAAACAGTATATGAACATTGAACAAATACATAATATTCCCCCCCTTCCCCACAGAAAATCCAAAACACACACACACACACACACACACACACACACACACACACACACACACACACACACACACACACACACACACACACACACAATCAACCCACCCCAATTTGGAACCTGAATCATCCGCTAGACACAAACAAACTAAAATCACCAAACGGGGCCTATGACATTCACACCAAAAGAACTAAAATTAGGGGGGACGGGTAGACTGCTGTTCTACCCCCCACATGGCGAGGCGGATTATTCTGCCGCCTATACTATTAAAGTCCATAAAAGAAAAGTACTGTTGTGTCTCCTATACCAAATACCATATGAAAATAATCCCCAAAACTATTAACACAAAACAAAATTGAACACATGAAACACGCCCACAACTTGGTGAGGATGACCCGTGCCCCCCCCCCCAGACCCTTCGCAATCAGTCCACCCCTGGTGGCAGTCCGCTTCCCGGACCACAGCTGGTCACCTCCGCCTCAGAGCGTCTTCTCCTCCACACCTCTGAGCGCTCCAACCGTCTGGGGTCGTGCCCACCTGTCTTCTTCGGGGCACGCCGTAATTCATTGGGATGGGGCCACAAGCCATCCGACAGCAGAAGATATCGATCGTACCGCTCACACATCACCTGCAGCCGACCCTGGTACTGTTCCATATTCCGCTTCTGCCTCACCCTCCTGGACCTCGCCTCCGCCTGAGCCCGAACATATTCTGCGACTCCAAGTGGGGCCTTGCACAGCCTGTGGTGTTTACGACTGACACTCGCTCTTCCAGTGCCACTCGGTCCTGCCCCGACTGCTTGTAGCTCCGTTGCTGACCCTGCCCCTGTGGTCCCGTGTTCACCAGTCCTCTATGGCTGTTCTCCGGGAACATCTGAGACCATCGTTTGGGCCCCGCTCATTGCCGTAGGTTCTCCCCTATGCTACCCGGCACCCACATCCAGGGCAGCTCGGACACTGGCACCAAGGCCCTCTCGCGGTGACCCTGAGCGCGACACAGCATGCCCATTTTCCGGAGTGCCCAGCAACAGTTCATCCCACACTGCATCCTCCTGGACCCTTGGAATCGGTCAGTCCCACAGTCCACCACCTGACCACTCTTCCCCAGCGCCGCTTCTGATGGAGAATCCAAGGCCATAAAATAAGTTGCAGTCCATGATGTTAGAGCCATAGGCCATCATGATGAACTCCACAGCGGCCATCATCGCCGACTTGTACCGAGCTGTCAATGTGATGGTACCCACCGTGGCCAGCTGTCCTTCTCCATAGCTGCAAAGCGGCGCTGAGAAACTTCCAATCCTATAGTGGGGAAAACACTGTCTGACTGTAGCCCAATTCAGCATAGAACTCTTTGCTCCCGTGTCAACCAAAATCGGTACCGGAACGCCTTCCAAAATTATCGTGCAGCGCGTGCGCCCATCAGTGCTCGGGGACACCATGTGTACTACTGTTGGTGTGGGAGACGTTGAAGTCTTGTGCGGGCTCTCTTGTCCAGCTTACTGGCACATCCTCGCAAAATGATGGAGATGGCCGCAATTTCCACAGCGCTTCCCTCTTGCCGCACACTCTCTAGCCTTGTGGTGGTGATTTGTGGACCCACAACCCATACACCTGGGGTTCCCCTGGGCAGACCTTATCCGTGCAGCATTGGCCTCCTCCATGTTGTCCATGACGCTCCCATCGCTGTCCAGGTCCACTACCTGTGTGGCCATGGGGGATCTTGAACTTCCTGGCGAAAGGTGCTCGATTAGCTACCGAGTTAGCTTATCTGCTGCTTCCAGCTGTAGCGCTAACTCGACAGCCCTAGTCAGCATCAACTCCCCCGGGAATGTGAGCAGCTTGGAGCAGACTGCAGCACAGTTAAGCCTGTTTTCCACTAGCCCAGCACACCTCGGTACGGCTCGGTTCACTTCAGCACGGCTCGGAATGCTTCTGTCTCCATTGGTGTTGTGCTTGTGCTGTGATGGTTTGTTATGAGGTTTTAGAAGCGGGGCAGCAGCAGATTCTGAGCGAGGCGGGGCCACACTCCCGTGACGTTACGCACCCGACTGAGTCCTTATTTACACGAGACAAAAAAGGATTCAAGGATTATTGCCTTGCTCGCTCTGTGGTTTTATCTCACAATTAATTTTATCTCATAATTAAGCTGCAACAACACAAGTCACTTTTGTTTTGAATTAACTGCCAAATGACCTAGAAATAAAGAGCTGAAACTTGTTTTTATTCGTATTAAATAATGAGACAGTGGCACACTGGCCTACACCAAATTATTATTTTTTACATCCTAGGGCATTTTGGATGTACTGAATTAAAAAAAATTCATGTTTTTCACCTTCAGGTCAACGTTTGGAACAACAGTATTATTATTTTCCATTTAGATGATGCTACACTCCTTCTAAAGTATTGTAATTCTCTGAATTTGGAATGCCGATAGAACATTCAATTTACATATACTTACTTTTTTACATTGACTTGTAAGCTTGATCAGTCTCTCCTGCTGCATTTTAAAGTCCAACTGTGCAACTTCTTATAAGTTAACATAAAAAATGTACCCAAAGTTTAGAACTGGATCATGTGGGGCTAATTTTTTATGATATTTCAATAAAAAGAACAGAAAGCTTACAAAAACATTTGTTTTTTGGTCTAGTTAAAAATTACATTACCTTTACAATGGTTGACCCTGACAGGAAGATCAGTATCATTTTGATCAGATTAGGCAATGGAATTTCTATGTAATTATACTGTTTTATAATTCAGTGTTATAACAGACAAACCACACTTTCCAAAACAATTCCATTTTATTATATACAAAATATTAAAAGAAAAAAAAAAACTTTGCAACACAACATGAAGGTTAATCGACATTTTATACACGCCGACCACTGAGTGTCTACACCAGCTTCCCAAACTGGGTCACGACTCGGCTGAATGAAGGCGTCTCTGCCAGCTGTGGGTCAGGAAGGCTCGGTTGAATAATCCGTGCGGGCTGTCGCGGCGGACGCGTGGGATGATTCTACAAGGAAAATGCACACAATAAAATACAGCACAATAGTTTTTAACAAGAATACATAAGCTTATTTCAGCGTATTGTTCACATGAATAATTAAAATAAAAGCTCGAGTCCGCAGTGTGCTGCAATTAAGCAGTGATCCATCCACAAATGGACAGCTTTTTTATTGCATAAATAAACTGAGCGTCTTACCGAATATATTTGCGAAAAAACGCACAATAAAAAAAAATTAAAACTCACCGTTAAAGGACTCCGATGTCGAGACCTCCCGGTATATTTTTTCATTCCGGGCAGCTCCGTCTAACTCGCGCTGCATACGTTCGTCTGACAATGCAGTGAGCAGACACTGCAGCTCCTTACTGGTCCATGGAACACTCTTATTACGCGAAGCCATTTTTGATAGAGAATAAATGAAAATAGCACAGCAATACACTGAAAGGAACCGCCAACAGTGGTTGCGTGCTGAGTAAAGGCGGTCGTGAAGATTCTTTTTTTTTTTTTTTTCAAAAACTTTATTGAGAAGGTCGTGAAGATTTGGTCGATGAGGAGGAGGAGAGGGGCGGTTACAACCTGACCAATCAGCGCCGGTTATGACCTGACCAATCAGCGGCGACCAGTCTGTTAACGTCACAACACGGCACAGCTCAGCACTGCTGTACCCTGCCCTTCAGCGGGGCTGAGAATTGCGGCTGATAAACCGTGTTGGGGCTTGTGGAAAAGCGTACAAAGCGTGCTGAGCCGTCCCGTGTCGCGCTAAAGCGTGCTAGTGGAAAAGGCCCTTTAGTGTGTTCCACCAACTGGTCGTGTACCATTTCTTCTTCCAATAGCCCGAACCGGCACCCAACGGCCAACTGCCTTAAGTCTGACACGAATCGCTGTCTCGATTCGCCTACCTGTTGGTGGCGCTGTCTGAACTTAATTCGGCTAACGATGATGTTGTCCGGCGCCCTGAAATGGCGGGCCATTAACTCAATCACTTCTTCATAAGTGTCCGCATCTCCAAGCATGCCCAAAATTCTTTGTCCCTCCATTCCCAGGTTGTGTACTAGTAATGCGCAAGCTTGCAGCTTCTCCATTCTTCCCAGGTCCAACGCTACCATGTATGTCTGGAAAGCCTAATACCAACGAGGCCACAGCACAGACGGCTCCCCCGGGAGCTCCAGGAGCGGAAGAATTGGTGTTCCACACGCCTCCATGAGTTTACCTCTTGTTGTCAAATATTATGTCGTAACTTGTAGACAAGGATGAGGCCAGGAGTGGAGCTGAACACAATTATTAATAAGCTGGGCTCTGTACACCCGACTGTGCATGCAGCCGCTTGGCAGAGGAAAGGCGGAAGAGAGCGCCCCCCTGCCAGCAACCCCTCTTATACCACCGGAGATGGCAGAGCCGGAAACCGGGGCCGCCATCCCGTACCACGAAAATAAGAGCTCCAATAATAACAGTATATGAACATTGAACAAATACATAATATCGTACACTGGATACGTCAACAAATTTTGTGCATGCTTTCTTCCTAGAGTTTTCAGTTCATTGCTAAAACTACAAGTCCCACATTCTTCGCCTCAAAGACATGTTGGACCACAGTGGACAGCTGAATGAAGCAAAAAGCGTTTAAAAATACGTTTTGTGCTTAAATTATGCAGCGATTTCAATATTAAAACACCAATGGATTCTACAACTGCAATGTTTCATTATTAAAGTTCATGTTCTGTCACATTTTTTTTCCAATGTCAGATTTTTTTTCCCTGATGGGGACTGCTTGGTTACATTCATTTAACCTGTTAAACTGTTTTCTCTAAAGTTCAGCTGTTTGTTGTTTTTTTTTAAGTCTTAATACTAATGTCAGTAACATAAAAACATCACAGTGTGACATGCTTCATTCACTCACTTTAAAATGATTCAGGTTCAGGTTCAGGTTCAGGTTACTTTATTTGTACCCGTAGGTAGATTTGTTTTGCAGTCAGGTGACATCCATATTTACAAACCACAGTTACATTCAACATGAACACAAACACAGGCACACATGAAGCTGACTATAAACATGATAAAAATACTTAAGGCTCCACCAATCAGGACATAGGACAAAGAGATAAGAGAAAAAAAAAAAGAGAAAACCAAGCAATTTATTAAGCTGAGGAGAAACATGACATCTGTATTTACACACACAAACGCACATGCGTGCACGCACACACACACACACACACACACACACACACACACACACACACACAGACCCTGGGTCTGCCCCGGGGTCTCCTCCTAGTGGGATGTGCCCGAAACACCTCAAGTGGGAGGTGTCCAGGAGGCATCCTGATCAGATGCCCAAACCACCTCAACTGGCTCCTTTCAATGTGGAGGGGCGGTGGTTCTACTCTGAGCATCTCTCGGATGACTGAGCTCCTCATCCTATCTCTGAGGGTGAGTCAAGCAATCCTACGAAGAAAGCTCATTTCAGCCGCTTGTATCCATGATCTCGTTCTTTCGGTCATTACCCAAATCTCATGACCATAGTTGAGGGTAGGAACAAAGATTGACTGGTAAATCGACAGCTTTGCCTTAGAGCTTAGCTCCCTATTCACCACAACAGACCGGTACAACGTCCACATCACTGCAGATGCTGCTCCGATCTGTCTGTCAATCTCCCGCTCCATTCTCCCCTCACTTGTGAATAAGACCCCAAGATACTTAAACTCCTTCACTTGGGGCAGGAGCTTGTCCCCAACCTGGAGAGGACAATCCAACTTTTTCCGGCTGAGGACCATGGACTCGGACTTGGAGGTACTGATTCTCATCCCAGCCGCTTCACACTCAGTGGCAAACCATCCCAGTAAGAGCTGTAGGTCATTGCTGCAGGACAACATCATCTGCAAACAACAGAGATGAGATCCTGTGGTCACCAAGCATGACACCCTCTGTTCCCTGGCTGCGCCTAGAAATCCTGTCCATAAAAATTATGAACAGGATTGGTGACAAAGGGCAGCCCTGGCAGAGTCCAACTCTCACTGGGATTGAGTCCGACCGAGTGTTGGCAGTACAAACCAAACTCTCACAACGGTCGTACAGAGATTAAATAGCTCGTAACAACAAATGGTAAATGGTAAATGGTGTTCACTTATATAGCGCTTTTTCTCATCTCTGGATGACCAAAGCGCTTTACAGATCCTGCTAGCCACCCATTCACGCACACATTCACACACTGATGGTGGCAGAGGTACCATACACACACAGGTGCAAGCCTGGCCACCAGGAGCACCTGGGGGTTCAGAGTCTTGCTCAAGGACAGCAAGCCCAATACCCCATATTCCCAAAACACCCCCACAAAAAAGCATAAGGGACGTACTCGATTGCCTTCTCCAAGTCCACAAAACACATGTAAACTGGTTGGGCAAACTCCCACAAACCATCAAGGATTCTCGAGAGGGTAAAGAGCTGGTCCGATGTGCCACGGCCAGGACGAAAACCACATTGTTTCTCCTGAATCCGAGGTTCGACCAATGGCCAGACTCTCCTCTCCAGTACCTTGGCATAGACCTTCCCAGGGAGGCAGAGGAGTGTGGCCCTTCTTAAAGTTGAAGTACACCCTCCGTTCCCTTTTTTGAAGAGAGGAACCACCACCCCAGTTTGCCATGCCAAAGGCACTTCCCCCGACCTCCACGCAATGTTGCAGAGGCGTGTCAACCATGACAGCCCTACAACATCCAGGGCCTTCAGGTACTCAGGGCGAATCTCGTCCACCCCCGGGGCCCAGCCACCAATGAGATTTTTAACCACCGTGGCGACCTCAGCCCCTGTTGATAGGCAAGTTGTCCCCCTCGTCCACTAGCCCTCTTCCAATGTGGAAGGTGTGTCAGTGGGATTGAGGAGATCCTTGAAGTTTTCCTTCCACCGCCGGACAATATTCCCAGTCAAAGTCAGCAGTGCCCCATCCACACCATACACAGTGTGGACAGGGAGCTGCTTTCCCCTCCTGAGCTGCTGGGCAGTTTGCCAGAATCTCTTTGAGGCCGACTGAACATCGTGTTCTATGGCCTCACTGAGCTCCTCACATACCCGAGTTTTTGCTTCAGCAACCACCCGAGCTGCACTCCGCTTGGTCTGCCAGTACACCTCAGCTGCTTTGGGAGTCCCACAAGCCAACCAAGCTCGATAGGACTCCTTCATTAGGTTAATGGCCCCCCTCACCACTGGTGTCCACCACTTGGTTCAGGGGTGCCACCATGAGCTGCACCGATGACCTTGCGGCCATCGCTCTGGGAGGCCGCTTCAACAATGGAGGTGGAGAACATGGCCCATTCAGACTGCATGTCTCCAGACTCCCACTGAATGTGGTCGAACTTCTTCCAGAGATGGGAATTGAAGACCTCCCAGACAGGGGCCTCAGCCAGACATTCCCAGCACACCCTCACTATACGTTTGGTTCAACCAGGTCTGAATTGCATCCTCCCTTGCCATCGGATCCAACTCACCACCAGGTCGTGATCAGTTCACAGCTTTGCACCTCTCTTTACCTGAGTGTCCAAGAGATATGGTCGCAGGTCTGACGATACGATAACACAATCGATCATCGACCTGCGACCTAGGGTGTCCTGGTGTCAGGTGCACATATGGGCAGCTCAAGTAGGTTCATTTTGTCTTCTTATAATTATTCACCTTTTGTTCTTATTAAAGACAAAAATAGAAAGATGTTTTTACCTCCTTTACATGTTTCGACTGTGCACTGCAGCCTTCATCAGAAATATGGACACCCTTATGCTTGAACATGGTGTTTGTTATGGACAAACTGTGGTTAGCACAGAAGTCCAATAACTGAACACCACTCGGGTTCAGACCAGGAAGGCTGTTCCTCCAAATCACCCCGCTCCTGGTTTCACTGTTGTTGCCCACGTGTACATTATAGTCCCACAGTAGGACAATAGAGTCTCCAAGAGAAGCACTCTCCAGCACCCCAGTCACAGACTCCAAAAACGGTGGGTATTCTGAACCATCATTTGGTGCATAGGCACAAATGATGGTCAGGACCTGTTTCCCAACCCGAAGGCGCAGGGAAACAACCCTTTCATCCACCTGGGAAAACTCCAATACAGAAGCAGCAAGGTGAGGGGATACAAGAATACCCACTCCTGCTCGTCGCTTCTCACCCGGGGCAACTCCAGAGTAGGCCAAGCTCCAGCACCTCTCCAGAAGACTGGTTCCGGAACCGAAGCTGTGTGCTGAGGTGAGGCCGACTATATCTAACCAGTATCTCTTAACCTCATGAACTAGCTCAGGCTCCTTCCCCACCAGAGAGGTGACATTCCATGCCCCAAAAGCCAGTTTAGGAAGCTTGGGATCAGACCGCCAGGGTCTCCGCCTTTGACACGCCACCTGATTCACATAGCAGCGGACCCCATGGTCTCTCCTGCAGGTGGTGAGCCCATTTGAGGGCGGACCCATGTAACTTCTTCGGGCTGAGCCCGACCGGGTCCCATGGGCAGAAACCCGGCCACCAGACACTAGCCATCGAGCCCCTCCCCCAGGCCTGGCTCCAGGGTGGGGCCCCGGTAACCCCATACCGGGCGGGTTACACTGAATCCTTGTTCTAGCATTCATCATCAGAGTCTGTTGGATCGTTCTTAGTCTGGCCATTCACCCAGGACCAGTTTGTCTTGGGTGACCCTACCAGAGGTAAACTGCACCGGGCAACATAGCTCCTGGGGTCACTAGGGCACACAAACCCCCACCGCGATAAGCTGACGATCCATGAGGGGTGTGGTTGTGTGTGTATATATATATGTTATTAATATACTGTATATTATGGGGAACCCATGCTGGGGTATTCATCTCAGACTGGAAGGAAAGGAGAGGCAGTAAATTTCTCTGCCGGAAGAGCATGGGGGATTAAGCAACTGGGGACAGTAGGAATTGTGATGGGAGAATGTATTGTGATGCAAGACCCCAGGCAGCAGGAATAAACAGCTGTGGGGACAATAGGAATTGTGATGTGTAAATGTATTGTGATGCAAGACCTCAGGCAGCAGGAATAAACAGCTGTGGGGACAATGGGAATTGTGATGTGTAAATGTATTGTGAGGCAAGACCTCATGTAGCAGGGGGAGTGAGTGTGGTGATATAAAGGAGAGACCCTGCGGCATGAGAGCTATGCTTTTTCTGGTTCTGAGAAATGTGAGAGAGTGAATAAAGTTTGTCTGCTGTGAATGCCTGATCTGATTATTGCACTGTTCACTATATATATATATATATATATATATATATATATATATATATATATATATATACAGTGGGGCAAAAAAGTATTTAGTCAGCCACCAATTGTGCAAGTTCTCACACTTAAAAGATGAGAGAGGTCTCCAATTTTCATCATAGGTATACCTCAACTATGAGAGACAAAATGAGAAAAAAAAATCCAGAAAAACACATTGAAGGATTTTTAATGAATTAATTGGTAAATTGCTCAGTAAAATAAGTAGTTGGTCACCTACAAACAAGCAAGATTTCTGGCTTTCACAGACCTGTAACTTCTTCTTTAAGAGGCTCCTCTGTCCTCCACTCGTTACCTGTATTAATGGCACCTGTTTGAACTCATTATCAGTATAAAAGACACCTGTCCACAACCTCAAACAGTCAGACTCCAAACTCCACTATGGCCAAGACTAAAGAGCTGTCAAAGGACACCAGAAACAAAATTGTAGACCTGCACCAGGCTGGGAAGACTGAATCTGCAATAGGTAAGCAGCTTGGTGTGAAGAAATCAACTGTGGGAGCAATTATTAGAAAATGGAAGACATATAAGACCACTGATAATCTCCCTCGATCTGGGGCTCCACGCAAGATCTCACCCCATGGGGTCAAAATTATCACGAGAACGGTGAGCAAAAATCCCAGAACCACATGGGGGGGACCTAGTGAATGACCTGCAGAGAGCTGGGACCAAAGTAACAAAGGCTACATCAGAAACACACTACGCCGCCAGGGACTCAAATCCTGCAGTGCCAGACGTGTCCCCCCTGCTTAAGCCAGTACATGTCCAGGTCTGTCTGTAGTTTGCTAGAGAGCATTTGGATGATCCAGAAGAGGATTGGGAGAATATCATATGGTCAGATGAAACCAAAATAGAACTTTTTGGTAAAAACTCAACTTGTCGTGTTTGGTGGAGAAAGAACACCATACCTACTGTGAAGCATGGGGGTGGAAACATCATACTTTGGGGCTGTTTTTCTGCAAAGGGACCAGGACGACTGATCCGTGTAAAAGAAAGAATGAATGGGGCCATGTATCGGGAAATTTTGAGTGAAAACCTCCTTCCACCAGCAAGGGCATTGAAGATGAAACGTGGCTGGGTCTTTCAGCATGACAATGATCCCAAACACACCACCCGGGCAACGAAGGAGTGGCTTCGTAAGAAGCATTTCAAGGTCCTGGAGTGGCCTAGCCAGTCTCCAGACCTCAAGCCCATAGAAAATCTTTGGAGGGAGTTGAAAGTCTGTGTTGCCCAGTGACAGCCAAAAAACATCACTGCTCTAGAGGAGATCTGCATGGAGGAATGGGCCAAAATACCAGCAACAGTGTGTGAAAACCTTGTGAAAACTTACAGAAAACGTTTGACCTCTGTCATTGCCAACAAAGGGTATATAACAAAGTATTGAGATGAACTTTTGTTATTGACCAAATATTTATTTTACCGAGGAATTTACCAATTAATTCATTAAAAATCCTTCAATGTGATTTTCTGGATTTTTTTTCCTCATTTTGTCTCTCGTAGTTGAGGTATACCTATGATGAAAATTGGAGACCTCTCTCATCTTTTAAGTGGGAGAACTTGCACAATTGGTGGCTGACTAATACTTTTTTACCCCACTGTATATATATATACATACATACACACAGTATCTCACAAAAGTGTGTACAGCCCTCATATTTTTGTAAATATTGCATTTTATCTTTTCATGGGACAACACTGAAGATATGACACTTTGACACAATGTAAAGTAGTCACTGTACAGCATGTATAACAGTGTAAATTTCCTGTCTCCTCAAAATAACTCAACACACAGCCATTAATGTCTAAACCGCTGGCAACAAAAGTGAATACACCCCTAAGGGGAAATTTCCAAATTGTGCCCAAATAGCCATTTTCCCTCCCCGGTGTCATGTGACTCATTAGTATTACAAGGTCTCAGGTGTGAATGGGGAGCAGGTGTGTAAAATTTTCACTCTCACACTCTCTCATACTGGTCACTGGAAGTTCAACATGGCACCTCATGGCAAAGAACTCTGAGGATCTGAAAAAAGAATAGTTGCTCGACATAAAGATGGCCTAGGCTATAAGAAGATTGCCAACACCCTGAAACTGAGCTTCTTTTGAAAATAGATGTATGAGTGCTGGCAGCATTGCGACAGAGGTTGAAGGGGTGAGGGGTCAGCCTGTCAGTGCTCAGACCACATGCCGCACACTGCATCAAACTGATCTGCATGGCTGTCATCCCAGAAGGAAGCCCCTTTTAAAGATGATGCACAAGAAAGCCTGCAAACAGTTTGCTAAAGACTGACATAACGCACGGCTCAGGAGACACGCACACACAGGCTTAGAGTAGTTCAAATAGTTTATTAACAGCAGGGGTGAATGAGTGTGTGTCTGCGGGATGCAGATGTGTTGGTGGTGGCGTCTGCTTCAGGCACAGAGGCAGATGACCGTTCGGCCGAGCAACCCTATGGAGAGAGCACAGGGAGAGGGTGACGGGCATACACCAACACAGGATGAATTATGGCAAGAGAAGATCTTACTTGAGTTGTCAGGATAGCTGGCACAGCAAGGGGAACGTAGCCCGGGAGACAGCCACCTGGAGAGCTCCGTGCAGCAGCGAAGGATGGGCGATGGAACGGAGATGTCCGCCGCCGGGGAATCCACCTGTGCACAGGGGAGCAGACTGGAAAAGGAGGTAAGGGTTCTTACCCAGAATAGCGATGCTGAAGAAAGGAATGCTCACGGCGGTGAGGGAACGAAGTCTGACGGCTTCAGGCCGAGCCTCCGGGCGAGGCGGCTTTTATCCCTCGCCGCTGATGAGGATCAGGTGTGTGAGCAGGTGGCGCCACTGATGAACGGCGCGGCGTGACAGTACTCCCCCCTCTAGCAGCGCCTCCTGGCGATGGCTTATCCGGGTGCGCTCGGTGGAAGTCCGCGATGAGCGATGGGTCCAACACAAACGACGGGGGCACCCATTGTCGATGCTCGGGCCCATAGCCCTCCCAGTCCACCAAGTATTGCAACCCACGACCCCGGCGCCGGGAGTCCAGGATGGAGGAGACGGACCAGGCCGGGTGGCCACCAATCATCCGGGGCGCGGGTTGCGCTGCAGGAGGAGGGCAAAGGGGGTCGGTGACTGCCAGCTTCACCTTTGATATGTGGAAGGTGGGATGGATGCGGAGGGAGGGGGGAATAGCCACGCGCACAGCCACCGGGTTGATGATCCGGGTGATGGGGAAGGGACCCATGAAGCGCTGTGCCAGCTTCCTCCTCTCGCCTTTTAGGGTGACGTCCTGGGTGGAAACGTAGACAAGTTGCCCAACTCTGTACGCCGGGGCAGGTCTTCTACGCCGGTCCGCCACGGTCTTGTTGCGCTCCGCTGTGCGTAAAAGCGCATGACGCGCGGCGGCCCAGGTGGAGCGGAACTGCCTCACGTGCGCCCTAACTGACGGAACAGTTACCTCGCTCTCCTGCGCTGGAAGCAGCGGGGGGTCGTAACCCAGGGACGCCTTGAAGGGGGACATCCACGTTGCAGAAGAGCGGGCGGTGTTGTGGGCGTATTCCACCCAGGCGAGATGGTTGCTCCATGATGTCGGCTTGGATCTTGCAACACAGCGGAGCGCAGCCTCCAGCTCCTGATTGGTCCTCTCACACTGCCCGTTAGACTGGGGGTGATGGCCGGAGGAGAGGCTCACCTTGGCTCCGATGGCGTTGCAAAAGGATTTCCAAACCTCGGATGAAAATTGGGGGCCCCGGTCCGAGACCACGTCCACCGGGATCCCATGCAGCCTGACCACGTGTTGGACGAGGAAGCCCGCCGTCTCCAGGGCGGTAGGGAGACCTCGCAGGGGGATGAAGTGTGCCGCCTTGGAGAAACGGTCCACGACGGTCAGGATGGTGTCGAATGAGTTGGAAGCTGGGAGCCCGGTGACGAAATCCAGTGCGATGTGCGACCATGGCCTGCCAGGGACGGGCAGAGGCTGGAGCAGACCCGCTGGAGGGGCGTTTCCCGACTTGCTGGTGGCACAAATTGGACAAGCCCGGGCGTAGCGGGCTGCATCCCTCCGCAGGCCCGGCCACCAAAAGGACCGTTGGAGGAGGCTGATCATCCGAGAGGTGCCGGGATGACAGGTGAGCCGGGAGGTGTGGAGCAAGTGGATGACCTCTCCTCGGACCGCAGACGGAACGAACAGTCTTCCCTCCGGTCCGCCGCCAGGATCAGGTTCCACCTCCTGTGCCTTCCGGATCTTGTCCACAATGTCCCAAGAGATAGCTCCCACGACGCACGACCTGGGCAGGATAGTGTGGGGCGTCTCCTCAGCCCCCACGGGGGTGAACTGTCTAGAGAGGGCGTCAGGCAGGCCGTTCTTGGAGCCTGGCCTGAAGGTGATAGAGAACCGGAACCTGGCGAAGAACAGAGACCAGTGCGCCTGGCGGGCATTCAGGCGCTTGGCAGATCGTAGGTACTCTAAATTCTTATGGTCCGTCAAGACCACAAATGGCAGGTCCGCCCCCTCTAGCCAGTGGCGCCACTCCTGTAGGGCGAGTTTAATGGCCAGGAGCTCTCTGTCCCCCACATCATAGTTCCTCTCCGCCGGGGACAGGTGCCGGGAGAAGAAGGCGCACGGTCGCTTGGCGCCATCGTCCGGTGATTGCTGGGATAACACTGCTCCCACTCCCGTGTCCGATGCGTCCACCTCCACAATGCACTGCAGCGTGGGGTCGACCTGGCGAAGGACCCGGGGGGAGGAGAACTCCGCCTTCAGCGCCTTAAAGGCAGCATCGACCCCTTCGGTCCACCGGAACGGGACCTTCGGGGACGTGAGGCGGGTCAGTGGTCCGACGATCCAGCTGAAATTCGGGACAAAACGGCGGTAAAAATTGGCGAAGCCAACAAACTGTTGCACCTGCTTCCGAGATGCGGGAGTAGGCCACTCCACCACCGCCTTCACCTTCTCTGGGTCCGGGAGCACCTGGTCTTGGGCGATGATGAATCCCAGGAAGGATGTGGTCCTAGCGTAAAACTCGCACTTCTCAGCCTTCACGTACAAACGATTCTCCAGCAGTCTTTGAAGGACCCGCCTCACATGGACCCGGTGCTCGTCTCTGGACTGAGAGAAGATCAGAATGTCGTCCAGGTAGACGAACACGAAGAGGCCGATGAAATCCCGGAGGACGTCATTGATGAGGCGCTGAAAGACGGCAGGAGCGTTGGTCAGCCCGAACGGCATGACGAGATACTCAAAGTGGCCGTTCGGGGTACGGAAGGCTGTTTTCCATTCATCTCCCTCCCGGATCCGGACGAGGTGGTAAGCGCTGCGGAGATCCAGCTTGGTAAACCAGGTCGCCCCCTGGAGGGAGTGGAAGGCAGTGTCCATGAGGGGCAGGGTGTAACGGTCCCTCTCAGTGATGTCATTAAGTGCTCGGTAGTCAATACAGGGACGGAGGGAACCGTCCTTCTTCCCTACAAAGAAAAACCCCGCCCCCACGGGTGATGACGATGGGCGGATAATCCCAGCGCTCAGTGATTCCTTCAGGTACGTATTCATAGTCTCCTTCTCCGGCGCGACAGGCTGTAGAGCCGACCAGATGGCAGGGGGGCCCCCTGGCGGAGATTGATGGCACAGTCATATGGTCGATGCGGGGGAAGAGACATAGCTTTCGACTTGCTGAATACCATACCCAGGTCGTGAAAATCTGGGGGCACCAGTGACAGGTCCGGGGGTGCTGTATCCGCCACAGGAGGAGCCGCGGACGGGGAGCAGGCAGCGGACTGAAGGCAGGTGCCCATGCAGAAGGTACTCCACGCCGACACCCCAGCTGACCTCCAGTCCAGGACAGGATTGTGGAGGCGTAGCCAGGGATACCCCAGGATGACGGGCGACACAGAGTTGGGCAGGACGTAGAAAACCATTTCCTCCCGGTGGTTCCCTGAGATGATGACTGGGACAGGAATGGTTTGATGGGTAACTCTCCCAAGGGAGGCACGGGAGAGATGGACCAGGGAGATGGGGTGTTTGAGCGCCTGACAGCGGATGCCCAATCGGGTTGCCAGGCCTTGTGAAATGAAGCTGCCCTCTGCGCCCGAATCCACCAGTGCGTGGGTGAGGTGCCCAGTGGGATTGTGGCAAAAACGGATGGGCAGCTTTAATTGAGTGAGGGGACTTTGCCGATTGACGTCCGCGAGGCCCCCTACAGTGACTCGCGGACCCCACCGTTTGGCTTTTGTGGGCAAAGCTCTACCGTGTGTTGATTGTCTCCGCAATACATGCAGAGACCCAACTCACGGCGGCGCTGTCTCTCTGCCAAGGAGAGCTTTGCCCAGCCCGTCACCATCGGCTCCGACTCCTCGGGGCACGATGGTGGCGGCGTCGCCAGGGGGCGAGCTTGGGGCAGGCGTAGCGGGACTCCTCGAGGGCGAGAAGCAGATGGCTTCCGTCCTGAGGAGCGCTCGCGCAGCCTGTTGTCCAAGCTGATTGCTAATGAGGTTAGCTCCGCTAACGTTCCGGGGATATCCCGTCCAGCCAGTTCATCCCTCAGATCACTATTGAGGCTGCGGAGAAACAGGCTGCAGAGGGAGCGCTCCTCCCAGCCCAGTTCCTCCGCCGCTACCCGGTATTCGATGGCATAATCCGCGGCCGACCGGCTTCCCTGCTGGAGAGCGAGAAGCCGATCGACCTGGACCGCCTCGGAACGGGAGTGATCAAACACCTCCAGGAAGCGCCTCACGAACTCGGCATAGGTGAGGGTGGCATAACTGGGTCTTGCCATAATAGCGTAGGCCCAAGTTAAAGCACGCCCCTCCAGGAGGTTCCCTATGTAGCCGATCCGGCTGTGATCTGAGGGAAAGTCTCCGGGCACACGGTCAAACACGGACTCGCACTGCATCACAAACCCCCGTGCTCCGCCGAGCTTTCCGCTAAAGCGGGCGGGGGTCGGAATTGGTGTGAGTCGGGCCGGTGCCACTGGAGCTGGCTGGACGGCCACCGGAACAGCAGGAGCTGCGCCACCCTGAGGAGCCGGGGGGAACGGCTGCTGGGGGTCCAGGCGGTCCAATCGGCCAGTGATAGTTATCAATTGATTCAGGATAACCTGCTGTTGATAAGCTATTTGATCCACTCTAGCCTCGAGAGTGGTAAGCCGGTGTGCGAGCCCGCCGTCCGCCGAGCCGCTCTGCTGAAGCCGTACTGACATAACGCACGGCTCAGGAGACACGCACACACAGGCTTAGAGTAGTTCAAATAGTTTATTAAAAGCAGGGGTGAATGAGTGTGTGTCTGCGGGATGCAGATGTGTTGGTGGTGGCGTCTGCTTCAGGCACAGAGGCAGATGACCGTTCGGCCGAGCAACCCTATGGAGAGAGCACAGGGAGAGGGTGACGGGCATACACCAACACAGGATGAATTATGGCAAGAGAAGATCTTACTTGAGTTGTCAGGATAGCTGGCACAGCAAGGGGAACGTAGCCCGGGAGACAGCCACCTGGAGAGCTCCGTGCAGCAGCGAAGGATGGGCGATGGAACGGAGACGTCCGCCGCCGGGGAATCCACCTGTGCACAGGGGAGCAGACTGGAAAAGGAGGTAAGGGTTCTTACCCAGAATAGCGATGCTGAAGAAAGGAATGCTCACGGCGGTGAGGGAACGAAGTCTGACGGCTTCAGGCCGAGCCTCCGGGCGAGGCGGCTTTTATCCCTCGCCGCTGATGAGGATCAGGTGTGTGAGCAGGTGGCGCCGCTGATGAACGGCGCGGCGTGACAAAGACAAGCAGACTAAAGACATGGATTACTGGAACCATGTCCTGTGGTCTGATGAGACCAAGATAAACTTATTTGGTTAAGATGGTGTCAAGCGTGTGTGGTGGCAACCAGGTGAGGAGTACAAAGACAAGGTGTCTTGCCTACAGTCAAGCATGATGGTGGGAGTGTCATGGTTTGGGGCTGCATGAGTGCTGCCGGCACTGGGGAGCTACAGTTCATTGAGGGAACCATGAATGCCAACATGTACTTTGACATACTGAAGCAGAGCATGATCCCCTCCCTTCTGAAACTAGGCCGCAGGGCAGTATTCCAACATGATAACCATCCCAAACACACCTCCAAGATGACCACTGCCTTGCTAAAGAAACTAAGGGTAAAGGTGATGGACTGGCCAAGCATGTCTCCAGACCTAAACCCTATTGTCCAGACCTAAACCGGAGTGGTGGCCTACTCCGCCCCACAACTGGGAGGTAGGGGGTTCAAGTCCCAGCCAGATCATACAAAAGACCATATAAAAATGGTACTTCCTGCCTTCTAGCTTGGTGCTCAGCATAATAGAATGGGGGAAGGAGAAGTTATTTGTGGTGGCGCCTTGTATGGCAGCGACCCCTCTGATTCTACATGTGATTAACATTGTAGGTAAGAGAAATGTAATCTTGTTCTACTGTGCATGATTGGCTGTATAGACTGAATGACAAAAGAGATGGCTTCTTCTTCTTCTTCTATTGAGCATATGTGGGGCATCCTCACACGGAAGGTGGAGGAGTGCAAGGTTTCTAACATCCTCCGGCTCCATGATGCCGTCATGGAGGAGTGGAAGAGGATTCAAGTGGCAACCTGTGAAGCTCTAGTTAACTCCAGTCCCAAGAGAATTGAGGCAGTGCTGGAAAATAATGGTGGCCACACAAAATATTGACACTTTGGGCACAATTTAGACATTTTTACTTCAGGGTGTACTCACTTTTGTTGCCAGCGGTTTAGACATTAATGGCTGTGTGTTGAGTTATTTTGAGGGGACAGCA
This sequence comes from Pholidichthys leucotaenia, assembly GCA_020510985.1. Classification (NCBI taxonomy): domain Eukaryota; kingdom Metazoa; phylum Chordata; class Actinopteri; order Cichliformes; family Pholidichthyidae; genus Pholidichthys; species Pholidichthys leucotaenia. The sequence goes on from CM035845.1 coordinate 328,856,293, forward strand.
AATTTACACTGTTATACAAGCTGTACACTGACTACTTTACATTGTATCAAAGTGTCATATCTTCAGAGCTGTCCCATGAAAAGATGTAATAAAATATTTACAAAAATATGAGAGGTGTACTCACTTTATATATATATACTTTAAGTGTGTGTGTATATACAGTATACACACACACACACACACACACACACACACATTGGGCTGTCACGATAACCACAATTATGTAAAACCACACTATGGACAAGCTTACTGCGGAGGAAAACGAGCAACCGCAACAACCGTGGTGTTCATTTTTTTTTTTTGTGTGTGTGGCTAAATCTCGAACAACGAGATGTAAAGTGTATTTTACATCTTGTTAAAATACATGTAAAGTGTATTTTTATTGCCAACACCATGTTTGCCCCTGGTACTGATGGCGGCAGCACCCTGTACAGTGGAAGCTTTCACAGCACTGTGTAGGACACTCTCGCTCCAGACGGACTCCAGCAGGCAGTTAGCGAGGGAAGTGTTTGGACTCCTTGCTAAATACAGCTGTGACAGTGAGCACTGAAAGGGCACAAAGCATGCTATTTCCTTATGAGCGGAGTGTGTATGATCCTGACAATTGAGCTCTGATAGCGAAACAACTACTGCATCGTGCATTGCTTGTTTGAACGTGATTTTTTGGACAGCGGCAAAAATCCAAAAATCACGGAGACAACAACCACGCAGGGTCCTGTACGGACACTGTCCTGTTTAAATAAGCTGAATGTCACTGCAGTCTCCAGTTCACACACGCTGTAGTTAAATACTGGAGTTCCCGCCACTGCTTTATGAAAATGACTTAATGATTTTTTTTTAACAGAATCAGCAGTTCATGCCTGTAGAAAGACCGGAACACAGTTGTCAAACGTGCACATAATGTTGACAGTGGAGCTGCAGTGAGTTTCTCACAGCTTCCATTGTTTGCCACATAAGTTATGAACCCTGTTTAAATTACGAGACCACAGCGTCCTAAAAACATTTGCAATAATACCGCACGTAAGGGATAAGGGACTGCACTTATATAGCGCTTTTCTAGTCTCAAATACCACTCAAAGCGCTTCACTAGTACTAACCTGTGGAGCGTGTAAATGAAGAGGCGGATTTGACTCAGATGATTTATTACACATCTCACACAAGAAGCATAGACAGAATGACATCTCAGCAGAGACTCTTCTCTTAAATAACATGGCATTCCTCTAGAAGCTTCTAACACACAAAAGGCGTCACATTGCATTCACTTCATTCATTCTTCACACCTCCCTGTTATCTCACTAGGGAATCACTGCTCTTTGTTCTTGTCTAAGATGGTAAACAATTATGCTCTCCCCATGTGCCGCCATACCCCCCCCCCCCCTCCGAGCATCTTGGATAGAACAATAGAATAACAGTCCGTATCACCATTAAACATCAGTCCACATGCGGCTTGGACTTCAGTCTTCTCCCGTATCTGCTGTAACCAGGGTTCACCGCCTCCGCGGCGTCGTCATGCTGGGGGGTTGATGTTTGGGGGGAAAAACTTTTTGTCTGTCCGTGTGGGTGCACTGGGGAATCCTTTCTCTGGGGAGCTCCCCGTGGGGGTCTTCCACGCCGAGGGGCCCTCGCCAACAGCACCTGCTCGTCTGCCACAACGAAAGCGGGTTTGAGTCTGTCTATGCCAATCTTTTCCCTCCTACCCCCCCCAAGTCTAGCAAAAAATGCTTATCCCCTGTTTCCAGCACTCTGAACGGTCCATCATAGGGTGGGCGCAGTGGGGGGCGGTGGGCGTCGTGTCTAACAAACACGAACTCCGCGTTTTTCAAAGTTTTAGGCACAAAAACGCGCGGAAAACTGTGGCGGGCAGGGCCCGGCAGCGTGCTTGTGTCTATGCTACGCTGCAACAGCTGAGATGGGGAGCTGTCCGGCGCGGGATTATCTGGCAGAAACTCCCCGGGCAGCCGGAGTGGTTGCGCAAAAACGAGTTCTGCCAGGGAAGCTTCCAGATCCTCTTTAGGCGCAGAACGTAACCCTAATAAAAACCCATGGTAGCTTGTCTACCCAATTTGCATCCGTCAGTGAAGCCCTGAGAGCCGCTTTCAATGATCTATGACAACGTTCGCATAACCCATTAGCCTGTGGATTATACACGGTTGTGCAATGAATTGTGACACCCAGGCTGCGGGCCATTGTCGACCAGAGTTCGGAAACAAATTGAGGGCCTCTGTCGGACGTAATGTCCGACGGGACTCCAAAACGCGCCACCCATGCTGTTAAAAACGTGCGTGCCACCTACTTGGCCGTGGTTGCCTCCAGCGGAACTGCTTCTGGCCAGTGCGTGGTGCGGTCCACCATTGTCAGGAGGTGCGTGTACCCCTGTGATGGCGGGAGGGGGCCCACGAGGTCCACGTGAACATGGTCGAACCTCTTAGCCGGAATGCGAAACGGCTCCAAGGGAGCCTTCATGTGTCTGTGTACTTTGGCTCATTGGCATGCTACGCAGGCTGCCGCCCACTCTCTCACTTTTTTGCGAAGGCTCGGCCACACAAATTTCTCTCCTACCATTTTGACTGACGCGCGCACTCCTAGGTGCGCCAAAGAGTGAACCAACTCAAACACGCGGCGGCGCCACGCGGCCGGGACCACAGGACGTGGGTGACCCGTGGAGACATCGCAGATTAGGGGGGGCATGCCATCCTGCAGCACCCTGCTCTCCAGCCTTAACCCTGTTGGTCCAGACTGGAGCGCGCACACGTCCGCATCACTAACCTGCTCCGCGGCCATGGCTGCGTAATCTATCCCCACGCAGACCGGGGCCACCACGGTGTGCGAGAGGCAGTTTGCCACTACATTCAGTTTGCCCGACACATGCTGAATATCGGTAGTAAACTCTGAGATCGTGGCCAGCTGTCTCTGCTGCCGGCCCGACCACGGTTCTGAAACCTTGGCCATCGCGAACGTTAGCGGCTTGTGGTCAACGAACGCGGTGAAACTGCGCCCTTCCAGCCAGAACTGGAAGTGGCGAATGGCCAGGTGGAGAGCCAGCAACTCTCAGTTGAACGCGCTGCATTTACGTTCACTGTCGCGCAAAGTTCTGCTGAAAAAGGCGAGCGGCTGCCAAGCCCCGGCAACGCGCTGCTCCACGACAGCCCCTATGGCCACATCTGAAGTATCAGTGGTGAGCGCTATACGGGCCGTTGGGTCTGGATGTGCCAGCAATGCGGCGTTTGCCAGGGCTGCTTTGACTACCGAGAACGCCCGCTCTCGCTCTGGGGTCCATTCGACCCTATCCGCGGGTTTCTGTTTTTTGAACGCAGCGTACAGTGGTTGCATGAGCTGCGCTGCGCGGGGAAGGAAACGGTTATAAAAGTTCACCATTCCCAAAAATTCTTGTAGCGCCCTGACCGTTTGCGGCCGGGGAAAATCTGCCACTGCGCGCACTTTGTCAGGCAGCGGGACCGCTCCTTCGGGAGAGACGCGGTGCCCCAAAAAATCAATCCCCGTCACCCTGAACTGACATTTCGCTGGGTTGATTATTAACCCGTGCTCTTCCAACCTCCGGAAAAACGTCGTGAGGTGGGTTTCGTGTTCGTCTTTGGACGCGCTGGCTACTAAGATATCGTCCAGGTAGACGAACACGAAAGGGAGATCGCGCAGCACTGCATCCATCATGCGTTGGAACGTCTGTGCAGCCCCTTTAAGCCTAAATGGCATGCGCAAAAACTCGAATAAACCGAACGGAGTTATTACCGCTGTTTTGGGTATGTCCTCAGCGCGCACTGGGACTTGGTGGTAACCGTGGACCAGGTCTATTTTAGAAAAAACGTGCGCTCCTGCAAGGTGAATGGAAAAATCCTGAATGTGGGGAATTGGGTAGCGGTCGTGCGCTGTGGTGTTGTTCAACCTGCGGAAATCCCTGCAAGGTCGCCACGATCCCTCAGCTTTAGGGACCATGTGTAGCGGGGAAGCCCATGGGCTGTTTGAGCGTCTGATGATGCCCAACCTCTCCAGGTTGGCGAACTCCTCGCACGATATGGCCAGTTTAGCTGCGTCCAAGCCTCGAGGTCTTGCAAAAACGGGCGGCCCGGTGGTAGTGATAAATGCTCCACCCCGTGTTTAGCGATGGCTGCTGAAAACGTCGGGACAGTGAGTGCTGGGAACTGAGTGAGCAGTGTGTGGAACTTATCGCATATAGCTGTGACGTTGGCTTCTGCTGTTGGCCAGGTCACTCGAGCTATACAGGGGAGAGAGTCAAAAGACATCTACCAACAAACCATGTGCACATAGAAAATCACCCCCCAGTATATGGAAAGTCAATGCTGCTATGACAAAAGTCCACTCAAATGTACGGCCGTGTAGAGACAAGAGTAGAGTCCTCTCAGCAAAGGTCTTAATCTCCGAGCCGTTTGCTGCCGCCATTTCGGGGCCGCTAGATCCTGCCAGCCGGTCAGCGTAGGTCGGCCGGATGAGACTCTTCTGGGCGCCGGTGTCCACGAGGAAATGCCTCCCCGAGTGTGCGTCTGTCAAGTAGAGCAGCTTGTTCTCCTCCCCGAGGGTCGTGGCTGCTACCGACCCCCGGTCTCGGCGTTTCCAGAGTCGCTTGAATTGGCACGGTGGTATACATTTGCGTGCCCTCTCTGCGAAGCGGCGGTGGTAGAAACAAAGCGTGTCTCCCCCGCGTTCCTTGGCCTCCGCTGCTGCTGCAATGGTCGTGAACTCCCTGGTGGCGACGATGATCCGGTTTACTTCCCGGGCTAGCGCACGATAGTCCCGCTTGGCCAGCAACGGCGAATTGGTCAGGGTCGCTCTCGCTGCTGACGGAAGGTTCCGGAGGAAGAGGTGGGTAAAATAAAATGGTCGTCGTCTGTGCCCTTTAACCTCAGCATCTTCTCCATCAGGTCTATGGCCGACCCGTCTCCCAACCCGGTCCACGTCAGGAGTCTCTCTGCTCTCTCACCATCCGAGAGTGTGTAGTGCTGGATAAGCGCAGCCTTCAGCGCGCCGTACTTGCCGTCGGTTGGTGGCTGATCGAGCAGGCTCTCTACGTGCTGAGCCGTGCGGGCGTCGAGCGCTGCGACCACATAGTGGAACTTGGTGTCATCCACCCATATTCCCCGGAGGGCGAACTGCGCCTCGATTAGGTGGAACCAGGAGCACGGGTTGTGCTGCCAAAAATCCGGTAGCTTGATTGCAACAGCACATGCGTGGCTGGGGGTTCCCGTCGAGGTTTGCTCCGGGGATCTTTCATCGTGTTCCATGATTCGTCTTGGGTCACCAGCGTGGAGCGTGTAAATGAAGAGGCGGATTTGACTCAGACGATTTATTATACATCTCACACAAGAAGCATAGACAGAATGACATCTCAGCAGAGACTCTTCTCTTAAATAACATGGCATTCCTCTAGAAGCTTCTAACACACAAAAGGCGTCACATTGCATTCACTTCACTCATTCTTCACACCTCCCTGTTATCTCACTAGGGAACCACTGCTCTTTGTTCTTGTCTAAGATGGTAAACAATTATGCTCTCCCCATGTGCCGCCATAAATCCTCTATTCTAAGGGCCTATAGGAGACAGATATCTAGGGACAATTTAGAACAACCAATTAACCTAACATACATGTCTTTGGATTGTGGGAGGAAACCGGAGCCCCCGGAGTAAACCCATGCAGCACAGGGAGAACATGCAAACTCCACACAGAAAGGTTCCTACCCCTGGCAGCCTGGGGGTTCGAACCTGGAACCTTCTAGCTGTTAGGCAACAGTGCTAACCACTGCACTACCATGCTGCCCATCGCACATTGCAGTGTTGAGCTATCCACTGTCACCACAGGGGAAATTTCTCTACTGTGACAGCCATATACAGTGGGGCAAAAAAGTATTTAGTCAGCCACCAATTGTGCAAGTTCTCACACTTAAAAGATGAGAGAGGTCTCCAATTTTCATACCTCTACTATCAGAGACAAAATGAGAAAAAAAACAAACAGAAAATCACATTGTCTGATTTTTAAAGAATTTATTTGCAAATTATGGTGGAAAATAAGTATTTGGTCACCTACAAACAAGCAAGATTTCTGGCTCTCACAGACCTGTAACTTCTTCTTTAAGAGGCTCCTCTGTCCTCCACTCGTTACCTGTATTAATGGCACCTGTTTGAACTCGTTATCAGTATAAAAGACACCTGTCCACAACCTCAAACAGTCAGACTCCAAACTCCACTATGGCTAAGACTAAAGAGCTGTCAAAGGACACCAGAATCAAAATTGTAGACCTGCACCAGGCTGGGAAGACTGAATTTGCAATAGGTAAGCAGCTTGGTGTGAAGAATTCAACTGTGGGAGCAATTATTAGAAAATAGAAGACTTACAAGACCACTGATAATCTCCCTCGATCTGGGGCTCCACACAAGATCTCACCCCGTGGGGTCAAAATGATCACGAGAACGGTGAGCAAAAATCCCAGAACCACACGGGGGGACCTAGTGAATGACCTGCAGAGAGCTGGGACCAAAGTAACAAAGGCTACCATCAGTAACACACTACGCTGCCAGGGACTCAAATACTACAGTGCCAGACGTGTCCCCCTGCTTAAGCCAGTACATATCCAGGTCCGTCTGAAGTTTGCTAGAGAGCATCTGGATGATCCAGAAGAGGATTGGGAAAATGTCATATGGTCAGATGAAACCAAAATAAAACTTTTTGGTAAAAACTCAACTTGTCGTGTTTGGAGGAGAAAGAACACCATACCTACTGTGAAGCATGGGGGTGGAAACATCATGCTTTGGGGCTGTTTTTCTGCAAAGGGACCAGGACGACTGATCCGTGTAAAGGAAAGAATGAATGGGGCCATGTATCGTGAGATTTTGAGTGAAAACCTCCTTCCACCAGCAAGGGCACTGAAGATAAAACGTGGCTGGGTCTTTCAGCATGACAATGATCCCAAACACGCTGCCCGGGCAATGAAGGAGTGGCTTCGTAAGAAGCATTTCAAGGTCCTGGAGTGGCCTAGCCAGTCTCGAGATCTCAACCCCATAGATAATCTTTGGAGGGAGTTGAAAGTCCGTTCTGCCCAGCGACAGCCCTAAAACTTCACTGCTCTAGAGGAGATCTGCATGGAGGAATGGGCCAAAATACCAGCAACAGTGTGGGAAAACCTTGTGAAGACTGACAGAAAACGTTTGACCTCTGTCATTGCCAACAAAGGGTATATAACAAAGTATTGAGATGAACTTTTGTTATTGACCAAATACTTATTTTCCACCATAATTTGCAAATAAATTCTTTAAAAATCAGACAATGTGATTTTCTGGATTTTTTTTTTTTCTCATTTTGTCTCTCATAGTTGAGGTATACCTATGATGAAAATTGGAGACATCTCTCATCTTTTAAGTGGGAGAGCTTGCACAATTGGTGGCTGACTAAATACTTTTTTACCACACTGTGTATATCTATCTATCTATCTATATATATATATATATATATATACAGTATATACATGTATATGACAATAATCACATTTTATTGTTGTTTTATTGCTGTTTTTCTTTCCTTTTTGTCTCTCTGAGGTTCAGCAGTCAGAGAAGCTGTGAAGATAACAGGCTGGAGGCTAAATAAGAATATTACATGTTTACTGTCCATCCATCCATCTTCTACCGCTTTTCTGGAGGTCCGGGTCGCGGAGGCAGCAGTTCAAGCAGAGAAGCCCAGACTTCCCTCTCCCCAGCCACCTGCTCCAGCTCTTCAGAGAGGATACCAAGGCGTTCCCAGACCAGCTGGGAGAAATAGTCTCTCCACCGAGTCCTGGGTCTGCCCCGGGGTCTCCTCCCAGTGGGACATGCCAGAAACACCTCAAGTGGGAGGCGTCCAGGAGGCATCCTAATCAGATGCCCATACCACCTCAACTGACTCCTTTCAATGTGGAGGAGCAGCGGTTCTACTCTGAGCCTCTCCCGGATGACTGAGCTCCTCACCCTATCTCTGAGGGTGAGTCCAGCAATCCTACGGAGAAAGCTCATTTCAGCCGCTTGTATCCGCGATCTTGTTCTTTCGGTCATTACCCAAAGCTCGTGACCATAGGTGAGAGTAGGAACGTAGATTGACTGGTAAATCGACAGCTTTGCCTTAGAACTCAGCTCCCTCTTCACCACAACAGACCGATACAATGTCCGCATCACTGCAGATGCTGCTCCAATCCGTCTGTCAATCTCTTTTTTTTTTTTTTTTTTTTTTTTTTTGTTTGTTACTTATTTGTACCCGTAGGTAGACTTGGTTTGCAGTCTGGTGAAAAGCCACCGGCTGCTGGTCGCTGCGTGCGCGAGCGCCCTAAACCTACATGTTTTTGGTATGCGGGAGGAAACCGGAGAAATCCCGGAGTAAACCCACGCAACACAGGGAGAACATGCAAACTCCACACAGTTCACTGTTGGTCGGGGGCTGGGATCGAACCCACGATCTCATGATCCCCGCGATCCCCCGGCTGAGGGTAAAACTGTGCTGCCACAGTGCTAAACCACTGCGCCACCGTGCAGCCCATTTTCTCTCGCTCCATTTTCCCCTTACTCGTGAATAAAACCCCAAGATACTTAAAGTCCTCCACTTGGGGCAGGAGCCTGTCCCCAACCCCGAGAGGACAATCCACCTTTTTCCGGCTGAGGACCATGGACTCGGACTTGGAAGTGCTGATTCTCATCCCAGCCGCTTCACACTCAGCTGCAAACCGTCCCAGCTCGAGTTGTAGGTCATTGCTGGATGAAGCCAACAGGACAACATCATCTGCAAACAACAGAGATGAGATCCTGTGGTCACCAAGCATGACGCCCTCCATTCCCTGGCTGCTCCTAGAAATCCTGTCCATAAAAATTATGAACAGGATTGGTGACAAAGGGCAGCCCTAGCCGAGTCCAACTCTCACTAGGAATGAGTCTGACCGAGTGTTGGCAATATGAACCAAAATCTCACAACGGTCGTACAGAGACCAAATAGCTCGTAACAACAAGCCCGATACCCCATACTCCCAAAGCACCCCCCACAAAAAACCACAAGGGACACGGTCAAATGCCTTCTCCAAGTCCACAAAACACATGTAAACTGGTTGGGCAAACTCCCACGAACCCTCGAGAATTCTCGAGAGGGTAAAGAGCTGGTCTGATGTGCCGCGGCCAGGACGAAAACCACGTTGCTCCTCCTGAATCCGAGGTTCGACCAACGACCGGACTCTCCTCTCCAGTACCTTGGCATAGACCTTCCCAGGGAGGCTGAGGAGTGTGATCCCTCTAAAGTTGGAGCACACCCTCCAGTCCCCTTTTTTGAAGAGAGGAACCACTGCCCCGGTTTGCCATGCCAAAGGCACTGCCCCCGACCTCCACGCAATGTTGCAGAGGCGTGTCAACCATGACAGCCCTACAACATCCTGGGCCCTCAGGTACTCAGGGCGAATCTTGTCCACCCCAGGGGCCCGGCCACCAAGGAGATTTTTAACCATCTTGGCGACCTCAGCCCCTGTGATAGGCAAGTCATCCCCCTCATCCACAAACTCTGCTTCCTCTGTGGAAGGCGTATCAGTCGGATTGAGGAGATCCTCGAAGTATTCCTTCCACCGCCCGACGATATCCCCAGTCGAAGTCAACAGCGCCCCATCTGCACCATACACAGTGTGGACAGGGAACTGTCCCTCCAGTGGGCTCACCACCTGCAGGAGGGATCATGGGGGTCCAGTGCTATGTGGATTAGGTGGCGGTCAAAGGCGGAGACCTTGGCAAACTGAAACATGTTTACTGTTTATACCAGAAACTGCTACTGTATTTCAATAAATTGATGTTTGGACAAACTTAGTTTTTTGCAAGATTATTGAAGAATCTCTCATTATTCATTACACATAAGTGTGAAACATTCCAAACCGTTCTGATTTAATATTTATTATTATGCCTTTACTTTTGGAAATTTTCATACGTTTAGCTGCTGTTGAACAACATCGCGTAACTATACATACATTCAATTAATAAAATCTATTACTCCAGCATTTTTCTTTGTGATCCTAATTTTTATTCTTGTGCATCTTTATTTTTATGCCTTGGTGCAAAGGCAGCATAGGCATACGATAATCACTCCATGTGTGTGCATGTCTGTCTGTCTTACCAGCTTTTCAGCTCACCCACTCAAAATCAACTTGAACTAAAGGCTTGTATCATTGTACTGACATATTTTCTTGACATTTAATTTGCAACAATTTCCAGATCAGGCACAGAGCTACCAAAGCAGTGACCCCTCACTGTAGCTTTCACTACTCACAGTAGCTGTGTGGCCTAGGGTCAGTGAAATGTAGCTAGGCGCTGCCCCATACACCACAAGGTGTCCCACATGCTGTAGAAGGGATTAACTAACTTACCATCAATGCAGCTGTGAAAAGTATTGTAATAACTATGCTGGGCCACTAGGAGTGGTAGTGTGACTTTTTTACAGCTCCACACGCTACCATGCCACAGGCACTGGGAATCAGCACCTTGGTACTTTCATTAAGGAAGGTTTTCCTCTGCCCACTGGGGGCGTGTTTTCCATTGAATTTTCAACTTTGGCTCAGGTCTTGGAACAGTTCTTTTTGAATTGTGTTGCCAAGAAACTTCAGTCTATAGCAGCTCTCTCTCCATTCCAACTCACTGTAGAACCTCTTTGTTTGTAACCCGATCCACATATGAGAGCTTGAGCATGCTTTGGGTAAACCCAAACTTCTGCTGCATCAAAGTTTCACCAAGTTTCCACTGTGAGGGTCCAAGATTCACACGGCCAGACAAAGGTTTTGAGCAGTCAGATTTTGACTTAGAGTACAAGTTTCTTGTTGGTGAGTGTTGACCAAAGCTTGTTGAAGGGGTCTTTTGCTTGGCTGATCCTTCTTTTGCTTTCCTTTTTACACCAGGCGTCTGAGCTGACTAGAGCTGTGAGGTAATTGAACGAGGAGACCTACCAGTACATTCCCATGTCGCAGAAGACATGCTTGTTGAAACTCCAACTTCAAAATAACCACGCATTTAGTCTTCTTGCTGTTGACATGTAAGCCAAGACATTCGCTTACAACTACAGTACTACAGTGTCAAAAATCCTTTGGATAAGTATACAAATACCCAATCTATATGCTGGAGGGGATGTGGGGCTCAAAATGCAGACCACTCGCATATGTTTTGGAAATGCTGCAAAATCTCATCATTCTGGAAATCTATACATGTGACAATACAAAGGATATTAGGATATAATATACCAATGAACTGTAACTTGATGTACCTATGTGATCTTAAAAGAGACAATGTTATACAGGCTGAGGACAGATATCTAGTTAAAATCTTGTTGATTGCATGTAAAAAAACAATCACAAAAAAATGGCGATCAGAAGTTCTTCCTGACCAAGAGCAATGGACTGACATTATTGAGGACATACGTATGATGGAAAAACTAACATATCGACAAAGAATGCAAGAAGGACTATGGGAAAAAAAATGGCGGAAATGGACACACTACAAAGTGCAACAACAAGACAGATATTGAAAGAATAACCAAAGACGCTGGAAAAACCAGAAGAATTAAGAGATGGAAACTAAAAACTTGATGCTCCAACATTTGTCCCCCCCCCCTTTTTTTTTTTTTTTTCTCCTTTTTCTTTTTTACTCTAGCCCCTTTGTTTTTTTTAAATGTAGACTGTGATCTGAATGCAATATATATAATGAAAAATGAATAAAAATCTTAAGTTACAAAAAATCCTTTGGATTCGTTCAGCAGACAGTGCCAGTAGAACCAACATCATCAGCGTACCCGATGCTGTTGATCTTGATGCCACTGATGAAAATTTCTTCTGGCATGTCCTCAAGCTCTCCAAGGATTACTTCTGAGTACAAACAACCTCAGGTAGTCTTGATCACGACTGAAAATAGTCATGATCAAGATGCTGGAGGTAGTGAAATTCTGCCAACTGTGTGGGCCACCAGATAATGTGAAAGCAAACATGCATTTTTGGTGTTTTAGAGATTTCCAGAGCAGGTAAACGACAGCAAAAGAAGTTATTGCACTCATTGGTGATACCAGAAATAAGTGTTGTTAAGGTGTGTCGAAACTATCGAGGTAACCCTCAAATTTCCATTGCTGGAGGCTACAATCACATGAATAGACCAATGCAAATTTTGCTTCACATCAGGGCTGAATCCACCTCTAGGGAGAGCCGAGGTCGACTTCAGCTTCAGCACCAGAGGTTTGCTTCACAGCAAGAAGGTTCCTGTTTGTGTGGATTTACTCCAGACGACCCGGTTTCCTCTCACAATACACAGAAATGCATGTGGGGATGGGAACTCTTTGAGTGCGTCTGTTGCTGAATTGCAACATAACCCCTAGTGGTCAAGAGTGGTAAATAGTTTTTGTCAATAAAATAGTTCAGATTTCCAAGGCTGTAACTTGAAAGTGGTAAGAGATAATGACTCACTGTCAATTAGAAAGATGTAAAATATGATCCAAAGTTTCAGATAAGAATAAATTTACGCATCTAATTTGCATAATGTCATGGCACCTCTTTAAATTCCATAACTCAGTCAAAACTGGACTTTGGATGTATTTACACAAAGAATGGTTCAGTCTTTTGACACTGTTTTTTGTACAGAGGTACCTCATCATCTTATCTTCAAAGTATATGAACAAGAAATCAGTACAATATTAAAAAAACAACAACACAGAAATTCCTCACTTACCGGTGGCTAAGGGGACTCGCCGGCTTCCGTGGTTGCTGCGTTTTCACCCATCGTGGTCGTTATTTTGCGTTCTGTTGGTCATTTACGATCTCTACTACATCTACAAAGTCTAATGATTATCCCACATAAATTTTGCTTGTATCTCGTGACTATTTTCCACGTACAAAGCCAACTAAGTGATGGTGCATGATGACGGATGACAGTCATATTAGCTTTCTGGGCTAAAATGCTAAAAACAGGAAAAGGAAATGAAGAGTTCTTCTTCTTTGGTGTATTACATGTCATCCATTGAGTCCTCCAACGGATGTCTGCCACCTTCTGAAACTGGCAGATCAGTACAAATCAGTACAAATCCTCAATGGAGCCGATCATGTCAGAGTGAGATGACAGGCGCAGCACCACGCTCTGCCACCAGGGGCATGCAAAATGTCACACTGAAAAGGTTAACCGAATTAAAACCAAAACCGACTGTCGGGGAAAGTGTATATATACTGTACATGTGTATATGAGAGCTCATATGAAGCCAAAAAGAAGAGAGTGGTTTGGAACAAAGCAGCTGTTAGCCGGTGCTAAGGAAACCTCTCTGTTTCTTCTTTTTTAAGCCATGAGATCTTTCCCAAGCTGATGGATGACTCCAAGAAGGTTATCTCTCCGTCACCTCTTCGTATATATTTTAACATATTTAATCAGGAAGACACGGATTATAGCTTAAGTTCTTACACACCTCCCGTTGTCTTAATACCTTAAATTTAAATAGGGAGTGTCTTCTTCCTTCAGCTGCTCTCTTCAGGGGTCTCCACAGTCGATCGCCTGCCTCCATCTCACCCTATCCCTTGCATCGTGTTCGGTCACAAGGCACATTATTTTGTTTTTCACATGATTTTCAAACTTTTTTCTAAAATTTGCACCTGTTTTTCTTATAAATTTTCAACATTTTTCTCATGAATTTGCAACTTTTATCATGTAAATTTGAATTTTTTTCCTCATAAATTTGAAACTTTTTCCCCTCACAAATTTGTGACTTTCTTTTGTAGAATTGCAATTTCTTTCTCATAGCTATAACTTTTTTTTGTAAAATTGCTACTTTTTTCTCATAAATTTGCCACTTTTTTCTGTAAATTGTCAACTTTTATTCTTGCAAATTTGCACATTAATCTGGACACTGGTCAGAATTTTATTCTGTATAATTAAATTAAAATTTGCAGCATTTTTCTCACCAATTTGCAGTTTTTTTCTCATAAAATTACAACTTGTCTCAGAAAATTGCACATTTTTCCTCTAAAATTTGCACCTTTTTTGTCGTAAATTTTCAACTTTTTATTTATAAATTTGAAACTCTTTCCTCATAAATTTGTGCCTTTTTTTTTTTTTTTACAAAACTGCAATTTGTTTCTCATAAATTTGTCACTTTTTTGCAAAATTGCTACTTTTTTCTCAGAAATTTATAACTTTTTCCTGTAAATTTTCAACTTTCATCGTGCCAATTTTGTCATATGTCTGAGCTCCAATGTCATCTTGGAGCTCAGACACAGTTTATTGTTGTACTTTGTATTTCTGTTTATTGTCTGCTCGTATGTTTGTATGGATCTTTGCTCCTGTTTTTGCCCCTCTCGCTCTCTCCAGACACTCCCATTCGCTGTTCACAGCATGCCAGCCTCAGCTGTGAGCACTGCGGGTGCAGCCGTGGCCCAGCCGGGGTCCACTGCGGGTGCAACCATGTCCCAGGCTGGAGCCCCCACGGGTGCAACCGTTCTCCCTCCTGAGGCCAGCAAAGGCGCCGTCCCTCCTCCTTCGCCGCCAGATGCCATCGGGGTCCCTGCCTCCTCGCTGCCAAGCGCCATCATGGTTCCCTCCTTCTCCTCGCTGCCAGACAATGCCGGAGCTCCCCATCCTCAGCTCTCCTCCTCAGTTGTGGATCTCCCTGTGGGGGAGCTGCCCCGCTGGCCGCTTCCCCTGCGCTGGTGGCTGAAACACTCAGGCAGGCCACCCGACTCATTCAACCTGGCCATTCGGCTGGCGTGGGACTTTGGTAGGTCACCAGACTGGGTGCACTGTACCATCCATTGGGCCCGGGACTCTGGAGAGCCTCCAAAGCCTTCTAGCTTCTGGACTTGGGGGGGTCTAATGATATATTTTTCTGGTGTGAGTACTGAGCAGGGTGGTTTTTTGTTCCCTGCGGGCCTGTTTCCCCCCACCACCCACCCTGGGTAGATTGTGTGGTCTTCATGGGGGAGAGGGAGGGTCTTTTTCTCTTGATGTTATCTGGGGGTGTCTGGAATCCACCCTTGGGGAGGGGGGGCTCTGTCATATGTCTGAGCTCCAGCATCATCTTGGAGCTCAGACACAGTTTATTGTTGTACTTTGTATTTCTGTTTATTGTCTGCTCATATGTTTGTATGGATCTTTGCTCCCGTTTTTTCCCCTCTCTTTTGCTCCAGACACTCCCACTCGCTGTTCACAGCCTGCTGGCCAACTGTTGGCCTGCAACTCACTGCAGGCCAACAGTGAGACACAAACAGCACATCCTGACGAATTTCTCATCAGTGCAGGAGGCTTCAACCATGCAGATTTAAAGGCACTCCTACCAAAACTACACCAACATGCGGACTTTCCAACAAGAGGAGACAGCTTGCTGGACCTGGTCTACACATCTCACAAGAGAGGATACAGAGCCTGCCCCCTTCCCCACCTGGGCCTTTCTGATCACAACACCATCTTGCTAAGTGCTGCATACAGACCCAGAGTGAAAGCCATCAGACCAACAGAAAAGCAGGTACATGTGTGGCCAGAAGGGGCCTCGGATGCTCTGAAAATTGCTTCAGCACTATAGACTGGGACACTTTCAAGCATGCAGCCACTCACAATGGACACACAAATATACAGTGCATCTGGAAATTATTCACAGCGATTCACATTTTCGACATTTTGTTATGTTACAACCTGACTCCAAAATTGATTAAATATATTTTCTCCCATCAAAATTCTACACACAATAACCCATAATGACAACATGAAAAAAGTTTTTGAGATTTTTGCAAATTTACTAAAAATAAAAACACATGTACCTAAGTATTCACAGCCTTTGCCATGAAGCTCAAAATTTCGCTCAGGTGCATCCTGTTATCACTGATCATCCTTGAGATACAGTTTAACTGGAGTCCACCTGTGGTAAATTCAGTTGATTGGACATGATTTGGAAAGGCACACACCTGTCTATATAAGGTCCTACAGTTGACAGTGCATGTCAGAGCACAAACCAAGCATGAAGTCAAAGGAATTATCTGTAGACCTCCGAGACAGGATTGTCTCAAGGCACAAATCTGGGGAAGGATACAGAAACATTTCTGCTGCTTTGAAGGTCCCAATAAGCACAGTGGCCTCCATCATCCATAAATGGAAGAAGTTTGTAGCCACCAGGACTCTTCCTAGAGCTGGCCGGCTGTCTAAACTGAGCAGCTGGGGAAAAAGGGCCTTAGCCAAGGAGGTGACCAAGAACCCAGTGGTCACTCTGTCAGAGGTCCAGCATTCCTCTGTGAAGAGAGAAGAAATTTCCAGAAGGACAACAATCTCTGCAGCAATCCACTAATCAGGCTTGCATGGCAAACTGGCCAGACAGAAGCCTCTCCTTAGTAAAAGGCACATGGCAGCCCACCTGGAGTTTGCCAAAAGGCACCTGAAGGACTCTCAAACCATGAGAAACAAAATTATCTGGCCTGATGAGACAAAGATTGAACTCTTTGATGTAAATGCCAGGCATCATGTTTGGAGGAAATCAGGCACTGCTCATCACCAGGCCAGTACCATCCCGACAGTGAAGCATGGTGGTGACAGCATCATGCTATGGGGATGTTTATCAGCAGCAGGAACTGGGAGACTAGTCAGGATAGAGGGAAAGATTAATGCAGCAATGTACAGAGACATCCTGGATGAAAACCTGCTCCAGAGTGCCCTTGACCTCAGACTGGGGCGACGGTTCATCTTTAAGCAGGACAACGACCCTAAGCACACAGTCAAGATATCAAAGGAGTGGCTTCAGGACAACTCTGTAAATGTCCTTGAGTGGCCCAGCCAGAGCCAAGACTTGAATCCAATTGAACATCTCTGGAGATATCTGAAAATGGCTGTGCACTGACACTTCCCATCAAACCTGATGGAACTTGAGAGGTACTGCAAAGAAGAATGGGCAAAACTACCCAAAGATAGGTGTGCCAAGCTTGTGGCATCATATTCATAAAAAACTTGAGGCTGTAATTGCTGCCAAAGGTGCATCAACAAAGTATTGAGCAAAGGCTGTGAATACTTATGTACACTGGTGTGAAAAAAGTGTTTGCCCCCTTCCTGATTTCTCATTTTTTAGTACGTTTGTCACACTTAAATGTTTCAGATCATGAAACAAATTTAAATATTAGACAAAGATAACACAAGTAAACACAAAATGCAGTTTTTAAATGAAGGTGTTTATTAAGGGGGGAAAAAAAAATCCAAACCTACATGGCCCTGTGTGAAAAAGTGATTGCCCCCTAAACCTAATAACTGGTTGGGCCACCCTTAGCAGCAACAACTGCAATCAAGCATTTGAGATAACTGGCAATGAGTCTTTTACAGTGCTGTGGAGGAAGTTTGACCCAAAATTGTTGTAATTCAGCCACATTGGAGGGTTTTCGAGCATGAACCACCTTTTTAAGGTCATGTCACAGCATTTCAGTTGAATTCAGGTCAGGACTTTGACTAGGCCACTCCAAAGTGTTCATTTTGTTTTTCTAAAGCCATTCAGAGGTGGACTTGATGGTGCTTTCTGGATCATTGTCCTGCTGCAGAACCCAAGTGCGCTTCAGCTTGAGGTCACGAACAGATGGCCGGACGTTCTCCTTCAGGATTCTTTGGTAGACAGCAGAATTCATGGTTCCATTTACCACAGAAAGTCTTCCAGGTCCTGAAGCAGCAAAACAGCCTCAGACCATCACACTACCGCCACCATATTTTACTGTTGATATGGTGTTCCTTTTCTGAAATGCTGTGTTATTTTTACGCCAGATGTAATGGAACACACATCTTCCAAAAAGTTCAATTTTTGTCTCGTCAGTCCACAGAATATTTTCCCAAAAGTCTTGGGCATCATCAAGATGCTTTCTGGCAAAACTGAGACAAGCCTTTATGTTCTTTTTGCTCAGCAGTGGTTTTCATCTTAGAACTCTGCCATGCAGGCCATTTTTGCCCAGTCTCTTTTGTATGGTGAAGTCATGAACGCTGACCTTAACTGAGGCAAGAGAGGCAGGCAGTTCTTTGGTGGTGTTGTGGGGTCTTTTGTGACCTCTTCGTTGAGTCATTGCTGCACTCTTGGGGTAATTTTGGTCAGCTGGCAACTCCTGGGAAGGTTCACCATTGTTCCATGTTTTTGCCATTTGTGGATAATGGCTCTAAGTGTGCTTCGCTGGAGCCCCAAAGCTTTAGAAATGGCTTTATAAACTTTTCCAGACTGATAGATCTCAATTACTTTGTTTTTCATTTGTTCCTGAATTTTTTTGGATCGCAGCATGATGTCTAGCTTTTGAGGGTCTTTTGGTCGACTTCTCTTTATCAGGCAGGTCCTATTTAAGTGATTTCTTGATTGAGAACAGGTCTGGCAGTAATCAGACCTGGGTGTGGTTAGAGAAATTGAACTCAGCTTTCCAGAGATGTGATAAGCCACAGTTAATTTATGTTTTAACGGGAAGGGGGGGGGCAATCACTTTTTCACACAGGGCCATGCAGGCTTGGACTTTTTTTTTTTAACCCTGAATAATAAACACCTTCATTTAAAGACTGCATTTTGTGTTTACTTGTGTTATCTATGTCTAATATTTAAATTTGTTTGATGATCTGAAACATTTCAGTGTGACAAACATACAAAAAATGAGAAATCAGGAGGGGCAATCAAAACTTTTTTTCACATTGTCAGTATGGGGTATTGTGTGTAGAATTTTGAGGAAAAAAATGAATTTATTCCATTTTGGAATAAGGCTGTAACATAACAAAATGTGGAAAAAGTGAAGCGCTGTCAGTACTTTCCAGATGCACTGCAGAGGACTACACTGAGGTTGTTGTAGTATACATAGCTAAATGCATTGATGATGTCACTCACTACAGAAGCCATGGATGACAGCAGAGGTCCACAGGCTCCTGAGGGCTCAGGACACAGCCTTCAGGGCCGGTGACACCAAAGGACTAACAAAAGCTAGGTCCAACCTGTCCCGTAGTATCAAGGAAGCAAAACAATTCAATTCAATTCATTTCAACTTTATTGAGGTATATAGCGCCATTTCACAACAACAGTCATCTCATAGCACTTTCAACTGTAGGAGAAACCCCCACAATTGCACAAAGACCGCAGCAATCAGGTGATCCCCTGTGAGCAGGCACTTGGTGACGGTGGAGAGGAAAAACTCCCTTTTAACAGGAAGAAACCTCCAGCAGAACTAGGCTCAGGGAGGGGCAGTCATCTGCTGCCACTGGCTGGGGGGTGAGGGGATAGAGAAGAAGTAGAAAAGAACAGACATGTAGAGAGCAAACAGCACGACGGGGAGTCAATCTATGGGAGAGAACAAACAGATGTTAATGTCCAGCAAAAAATATTTCACTGAGAGTGAAGAAAGAAATGAAGCCAAGTGCATTGTTGGAGGTCCCCCAGCTGTCTAAACCTATTAGCAGCATAACGAAGGGAGGGTTCAGAGGCACATGATCCCTACCCATTTATAGGCTATCTCAAAAAGGAGGGTTTTAACCCTATTCTTAAAAACAGAGATCGAGTCTGACTTCTGAATCCAGATTGGCAGCTGGTTCCACAGGAGAGGAGCTTGATAACTGAAGGCTCTGCCTCCCATTGTACTTTTGGAGATTCTAGGTATTACAAGTAATCCTGCATTTTGGGAGCATAGTGTGCTGTTAAGATATTAGAGTAGTATCAGATCTTTTAAATAAAAAGAGGCCTGATTATTTAGAGCTTTGTAAATGAGAAGAAGGATTTTAAACTTAATTCTAAACTCTATGGGAAGCCAGTGAAAGGAGGCCAAAAGTAGAGAGATATGATCTCTCTTTCTAGTACCTGTTAAAACTCTTGCTGCAACATTTTGGATCAGCTGAGGACTTTTTAAAGATGTTTTAGGACAACCTGATAATAAAGAGTTACAATAATCTAATCTCGAGCTAACAAAAGCATGGATTAGTTTCTCAGGATCACTCTGAGACAAGATGCTCCTAATCTTGGCAAGATAAGACAAGATAAGATAAAATAAGCCTTTATTAGTCCCACAATGGGGAAATTCCAGGATTGCAACAGCACAGGGATAGCAACACTCAGAGCAATAATTTAGAAGATAAGAAAATAAGAGCAGTGAATATACATATGTACACATAAATGTATAAATATATATACACAGTGCGGAGCATTGTAGTTAGATGCAATAAACAGCATAACCGTCTACTTTGTTATCCTATATAGTATGAATATGTGCCCATACATATTGTCACCCTCCATAGCGACTGATATTGTCCTAGTTGTATACTGGAGGGGACCATTTGTGTAAGTCTGTTGCATCTTTTGCATTCAATACTATTAGGTTGTCACGTTTTTTTTGCTATCTCTGCGAGCAGCCCTGCTTAGGTTATAAAGTCGGACAGCCGTAGGTAGGAAGGACCTGCAAAACCTCTTGGTCGCGCACCTAGGATGATGTAGTCTACTGCTAAATGAGCTCCTCAGTGCATTCAGTATGTCCTGCATAGGGTGGGACTCTGACTCCAGCAGAGATGACAGTTTAGTCACCATCCTTCTCTCTCCTATCTCCTCCACTGGGTCAGGGTGTTTCCCCAGGACGGGGCTAGCTTTCTTGATCAGTTTGTTCAGTCTCTTCCTATCGGCTGCTGTAATGCCACTGCCCAAGCAGACCACTCCAAAAGTGATGGCTGATGCCACCACCATGTCATAGAATGTCTTCAGGAGCACCCCTTGTACACCAAAAGACCTGAGCCTCCTCAGTAGGAACAGCCTGCGCTGTCCCTTCTTGTAGAGTGCGTCGGTATTGTGTGACCAGTCTTGTTTATTGTTCAGATTACGCAAATGATAGAAGGCAGTCTTAGAAACAAGTTTAATATGTGAATTAAAAAACAGATCTTGATCAAAAATAACTCCAAGGTTCCTCACAGAACTATGAAGAGAAGAGGAACCACATCCAAACTAAAAGTTTGATTTGGAAAGGAATTTCTAGGCTTTTCTTGACCAGCTAGAATGACTTCAGTCTTATCTGAATATAATAGCAGGAAATTACAAGTCATCCAAGCTTTGATTTCCTTAAGACAGGCCTCTAACTTGGCTAATTGATTACTATCATCTTGCTTCATTGACAGGTATACCTGTGTCTCATCTGTATAACAATGAAAATGTATACAGTGCTTTCTAATAATGTTGCCTAATGGAAGCGTATATAAACTAAAAAGAATAGGGAACAGATCCCTGTGGAACTCCATGTCTGAGCTTTGAGTTTGAAGAAATCTCATTATTGACATGAGCAAACTGGAACCTATCAGATAAATAAGATCTAAACCACTGCAATAAAGTTCCATTAAGTCCAACGTAGTGTTCTAATCAATCAAGTGTAATATTATGATTGATAGTATCAAAAGCTGCACTAACGTCTAAAAGGACAAGTACAGAAACAAGTCCATTATCAGATGCAATAAGGAGGTCATTAGTGACTTTCACTAAAGCTGTTTCAGTACTATGATGGAGTCTAAACCCAGATTGAAACTCTTCAAATAAACCATTTCCCTGCAAGTGATCAAATAATTGCATAGCAACAACTCTTTCTAAGACTTTTGAAATGAAAGGCAGATTAGAGAATGGTCTATAGTTAGCTAAAACTCTTGGATCCAGCGTTGGTTTTTTGAGTAAGGGTTTAATTACAGCAGTTTTAAAAGCCTGCAGCACATGGCCTAATGTTAATGGAATTGATTATTTGAAGAATAAAGCTACCAATAAATGGGAAGACTTCTTTAAATAACCTGGTAGGAATAGGGTCTAAAAGACAAGTTGAAGGCTTGGATGAGGAAATTATTTTATCTAACTCTAAAAGGTCAATTGGAGTAAACTCATCCAAACAGATATCAACTGAAGGAATTGTAGTAGTTTGTGTATTTAAGTTAATGATGGGAAGAATCTGACAGATTTTATATCTGATAGGTGGAATTTTATTATTGAAAAAGTTCATAAAGTCCTGACTAGTAAGCTTTAAGGGAATGCTAGGATTGACAGAGTCCTGACTCTTTGTCAGCCTGGCTAAAGTGCTGAAAAGAAACCTGGGATTATCCTTGTTCTCCTCTATTAATGCAGTATAATAACTTGTTCTACCTTTCCTAAGAGATTTTTTTTATATATTAGAAGATGATTTCTCCAAGCTAAATAGATTTCATCTAATTTAATGGAGTGCCATTTTCTTCCTTATTGATGAAACTTCTGTTTTAAACCACAAGTTTCTGTGTTGAACCAAGGAGTAAGAAATCTTTGATTAGACTTTTTCTTTTTTAAAGGGGCCACCATGTCGGAGTCTGATGCAGAGAAGCTGTAACAATATCTCCCATGCTATCAATTACAGAAGGAGCAAGCTCTCCATAGCTTACCTCCATTGTGTTGACACATGGCATAGAGGAAATTATCTGTTTAAATTTGGTAGCATCATCTGAGAGGCATTTAATGTAGTAATATTTTTCTTTATGAGCCAAATAGCAAGAAACAATAAAATCAAAGGTTAAGAGACAATCATCTGACAGAACAGGGTTATGAGGAGACACTACCAGATTTTCTATTTCCATGCCATAGGTCAGAACAAGGTCCAACATGTGGCGGAGATAATGGGTAGAATTTCCTACTTTCTGAAAAATCCCATTGAGTCTAATATTGAATTAAATGTCATATTAAGGCAATCACTATCTACATCTACATGTATAGTAAAGTCCCCTACTATAATAGCCATCACTATCAGCCATCACTTTTGGAGTGGTCAGCTGGGGCAGTGGCATTACTGCAGCCGATAGGAAGAGACTGAACAAACTGATTAAGAAAGCTAGCTCTGTCCTGGGGCAGTGCCTTGATCCGATGGAGGAGATAGGAGAGAGAAGGACGGTGGCTAAACTGTCATCTCTGCTGGAGTCCGAGTTCCACCCTATGCAGGACATACTGGATGCACTGAGGAGCTCATTTAGCAGCAGACTACATCATCCCAGGTGCACAACCGAGAGGTTTCGTAGGTCCTTCCTACCAACGGCTGTCAGACTGTACAACCTAAGCAGGGCTGCTCGCAGAGATAGCAAAAAGACGTAACAAACTAATAGTTTTTTGAATGCAAAAGATGCAATAGACTTACACAATGGTCCTCTCCGGCATACAACTAGGAACATACCGGTCGCTATGGAGGGTGAGAATATGTATGGGCACATAATCATACCATGTAGGATAACTAAGTAGTCGGTTATGCTGTTTCATCCCATCTAGCAACAATGCTCTGCACTGTGTGTGTTTATATATTTACATATTTATTCCATCTAGCTACAATGCTCAGCACTGGGTGTGTTTATATTTATATATCTATATATTTATTCCATCTAGCTACAATGCTCCGCACTGTGTTTTTATATATCTACATATTATTCCATCCAGCTACAATGCTCTGCACTGTGTGTCTGTGTGTGTGTGTGTATATATACAGTATATATCTTATAGTAATATGTACATATGTATATTAGCTGCTCTTGCTTGCTTTTTTTTTTTTTCTTGCCTTCTGATTGTTGCTCTGAGTGTTGCTATCCCTGTGCTGTTGCAATCCTGGAATTTCCCCGTTGTGGGACTAATAAAGGCTTATCTTATCTTATCTTATCTTATCTTAATAATCTGATTTCAGCACTAAATCTGCTAAGAATTCGGCAAATTCGGATAAAAACCCTGAGTAGGCTGAGGGAGGACCATAAACTATGGCAAATAAAATTGGGTTTAACCTAAAATTGCAAAAATTCCCAGTACTGAGGACCAGGCCCTCAAAGGAATTATAACATATTTTTTTTTTTTTTTTGCTTTACAATAGCTAGTAATTTGGAATGGTAAATTGTCGCTACTCCTCCTCCACGATCAGAACTTCTGGGATTTTGACAGTTTAAATAACCAGAGGGAGTTGATTCATTTAAACCAACATAATCATCCTGCCTTAACCAATTCTCTGTAAGGGATATTAAATCAATCTGATGGTCAATTAACAGATCATGGACTAGCAGAGACTTGGGACTTAGAGACCTAATATTTAACAAACCACATTTAATTTTTAAATTATGAGGAGGAACAGAGGCCAAGTCATTAAATTTAGAGGCTTCATGTTTAATTTGAGTTTTATCAACTTTGTTTAATCACTTTTGGATGCTTATACATTATATTTTTATTTACTTTGGCGGGAGCAGACAATGATTCTCTGATGTGGAAGACAGGGGATAAGTTGAGGCGTGGCGGATGAAGAGGAGCTGCAGAGAGGTGTGTAAGACTGTGACTCTGCTTCCTGGTCCCGTTTCTGAGTTCTCAAGGTTTTGGAAATTTGGATAAAAATGATGCCAGATTGTGAGATAAAAGAGACACACCATCCAAAGTGGGATGGACACCGTCTCGTCTAATAAGACCAGGTTTTCCCCCAAATGAGTTCCAATTGTCTACGTAGCCCACATTGTTTGCAGGACACCACACAGACAGCCAGCGGTTGAAAGATGACAAGCGGCTAAACATGTCATCTCTGGTCAGGTTGGGGAGGGGCCCAGAAAATACTACAGAGGCAGACATCATTTTAGAAAAGTTACACACCGATTCCACACTAAGTTTTGTGACTTCTGACTGCCGGAGTCGGATGTCATTAATGCCAGTGTGGATAACAATTGTGGAGTATTTACAGTTACTTTTGGCCAGCATTTTCAAATTTGACTGGATGTCGCCTGCTCTGGCCCCGGGAATGCATTTGACTATGGCCGCTGGAGTCTCTATGTTCACGTTTCTGACTATAGAGTAACCAATGATCAGAGTTTTTTTCCTCAGCTGGTGTGTCGCTGAGTGGGGAAAAGCAATTAGAAATATGAACAGGTTGGTGGTGGACCAGGGGCTTGCGACTATGCTTCCTTCTCACCGTCACCCACCCATTCTCTCCTGGCTGCTCAGGAGAGGTGGAAGCTGGGGGACTGCTAGCAGGCCCTATGCTAGGGTGTGCCACTGCAGCTAAGGGGATTCCGTCATAATTAACTGGCACTGACAGTGTTTCAATGCAGCGGAGCTGGGATTCCAAATCGCACAACCTCGCCTCGACCGCCTCAAAAAGACAACATTTATTACATTTACCATTAACACTAAAAGAGGCAAAGGTGTAGCGGAACATCTGACACAGAGAGTATACCAAAGGAGAAGGGGAAGGAGAGCTAGTAGCCATAGCTAGAGGCTAACCCAAAGCTAACACAAACACCGATGAAAGGTGAACCGAAGGCAAAAGAGGGTGATTAGGTGACACAGTGCACACACAGGTGCAAGAGGCTTGTTAAACAGAAGTGAGAGGTGATGGTAGATGGAAAAAAGCAATTAAAATACAATTAAAGGCAATAATCCTCAGGAGAGTGAGGACAGCTAACCACAGAGCAAACCACAATGACAGCCAGCAACACAGGAAGTGACGATACGTTACCACAGGAAGCATTTTCCTCTTGAAATGTCCAGCCGGGGACCAGTCCAGCCGTGGACAACAATACAGCACGAAAATATCCGGCCACTTCAGCAACACCAGAGATGCATGTTCTCTCTGGCATGGCATACAGACCCTCACCAACTACAAACCTCCAACTCAGACCTACGCAAGCAACATCACACTGCTTAACAACTTAAATGACTTCTTTGGCCGCTTTGAAGAATAAAACAACACATCTGCAAAGAAGACCACTCCTCCTCCAGACGAGCAGGCTGTAAGTTTGGATCCGGTTAGCTTGAAGAGGACCTTATTAAGGATCAACCCAAACAAGGCAGCTGGACCAGACAACATAACAGGTCGCGTCCTGAAGGACTGTGTGGAGGAGCTGAAGAATGTCCTGGCCAACATCTTCAACATCTCCCTGACTCAAGCTGCTGTCCCCACCTGTTTCAAAACTGCTACCATAACACCAGTCCCAAAGGAACCCGTCCCATCCAGCTACTTTTATTTTTTTTTTTATTTAACCTTTATTTAACCAGGTAGCACAGATTAAGAAAACATTTTTACTTACAGCTGTGGCCTGGGGGGGAGGGGGGGCAAGGGACAACTCACATTCATACCTCCCCAGTTGATGCCAATTAACCTAACCTGCATATTTTTGGCCACTGTGGGAGGAAACCGGAGAAATCCCGGAGTAAACCTGTTATGTCGTAACTCGTAGACAAGGACGACGCTGGGAGTGGAGCTGAACACTACTTTATTAAGGAAACAGGAGTCTGTACACCCAACCAAACATGCAGCCGCATGGCAGAGGAAAGGCGGAAGAGACCGCCCCTCTACCAGCAGCCCCTCTTATACCACTGGAGATGGCAGAACCATAACCTGTGGCCGCCATCCCGTACCACACAAATAAGAGCTCTGATATGAACAAGAATAACACAGAAAAAATACTTCACCCCCCACCCCGCCACACACAAAAGACCAAAACACATAGTACACAATCAAGCCACCCCAATTTGGAACCTGAATCATCCACTACGCATAAACCAAACTAAAATCACCAAAAGGGGCCTATGACATTCACACTTAGAACTAAAATTAGGGGGGATGGGTAGACTGCCATCCTACCCCCCACATGGCGAGGTGGGTTATTCTGCCACCTATGCTATTAAAGTCCATTAAAAAAAATTACTGCCATGTCTCCTAATTAAAATACAATAACAAAATAATCCCCAAACTATTAACACAGAACAACTGAACACTTCTAACATGCCTATGACTCACTGAGGATGACCCATGCCCCCCCCCACCAGACCTTGACCATCAGTCCACCCCTTACGGCAGTCCGTTTCCCAGACCACCACTGGTCGCCCCCTCCTCAGAGCATCTTCTCCTCCACACCTCCAAGCTAGAGGTGTGGAGGAGAAGATGCTGGAACTGTCTGGAATTGTGATCACTTGTCTTCTTCGGAGCACGCCGTAACTCATTGGGATGGCACTACATGCCATTCGACAGCAGCAGGTATCGATTGTGCCGTTCACGCAACACCTGCAGCCGACCCTGGTACCGCTCCATGTTCCACTTCTGTCTCACCCGCCTGGACCTCGCCTCCGCCCGAGCCCGAACATAGTCTGTGACTCCAAGTGGGGCCTTGCATGGTCTGCGGTGTCTCCGCCCGGCACTGACTCTTCCAGTGCCACTTGGTCCTGCCCCAGCTGCTTGTAGATCTGCTGCTGACCCCACCCCTGTAGTCCCGTGTTACTTAATAGGTCCTCCACGGCTGTGCTCCTGGAACATCTGAGACCTTTGTTTGGGCCCCGCTTGTCGTCGCAATTCCTCCCCCATGCCACCCAGTGACCACATCCAGGGCAGCTCGGACACTGGCACCGGGGTCGTCTCGCGCCCACCTTGAGCACAACACAGCCTGTCCATTTTCTGGAGTGTACAGCAACAGTTCATCCCACACTGCATCATCCCAGACCCTCGGAACTGGTCGGTCCCACAGTCCATCACCTGACCACTCCTCCCCAGCGCCACTTCTGATGGAGAATCCAAGGCCATAAAACAAGTTGCAGTCCATGATGTTAGAGCCATAGGCCATCACGACGAACTCCACAGTAGCCATCATCGCCAACTTGTACCGAGCCATCAACGTGATGGTACCCACCGTGGCCAACCGTCCTCCTCCATAGCCGCAAAGCGGCGCTGTGAAACTTCCAATCCTGTAGGGGGGAAAACACTGTCTGACTGTAGCCCAATTCAGCACAGAACTCTCTGCTCCCTTGTCGACCAACATCGGTGCCGGAACTCCATCCAGAATTACCGTGCAGTGTGCGTGCCCATCGGTACTCAGGGACACCATACTGTATGTACCACCGTTGGAGCAGGAGAAGTTGAAGTCTTGTGTGGGCTCTCTTGTCCAGCTGACTGGCACATCCTCGCAAAATGGTGGAGACAGCCACAATTTCCACAGCGCTTATCTCTTGCCGCACACTCTCTAGCCTTGTGGCGGTGCTTCAAGGACCCACAACCCATACATCTGGGCTTCTCCGGGGCAGACCTCATCCGTACAGAGTTGGCACTCCCGGCGTCATCTTCAGCATTCCCATCGCTCTCCGGGTCAACTACCTGTGCGGCCATGGGGGCTCGTGAACCTCCTGGCAAAAGGCACTCATTTAGCTCCCGAGTTAGCTTATCTGCTGCTTCTAGCTGTAGTGCTAACTCGACACCCCTCATCAGCATCAACTCCCCGGGAACGTGAGCAGCTGCGGCACAGTTGGTGTGTTCCGCCAACTGGTTGCACACCATTTCTTCTTCTTACAGCCCGAACTGGCATTCAGCAGTCAACTGCCTTAAGCCCGACACAAACTGCTGGATTGGTTTGCCCACCTGTTGGCGGCGCTGTCTGAACATAATCTGCCGAACGATGATGTTGTCCGGCGCTCTGAAATGGTAGGCCATTAACTCAACCACTTCTTCATATGTGTCCGCATCTCCAAGTGTGCCCAAAATTCTTTGTCCCTCCATTCCCAGGTCTTGTACTAATAATGTGCGAGCTTACAGCTTCTCCATTCTTCCCAGGTCCAGTGCTACCATGTACGTCTGAAAAGCCTCATACCAACGAGGCCATGGCACAGGCGGCTCCCCCGGGAGCTCCTGGAATGAACGAATTGATGTTCCACACGCCTCCATGAGTTTACCTCTTGTCGCCAAATGTTATGTTGTAACTCGTAGACAAGGACGAGGCCAGGAGTGGAGCTGAACACTACTTTATTAAGGAAACAGGACTCTGTACAACCGATCGAACATGCAGTCGCTTGGCAGAGGAAAGGCGGAAGAGACCGCCCCTCTACCAGCAGCCCCTATTATACCACTGGAGATGGTGGAACCGGAAACTGGGGCTGCCATCCCATACCACACAAATATGAGTTCCGATATGAACAAGAATAATACAGAATAAATACTTCACAAAACCCACGCAGACACGGGGAGAACATGCAAATTCCACACAGAAAGATCACCGCTGGTCAGGGGATGGGATTGATCCCGAGATCCCATGGCAAAGGGTGACCCATAGCCAAGGCCCATAGCACTGACCTCCATCATAATGAAGTGCTTCGAGTGGCTGGTCATGCAGAAAAATCAAAATCAAAACCAACCCCTGTTTACATGATTGCTGACCCTAGGAGGGAGGCCGAGGCTTCCCCCAACTCTGTCTTTTACCAGAGTGCAACACGCGGAGGAGGAGGATGAGGGCAAAGGAGGGGGCGTGGTTGTGGAGCCACCTACCAGCAGCCATGGACACTCGACGTTTGCTGCCAATGTGGACAACGAGGGCACTAGCAAAGGAACTGCCCCGAAGGCCTGCCACAGTGGGGAGGGAGGGGAGGACCCCACATCCAACAGCCACCGCCGCACACACAGGACCACAACATGTGACTAACCGACCCGAAGCTAAGTACAACGCATGACACTGACATTGACACAGCAAACATTTTTCATTTGCCCAATTTTGACTTGATGTTGACAATGCAGTGTTTACTTGAGTTGGTGTTGGAGATGCAAGGTGTCTTGATAAAGTTTCTCTGTGACACGGGAGCATGCAGATCAGTAATTGCAGGGACAGATGTCAGGGGTTTCACATAATCGGATCAAACAGTAACTGTCAAATCCACAAAGGGCAAGCTAAAAACAGAGCACCTCTCCAAAACTGTAAAGGTAAAAGATCTTGTCACAGGTGACATTGCAGAAGGCTCTTTCATATTGTCACACATATGTCCCGTTAACCTTTTGGGAAGGGATTTGATCACAGCTCTCAATATTGCCATAATCCCAAAGGAAAATGGTATGACAGCATCACATTTTCCACATGTGGTAGGAGTAAATATATTGCAGGATTTCAATATGCCAAGGTACTGCTACTCACTGCATTTGATTTTGGCTGGACCACACTCAGTAACATCAGACCTGCACACAAAAGCTATTTTGTCAGCGCCAAAACCCATCACAAAAAGAGACATGCTGTCATTTCTGGGTACTTTAAATTATTGTCGCTCTTGGATTGCAAATATATTCATTTGAAGTGCAACCATTATCTGATCTCATATACAAAATACCCATGGCTCAGATGGACAAAATTGAGCGGACACCTGAGGCAGAAGAGGCATTTGTTAAAATGAAAAAAACTTTTGGTCAGCTCCAACGTCCTGGCACTCCCCAATTACAAAAACCCATTGGGCAAATGGTTGATTGTAGAGAGGGGCACATGATGTCAGTCCTTCAGCCAAGTGGCACAAAAATACGTCTGGTAGCATATTATTCCACACGACTTGACCCTGTGGCGAGGGCAATGCCGCCATGTTTCCAGGCTGTCATGGCTGCCTCTATGGTGGTGCAGGCTTCAGCAGGGCTCGTTCTTTTTCATCCCTTGACCCTAAAGGTCACACATGCAGTATCAGTCATCTTGTCACAAAGTAAATTATCAGTCCTCTCACCATCAAGATACCTTGCATGCATGACAGTGTTATTATCACTGCCTCATCTAACCATTGAACTTTGCACGGTAACAAATCCAGCAAGCTTTTTGCCAATCTCAACACAAGGTGAACCTCATGACCATTTGGCAGAAATTGAGAGGGAAACATTGCCTTGCCCTGATTTGAAGGACACACCTTTGGAGAACTTTGATCTCACATTGTTTGTTGGCGGCACCTCCAAATGTGACTGCACAGGTTAAAACTTGTCTGGTTTCGCAGGGTCACCCATGACACCGTTTTACGGGCACAAAAATTCCCATCACATTATTCTGCACAAGAAGCTGAATTAGTTGTTCTAACTGAAGCCTGTAAATTAGGCCAGGGAAAAGCACTCACAGTCTATACTGACAGCCAATATGCCCTCTCCACCATCCATCATTTTGCACAACAGTGGAAAAAAACAGGCATGATTACATCAACAAGACAGCCAATCCAACACAAAGACCTCATGGTAAAACTGTTAGGTAGTGTAAAACTTCCCTCTAAATTAGTCATATGCAAATGTGCTGCACACACTTAGGCACAACACTTTACATTAACTCGAAAAACCACTCAACTTACTATCCACAATCTGCAGGATTGGTCTAATGCACAAATAAGACCATTAAAGAAAGGCTTAGAAAAACAATGGCAGAAACAGGACAAAATTGAATATATTGCCTGCCCCTAGTTCTGTTTTACATGAGAATAGTTCCCACCAAAGGAGGGTTGTCTCCATTTGAAATAATGTATGGCAAACCTTACCTACTCCCACCATTAACCACGGCGCCTGAGGGAACTCAAGGCCCCTAGTGGTCAAGAGTAGTAAAAAAATTTTGTCAGTAAAATAGTTCAGATTTCGAAGGCTACAACTTGAAAGACACAAGAGATAATGGCTTACTGACAATTAGAAAGATATAGAATATGATCCAAAGTTTCATATAGGAATAAATTTACACATCTAATTTGCATAATGTCACGGCAGCTATATAAATTATATAACTCAGTCAAAATTGGACTTTGGACACATTTACACAAAGAATGGTCTGGGGGGGGGGTTTGACACCGATTTGTCTATAGGGGTATGTTTTTATCTAATCTTCAAAGTATATGAACCAGAAAATCAATAAAATGTGAAAAAACCCCCAACATATTTCCTTTTACCTGTTGCCGAGAGGGAGAGGCTCATTCACCCACGTGACCTGTCCATTTTCATCCATCGTGGTCGATGGTTTGCGTTTGCTCGGCCATTTACACCGTGTACCACATGTACAAACTCTTATGATTATCCCACATGAATTTTGTTTGTATTACATGGCTGTTTTTTCTGTTTGGTGCATTTTTCCTGTGAGAATGCATGACGATCGCGGGCGGCGCCATCTTGGTACTGGTAGCTCAGTTTTTCGCCCATCGTGGTCGATGCTTCGCATTTGTGTCACTCATTTACACCGTGTACCACATGTACAAACTCTTATGATTATCCCTCGTGAATTTCATTTGTATTACATGGCTATTTTTCCCGTATCATGCAGTTTCAGTCACAATCGCGGCAGCCATAACCGACCATGGCAACATCCACATTGGTGCTGGAAGCTCAAAGCGTAAAAAGGGAGAAGAATAATGAGGATTTCTTCTTTGGTGTATTCCACGTCAGCCATGATTCCTCCGGTACATGTCTGCCACCTTCTGAACTGTCAGATCAATACAGATCAGAAAACAACAAATTCTCATTATAGCTGGGGGACGTCAATAAGTTGACAGGTGTAGTTGCTGCGCTGTGCCACTGGGGGCGCGTGACCTGTCCATTTAATGTGGACAGTTAAAGGGTTAAGACCATTCAATTCAGGTGATGAGGAAGTGTGCTTAGCTGATTACATGCAAAGAATGTTGACTGACAGAGATATTGTTCATGCTGCTCTTCCAAGGAAGGACCATGGTGAAGCACCCATCTTGGCCAAACTGGGGGATCTGGTTCTTATCAAAGCAATCAAAAAGAAAACCTGGGCTGACGCTTCCTGGCAAGGACCACACAAGGTCATCCTGGTGACGCCAACAGTCGTGAAAGTTGAAGGACGTGACTCTTGGGTGCATTTAACACATTGCAAACTTTACCCCACTCAAAACCCTCAGCAAGTGACTGTTTAACAGTTTAATTGTTTCTCTAAACAAGTGTCAACTGACAGTGCCCTCATGGTGTCCAGCAACGGCTTGTATAGCAAACCAACTGCTGTTTATCATGGAGACACAAAATGCCAGAGAGAGAAAGTTGGCAACAGAAGGATATGAATGGTACACCTGTTTTTTCATCATCATTATCCTTGTGGTGACACTTTTGTTTTGGTTGCTTTTAGGGACACCATTACCTATTTATCGCAGGGCTAGGTACGTTACTCACATGCATCATTACTGGCTAGAAAGACCAGGCTATAATGACCATGTTTATGCTTGTAATGTGTGGTGGAGGTATGCTAACTACACAGCCAAAACAGCTAATTATTCAAATTGTTATGTGTGTTTTTTGTTTCCACTCTCAGCTGGCCAAATATCTGTTACTGCTAAACCAATGGAACTGTGAGAAGCTGTTCGTTTCTTGCAAGAGGCTATGTATGGAAATAGTAAAACAGACATTAACTTGGATCACACCTGCCACATTGTCTATAACTCCACTAACGGGAGACATAATGACACCCCTTACTCGGTGAAGGCAAGATTAACCTCAAATTTAACCTCGAAGAATTTTTCCTTTTGTCTAAAAGGGTGTGGGAACGTCTCTTTGGGCAGTTAAATGTTTTACAGGTGTGCAATGGTACATAGTACATCTCACCCCTGTACTGCTACCTGCCGGACCAGCATAGTGGGCAAAAGCTGTCTTGAAGGTCCTTATTGTCAATCTGGAAGGCTGGAAGGTGATGTCACTCTGCAGGAGCTCTGTAGCGCTGCAATTTGTGATTCTCACAAGTATGGCACGTATATGGTGACAGGGGATTGGTGGCTGTGTGGCCATCGTGCCTACTCACACCTGCCCATGAACTGGGGAGGGGTGTATGTCCCCACAGTGGTGACTGACCATATCATCATATTGTCGGCAGGATAGGCGTGCAGGGTAAAGAGAGATGTTTCTTTTGCACTGCATGATCCCATCTGGGGCACAGATGTGCCAAAAGAATTCAAGTTAGAAACTACTGGGCAGAAGGTGCTTCATTCCCTGTTTCCTTGGGTGGGAGTGGCTAAGATGACCTTGTGGATTGAAACAACTAATTATAGATTACAATCATACATACATGTGTAATGACAATAAAGTTGAATCTCATCATCTCATCTCATACAATACATACAATAGATTACAATCATTTGTCAATCATTTGTCAATTTTTCTTTGTCTGCTTTTTCTGGTATAAATGAGGAGTTAACAGCTCTTAGACTTATGGTGACCCAAAATAGAATGGTTCTTGATCAAATAACTGCCGCCCGAGGGTGTGTGTGTGCAATTGTGGGTGATTATTGTTGTACTTTTATTCCTGAAAATGATGATGATCATGTTATTGCCTCAGCCATACAGAACTTGACTGCTTTGTAGGCTGCTATAGACAAAGACAATGTTACTATTTTATTTAGCAAATGCAAAGTCCTTAAGCCAAGCAGTTGCCTCCTGGTTTGCTGTATGGAGGGTGTGTAATCCTCCTTCCACAATGTTACTAATGGACATACAGTACCTGGTTAAGTTGGTTATTGTCTTCATGGAGAAGTTATCATCATGAGCCTGTAAATGATTTTTGTGGTAATATTTCTGGTCTTTTCTTGTGTCATTCCCTGCATCCGTAGTATGATGATGAGACTTGTGCATGTTAACTTAGTGATATACCATGGAGCAGTTGCCGGGGATGATGGGGATGATAAACAAACGGTGTGACCTTAAGGTGTCTCTCCATGACCCAAGTACAGAGTTAAAGTATGATTGACATGCAGATAACATGAAAGGAGTTGCGTGATCATCATGTGAAGTTGAAATGTACTACCTGTGAATACATTTATGAAGTTCGAAACATTATTTTTACTTTTATTTTGTTTTTATGTTACTCTTATTTCTGCTTTTACAGTGTTATTATTTTTATTTTGTTTTCATCTTTATGTTTTGTTACAAGCTGCAATGACACATTACAAGGTGTTCCAAGGTTCCAAGGTTGTCATAGCCAGGAGCAGCACTGGGGTTAAGCTCCCAGTGCTTATAAAATGCTCCTTATGGCATGCGTCTCAAAAAGCCTCTGACAACTAAGTCCAACTCCTAGCCTGCCCGTGTGGTTTAGTTTCTAAGCCCGGCGGAACTGCTTTTACTAATAGGAGAAGGGGCGAGGAAGGATTTCTGGCGCATTAAAACCAGATGCTTCGGGTAGATGGTGGACCATTAACCTGGGAAGGTAGCCCATCTAGGGGAAGGTAAACCCTGATTTCAAACCTCCGCTGCCTTGCGGCATACCTGGTCACGGGAAAGGCTTCGGGAGTCAACCCTGAGGAAAAATCCGGAGTCGGAGTCCCTAAGGCAGCTCTCTGTTGTGCTCAACATCGTTCTAGCAGCTCCTGCGACAGCACTGGTGCCAAACTGTAGCAGCTCTGCTGTTCCTTTGGATTCATCAGTGACGTGGAGAGGAGGGGCATGCTGTATGGGCAACATCTTGTCTTCCATATCTTCCTGCCCAGGCTTGAATCCTACCAACGCCCAACGCTGGAAGGTAGAACACCGGATCACTGGAGAGGACACTCCAGCTTCGCCTTCGGCGTAGACAAAACACGGGGAATGACAGTTACCGGTTATAAGCCACGGCTCAACTGGTGTAGAGCGTGGCGCCAGGGGTTCTTCCCGACAGTGGGAAGGATCATTTTATCTCACTGGACAGCTACCGCCCGCCTCAAGCTGGGCAGCCCCCAGCCAATAAGGTGCTGTCCCGCCACAGCCTGCTTTCTTCATTGGGTGCATGGGGATGAGGTGAAGTCTGAACGGCAGGCTGAGAACCTTCACACCAGGCAAGACAACAAAACAAAAGAGACCAACTCTAAAACTGGGAACTTGGAACATCCACACTATGATGACAGGACTAGCTGCTAACCTCAAGGACATCAGCAACACCAGGAAAACTGCCGTCATCAATAATGAGCTGAAGAGACTGGAAGTGGATATCGCCATTCTCCAGGAAACATGGTTGGCTGACGCAGGCACGCTGAGAGAGAAGGACTACACGTTCTACTGGCAGGGAAAGGGCAGCGACGAACACAGGGAACACGGAGTGGGCTTCACAGTGAAGAACTCCTTGCTGAAGATGGTGGAACCGGGCAGCAATGGCTCTGCACGACTCCTCACCCTCCACCTTAACACCACTCAAGGCCCAGTCACCCTCGTCAATGTGTATGCCCCAACACTGACAGCCACACCAGAGGCAAAAGACGAGTTCTACGAGAATCTTGCAACAACTGTCAGGATCATTCCCAACACTGAACAACTCATTCTCCTTGGAGACTTCAATGCCAGAGTGGGTGCTAACCACGACTCCTGGACCTCCTGTCTTGGCCCATTCGGCGTGGGCAGAATGAATGTCAATGGACAGCAGCTGCTTGAGTTCTGCACACATCATGATCTGTGTATCACAAACTCGTTCTTCAAGACCAAGCCCCAACACAAGGTTTCCTGGTGACATCCGCGTTCAAAGCACTGGTACCAGCTGGACTTGATCCTGACCAGGCACACCTCACTGAAGAACGTGCTAATCACCCGCTCATTCCAGAGTGCAGATTGTGACACAGACCATTCATTGGTGTGTTGCAAGGTCAAGCTGCAGCTGAAGAAATTCCACCGTGCCAGACAGCCTGGAAAGGCACGGATTGACACCAGCAAGATGGCCCAACCAGAACTTGTCGAGCAGTTTGCCTCCACCTTTGTGAAGGAACTTGGTGAACCACAAGAAGGAGAGGCCGCAAAGCAGACGTGGGAAGAGCTGCGAAACATCATCCACCACACAGCCTTGGCTATCTTTGGGAGGAAGACCTCGAAGTCACAGGACTGGTTTGATGCCAAGTCGACCGTGATGACTCCCGTCATTGAAGCCAAGCGCTCAGCACTTACTGAGTACAAGAAGTGCCCAAACAAGAAGAATCTCCAGATCCTCAGGGCTGTGAGAAGCAAAGTTCAGCAGACTGCTCGGCGCTGCGCCAATGAGTACTGGACTCAGCTCAGCCAAGACATTCAAACCGCTGCCATAACAGGGAACATCCGTGGTATGTACGACAGCATCAAGAAAGCACTTGGTCCGGCTCAGAGCAAGACGGCCCCTCTCAAATCCTCCACTGGGGAGATGATCACAGAAAAGAACAAGCAGATGGAGAGATGGGTGGAGCACTACTCCGACCTCTACTCCAGACAGAACACCGTGACACCATCAGCCCTTGATGCCATCGATTGCCTGCCATCCATGGATGAACCTGATGCCGAGCCAACCATCGACAAACTCAACAAGGCCATTGGTAGCTTGGCCGCTGGCAAGGCACCTGGCAACGACGGCATACCCCCCGACCGGATCAAGCACTGCAAGACCGCCCTACTGCTGCCATTGCATGATGTCCTCTGCCGGTGCTGGAAGGAAGGTGCCGTACCACAGGACATGAGGGACGCCAAGATCATCACCGTCTACAAAAATAAAGGGGAGAGAAGCGACTGCAACAACTACAGGGGCATCTTCCTCCTCAGCATTGTTGGCAAAGTCTACGCACGAGTTGTCCTCGTTAGTCTACAGAAGCTTGCAGAACGTGTCTACCCCGAGTCTCAGTGTGGCTTCCGCGCTGGGTGATCGACAGTGGACATGATATTCTCCATCCGCCAACTCCAGGAGAAGTGCAGAGAACAGAACATGCCCCTGTACGTTGCCTTCATCGACCTCACCAAAGCGTTCGATCTGGTCAGCAGAGAGGGCCTTTTCAAAATCCTGCCAAAGATAGGATGCCCAACAAAGTTGCAAAGCCTCATCGAATCATTTCACACCAACAGGCAGGGGATGGTGCAGTACGACGGTAACGTCTCAGAGCCATTAAATATACACAGCAGAGTGAAACAGGGCTGTGTACTTGCACCAACCCTCTTTGGGATTTTCTTTGCTATGCTCCTGAGGCATGCCTTAAGCACAGCAACAGAGGGAATCTACCAGCATACAAGATCTGATGGCAGGCTTTTCAGCTTTGCCCGCTTGAAAGCCAGAACCAAAGTACGTGAGGCTCTAATCAGAGATATGCTGTTCGCAGACGATGCTGCAGTCGCGACCCACACACAGCAGGATCTTCAGACCCTGATGGACCGCTTCTCCCAGGCATGCATGGACTTTGGGCTTACCATCAGCCTGAAGAAGACTAACGTCTTGGCGCAAGGCACGGAAGCACCACCAACCATCACCATTGACGACTACGAGCTGGAGGTCATGAATCAGTTCACGTACCTGGGGTCCACGATCAGCACCAACCTCTCCTTTGATACAGAGATCGACAAGAGGATTGGAAAATCAGCCTCCACACTCGCTCGCCTCACCACACGAGTGTAGGAGAATCCCAAACTCTCTGTCAAGACGAAGATGGCAGTGTACAACGCCTGCGTCATCAGCACACTGCTCTATGGGAGTGAGATGTGGACAACATACGCCCGGCAGGAAAAGAGAATGAATTCCTTCCACTTGCGCTGCATTCGTCGCATCCTGGACATATCCTGGCAGGACAAAGTGCCCAACACAGAAGTCCTGTCCTGCGCCGGCCTTCCCTCCATGTTCACTTTACTCAGGCAGCGCAGGCTCCGCTGGCTAGGCCATGTTCACCATATGGAGGATGGCAGAATCCCCAAAGACGTCCTCTACGGAGAACTGGCGACTGGCAGGAGAGACGCTGGCTACCCACAGCTGCGCTTCAGAGACGTCTGCAAGAGAGATATGAAGGCCCTGGAGATCAACACAGAGCGCTGGGAGGACCTCGCAACGGACCGCTCCAAATGGAGAGGCATCCTGACCAGACAGCTCAAGGCGGGTGAAGAGAAACTGACTACTGCAGCAGATGAAAAAAGGACCCGCAGGAAGAACCGCCACAGACCCAGCAGCATGGAGACCATCCACAAGTGCGACCTGTGTGACAGGGACTGCCATTCGCGCATCGGCCTGTTCAGCCACAGGCGGTGCTGTTCCAGCAGAGTAGACATCTAGGATTCTCTTCCATGGTCATCATAGACCGACGGAGGCCGACGACATCCACACTGTCATACTCTTACCTTATCATTTTGTTTTAATGTTTTTATCATTATTTACTTTTATCATTAATTAATGTTCTACTGTTCCATTTCTCCTCCTAAAGGACTAAAATGTTAAGCCGGCGCCTGGGGCAGCAGGGCTGATGGTGGACTTTCCCTGTCACTAGCTAGTTAGGATCTGTTGCACACAAATGCACTGGAGCTTAGCATAGCTGCCAGATGGGGTTTTAGATGCTATAAATTATTAAGATAAGATAAGATAAGATAAGCCTTTATTAGTCCCACAACGGGGAAATTCCAGGATTGCAACAGCACAGGGATAGCAACACTCAGAGCAACAATCAGAAGGCAAGAAAAAAAAAAAAAAAACAAGCAAGCAAGAGCAGCTAATATACATATGTACATATTACTATAAAATATACACACACACACACACACACACACACACACACACACACACACACACACACACACAGTGCTTCTTTATTCTTTTATGATGCCTTGCATGGCATCAAAGGGGGGGGAATTATAGAAAAGTTTCATATTTGTAATTTGCTTTGTCTCAGAGTCTGTGTGAAAGTGCTGAAGAAGCTGATGCAGCTGTATTGTGTTATCGCTTGTTTTAGTTCGCATGTACTGTTCTGGTGTGACTGGTACTGAGAAAGTGTGGCAGGTCCTGAGAAAGAGATAATCTGTGCACCAAGTTTTGACCAGATGTACTGAACCAATCACCATGGACATTTTCTCCTCCACCTCTTGGATAACGGAGAGGTTAAAGGACTGAGCGATGTGTGTTTGAATCAGAATGATGTGTGAATAGGCTCTGAGACTGTTATTGTATTGTTGTCCACTGGCCAGTGTAATTAAATTTGCTGAAACTTTGATCCTGCCTGATTCTTTGACTGAAGGTTAAGAAGAATTTTTTCAACACTGAACTTTGCCAAAACATTCAAAAAATACAAAAAACTACAAGTGCTGAAATTAGCTGCCACTTGAGTGCAAAACACATATGTGGACTATACATTAAAATTAATTTGAAAAACTTTTAAAAATGCTCATTTAAATGCCCCTGCTACTCCACTCTTACTGACTGATTTAACATTACATTAGCCAAAACCGGAAGCGCCGCCCATAATCGTTCCTACAGCAGCACCCCCAGGAATAAGGTGGATAAGAAACAAATTTAAAAAAGCACATTTTACAGCACATAGAAAACGTTTGCTAAATGTGTGGCGTTTTATTCATATCAGGATGGCTGAATTTCCGTGAGATTAAGCACGGTTGAGCGAACGTCCCCAGGTGATATTAGCCAAGTGTAAATATGGCTTTCTGCTGTAATGTCCTCTGCTGCTGACACTTCACTCCCACCTCGTCCACCTCATTTCCATTCCAGCTAAATCCATAATTGCACAGTGCCTCCACTTTTCCTCTCTGAATCTTCTTCTTCTTGTTCTCCTTGCTCTCTGTTTTCTGCTGACAGCGTGTTGCAAAACAAAACACTGCGGCTAGCACGGCGTACGTACGTGCGGCGGCGGCGGCTGTAAAAGAAACCAACAACTGAAAGGTAAATACCACTTTATCTGGCCTGTCACAGCAACAGAGCAGCCGAGCACTTTGTTTACCTCAGCGCTGAGTGAAAGTCGGCTCAGGCCCTGCTGCCGCCGCTGTGATATGGCCTCTAATTAGTTTCCCGGCTGCCTTTACCTGCCGCTCCCTCGGTGTAAAACCGTCAACTCCCTGGTGTTTTTTAATGTCTGCAGAGGAGAAAGAAAGGAAACACTTCTCTCCTTTGTACGCTCCTCCCTTTGTTCTCCTGTTTCTCTAACTAAAGCTCCATGTTCCTCTCTTCAGTCCATATTAAAGTTTGACATTTTTGTGTAAATACAGCCCAGTATGGATGCTGATTACCCGGCAGTGATACAATCAAGCTCTCACAGTTGGTATTTCTATAGTGTGTGATAGGAAGAAATATCCTTTGGTATGCAGGAAGTATAGGTATAAAACAGGGGTCTGCAACCTGTGGTTCTGGGGCCACACGTAGCTCTTTTGGGGCCACATGTGGCTCTTTTGCCTAGAGATAGTGGCTCGCCGAGGCCTTGAGAAGAAAACAAAACTCAAACGTTTCCAAGAAATAATAAATTTAAAGAAAAAAGTTGCAACGTTAATAAGAAAAATATCCTAAAAAGCAGAAAATGAGAAAACCTGAAAATTTATGCATAAAACCAATACAAATTTAGGGAAAAATGCAGTTTTCTGAGGAAAACATACCCTGTTTATACCCTGACTGTATAACCTAAGCAGGGCTGCTCGCAGAAATAGCAAAAAAAACGTGACGACCTAATAGTATTGAATGCAAAAGACGCAACAGACTTACACAAATGGTCCCCTCCAGTATACAACTAGGACAATATCAGTCGCTACGGAGGGTGACAATATGTATGGGTACACATTCATACCATGTAGGGTAACTAAATAGACTGTTATGCTGTTTATTCCATCTAGCTACAATGCTCCACACTGTGTATATATATTTATATATTTATGTGTACATATATACATTCACTGCTCTTATTTTCTTATCTTCTAAACTATTGCTCTGAGTGTTGCTATCCCTGTGCTGTTGCAATCCTGGAATTTCCCCATTGTGGGACTATTAAAGGCTTATCTTATCTTATCTCATCTTATCTTATAAATTTGCAAGAAAAAAGGTTACAAAATTTCTGGAAAAGAAATCTGCAGTTTTAGCCAAGAAAGGTAATACATTTACTAAGAAAACTATAATAAATTTATGAGAATAGCTGAAAATTAATGCCAAAAATACTCAAAATTTAGGAAAAAATGCTGCAGTTTTATTAAGAAAAATGTCAACAATTTACCAGAAAAAGCTACAATTTGATTAGAAAAATGGTTCCAGATTTATTCACCTTATTCCTCGCCCCCATGATGCCTTGCGTGAATTATGTGTGCAACTTCCGGTACTAGTTTAGAACGTGTGGTTGTCACTGAAATGGGACACTTTTCCTTGTTAAAAAACAATGACTTTGGCATCAGAAATGCGGGAACACGGCCTTTTCACCTCAAAAACAGTAATATAATCATGCCACTTCCCATGACTATGGAGGGATGGGAAGATGACCTTAAAAAGTGGCCTGGCAGACAGTAGCTCCGTTAGTTAGCTCCGCTGCTAACATGCTAACGCTGTAAACAAATAAAAGCTCTGAGATTTATCAATATCTCCACTGCAATAAAATCAGATGTGTTTTGTTTAAAGATGTTGGACATAATCAAATTTACCTCAGAGCAGATGTAGAATCTAGTCAGAGCCACACAGAACCACAACACCGTGTTTGGCTGTTTTAATGTTGGGGTAGCTGCAGCTGTCTGTTTTACCCAGAAATTAAAATGCTCATGCTGCCGTCATGCCCTGAATGCTTGTTATTTAACTTAACATGTACAGACCTTTTCTGACAATTGTTCAAAATTTTATTGACCTGTATTTTGTGATAATTTAAAAATTAATGCATGCTGAAGCTGCTAATATCAAGTCCATATTGTTCCAAGGCAGTGCAATAAATGCACCCCCCAAAAAAAGAACAACAAAAAAAAAACTATTTGATACCTTTCTTAAATCGTTAAGCCTTAGGAAGTAAACTGTTACTATTTTCTATTTATTATTATTATTTTACTTCATGCAGCCTTGCATCTGGTGACATATATGACGCATAAATGTCAGACCTGTGACATTCATACGAGTGAAAACACACCTGGTGCTGTTGTTTCTGTACCACCGATCACACCAACGGGCCTTTTTAGTTTTTAGTGCATGATCTACACATTGATGTTGAAGCCATTGATTTAGCTGCGCTTATTTGTGAGAAGCCTCCATTTATCCAGTCTATGGCACAACCACAATCAGTAGCAACAGGTACAAGAACTACGCCAAAACAGTAAAAAAAGAAACAAAAAAACTACAAGTGCTGAAATTAGCTGTCACTTGACTGCAAAACACATATGTGGACTATACATTAAAACAAATTTGAAAAACTTTTAAAAATGCTATTTTAAATGCCCCACTACTCCACTCTTGCTGACTGATTTAACACTACTTCAGCCCAAAACCAGAAGTTGCTCCTGTTTCTTCAGCAGCATCGTCAGGAATAAGGTGGATAGGAAATATAAATTACCTGAAAAAGGGTAACAACCAGATAAGACAACCTTATGAGAAAAGGTTATGACACATTATGTCAGAAAATATCAAAATTTATGAAGAAACAAAGTGTCATGTCTTTTTGGTTTCTACTCATTTTCTGTATATGGGTGGGTTTTTTTTGGGGGGGGGGGTCCAGTGCACTATATCAGGGGTATCTGACTTTCAAGCGCTCTCTCTTTTTCTGTAATTTGCAGATGTCGGTTTCGTTTTTATAATATGCAAGGGAACATAAAAGAGTTTCAGACTTGCATTGCAATTTTAAAAAAAAATCATTGATTTTGCCGTTAGAATCGAAACTATTGGTCGTGTCCCCTCATTTTTCCCAGTTTTTGTGTGACATGAAAATCGCATCAATTTCAAAGTACTGTAACGTGATCTCTGAGTAACTCTTTCTACTCAAAATGCAAGAGATAACAGAGTTGTAATGCAAATTCAAAATAAAACATTCCCCAATGTGATCGGATCTATGGTTTTTGTACGGCGACCCCTGCAAATTTACTCGTACGACGTAAATTTCCGTGTCCCCAAATTTACGCAGCAACATGCAAGTTATTTGGTAAAGTAACCAGAAAACAGGAAGTGCTGATGCTTTTCACTTTGCACCTTTCAAATCCCAAACCATACACGTAAAAAGGAGATCAGTCTTTGTGAAGCTCAGATGTAGAATATTTCAATAAAATCTCAAACATTTATGACACATCGAATATGGTGTCCTTTAAAAAATTTACGTCTTCGGTCTTGGTCGGCCGCGCGCAGCCCCGTCTGGCGAGGTGAGCGCCCTGGGAAAGCACTTTTATTTTCTCTACCCCGGATGTGCTCAACCCATGTGGAGAGGATTAACCGTGGTCACTTTATATTGAAGTTATCGAAGGTCCAAACTTCCGTGTCCCGCATTTACGCCTTTTGTGATTTTACGTCTTATCCAACAAACAGGGAGAATTTGAAGGTATGTATACACGTTATCACATTTTAATATGTCATGAAAATGTAGCTGTTGATGAGTTTTGATGCGTGAAAAATACTGGAAGTGTTGAAGTTGTTTCGTGTAAAACGTGTGCCATTGCAAAGTGCATTGGCACACGGGGAAACAAAAGCCCGAGTGTCCCGTTTACGTCTCCATTTACAAGTAGTTGAAGTGAGCGCTCATCCTCAAGAGTTCCTGAACGCGAATGCCGTTACGAAAATAGTTAATAGTTTCATAAACCTGACACAATTGGATAGTGATTAGTCAATTTCATGTGCAGATTTGGTCAATTTTAAATTTTGCCACCAATGTCACACATTGGACCCCTAATAAATAAAAACACCCATATGTGTTTGTTCTTGTTTTTCTTCCATTTTGGTTTGTGCTTTTATTTTGACAGCGCAATCTTGTGACTTCCTCCTGTCAAATCTTTTCGTGGGTTGTCACAGCTGTTTAGTTATCTTTGATTACTTTCTCACCATGCATCTGTTGTGTCCCTAACTCCTTTAATAATAACAAGGCCGGAGGTGCAATGAACGTAGCTTTATTATAATAACCAATGGTAACAATCAGCAGACTTACGGCGCAGTATGCTTGCCAGGGGTCGACGGCGGAACAGACCTGACCTCTTCCTGCCGTGCCCTTTATACCCCGGGTGACGGCGCCACCGGAAAGGCGGTCCGCCACCCCTTGCTATTCCACGGGAACCCCGGCCACCATATTACTACTTAACAGCATCCACACCTGATTCTCATTTTGGTTTTCCCCCCATTACTATTTAAGCTCGCTCGCGTGGTTCATTCCTCGCTGCGACCTCGCATTGAGCAGACAGGAATTCCTGTTCTTACTCTCTGCTTTGTACTCTGCCTCGTCAGTATAACTGTAAGTTACCTTTCATGGTTTTCCTTTGTTGCATGTTTCTGTAATCACCCTTCGTGGTCTTCGTTAATTGCCTTTTTGTAAGTCGCCCT
This sequence comes from Pholidichthys leucotaenia, assembly GCA_020510985.1. Classification (NCBI taxonomy): domain Eukaryota; kingdom Metazoa; phylum Chordata; class Actinopteri; order Cichliformes; family Pholidichthyidae; genus Pholidichthys; species Pholidichthys leucotaenia. Next base: position 328,901,155 of record CM035845.1, read on the forward strand.
TCGTGGCTGTTATTTGTGTTCTCCTTTTAAAATGGCAAACTCACAGCAGGCAAGTGGCGCCTTACTCCTGACCTGAAAGGGCCAAATATGACACAAAGCTTCTAACTTTGTTGGGGAAAATGTCACAAATTTAGATAGAAAACAGCTTCAACTTTACTTGATAAAGGTATTAAATTTGCAAAGAAAAATATGCCAAATTAAAGAAGAAAGCAAAACACATTTATGCCAAAAATATAATTAATTTTGGTGGGGAAAAAATACAGTTTAATGAGGAAAACACACATAATTTTGCAAGAAAAAAGACACAAACTGTTTGCAAATAATCAAAAAATTATTAGAAAAATTAGCAATTTTCAAAGAAAAGGGTAACAAATTTACGTTTAAAAAAGATGCAGATTTCTAAGAAAAAGCTCTTAATCCTGATGTTGTCAGGCCAGATTATGGTTGTAATTCTGCTGTTTTACTACAGTTTTTAGGCTTAGATATTTTTGTGGCTGCATGCAGATAATTTTTATACAAAAGTCACTCAGTGGCTTTTTGTGGAGCACAGGTTGCTGACCCCTGGTATCAATCAACCCCAACCTGGTGAAAACAGAGAATTGCCCCCCCCCCCCCCCCAGTTCATCGTGAACCTTTGTTTTTTTTTTTTTATATCATGTTACATAATAGAATAAAATGTGTCTGAAGCACCAATTTTAAATCTGCAGCTTTTTTCTTTTACATTTGAAAAGGTTTGAATTTTAATTCTTGTTTTTTTTTTTTACAAATACAGTTAAACAGAGTTTCCCATAGGAACTCGACAACAATAACACCGATAGTGTCCCCGTCAGTCATTAGAGAAAATGAGCTCCTGAGCTTAATGGCTGAGTTTGAAGCTTTTATTCACTTTATATTGGTGTGTGTGTTTTTCTCCACTCACTCTTGACAAAAACTCTCCTTCTTTTCGTACTTTTGATCGAGCAGCCCTAATCAATAATGCTGTCAGGTGTGCATGTGTGTGTGCTTTAAGTCAGATTTATGCATACCAGAGGATCAGTTTATGTGGTGTTAATTTAAATGCTGAAAAACAAGTTCTACCCTTGTTTTAAGTTGAGCCAGCTGCTGAGATGAACTGCCGACACCACCTCAGGGAGTGACCAGACAGTGTCAATTTTTTTTTTAATGTGCTAACTGGCCCACATTAATCAAGCTAGTTAATGTGTTAATATTCTAACCCTATGTTTTACATTTTAAAATGGAATGCATCATGGAATTTCTGCCTCTTTAAGATTTTGTACAATCATTAATTAATTTATTGCAGGTTCATATAGTAATCATTCCTAATGAAGTAGTCTAGTCATAAACATTTTCTCCTCTGTCACATTTTCTCCTCTGTCATATTATATATATATATATATATATATATATATATATATATATATATATTTATTCCATCTAGCTACAATGCTCAGCACTGGGTGTGTTTATATTTATATATCTATATATTTATTCCATCTAGCTACAATGCTCCGCACTGTGTTTTTATATATCTACATATTATTCCATCTAGCTACATTGCTCCGCACTGTGTGTGTTTATATACTTGCATATTTATTCCACCTAGCTGCAATGCTCCGTACTGTGGGTGTTTATATATTTACATATTTATTCCATCTAGCTACAATGCTCTGCACTGTGTGTTCATATATTCATATATTTATTCCATCCAGCTACAATGCTCTGCACTGTGTGTGTGTGTGTGTGTGTGTGTGTGTGTGTGTGTGTGTGTGTATATATATTTTATAGTAATATGTACATATGTATATTAGCTGCTCTTGCTTGCTTGTTTTTTTTCTTGCCTTCTGATTGTTGCTCTGAGTGTTGCTATCCCTGTGCTGTTGCAATCCTGGAATTTCCCCGTTGTGGGACTAATAAAGGCTTATCTTATCTTATCTTATGATTAAATATGAAAATGACCGAGAAGCTTATAAATGTCTTATTTATGTGTACTTGTGTGCCAGCCAAGAATTTTACACCTGTTGTCTTTTTTTTTTAATTCAACACTGCTTTAAAACAAATCTGGATTGCAAGCTGAAAGTTAGCAGGCAGAAATAAAAGACCAGAGACAGCTTTGACTTATTTTTCCACCATCTGAATGAATTAGCAGCATTTTCAATAAGAAAAACCCGAGGTAGTCTCAGGAAGCTGGAAAGTTCTGCCTTGCTCAAAGGCAATTAATCAGTGATTCCTTAAAGACGACCAGCGTTTCCCCAGCGGGGTGATGGAAAGCAAACCAGCAACCTTTGAGTCTGCCTCAAAGAAAAAAAAGGAAAACAAATCTACTAAACCTTTAATCTCCCACCCTCCTCTCCATTTCTTTTCTTTCCTTTCACCTCCTCCTCTACCTCCTTCCCCGCTGCTGGTGCGGTTAGCCGCCACGCTCCACTGAACCACTCGCGCGTTCTCTCCCCTAGGAGAAAATTTGTGCGCGCATACTGTACATGAACTTCGGATAAATAAATAAACACAGAAAGAGCTGCAAGATAATTGAGCGCGAGTGAGAAGGAGGGAAACGGAGAAGGCGGACAGAGAAGGCTGCTCCCCCGGGGATGCGATGGTGAGACAGGTGTGATTAATACCGCCGTGATTTATGGGAAGGTGCGCCGCCTGCCGTCACGCTCGCTGCCCGCGTCAACGTTTGTTGTTCTGCATAAAGCTCATCTGTGGACAGGTGACCCCCCCCCCACACACACACACACACTCACGTATGAAGTCACGCATGCTGCCGCAACGTCTCTCTTCGATGAATTGTTTATGCTGAAATAGATTTTACAGGTTAAAAGCAAGGCACAAAACAAACAAAAACCGACTTGCAAAGCAGGAACAGACAGGATAGTTAAAGGAGTCATTGGCTGCACTTTTTCCACATTTTAATAGCTCACACATGTCTTAATGAAATGTTTGTGACATGTGTTCACATTTTCTGTAATTTTTTAAATTACACAAGCAAATTTGTTTTTTTATTTTGCAAATTATTCCTGGCTTTCTTTAAATGCTGATTTAAAGCCTGTCACTTTAAGAACCATCCTTCACCGTTTCAGCATCGCTCTCCCTCTTACGTCAGCAATAGTAACAGGCTACCTTCAGCCACCACTTTGATCTACATGATGGACAGCTAGACGGGCCAATAATAGAGTGGTGGGTGGGTCTTTTGGATGGTTGTGGGTGGGGTTTTTCAAGACTTGGCCTAAGAAACTTACCCGGAAGAGTAAAAAAAAAAAAAAAACATTTTTGGGAGTTTCTCTGAGAGAAAAACGAGATAAAGGCAGTGTTGTGGTGACCCACCACAATCTACATGGACATTCATAACACTCAGCTTGGGCATGAAGCAGAACAATTGGCATACGGACAGAGAGCCCCTTGGGAGACAACCAGTTAATCACGCGATTGATATGTATTGACTGATATGTATATCGATATGTAAATGTGCCATGCATTCTCTCTTGTCTGTATAAAAGAGCTGACTTCACATGCCTCTGGACAGCGCACTCAGGAGAGTGCACACACAGCACACAGTGCTGCATTGTCCCATGATGATGGAGGAATAAAACTCTTAAACCTTCTGCTCGCCGTGTCTCGCCTGAACTTATTTTGTTCCTCCACAGCGTACTTTTTTCAGATCAATGACTGTTTGGAAAATCTTTTGGTTAATTATGTAACCAGTTAATACATTTGAGATAGTTACAACCTACAAACACATAATTTTTTTTCAATCAATGACTCCTTTAAGCAATATCACACGAAAGGGAGTGCGCTATTAATGAATATATCACCGGGGAGTTTCAGTTTGTTAATTTTATGCCTCGGTGAAACAGAGAAACATACGTTATTCATTCAATGCATCTGAGTGTGTGTGTGGTTGGTTGTATGTGCCTGTCTGTCTGTCTGTTACCAGCTTTTCAAATCAAATCAAATCAAATCAAACTTTACTGTCATATTGCTGTACATACAACTGTAGTGCAGGCAAGATGAAATTGCGTTTCTCTCGGCATCCATATAAGAAGCAGCATGATTAAGACACACTCCCACATAGCTCCCACCCCCCCATCCATTCACACATCCCTGAGACATACTTGGGGAAAAAGAATAACTAACTATAATATACAAAATGTCCATAGGTGCAGTAGTGTGTATGTGAGATTCCGGGTCAGCTGTTCAGCATCCTGACAGCTTGTGGGAGGAAGCTGTTGATCAGTCTGGTGGTTCTGCCTCTGATGCTCCGGAATCGTTTACCAGATGGAAGAAGTTCAAAGTGTTTATGCAGAGGGTGAGAACGGTCCTTGACAATGTTCAGTGCCCTGCTCCTACAACGGTTCTGAAAAAGTTCTTGGACAGAGGGGAGGGAGACTCCAATTACCCTCTCCGCCCCCTTGACTATCCTCTGCAGGGCTTTTTTGTCTGACATACTGCAGCTGGAGTACCATGTAGCAATGCAGTACGTCAGAACACTCTCCACCACACCTCTGTAGAAGGTCCTGAGGATGCAGATGGGGAGAGAGGCCTGTTTGAGTTTCCTCAAGAAGTGTAGTCTCTGCTGAGCTCGCTTCCTGATCTCCAAGGAATTCTTGCTCCAGGTCAGGTCCTGCGAGATCTGCACTCCGAGGAACTTGATGTTCTCTACTCTCTCCACTAAACGGCCGCCGATGCTGAGGGGGACGTGCTCAGGCTGTGACCGCCGGAAGTCGATAATCATCTCCTTTGTTTTGTCCACGTTGAGCACCAGATTGTTCTCCCTGCACCAGCCCTCCAGGTCTCTCACTTCTTCCCTGTACATTGATTCCTCATCCCTCTGAATAAGAATCCCTCTGAGTTTTCAACTCGCCCGGCAAAAATTAAGTGAAACTAAAGGCTTGTATCATTGTATCGCCATATTTTCTCAACTTTTAACTTGCCAGAACTTCGAGATAAGGCTTTATTTTCAAAATAAGCACAAATTTAACTCACCATTGCTGTGTAATGGATCCGTGAAAAAAAAGCTATTGTAATAACTATGCCAGACCACTAGAGGTGGCAGTGTGACTTTTTAGCAGCCCATGGACGACTTCCTAAACATGACTTCCTAAAAGTGATGGCATCCACAGTTCACTAAAATGTACTGATTCACTTCAGTTCATTCACTAAAATTAATCAGTTCTAAAGATTCATACACTGAATCACTCAGAGCTGTACTGGAGCTCTAACTGCCTGCTACTCACTGAACTGAAAAATGCGGCTGAACTGAGCGGGCGGGGCTCGCGCCTTCACTGCTCTTCAGTAAGTTCACTGACTGAACTGATGAGAACGTGAGAGCAACAACTGTACAAATCAGCAGCTGGTGTGTCAGTCTCTGCTGCTTACACTCAGTACAGGTTCATGGACTGAGTGCGTGAAGCTGCTAAATGAAGCAGCTGTCAGGCAAGGCAGCTTGGATTTGTGCTGTGCATTTAAACATGTTAAACAGGTGTAACAGATTATTCTCCATCCATCCATCCATCCATCTTCTACCGCTTTTCCAGAGGTCCGGGTCACAGAGGCAGAAGTTCAAGCAGAGAAGCCCAGACTTCCCTCTCCCCAGCCACCTGCTGCAGTTCTTAAGAGAGGATACCAAGGTGTTCCCAGACCAGCTGGGAGACATAGTCTCTCCAGCAAGCCCTGGGTGTAACCCGGGGTCTCCTCCAAGTGGGACATGCCCAAAACACCTCAACTGGGAGGTGTCCAGGAGGCATCCTGATCAGATGCCCATGCCACTTCAACTGGCTCCTTTCAATGTGAAGGAGCAGCGGTTCTACTCTGAGCCTCTCCCAGATGACTGAGCTCCTGACCCTATCTCTAAGGGTGAGTCCAGCAATCCAATGAAAGAAGCTCATTTCAGCTGCTTGTATCCGCAGTCTCATTCTTTTGGTCCTTACCCAAAGCTCACCAAACCATAGATGAGGGTAGGAATGTAGATTGACTGGTAAATCAACAGTTTTGCCTTAGAGCTTAGCTCCCTCTTCACCACAACAGACCGGTACAACGTCCGCATCACTGCAGATGCTGCGCCAATCCGTCTGTCAATCTCTCTCTCCATTCACCCCTCACTCGTGAATAAGACCCCGTGATACTGAAACTCCTCCACTTGGGGCAGGAGCTTGTCCTCAACCCGGAGAGGACAATCCACCTTTTTCCAGCTGAGGACCATGGACTCGGACTTGGAGGTGCTGATTCTCATCCCAGCCGCTTCAGACTCAGTGGCAAACTGTCCCAGTAAGACCTGTAGGTCATTGCTGGATGAAGCCAACAGGACAACATCATGTGCAAACAACAGAGATGAGATCCTGTGGTCACCAAGCATGACACCCTCCATTCCCTGGCTGCGCCTAGAAATCCTGTCCATAAAAATTGTGAACACGATCAGTAACAAAGGGCAGCCTTGGCAGAGTCCAACTCTCACTGGGAATGAGTCCGACCAAGTGCTGACAACACAAACCAAACTCTCACAACGGTCGTATAGAGACCGGATAGCTTGTAATAACAAGCACGATACCCCATTCTCATGAAGCACTCCCCACAAAAAACCACAAGGGACATGGTTGAATGCCTTCTCCAAGTCGACAAAACACATGTAAACTGGTTGGACAAACTCCCACAAACCCTCGAGGATTCTCGAGAGGGTAAAGAGTTGGTCCGATGTTCCAGGACAAAAAACACATTGCTCCCCCTGAATCCAAGGTTTGAACAATGGCAAGACTCTCCTCTCCAATACTTTGGCATAGACCTTCCAAGGGAGGCTGAGGAGTGTGATCCCTCTAAAGTTGGAGCAGACCCTCTGGTCCTCCTTTTTAAAGAGAGGAACCACCACGCCGGTTTGCTATGCCAAAGGCACTGTCCCTGACCTCCACACAATGTTGCAGAGGCATGTCAACCATGACTGCCCTACAACATCCAGGGCCTTGAGGTACTCAGGGAAACTCTCGTCCACCCCCGGGGCCCGGCCACCAAAGAGATTTTTAACCACCTTGGCGACCTCAGCCCCTGTGATGGGCAAGTCGTCCCCTTGTCCACAAGCCCTGCTTCCTCTGTGGAAGGCATGTCACTGAGATTGAGGAGATAATTGAAGTATTCCTTCCACCGCCCAACAAAATCCCCAGTCGAAGTCAGCAGCGCCCCATCCACTCCATACACAGTGCGGACAGGGAGCTGCTTCACTCTCCTGAGCTGCCGGACAGTTTGCCAGATTCTCTTCGACGCTGACTGAAAGTCTTGTTCAATGGCCTCACCAAACTCCTCCCACACCCGAGCTTTTTCTTCAGCAACCACTCGAGCCGCGCTCTCTTGGCCTGCCGATACACCTCAACTGCTTTGGGAGTCCCACAAGCCAACCAAGCTTGATTGGACTCCTTCTTCAGCTTAATGGCCCCCTTCACCACTGATTTCCACCACTTCATTTGGGGGTTGCCACCACGACATGCACCAACGACTTTGTGGCCACAGCGCTGGGCATCCACTTCAATAATGGAGGTGGAGAACATGGCCCATTAAGGCTCCATGTCTCCAGCCTCCCTCAGAATGTGGTTGAAATCCTTCTGGAGGTGGGAGTTGAAAGCCTTTCGGACAGGGTCCACAGCCAAACGTTCCCAGCACACCTTTACTATATGTTTGGGTCTACCAGGTCTGAATTGCATCCTCCCCCGCCATCGGATCCAACTTCACCACCAGATGGTAATCAGTTGACAGCTCTACACCCGAGCGTTCAAGACATACAGTCACAGGTCTGATGACACAATAACAAAACCGATCACCAACCTGCGACCTAGGGTGTCCTTGTGCCAGGTGCACATATGAACACCCTTATGCTTGAACATGGTGTTTGTTTTGGACAAACTGCGATTAGCACAGAAGTCCAATAACTGAACACCACTCGGGTTCAGATCGGGCAGGCCGTTTCTCCCAATCACCCCCCTCCAGGTATCACTGTCGTTACCCACGTGTGCAGCGAAGTCCCCCAGTAGGACAATGAAGTCTCCAAGAGGAGCACTATCCAGCACCCCAGTCAAAGACTCCAAAAAGGGTGGGTACTCTGAACCATCATTTGGTGCATAGACACAAATGATGGTCAGGACCTGTTTCCCAACCCAAAGGCTCAGGGGAAACAACCCTTTTGTCCACCGGGGAAAACTCCAATATAGAGGCCTCAAGGTGGGGGGATACAAGAATACTCACTCCTGCTCACCGCCTCTCGCCCGGGGCAACTCCAGAGCAGGCCAAGCTCCAGCCCCACTCCAGGAGACAAGTTCCGGAACTAGAGCTGTGTGTTAAGGTGAGGCCGACTATATCTAGCTGGTATCTCTCAACCTCATGCACCAGCTCAGGCTCCTTCCCCACCAGAGAGGTGACATTCCACGTCCCAAACGCCAGTTTAGGAAGCCTGGGATCAGACCCCCAAGGTTTCCGCCTTCGACTGCCACTTGATCCACATCGCACCAGACCGCCATGGTCCCTCCTGCAGGTGGTGAACCCACTGGAGGGCAGACCCAAGTAACTCCTTCAGGCTGAGCCTGGCCGGGTTCCATGGGCGGAAACCTGGCCACCAGGCGCTAGCCATTGAGCCCCTCCCCCAGGCCTGGCTTCAGGGTGGGGCCCCAGCAACCCCATACTGGGTGGGGTACACTGAATCCTTGTTTCAGCTTTCATCATGAGAGTCTACGGATTATTATTATTATTATTATGCTGAATTATTTTAAGAGTGTATTTAGCCCTTTTATTTTAGTACTTGGCGGTTTTATGCATTTTATTGTTGGTTTTAATTGGGTTTGCTCTTTTTTTTTTCCTTTTCTTTTTTTACTGATATTATTGCATGTTATTATTATTGCATGTTTTGATGTGGTGTTTTAGTGTTTTTTTAAAGGATAACTTTACAGAAAAAAAAAAAAAAAAAACAGCAATTGTAAATTTAACTCCACTCCTGTAGCCTGACAGTGATTGGTAATAAACCTTTAAACACTATTGCCTACCGTTCCTTACTGAGGTGCATCACCCAAACGAAGAGTTCTGTTGTTTAGTGAGACTTTGCTGCTGTTACACAGATACCTTTTATGAGTCTGGCATTTTAGAGGTTTGCTTGACAATTGTTAGATATGATCGCAGGTTTTCTTATGATTTTTTTTAAGTCATTTTAACTGATCTGGATCATGTTCTTTGACTTGCTAAGTCCGATTCCAGTAGTTTCCGCAACTGTCTCACTCAGAGGTCACATACAGTACGTTGTTACCTCGCACTGAAGTCTCCTTATTGTCCTTCTTACTGTCATATTACAGATTTTACCATGGAGTGGAAATACTGAATGAGGTGAGATCAGAGAGTGCATGCTCTTATGTCTGGAAATAAGCCACCGACAGTGGACATAAACTGAACACACACTTTACGCACTGTGCAGTTCGCTGCATATGTCCAATTGGACGTGTTTCCATGGAGCCGATGGCTATGGCAGTGGCTGCAGGGGCAGGGGTGGTGGCATACCAGTTTTAATGATCTCCACGTGTTTGTCGATGTCTGGCCACCAGACCGAGCCACTACATCATTGTGTGACTCTGACAACGCCCAGGTGGCCCTTGTGTACCATGGTCAGGATGTGGCCTTTTATTGCTTCTAGAATCACTGTGCAATGTCCTCTTGCCACGCAGACATCATTCCAGGGCGACAAATGGTCCCTGACCCTGTGGAAGGGGGCCAGTTCTCCCGGCACGTTGGCAGGCCAGCCCTTGCTGATGAAGTTGCGCAGCTGGGTCAGTGTTGGATCCTGTTCTGACGCTATCTGGACCTCTTGCAGGTCTGCCACTATGTTTTCTCTGCCCAGCGTGAACTGGGTGGCAAAGTCGTATACTTGTAGTCTTTCTGTCCACTGTAGATATGCAGAGGATTGTGCCCCGACCCCGATATTTCCAGCAGTGCTGTGAGGGCCCTATGATCTGTTCGCAGTGTGAAGCATTGTCCATGCAAGTACGTATGCCAGCGTTCACATGCCCAAACGCATGCCAGTGCCTCCCTCTGTCCCACTGAATACTTCTGCTCGGCCGAAGTGAGTGACCTCGAGGCGAATGCCACTGGGCGTTCGGTTGCCCCTTGAAGTTGTGACAGGTCAGCTCCTACTGCTATGTTGGAAGTGTCGCATATCACAAATGTGGAGCTCTGTAGGTTGAAGTGGGCGAGTACTAGTGGAGAGGTGAGCTGTGTCTTCAGTTGGCTGATGGCGGCAGAGCATGTTGGGGTCCACACCCAGGATGCATCCTGCTTCAGGAGGGCGCACAGTGGCTCTATTGTTTCTGAATAACGAGGAATGAAGCACTCATAAAAATCTGCCATGCACAAAAAGGATGAGAGTTGTGCAGGACATGATGGTTCGAGCAGTTGCAGTACCTTCTCCACATTTGAGTGCAGGGGGCTCAGGCCCTCGGCGGTCAGGCGTAACCCCACAAACTCGATGGTCATTGCTCCACAACAGTACTTCTCCCCTTTGAGTGTGAGGCTGTGTTTCACTTGCACCTCCATTACCCTATTGAGGCGAGCATCGATGGAAGCCGATGTCACACCGTGCACCATGATATCATCCAAATAGATCACCACCCCTGGGAGGCCGGCGAAGATGGTAGCCATGATTTTCTGGAAACAGCTCGGGGCAGAACTGAGGCCGAAAGGCTTGCAGGTGTACCTGAACACTCCCATGTGGGTGACGAAAGCTGTCAGGTTGTGGCTGTCAGGGTGGAGGAAAACCTGCAGGTAGTCTTGGCGGAGGTCCAGTTTGGAAAAGACTTTAGAGCCATTGAATGCCACCGTCAGTTCCTCCATCGTGGGTAGGGAATATTTGTTAGGGATCACAGGCCTTGTTCTCCATTCGGGGGTCAATGCATGGTCGTAGGCCACCCGACTTCTTCTTCACCATGGCCAGATTGGAAATCCAGGGAAAAAGCGTTCAACCGTTCAATGATGCCGGCGTCCAAGAGCTTCTGCAGCTCCCCCGTGATATCATCCCGCAGTGCGAGGGGGAGTTGGTGGAGGGGCTGGGTTGGATCAATGAGCGGTCAGTGATTGAAGGAGGTGAGGCATCCCAGTCCCACGAACAGCGCTGGCCACCGATGGTGCCAGGATGAGGAGACTGTAAGGAAGGTGGAGCCAATTGGGTCGGTCATTGAGAAACCCAACTCGCTAATCAGGTCAGTGCCCAGCAAGTCGGCCCCCCGGTGTGTTACTTGGAAGGTGAATGAAGGGATGGTTTTAGGACCGCAACGTACAGAAAAGGTGCACGGTGGCGCAGTGGTTTAGCACTGCGGCAGCACAGTTTACCCTCGGCCGGGGGATCGCGGGGATCATGAGATCGTGGGTTCGATCCCAGCCCCCGACCAACAGTGAGCTGTGTGGAGTTTGCATGTTCTCCCCGTGTTGCGTGGGTTTACTCCGGGATTTCTCCGGTTTCCTCCCGCATACCAAAAACATGTAGGTTTAGGGTGCTCGCGCACGCAGCGACCGGCAGCTGGTGGTTTGTCACCAGACTGCAAACCAAATCTACCTACGGGTACAAATAAGTAACAAAAAAAAACAAAAAACAAAAAAAAAAAACAAAAGGTGACCATTTCCACCATGCCAATCCTGACATGTTCGTAGCCAAATAAGTCGTCTGCATTCATTGTAATGGCCTTCCGGTGAAACAGTTTCCTGACCGTAGCCATGCTTAGAAGGGACCTCGAGGCCGCCGTATCCAGCAGCAGTGACACATCGATGCCGTCAAGTTGTACTGTGCACCATTTCAAAGGCCAGCTTTTGGCACCCACCGTGTGAATGGCGCTTGGGTCTGATGGGTGAGCTGTTGAATTTGTAATGATTGAGCGGCAGACTTTGGCAGAATGGTTCACCTGCCTGCCCAGCCAGAAGGCTGGGCAGGCGGGTGAATGAGTTTGGCGTCTGGATGAACCACAGACATTGCAGGGCGGGCACTCACCCATGTTATCCCATTTCTTACCCAACCTCCTCTGATTGTAGTGGGCGAGATGTGGGGCCAGAGCGCTGGGGGTCGGTGGTGATGGCCTGTGCTCGTGGGGCTGGGTGAGGGGTCTGTTGGCTAGGTGCCGCTAGCTGCCTCGATAGCTGGGTGGCTACTTCCATTTGGGACGCCATCCTCATAGCCTCATCTAGCTTAAGGTTGTTCCCTGCCAATATCACCCGCTCCTGCAGCCACCCACTCCTAGTATTCGCTGCTAGCTTGTCACATATACTGTAGCTCTTCCTCTAAGTGGTCAAAGGTACCCGTGCTCACCAGGAACCGGAGCTCGGTGGCAAACTGAAGAGTCGTTTCATCTGTACGCTGACGGTGCCATCTGAAAGTGATTCTTCGCACTGTTAGGCTATGTGTGATCGTGAAATACTTGCTCATTACAGCCACACAGTCCTCGTATGTGCTTGCAGGGCCAAGGGAGTGAAACACACACTGCCCCTCGGCTCCAAAACTGTGGATTAGCATCCCCTGTAGCCTCTCATCTCTAGCGTCGTTCAGCCCAGCAGCGCTGATAAAGGCTTTGAATTCTTCGTGCCAGCGGGGCCAAAGAATCGGTGACTCACCTGGGATGGTTGCACGGGTCGTGTCATTATTGTTTTTACCCTTGTCACCATTGTTATGTTTGGAAATTAGTCGCCGACAGCGGATGTGAACTGAACACACACTTTATTTATCTCATTTCACTATATATAGATGGGTGGCGCTGCTTTGTGCCACAGCCAGTTCGCCATGTGATGATGTCATCTACGGCCAGCCACCACGTCTAAACACCACACATACTTTTTAAGTTTAAATAATGGCTGAAAGATAACCACTCTTTTTTTCCCCCCCTCCAGTGCTCCCCATTCTTTGTCTATGTGTAAAGCTTTGTGGCGTATTCTGGGCAGGTCGCGTGTGATTTTTTTCAGCTGTTGCACTGAGTCAACTAAAAACTTTTAAACGAGCAGATGTGTGTGTCATATAAAAACAGACTCAGCAACTAAATGATGTATTTCATGCTTCAATATCACTTTCGCTGTTTCATTTTGTTGTGTTGAATCCATCCATTGTTTACTTCCTGGTTCCTGTAGGCCAGGCAGGAGGAGCCTTTCATGAACGACTCGTCCAATAAAAGCAGTTCCATCTGGAGCTCCAGGTGTGTGAGGCTGTAATAGGCTGTAGAAGGCTAGGAGAGCTACCAGTCAATGATGTGTACGTGATTTGGAAGAAGGGGATGAAATGACCGCTATTTCCTAAGTGATTCGTTCAGTTATGGCAAGTGAATCAGTACAGTTTGTTCTTTCAAAAGAACTAGTACATGCAAATGAATCATTCATGAACGTTCCAACTCTACTTCATAAACCATAGTGAACAGCTGAGCCAAGGGAAAAAAATCATTTAAAAGTAAGTTTTGTGCTTCAAATATGCAGCAATTTCAGTATTAAAACACTAATATCTTTGACATAAGTCTTCATTTTCAAAATAAACAAATTTAACTCACCATTGCCGTATTAAGGGGGTGTGTCCACCAAATGCATTTTTTTCTTCTGTGGGCGACTGTTTTCTATTCATTCTCTATGTAGTCTAGCACTTACAGTGCTTAGCGCCCTCGTCACTGAAACACTGTCGGCAGTGGTCGCTTTTTGTCACGGCACTCAGGGCAGAAAAAAAGTTCAGCTTTTCATACTACAGCTGCACTCGTCAGTGTCAGACCTTTCTAAGCAGCCAATCAAAATTAAGGAAGGGCGGGACATAGGAAGCAGATACAGGAAGATGAGATCGGTAGGTGACGTGGAGAGGCTGAACTTTGCTGCATCAAATAACCTGGTACTCTTTGATTTGACACTTAAAGGATATCATGATCAAAATTTGAAAACAAACGTTTGGAGGAATGTGTCTGCATCTGCCGGCATGCCAGGTGAGCGTTGGTGCCTTTGTCACGGTTACATTTCTTACAAGTTTGTTGCAGTAGATAATAAGTACACTGTGAATTTGTAGCTGGAAAGTAAAGGCCCTTTTCCACTAGCACGCTTTAGCGCGACACGGGACGGCTCAGCACGCTTTGTACGCTTTTCCACAAGCCCCAACACGGTTTAACAGCCGCGATTCTCAGCCCCGCTCAAGGGCAGGGTACAGCAGTGCTGAGCTGGGCCGTGTTGTGACGTTAACAGACTGGTCGCCGCTGATTGGTCAGGTCGTAACCGGTGCTGATTGGTCAGGTTGTAACCGCCCCTCTCCTCCTCCTCTTCTGCCGAATCTTCACGACCTTCTCAATAAAGTTTTTGAAAAAAAAAAAAAAAGAATCTTCACGACCGCCATTACTCAGCACGCAACCACTGTTGGCGGTTTCTTTTCAGTGTATTGCTGTGCTATTTTCATTTATTCTCTATCAAAAATGGCTTCGCGTAATAAGGGTGTTCCATGGACCAATAAGGAGGTGCAGTGTCTGCTCACTGCATTGTCAGACGAACATATCCAGCGCGAGTTAGACGGAGCCACCCGGAATGAAAAAATATACCGGGAGGTCTCGACATCGGAGTCCTTTAACGGTGAGTTTTAATTTTTTTTTTATTGTGCGTTTTTTCGCAAATATATTCGGTGTTTATTTATGCTCAGTTTATTTATGCAATAAAAAAGCTGTTCATTTGTGGATGATGATCGCTGCTTTATCGCAGCACACTGCGGACTCGCTTTTCTTTTAATTATTCATGTGAACAATACGCTGAAATAAGCTTATGTCATCTTGTTAAAAACTATTGTCTTTTCTGTATATCTTGCACTTTCGTGCTGTATTTTATTGTGTGCATTTTCCTTGTAGAATCATCCCACGCGTCCGCCGTGCCAGCACGCCCGGATTCTCCAATGTGAATCTGTCCCGCCACCAGGCGCAAAATGTATTCAATGATAAATATTGGCAAAATTTAAATGAGGTTGCAGAAAACGCGAGTGTATCCCAGGAGCTGGCAGAGACGGCTTCATTCAACCGAGCCTTCCTGACCCAGAGCTGGCAGAGACGGCTTCATTCAACCGAGCCTTCCTGACCCAGAGCTGGCAGAGACGGATTCATTCAACCGAGCCTTCCTGACCCAGTTTGGGAAGCTGGTAGAGGCACTCAGTGGTCGGCGTGTATAAAATGTCGATTAACCTTCATGTTGTGTTGCAATTTTTTTTTTTTTATTTTAATATTTTGTATATAATAAAATGGAATTGTTTTGGAAAGTGTGGTTTGTCTGTTATAACACTGAATTATAAAACAGTATAATTACATAGAAATTCCATTGCCTAGTCTGATGAAAATGATGCTGATCATCCTGTCAGGGGTCAACCATTGTAAAGGTAATGTAATTTTTAACTAGACCAAAAAACAAATGTTTTTGTAAGCTTTCTGTTCTTTTTATGGAAATATCATAAAAAAATTAGCACCACATGATACAGTTCTAAACTTTGGGTAAATTTTTTATGTTAACTTATAAGAAGTTGCACAGTTGGACTTTAAAATGCAGCAGGAGAGACTGATCAAGCTTACAAGTCAAAGTAGGTAAAAAAAGTAAGTATATGTAAATTGAATGTTCTATCGGCATTCCAAATTCAGAGAATTACAATACTTTAGAAGGAGTGTAGCATCATCAAAACGGAAAATACTAATACTGTTGTTCCAAACGTTGACCTGAAGGTGAAAAACATGATTTTTTTTTTTATTCAGTACATCCAAAATGCCCTAGGATGTAAAAAATAATACAATTTGGTGTTGGCCAGTGTGCCACCGTCTCATTATTTAATACGAATAAAAACAAGTTTCAGCTCATTATTTCTAGGTCATTTGGCAGTTAATTCAAAACAAAAGTGACTTGTGTTGTTGCAGCTTTTTTATCAGAGAGTTTCTCCAGTTTTGGAGCATATAATCATCCGTCCTTTAACTGTTAAACATTAAATAACAGCAGACAGATTGGCAAAGGATACACAATTGTGTTGCTGTTGCCCAAAACCGCTGTGACCCACTGCTTGTGGTGCTACCTTTCATGTGTGTGCTTTTTATGAATATTCACACGTTTTTGTAAGTACAAGTGGGATAGTATTAAATTGAAATATTCATTCATATTTCATCTCGCTGCCTGTACCCTTGTCTGGCGGTCCTTTTTGGCGTTTACGGTGAAAAAAGCCACAGACCGAGGAGTGGCCTTGTACAGCTATGTGTTATGTTTTGCTTGGGTCTTCTCAATAAAGTTTTGGGGAAAAAAATGTTTTGCTTGGGCCGCGTGCGTTACGTCACGGGAGTGTGGCACCGCCTCGCTGTTATAAACCCACCCACCCCAGCACAACACCCATGCCAAACACCGTGCTAATGGAGACAGAAGCATTCCGAGCCATACTGAAGTGAATCGAGCCGTACCGAGGTGTGCTGGGCTAGTGGAAAAGAGGAGTAAGTAAGTAAAATGTATTTATATAGCACTTCTCACAGAAAGAATCACAAAGTGCTTCACAATAAAATAAAACACAATCACAACTACAACTGCAAAAAATTAGAAATACTGTTATGATCAGGTGAGCGCGCTCCCCCTCCCTTCCTGTGAGAGGTTCGCTGGCTCCGCAGGTGATCAATACACCTGCATGAGTGGACGCACCTGCTGTCTCTTCGCTTCCAGCGCTTAAAAGGACCAGTTTGTGAACGCTCCAGTGCTGGCTCATTGGGTATACCGCCATAAGAAAATAAAGTAAGTGAAGTCTTAATTTTCTAGGAACCCAGATATTTACCTTTTTCTCTCTTTCACCTTCTCAGGTTGCTGTCATCTCTGTGGTGTGTCCCCGGGGTTCGTTGTGCGCTCACCTGCTCCATCATCATGGTCTTCTCTCCAGATCGCCTACTCCACCCAGTCAGACATCTCCCCAGCTCTACTCATCCGCAGCTTCCTGTCCAAATCATCTTTGCCATACTGGGTTCCTCCATCGGGCTCTCTGCTCCCACTCATAAGAATATTCCTATCATTCATTATTCTCTGCCTCCCTCCTTGTACTAACCTGCTCTCATCTCCCTCCTTACAGGCTGGGTTCTCCTCTGGCGCGTGAGGTGTTTTTTCCACCAATCCTGCATTCACTCTTTTCAATAAAATTGTGTTTAAACTTTGCCTTGCTGCGTTGTGTGCATTCCTTGGTGTAGCATCTTGCACGTGAGCTGATATTTCTTGTAATCATGACAAATACCTTCAATGTGAAGAGTTATCATTTACCGACAGTTATTTATGAGTTTACGAAACCATGTTTAGCATATTTCAGCGTGTTTTATGAAAATAGATGAATAACATAAAAAAAAAAACTTTGACCATAGACTACTCACCTCAGAAGGGCTCTATGTAATTAGTCTGCATCTGAGAAACTGACAGGTCAATCTTCTCCAAAACCATATCAAATTGTCTTCTAGTCAATCTAAAATACTCCTTGAAACAGGCACTATCAAGGCTCAACTCCGACACAAGTTTGGTGTCTGGTTCTCCTGTACAAGTCTGGTTGATGTCTGTACTCAGACTCCTATTTTCTTTTCTGAGTCATCATATTTTGCATCCAGAGCTGCTACCAATGCCAGAATATGCTTCCTGTTCATTGTTATTTAAAGACTGCTATTAAAAAATAAGTAGAAAGTCTGACCATGGGAAAAGTGGAAGTGTTGAGCTGTGAGTGACAAGCTGTTGCTAGGATACATGGCACAGACTTTTTTTTTCCAGAGCACACAGCACAAGCGCTGTAAAAAAGAGGTTTAAGGCAGTTGGGTGACAAAAATGCGTTTGGTGGACACAGCCTAATGAAGCCGCAAACAAAAGGTATTGTAATAACTATGCCAGCCCACTAGAGGTAGCAGTGTGACTTTTTTACAGCACACAGACAGCTTCCTAAACATGCTGGACCACAGGGAACAGCTGAGCAACGGGGGAAAAAAAACAAAAAAAACCTTTCAAACTAAGTTTTGTGCTTAAATTATGCAGCGATTTTAACCCCTTGACGCCTGTTGTCGTGAATTCGCGTCAAACCGCTTCCGCTCCAGATGCAACCAAAATACCATCTGTATTCCTCCACTTCCGGTTGGAGCACTTCCAACACATACCTAGGAACCTTTTGCAAGCATTAGTTTCTCGGAGGAACAGTCAGAGATGGAGCACCATCCATTTCCTGATTGCTAGGGTTAAGGTTAGGGTTATAGTTTGGCAGTCATGAGAGTTGAAAATACTGAAAATAACTTTGTTGCATAAATAAAAGATTCTTCATACTTGAGATGGGAACAGGTGCTTTTTTACCATTTTTTTTTTGCCATAGATGCCTGTTTTCGCTAAGTTGCATCATACCTAAAATTATATCTATTTTATGTGCTATAGTCAAATTAACTTTCTCAACTTAATTTAGCATCTACTTGAAAGCAAAAACACAAGTGAAAATTTTTTTTTCATAATTGGAAATAAATTCAGGCGTTAAGGGGTTAATATTAGAACACTAAGTCCTACCACTGCAACATTTCGTTTTTAAAGCTACATCACATTACATCACATTGGGCAGCGCGGTGGAGGAGGGGTTAGCACTGCGGCATCACAGCAACTCGCCCTTGGCCAGGGGATCCTGGGTTCGATCCCAGCCCCCGACCAACAGTGATCTGTGTAGAGTTTGCATGCTCTCCCTGTGTCTGTGCTGGATTTCTCCGGTTTCCTCCCACATGCCAAAAAACATGCAAGTTAAGTTAATTGGAGACTCTAAAGTGGCCCCAGGTTTGAATGTGTATGAAAGGGTTGGGCCGCACCAGTGGCTGCCACATCCACTCATATGGATGCCCTGTAATTTCCCTATCATGAACCTAATAAAGGAATCTAAATCTAAATTATTTTTCTCATCGATAAAAAACTACAAGTCCAACACTCCTCACCTCTAAAACATGGCGGACCACAGCGGATAGCTGAGTGAAGGAAAAATCCCTTTCCAAGTAAGTTTTGTGCTTAAAGTATGCAGCGATTGCAACAGTAATAACTCCTACAACTGCTACATTTGATTCTTAAAGCTTATGTTAAGTCACATTATTTTTCTTCCAGTGTCCTATTTTTCTTCTGTCCATTTCTCCATAATCACTACATGTATCTGTGTGTGTGTATGTCTGTCTGTCTGTTACCAGCTTTCCAGCTCACCTGCAAAATCAAGTGGAACTAAAGGCTTGTGTCATTGTATCGCCATATTTTATTGAATTTTTGTTTGGCATGATTTCCACAAACAGCTTTGTTATCAGAATAAGCACAAATTTCCCTCACCTTTACCTTTACTGGAGTTGGGAAATGGTATTGTAATAACTATGCTGGGCCAGTACAGGTGGCAGTGTGCCTTTTTACAGTACCCCCCCCCCCCCATGCCTCCCTGCCACAGGCACCAAGGCATCAGAACCTTGGTGCTTTCATTTAGCAAGGGGGATGGTGGTGGTTGTCAAGGATATTCACAAATTTAGCATAAGTTACAAATGTATGAATGTACCTTAGTATAAGTTTGAAAGGTGGAAAAATGTGACAAATGACGGTAATTTAAACGTTTTAAAAGAATAATAAATTTACCATGAGGTAAGTCCCAAATTAATAAAAAAAAGTTACAAATTTACATAGTGGGAAAAAGTCGAAACAATGTAAGAGGAGAGGAGTCTCAAGTTTACCAAACTGGGGGAAAGTCACAAATGTACGAAACTGCAAGGAAAACGCTGCAAATTTACAAAAATGGGGGAAAGTCACAATTTATAAAAGTGGTGGGGATTCACAAATTTATGAAAGTGGGAAGAAAAAGTTGCAAATTTACAAAACTGGGAAGAAAAAGTTGCAAATTTACAAAGCTGGGGGGAAGTTGTAAATTTATGAAAGTGGGTGCAAAAGTCAAAAATGTACTAAACTAGGAGGAAAAAGTCATAAATTTACAAAACTGGCAGGAAAAAGTCACAACTTTATGAAACTGGGGGAGTCGCAAAATTGCAAAGTCAAAAAAATGACAAGGACGGGAGTCGGAAGTTTAAGAAAGTGCTTTTGAATTTCTTTTGATCACGTCTTGATGTGTTGCTTTTTGAGATCTTTTAGTCTGCTTCACTTTGTCAGACAGGTTCTATCGAAGTGATTTCTTGATTCAGCAGGTCTTGCAGTAATCAGGCCTGCGTGTGGCTAGTGAAATTGAACTCAGCTTTCCAAAAAAAATCTGGTTAATCACAGTTAATTCTTGATGTAACAAGAGAGACCAATTACTTTTTCACAGCACTGCATGTCATCTTTGGATTCTTGAATCCAACGTCAAACATTAACATTCCAAAATATCACACTGTTAATAATTTTATCTACCTCTTCAGAGTTCTCCAAGATATAATCATGACTCTCTACAAAATACTCCTAAGGGAGCTTCATGTCAAAGACTACAGGAAGAAATCCTGCATGCTTTGAATTAGCAGTTTATCTAATATTGATGTCCATCTCTGCAAAAAGCAACCAAGCAAATAATTAAAGAGGAAATACAGTGTATTTCCAACCCAAAATCAATATGGATGAGAATATTGGTCAATACCCAATGGTGCCCATCGCCCCTAAAAAACAGAGTCAGCTCATTGCATCAGGAAAGCTGACTAAAGATGTCATCATCTTCAGGAAGTTCAGACGTGAAAGGATGGTTTGATTAGTTTCATCTCAAAATATGTATTCGTAGGTGGAAAACTCCAACAAAATAATCCAATGATTTTTGAGATTTTGTGGTGGGTTTTATCATATGCAAAGGCTTTGTGATAAATTGAACATCTTTGTAGATTAGTGACTGGTCAAAGCAACTTAGGAAATCAAGGGAAAAATAATTCAACCAGTGATGCTATATTTCATTCGTTATTTCAGATGATGTTGCGTGAGTTAGCATAAGCTGTGTTTGTTACCGGCTAACATTAGCAATTTGGCATCAACAGCTCACCTCACGACTGACGAAAGAGGGAGTGTGGGATGAACGGGGGCTCATGGCCAATTAGAAACACATGCTAAGAAAGCCTCTGCCAGGGCTGACGGGGGGGCTGTCGGGCAGCTTGCTGGGCTGGAAAGCCAGGGCACACGGCCGGCGCACATGTGGATGCATCTCATGTATCTCTGGGGAGTTACAGTGAAAAGTAAAACGCTGCACACTCCTTGTTCATTCATTTAGTCCCCTAAAAATAAAGACATTAATGCCAAATAAGTCCGTGATGACCCCCCCCCCCCCCCCATGTGCCGCGCATCACATTGCAACACACTGGTCCACATGCTCCCTGTTCATTCATTCATTCCCCTAAAAAAAATCATACATCAATGCCTAATCTATAGACTCCGCAATTAAAATGAGAGTGTGGATAGAATAAAAAAACTGGTGGGTGATCATCATATAATTAAAATGACAGGCGATTATGACTGTTACAAGATCCCAGCGCTGCCGTTTCCTAAGCTCCAGAGCTGCGTGATGTCAAAACACGGCACTGAAATATTATTAAACAATGTGCTTCTGATGATAGACCTCCTTTTTCCTCACCAAAAGCGGCTTCTCATGGACTGCACCATAATAGTAATGCACATGTCATGAGTCGAGTGCTGGAAATTTTGCTCCACACTCAGCCTCATGGCTTTTTTTTTTTTTACTTATTTACTTATTTGCTGCTATTTATGCCCTTTTGGGTTTGTGTATTTGTGTCTACTTGTCACTTCCCTGTTTGTGTTAGTGTCATGTTTTTATTCTGTAATTATTTATATTTATATAGTGTGTTATTTTATTCTGTATTTCTCTAGTGTTTCCTTTTTTCTGTTGACAGCTGTAAGGGGCGTGTAGCGTGAGCGTGACCTGTCAGCTGTCAGTTGGGTTTGCCTCCCTGTCATTGTCACAGATAATTCCCATTTTGTATCATCACCTCCTCTTACCCGTTCAGATACCCACACCTGTTGTCTATTATGTGATTGGTCTTGATCCCTATTTAAGGGTTTTTCTCTCATTCCATTATTGCTGCTGCCTCGACTCATCAGGCGTTTAATCCCAGCCTCTCTTTGTCTCCGCCAGAGCCCTGTTCTGCTCTGGTGCATTTTCAGTGTAAGTTTTTCCATCCATCCATCCATCCATCCATCCATCTTCTACCGCTTAATCCTTTCGGGTCGCGGGGGGGCTGGAGCCTATCCCAGCATCTTTGGGCGAGAGGCAGGGTACACCCTGGACAGATCGCCAGTCCATCACAGAGCCAACACAGAGAGACAGACAACCATTCACTCTCACATCCATACCTAAGGACAATTTAGAATCCCCAGTTTTGATGCCAATTAACCT
Organism: Pholidichthys leucotaenia; assembly: GCA_020510985.1. Classification (NCBI taxonomy): domain Eukaryota; kingdom Metazoa; phylum Chordata; class Actinopteri; order Cichliformes; family Pholidichthyidae; genus Pholidichthys; species Pholidichthys leucotaenia. The sequence continues at coordinate 328,923,485 of CM035845.1, forward strand.
AACTTGCATGTTTTTGGCATGTGGGAGGAAACCGGAGTGCCCGGAGTAAACCCACGCAGACACGGGGAGAACATGCAAACTCCACACAGAAGGGTTACCGATGGTCTGGGGGTGGGATCGAACCCACGATGGTCAAGGGTGGAATCGATCCCATGACCTTCTTGCTGTGCTGCCACTGTGCTAACCACTGCGCCACGTGCTGCCCTGTAAGTTTTTCCATCATTGTTATTTTTTTTTTTCATTTGGAGTATCTTGTTGAACTTTGTTTTTTGTTGTTGTTAATAAATATCATAAGCTCACAGTTCAGCACCTGGGTCTGTTCTGTTTGTTGCCTCGAAGAAGCAAATTCATGACAGTAGGCAGCAGCCAGTTAAGGACCCAGCTGCTGTGAATTTGTGAATCTTTTGTTTTTTCCTTTTTTTGTTCACCTGTTCTGTGGAGATGATGTCCCCAGCCCACACAGACTCTGCAAGTGGACAAGTCTACCTGATGCATCTCGGGTGGGAGTGCTGCCAAGCTTTTATGGAGATTGATGGGCTAATCTCCACAGCACGCACATATTCCACCCCGGAGGACACATTGTGGTATCTGGGGCTAGCGGAGGCAGAGGCTCGCCAGTGCCCTCAGCTTATGGAGCACACTGAGGAAAAAGAGAGGATTTCTCTGATGGCTGTGCTGCAACGTGAGAACAGAGGGGTGGTGAGAAATTCCCCAGAGAAGCCTGGGCGCATGCTGAAGGGGATGCGCTCCCGGGCCTCAGTCATCTCCACCCCGCACCAGTCTCCGACGCCCGTTCCGGCTCCATTAGCTCCACGAAAACAACGTCATTCTGGTCCGGACTGCATGAGGAAACCTCCTGCTTCTGTGACAGCCATCTCCACAGCACCAAAACCGAAGCCCCCCCTCAGCAGTACAGCCCTTCCTTCTCTCTTCTCCGGCTGAATCTTCAGCTTTTCTTGAGACTGCAGCTGCTGTTCCTTGCTCAACTTTGGTGTCCTCTTCCGCTGTCGAGAGGTCCTCCATTGGTTCCCCAGCTCTGTCCATCTTCATGACTACATGGGCGGCTCCTCCACAGTCCTCAGAGGGGCCAAAGTCCTCTGTAGCCACGGAGAGGGATGACTATCCACCCGCTACAGCAGGCAACACCAAATACTGGGAAAACAGACAAGTGCCATTTCATTCTATTTCAAATTATGATGATATGCCTTGCCTGATTCCCGGCAATGAGGCTCAGGGTCTGCAGTCCCCTGAGCTCTTCACCACCTGCTGCAGCCACCAATTGCTCACCAGTCTTCTCCGTGTCTCCTTCTTTTCCCCCTGAGTGTCCATTGGCTCCGGAACTGAGCCGCCGGACGCGGGAGGAGCCTGAGGTTCTGGAGAACCCAATTCCAGTACTAGCAGTGAACCCCCAGCGGCCATGCCGGATGAGCCACCAGCCTGGGTCACTCCGCCTGGGGGTAACGAGACTGCATCCACCATCATGCCTGCTGCAGAGGCCGCCACAGCAGAGTTCAAAACTGAGCTGGACCTTCAAAAGACCGGCCCTGAGACATCATCGTTATCTGGATCGACGGAGTCCTGGACAGTGGTAGAGCTCGTGCTCAGGCAAGTGCGCTCTCATTTTTCTCTTATCAGTTTTGGAGAGGTCTTGCCTGGCTCTTGGTGAAGGGAGCCGGGTGCAGCTGTCCACTGCACCTGAGCCGAGCTCTGCCGCTGCAGGTGACACTGAACCTATTTTTCTGTCTGTATCCTCTGAGCTCTCCCCCAGGGTCACTGGAGATGTTCCAGCTCAGCCAGAGGTCTCCGCGGGTCCATGATTACTGCCCAAGGTTATTGTGAGTCCAGCACCTCTTACTGAGGTCTTTGCAGACACTCCGTCCCAGCCCGGGAGCTCTGTGGGTGCAGCTTCGGCCCAGGCAGGGTACTCCGAGGGTGAAGCTCCTCTCCTGTCCAGGCCTCAATGGGTGCTGTGTCCCAGTCGAGGACTGTTGTGGGTACTGTGTCCCAGCCTGAGGCCTTCTTGGGTTCTGTGTCCCAGTTTTGGCCCGCCGTGGGCATTATGCTCCAGTCCGGGGTCCACCATGCATGCAGCCATAGCCCAGTCCAGGGTCCACTGTGGGTGCAGCCATGGCCCAGTCCAGGTCCACCGAGGGTGCAGCTCCGCTCCTGCCTGGAGCCACTGAGGGTGCTGTATTGCTCCAGCCCAGAGCCACCATGGGTGCTGTTACATTCCAGCCCAGAGCCACCGCGGGTGCTGCTACGGTCCAGCCCGGAGCCACCACAGGTGCTGCTACGCTCCGGCCCGGAGCCGCCACGGGTGCTACCATGTCCAAATCTGGGACCACCGAGGGTGCTGCTGGCCAGACCAAGGCTGTCATGGGTCCTCCGCTTCCACCAGACACTGTCGTGGTCCCCTCTCCCTCTTTGCCAGATGCTGTTATGGTTCCTCCTCCACTGCCAGACACCATCGTGGTTCCTCCTCCACTGCCAGATGGTGTTGTGGCTCCTCCTATGCTGCTGGACGCCGTAGTGGTTCCCCCTCTGCTGCCAGATGCCGTCATGGTTCCCCCTCCAGCACCAGATGCTGTCCTTGTTCCTTCGGCTCCTCCTGCTGGGCGGCCGCCCCCTGGACCACCCTCAGTGTTCGGGTGGCTGAAAAACCCTGGTCAACCACCTGACGGAATGGACCGTTGGGTCAGGTGGCCAATGTTCTCTGGCAATCCACCTGACTCGTTCCACCTTGCTGTCCGCCAGGCCTGGGACTTTGGTGGCCCCCCTGAACTCTCCAGCTCCTTGACCCGGGGGGGGGGGCCTAATCCATTGTGATTGACTAGTGTGGGTCCTGAGTTGGGTTTTGTTTCGTTCCCTCCAAGCTTGTTCCCCCACCACCCACCCTGGGTGGGTTATTGTTGTGCCCTTCTGGGGGAGGGGGGCCGGGCTCTTTTCCTTTTGGTGTTAGTCTGGGGTGTCTGAGTTCCACCCCTTGAGAGGGGGGCTCTATCATGAGCTGAGTGCTGGAAATGTTGCTCCAGACTCGGCCTCATTTCTTTTTCTACTTATTTATTTATTTGCTGCTATTTATGCCCTTTTGGGTTTGTGTATTTGTGTCTACTTGTCACTTTCCTGTTTGTGTTAGTCACTAACATTACTACATACTAAGTATGTAGTAATGTTAGTAATGTTAGTATTATGTTAGTATTATGTAAGTAATGTTAGTAATTATGTTAGTATTATGTTAGTAATGTTAGTATTAGTCACTAACATAACATACTAACTAATTTGTATACTGCTCATTTGCACACTGCTCATTTGCACACTGTACACAGGCTTATGCCATCTCAGGTTCATATCACCTCTGATATCAACATACCACTGTCCTGTATAGTCACCCAGGGAATTTCAAATTTCATTCTTCTTGTTTCCTCTTATTATTCTGTGGTTTGATTGTTATTACCTCATTAGTATTGCTGTGTACCTATTACCTTGGTATTCATTCATTCATCAACAGCAGAGTAAGAATTTCATTGGTCACGAAATGTTGCATTTCTTAACTGTGCACATGATAATAAAGACTTTGAATCTTGAATCAACTCTGACTGATGTCATGCTTATTACCAAGCAGCGTTATTATCGTGTGTATTTTGGCTCACACACGGGCTCTGGTCAGCGCAAAACCCATCTTAAACCATCATGATGACAATTCACATTGGATAATGCACCCTTTTCATTAAAGGGATGAGAAGGAGCGCTTTGGATTGGGTTATCCAAAACACAACTCTGGATGAAAAGACCAGCCTCGTTGTGTCATGCGCCGGTGGAACATTATTTTTTACGCCGTTGTGATAACTTGGAACTTGGAAACACCAATAAACGTGTTCTTGTCAGTGACAACTGATCATCCGACCCCGTTGTTGTAATATGGCCCATAATGTTGACAGTTTAATCATCTGTCTGATAGTTTCATAGTTATTTCCATAATAATTATAACTAATTCCATTGTTAATTCCATAAACTTGTGTTAACAAGGGGCAGCACAGTGGTGCAGTGGTTAGCACTGTGGCAGCACAGCAAGAAGGTCATGGGATCGATTCCACCCCTGACCATCGTGGGTTTGATCCCACCCCCAGACCATCGGTGACCCTTCTGTGTGGCGTTTGCATGTTCTTCCCGTGTCTGCGTGGGTTTACTCTGGGTAATCCAGTTTACTCCCACAGGCCAAAGACATGCAGGTTTGGTTAATTTGCATCAGCTGGGGATTCTAAATTGTCCCTGGGTATGACTGTGAGAGTGAATGGTTGTCTGTCTCTCTGTGCTGGCCCTGTGATGGACTGGAGATCTGTCCAGGGTGGACCCTGCCTCTCACCCAGAAGATGCTAGGATAGGCTCCAGCCCCCCTACGACCAGAAAAGGATTAAGCGGTAGAAGATGGATGGATGGATAGTGAAATTATGGTGTTTAAATGAATTCAACGGTAATTTAAATACTTAAATATCTAATTGATTAAATACATATATACTGCATGTATATTTTGATTTCAGTAAATATGACCTCCTAATGCTGCAAATTCAACAAATGACCATTTTAAATTCTTTACAACAAAGAAAATGTTTTGAAACTTTGTTATGCATAATAATTTGCAACAGTACATTTTGAGTTGTTTTTTTTATATTTTTGCAAAAATATAGTTATCATTGGATGGCTTGTTCAATAAAATTTGAATTATGCTCTAATAGTTGATGACTTGAAAATTATACTGACTGTCATTTGCATTGACTATTTAGGAAAATCAGAGACAAATATCATTTGTTCGCTGGTCTGGAGACTGGAACCTTACTTTCTAGGGGTCGTCTTTGGTGCAATGAGTGCAGTGATGGTGCCCTGGCCCCGGCCTCCCCTGCTCTTTCCCTGCTGGAGCATCTCATGCTTGGTAGATGGAGGAACTTTTTTTTTCCTTTATCCCCCAAGAATTTTTTTTTTTTAACTTATCTGTCCATGAAGCAAAAAAGGTCAGGGACCACTGCTCTTTAAAGTGAATTTTCTGGCAGCCATCAATTAGCTAGAGGCAGAGCGGGAGTGAGCAGGTAAGGGAGGCGGAAGAGGCAGAGCAGGCTGAAGCTGGGGAGCAGACGGAAAGGAGAAATTGCTAACTTAGCTTGTTATCGAGACATCGCCCAGCCCTATAATTTAGACCTGTGAGAACTGTGTCAACATGCAAAAAAAAAAGGTGTATTAAATATCTCTTTAATGGTTTTCACTGTCCTCCGACACACCCTCAATGTGTTACACATGGACGTCACAGCAGATTTCCACCTTTAGGTTCAAACTGACAGGTGCAATCTTTTCTGAATTAAATCTGAAACCACAAAGTATTGAATGTACATCAGCAGAGTAAACGGCGTATATCATTCTCGCTCACATTACACGCTTCTGAGAGGTGTGCAAACATTCATATTCTGTGGAGTGAAAAAGTAGACGTGTGGCGTTATTTGAGCTCTAATTGAAAACGTGTTGAAAGCCGCTAATGACAAAAACTTGAGCAAAAACCAGGAGCCCGCATGTGTTATGACAATATCTGCACGCTGGTTAAATGACGATAAGGCTCAGGTGGCTCATATTAACCTGGGAAAATAGAGGCGGCACATTTCCCCGCGTTAAAGCGCCGGTGCACGCACGCGGCGGTGGTGGCGGCAGCGGCGGCGGTGGGGTAATTCAATTCGGGGGCCGTCATACCTACCTCTGCTACGGGCTTCATTGAGATTAATTACTCGCCGAGACCCCACACATACCGCTCCGAGATAGCAGCCATTTTAGCTCCAACAGAGTCCAGGACAGCAACCTCAGCAACCTGAAGAAAGAGAGCGGGTGGGCGGACAAAAGACGGGGCTGATGCTATCGCTGGCGTTGTTGTGTTACAACTAATTAATTTCAAGGTGATTATACATCACTGAGCACGCTGTGGCGTTTCCCCCAAGAAAAAAAAAGAAAAAAAAGGGGGCTATGGGTGGGTTGCGGTGGCAGCAGTGGTGGTGGGGTAGATAAGCAAAACAATGCTTGAGGTGATATTCAAATGTTTCCAGGACAGACTAATAATAAAGGGTAGCAATCTAAATATTCATTTACGAGCATATGTGTGTTTAATACACCTTGTAGCGAGGCATAGCGAACAATAGATTACTGCCCTTAGCGGTGTTTGCAGCTGTGACCTATAAATCCCATATCTGAGCATTCACCATGTAGGCATTAGCTTCACAGAGCATGGGGGAGGGGAGGCATCCACCGGCATAGCAGAGGTAATGAGTGCTGATTTTATAAGCCTGTAGCGCTAAATATCTGCCAAAGAAGGAAAAGTTTGCAAAAAATACCCTAAATCATATGCAGTGTGTCAAGAGTTTAAAAGGATTCTTTAGCTTATTGTTAACAAAAATGGTAATGACTATACAGACATGAAAATTAGGAGTAAATGTGGTGATAACAATTAAATAAGCAAGTAAAGCAGCAGTTTTCGGTTGTAGGTTATTGCATATGCAGGCTGGAAATGGACCAAATTCATGATGCTTCTTTGTTGTAAATACCATGCCTGTAAGTCATCCATATTTTTCCATCAATACCGATTTAAGTTGGTAGATGGTTTTCATGTAACACATCTGCACTGACCAGCACTGCCAGCTGGTCTGGGAACGCCTTGGTATCCTCTCTGAAGAGCTGGAGCAGGTGGCTGGGGAGAGGGAAGTCTGGGCTTCTCTGCTTGACCTGCTGCACCTACAGAAAAGTGGTAGAAAATGAATGGATGGACATCTGCACTGTAAAAAATGTCTGCAGATTTTACGGTTAAAAACCTTTACATCATGACAGTCAAAAAAACAGCATGAAAAAGTGAAGGTTTGGAGAAAGGAGGCAGGCGAGGCAACGAGCTAGACGACACAGAAACTTTATTCTTTCTCCAACATGAAGTACAGCAAACAATGCTCCCGGGTCTCTATGCATTCCACTTTTATCTCTTTATTCCCATGCATCGAGACCCGGAACTTCCGACCATACACATTGTTGTTTGAACAAAGGAATGTGTGGCACATTAACATGACATTATGCTGGGGCTGCTCTTACACCCTTCTACCCTCAGTGGCTCTGGCACAACAGTCCTGTCTGATATCCCCCCCCCCCCCCCCGGTGATACCTCCTCCTTCGGTCCATTGTTCCCCCTTCCCCCTGCCCTTTCTGGGTGGAGAAACCCCCACCATGGTCCCCCCCCAAAAAAACACCCAAAAGGGGCACAAACCCGCAGTGGTTTAGCACTGTGGCAGCACAGTTTTACCCTCGGCCGGGGGACCGCGGGGATCATGAGATCGTGGGTTCGATCCCAGCCCCCGACCAACAGTGAGCTGTGTGGAGTTTGCATGTTCTCCCCGTGTTGCGTGGGTTTACTCCGGGATTTCTCCGGTTTCCTCCCGCATACCAAAAACATGTAGGTTTAGGGCGCTCGCGCACGCAGCGACCAGCAGCCAGTGGCTTGTCACCAGACTGCAAACCAAGTCTACCTACGGGTACAAATAAGTAACAAAAAAACAAAACAAAAAAAAACTGTCCTTTGAGCTTGAGCTGGCATCCATAGCGGTTGTAGCAGGGGGTCGCCGGTCCAGTCTAACCGCCCTGCTGGCCAGGTGTACAGCAGGGCACATCAGTCTGTGGAGGAAAAAAGGAAGGGGGGGGGGGGAAACACATTATCTTCGTGAGCGCAAGTCCCTGCTGAGGGATCACCAACCTGCAGAGCCACCAACAGTGGGCGTCCACGCCGAGGAGCTTGGGCCATCACCACCTCCTCATCTGCCAACACAAAAGCCGGCTTCAGCCTGTCGATGCAGACAGTCTCCCTACGTCCCCCAAGTCTAACACAAAATGATTCGCCCCAGGTTCCAACACCCTGAACAGTCCATTGCAGTGGGGTCCGGTGCGCATCGTGCCTGACGAAAACATAACGGGCGTTCTGCAAGCTTTTTGGGATGAATGTGCAGGGAAAACAATGGTGGGCCGGGCCCGGTAAACTCAAAACTGCCGTACTCTGTAAAAATTGCGAGGGCGGATTAGCCTCGGGCGCGGGGTTTTCCGGTAAAAACTCTCCAGGAATTTGCAGCGGCTGAGAAAAAAATCAATTCTTCCAGGGAGGCTGCCAAATCCTCCTTAGGTGTGGAGCACAACCCTAAAAGAACCCATGGCAGGCGGTTGATGTCCCTCCAGCCAGGACTGGAAATGGTGCGTCGCTAGGTGGAGAGCCAGCAATTCTCTATCGAACGCGCTGTATTTGCATTCATTGCCGCGCACATTGAAAGGAGTCAGTTGAGGTGGTTTGGGCATCTGATCAGGATGCCTCCTGGATGCCTCTCACTTGAGGTGTTTCAGGCACATTCCACTGGGACGAGACCCGGGGCAGACCCAGGACTCGGTGGAGAGACTACGTCTCCCAGCTGGTCTGGAAACGCCTTGGAATCCTCTCAGAAGAGCTGGGGAGAGGGAAGTCTGGGCTTCTCTGCTTGAACTGCTGCCTCCGTGATCCGGACCTCCGGAAAAGCGGTAGAAGATGGATGGATGGATGGATGGCCGCACAAAGTTTGGCTAAAAAATGCGACCGGCTGCCACAAACCTGAGATGCATTGCCCCATCACTGCCCCTAAGGCAAAATCAGACGCATCCATAGTGAGCGCTAGCCGTGCAGACGGATCCGGGTGGGCTAGCAACGCGGCATCCGCTAGTGCTGTTTTGGCATTTGTAAAAGCCTGGTCTCGCTCGGGAGTCCAGTTGACGGTTTCTGCTGGCTTCTTTTTTTAAGCGTGGCATACAGAGGCCGCATCAGCTGGGCTGCCCGGAGAAGGAAACGGTTATAAAAATTAACCATTCACAAAAACTCCAGTAGTGCTCTCACAGTCTGCAGATGCGGAAAATCCGACACAGCGTGCACCTTATCTGGCAACGGGATCACCCCCTCCGGCAAAATGTGGTGGCCCAAAAAATTTTGTTATTACTGTTGTTTTTGTGACGTCTTTCGTGTGCACTGGGACCTGATGACATCCGTGGACCAGATCCACTTTCCAAAAAATGCGCGCCCTGGCCAGGTGCACGGAAAAATACTGGATGTGCGGAATTGGATAATGATCATGTTCCATTGCGTTATTCAAGCGCCTGAAATTGCCGCATGGTTACCACGATCTGTTAGCTTTAGGCACCATGTGTAGCGGGGATGCCCACGGGCTGTTGGAGCGCCTGACGATGCCCAACTGCTCTAAGTTGGCAAACTCCTCTTGCGCGCTGGCCAGTTTAGCTGTGTCCAAGTGCCGAGGTCGCGTGGACACCGGCGGGCCTTTTGTCGTTATGAAGTGTTTGACCCTGTGTTTCGTTATCGTAGCCACATAAGTCGGGACTGTGAGTGTCAGGAACTGTTTGAGTAACTGTTGGTACTTACCCTCTGGAGCTATAACATTAGCCAGTGTTGTCGACCCAGCTCCCTGAGCTGTACAGGGCAGTGAGGTGAAAGAGCCAGCATCCACTAATCTCCTATTAGCAACATCGACTGACAACCCATACGCACATAAAAAATCTGCGCCTAGAATGGGGCTGGAACATGCAGCTATCACAAAGTCCCACTGAAAGCTGCGTCCATGTAAACATATTGTCAGTGTCCGCCCGCTGAATGTCCTGATGGTGGATCCATTAGAAGCCGTGAGCTTGGGACCGCTGCCTCCTGCCACCCTGTCTGCGCTGACCGGTTGGATGAGGCTCTTCTGGGAGCCGGAGTACACCAAAAACAATCTCCCCGAACGTGTGTCTGTGACATGAAGCAGTCTGTTCCTGTCGCCATTGGTCACAGCTACAACCAGATTCTGAACATGCCATCTTCCCGGCTCCTTGAATTGGTGTGGCACAAGGCAATGTTGGGCATTTGAGCCGAAACGGTGATGATAAAAACAGATCACCCCATTCCTTTGTCTCCTGGTGTCCGTCCCGGTTACCACCCACTGCTCCTCTACCTCGCTGGAGTCTCTCATGGATGCTGGTGCCACTGCCTGCGCGCTGAGAGTTATGGTCGCCAAAATGATGCAGTCTGCTTCCTGCGCCAGGGCACGGTAGTCCTTAGGAACCAGCCACGGCGAGTTGGCCAAGGTCACCCTCGCTGTAGCTGGTAGGTTCCTGAGGAAGAGGTGGGCAAACAGGAAAGATTCATCGTCCTTCCCCCTCAGCGCTAACATGCTCTCCATGAGCTCCACTTCTGATCTGATCCCTAACTCCGAACGCATTAGGAGCTCCTCTGCCCTCTCACTGTCATAAAGGGTGTAAGGCTGGAGAAGCATCCTCTTGAGCGCTTCATATTTTCCTTGGGCCGGCGGCTCCTGTAGCAGGCTTGTCACCTGCTGCGTGGCTCGTGCATCCAGCACAGCGGCCACATAGTAATATCTTGAGTCATCCATTGTTATCCTGCGGAGTGCAAACTGGGCTTCTATGTGCAGAAACCACGCAGTCAGGTTGTGAAGCCAGAAGTCTGGGAGCTTGACTGAGCCGGTGCAGGCGGCGCCGGTGCTCTCCCTCCAGGTAGTCTCCAGGGTGACGCTCGGCTCGCTTTCCATGGCACATCTTAGGGTCACCAATGTGGAGAAAGAAGGCAGGCGAGGCAACAAGCAGGACGACACAGAAACTTTATTCTTTCTCCAACATGAAGTACAGCAAACAGTGCTCCCAGGTATCGGTGCATTCCACTTTTATCTCTATATTCCCATGCATCGAGACCTGGAACTTCCGACCATACACATTGTTGTTTGAACAAAGGAATGTGTGGCACATTAACATGACATTACGCCGCGGCCGCTCTTATACCCTTCTGCCCTCAGTGGCTCTGGCAGCTCTCACTCTCCCCGGGGGGTGCATAGACCCAACGGTCCCGTCTGATACCCCCCCCCCCCCCCCATGACATCTCCTCCTTCGGTCCATTGTTTTCCCTTCCCCCTGCCCCCTGGTGGAGAAACCCCCACCGTGCCCCCACAAAGGCACCTTTATTTAGGATTAAATATCATTTGCTTACATGTAAAGTTAATGCAAACATGCGGAAAACATGCAAATTAGCATCCAAGGTAGTTTGTAGTGATAGCAAATCAGCCTCAGAGTAAAAGTATCAACACTGGAGTTAAGCTAGTTTAAAAATCAGACTTCAACTCACCTGCAGACAGATGGACTGGAGCTCCGTAGAGCTGAAACGAAGTGTCGGGTAGGGATGGGTGATACCAGCGTTTTTCTTTTCGATACGATACCATTAATTTATGGAACTTTTTCTTCAATACCGATACCGATACTTTTTGCCCAAAATCACACAATTGCAGTTTCATTAACAACTTCATTGCAAGGGCAATATGAGATATGGATAAAACTCATGAGCATAAACACTTGAAAGAAATGCTTATAAAATGACAATAAAATAGAATAATGAGCAAAGTAAATAAAAATAAAATGATTTTGTACCCTGCCTCACCCAAAGATGCTGGGATAGGCTCCAGCCCCCCCGCGACCCGAAAAGGATTAAGCGGAAGAAGATGGATGGATGGATGGATTTTTTTTCAATTATAATAAAGATAATTAAGACTTAAAATGAATGCAAAATTAATTCAGTTTCTTAACTTGATGGCGATTCTCAACTGGATTAAAATATTTTTTACTTCTGAAATGTTTCATCATTCATTTAGTGTAATTTTTTTTCACAATGGAACGTTTTTTATTATTTATTTTTAAGATATTATTTTACAAACTTAAATAGTGCTTATTTTGTTTATTTTTCAAATTTTATGTTGCTTGGTATTACCATAGAAGGTGGATGAATGGTGTAACATTTTTGCTGCCCCCAATGCTGCTAGCTCACTCTGCAAGGGAGTCTTTGGCTGCCATAATCATGTGACATGGCAGACCAGCTCTAAAATATTCCTGGGCTGGTTTTTCACAGGTTTTCACATATAAATTTAATGCCTAAAACTCTCAGAAGTGAAAACAAATGGCACGTTTTGTATTAATATAGTGATATTGCGATATTCTAAAAAGTATCGACTCCAAAGTATCGACCAGCTGGTATCGAGGTATCGATACACCCATCCCTAGTGTCAGGAGCTATCCACCCATATGCGCTTCCTATGGATGTGTTAAAGAGGGCTAGAAGTGTACACAAACTGCAGTCTCTTATCTTTGTGGAGGCAAGTGATATTTTCCCAGCTGTGAGCTCCACCAGTTAAATTTGTAAACCTAAACATGATGACTGTTTCGGTATTTCCACAGCAGGTACAATTTATTTTCTATTATTACAGTGTTCTGCCAAAGCTGGCACATTCATCAGGTAGTTAAAAATATCAATAAATGTTGTTTCTGGCAACTCTGCTGGATTGTTCTTCCACATTTGGCTGGCAGACATTAGGGACACTTTTCAAGATCATAAATTTGAAGTTTTTGATCATATCTGATCCAGTCTTGTGATGAAATCTTGTCATATTATTGATATGACATATTGTTTCAATGGAAAAGTGCTGTTTTTTAGTGCCTCCAGATGTGTCCAGCCGGAGCACCACCCTCCAAGTACCCGGATGTGTACAGTATGGATTAGTTAACCAGGTGGGAACTTGGATATTTAGTGTGGTTACTTGAATAAAATAAAATAAATAAATACTCCACTCACTAAACTAACCCCACAGTAGCACTGTTAGCTCTGAACCTTAAGCTACGGTCAGATATCTTTACGAATGGCTGTGAACACCGTATAAATTGATTTTTGGACCATTTCGTATGGCCTTCTTCAGGCGGCCGTAGGAGAATCCAGCATTCGTAGACCGTTCGTAAGTTTGTGACCAGGTTGATGATCTTGTTTAAGATTTCTACGAACGCAATATGAAAACCCTTCATTGTAGGGCGGTCTTATGAATGCCATAGGAGCAACATAAGAACTACGCAAGATGTTGGCTGTAAGTATGCCTCCAGGACACCTTAAGTTGTTTTTGAGGGCCCCTTACAGTGGCTGTAGGAAACAGCGTACAAATCCCTGTTCATACGGTGATTCGTACAGCGTGCTTAAGGTGGTAGTGAGGCACTCATAAGATGGAAGTATGTCATTTGTGTGATATTTGTTTCGACAACATGCACAGAAAGCCATAAGATCTTCCTACCAACGACTTGAGAGTGCCGTGAGTTGCATAAAAATTTTTGTAAGATGGCAGTAAGCATGCCACAGAAAGATGGCACCCTTAGGAAGAATGTAAGAACTCTAGAGCCGTCATACGACAGAAAACCACCTCATTTGTCAAGAATGCCTCAAGTTGCTATTATGAATTGAGTGTCAGCAAGAAACTATGCTACCCCCTCCACGAATGTCTGTGAAGTCCCGAATTCGTAGGAACTGGAAGATTTTTATGAACCCATCGTTCGCAAGAATCTTTGTGGCCGTAGCTTAAAGCCTTGGAATGAGAAACTCTGGGCAGGGACTGGCTTGATATGAAAGCCAAAAACACGGTGATGGTTGCAGCTGAAGACCAGATTGTGAGTTGGATGTAGTGAAATGTAACCTTTAATACTGGAAAAGGTTCCACTGTAGCTTTTACAGCCTCAATTTTTTTTTTTTTTTCATGAGTTCTTCTTTTTACCGTGTCAAACTGCCCTCCTACATAGAAGGGGATGTTTCTGCAACAAACAACATTTGTGATCAGGAGTCATTTCTGTGTCAGAGATGAGGCACAAATAAAATGAGGGAGGAAAGATTGAGGGAGATTTTCCTCCGGGGGGGCGGGGGGGGGCTGAACTTGGCTCAGGTTTTAGCAGTGCTGTCTCACCCTTTAAAAACAACACACACCTTTAAGCATCAAACCACACACTGCAGCCAAAAGCTCACGTTAGCGCTCTCCCACAGGAGCTAAGTGGGCTTCAGTTATCAACGCACTCATACACACATACACTTAAAATATTTGTATTTATGGGTGAGCGAGGGGAAAAATACCCTCTGTCAGATTTTATCGTTCACATGACATTGTTTTCCAACCTAATCAGAACAAACAGTCACATTTTCCAGTAAATATCTGGACCATGTGAACGTTTGGAACGACACTGGCATCCCGTGGCATGCACCGCCGCTCCGTGTGTGACTTGAATCTGAGACAGTTTGCTGGAGACAGTTGTTGGAAACGTCGGCATGTTGAAGCTCATGTTAGCATGGAGAAAAAACAACAACAAAGCAGAGGGAGCCAAAATGCTGTTTCTGCTGGTATTCAGGGAGATTCCTCAATTTAGGAAAACCTTGAGGAAACAAACTGCAGCTGATGATTGGAAACAGACACTCGTCAGAAGAACAAGAAACTGAAAAACAGCAAAACAGAATTACATGCTTAGATATGCATCTCTCTTAAGCAGAGCTCACATTGATTTAATCTGAGTTTGAGTTCAGAAAGACTTTTTTTAATCATCTCTGGTCACTTTGCAGAGGTTTATAAAATACTTGCAAATCACCTTTGCACCAGACTGCAAAGTATTATTATAGTCAGGTCCATTCCTAGGTTTTGGGGGGCAATATCCAACATTTTGTAAAAGGGAAGAATTTAAACCGTATAAAATATGCAAAAAAAAAATATCTGTAAATACTGTATTTGTATATAATGTGAATAAAACAAAAGGGTGTCATTCTCTACACAATGTGAATGTTGTGAAATTTATGAGAGTTTATGAGAGTTGATTTATTGAAAATGTGTACAGTAGTGATTTCACGGATGGGTCAATACACATGAGAGTGATGAGTGCAACAACAGGTGAGCTACTGTATAGTGATAATTAAAAGGTCCTCAGTTCTGTGCATGTGAGCGTTCAGAGGGAGGGGGGGTGGGGCCTCTGACTCTTTGCAGTCCAGATGACCCAGGGAAGAAACTGTCAGTCTGGAGGTGTGGGACCTGATCGATCTGAACCGTTGCCCAGAGGGAAGCAGGTCAAACAGGTGGTGGGCGGGATGTGAGGGTCTCCTGTGATGGTCTTGATCCTTCTGAGACAGGAGAGTCTGGAGATGTCTTCCAGGGAAGACAGAGGGCTGTCGATAACTTTTTGGGTGGTGTTGATAACCTTCTGCACAGCCTTCCTGTTCTCGGCCATGGAGCTGCCGTACAGCACACCCAGACAGCAGGTGAGCACGCTCTCCACTGAGCAGCGGTAGAAGGCCAGCAGCAGCTTCTGGTCCAAATTGTGCTTCTTCAGGACACGGAGGGAGTGCAGCCGCTGCTGGGCTTTCTTCACCAGGGCCTTGGTGTTGACAGTCCAGAAGAGGTCAGAGGAGATGCGGGTGTCCAGGAACCTGAAGGCGGGGACGTTTTCCAGGCGGTTGCCATTTATGGGCGGGGGGGGGGGGGGGGGGGGGTCCTGTCTGTTCTTCCTGAAGTCCAGAATGAGTTCTTTGGGTTTTTTTTTTTTGGACATTCAGTTCCAGGTTGTTTGCTTGGCACCACAGCAGCAGATTCTCACCTCCGCCCTGTATGTCTTCTCATCGTCATCGGTGACGAGCCCAACCAAGGTGGTGTCGTCCATGTATTTCACAATGACAGTGGTTGGGTGGGTTGGAATACAGTCAAAGGTGTACAGGAAGTACAGTAGAGGGCTTAGCACGCAGCCCTGGAGGGAGCCGGTGCTGAGGGACAGTGTGGAGAAGTGGTGGGGGCCAAGTCTGACTGTTTGTGGGTGACTGGTGAGAAAGTTCTTTATCCAGCAGCAGGTGGGGGGGGGGGGGGTGATCTGGAGGAGGTGCAGTTTGTTGATCAGGATGTCCAGGATGATGGTGTTGAAGGCTGAGCTGTAGTCCAGTCTTTTGCATTTCCATGAAAAAAGATGCAAATTAATGAGAAAAACGCTTCAAATTTACATTAATAAAGTTACAAATTTACATGAAAAAAATTGCAGATTAAGGAGAAAAAAGCTGCAAATTAAAGAGACAAAAGTTCCAAATTAAAGAGAAAAAGTTTCATATTAAAGACAAGAAAGTTGCAAATTTACATCAAAAAGTTGCAGATTAGTAAATGAGTGATTTTTTTCTCATAAATTTGCTCCTATTTTTTTAAATTTTCACTTTTTTTGTTACAATTTTTAACATTTTTTTCTCATAAATTTGTGACTTTTCTCAACGTAATTTTCTTTAATCTATGATGCCAGTGTTACTGAAACCTGCTCATCCACATGAAAGCCATGTGGGGCCCCGGTGGGTTGAAAGCGGGTAAACAGATGACCTGCTCACCTGTGCCATAGGTAAAGTCCATGTGGGCAAACACAGATGGGGCCAACATGGGACCCATGAGACAGCCCTGATTAAACCTGCGGTGGAGCCCACAGGGACATTCCTGCTGGGAAGGCCTCGGCGAGCCACTGTATGGGCAAAAGAGCCACACGTGGCCCCAAAGCTGCAGGTTGCAGACCCCTGTGTTATACCATGCTGCCTTATCTTGGCAGGGATTTATGGACCACGATCACCTAATCTGACGCAATAACCATCTGAATAGAGAAAAACATTTTGCATAATCTGATCTGGGCAACAGTGACGCTCCAAGGATAATCATCTCCACGCGGATATCGATTCTGCGCTCATATACCTACGCATATGGACATGTGATGATCTGCCGCATGCTTTTTCCTCCTGGCAGCTCAGATGCAGCTTCCTGTTTGATGTAGGTTGCATCATTAAAACATCTGATAAGAGCGAGATAAATGCGTATTGTTCCACGGCGGCCTTAGCGAGCAAAAGCCATAATCGCCAAAACGCAGCACACATCCACGGGCTCTGACACGTGTGAGCGCCGAGGTGAACTGGAAATAAGTGGATCCTGCAGTATACAATCTGTACGTGCCCACACAAGCACACAAAAAAAAACACCCTTCATGCCTAAGGTCTGCATCAGTAAAGCCCAAACAAGTAAACAGTAGCTCATTAAGCTCGTTAGCGCAACACAGGAGCCGGTGAACAGCAGTGCGGGTGCTGCTGTCTTACAGGAACACAAAGAGGTCCACCTTGTCAGTCAATAGTCTTTGCGGTGCGTGGGCATCCAGTTACAGACACCTCCCCGCTCTGGTCCCCCGCCGAAGGGGATCCGTTTCATAGCGAATCGACACTATTGACAAATATCATATGCTGCCTGATCCTAGCATGGCGAGCTGCGTGTACCTTCTTGATGGAATTGATGAGCACAAGATGCTTTTTTACTTGTGTAGATCACAGGGCTTTTTTTCATGTAGATTTACTGGACTTAAATTACAACATTTAAAGGTGTTTGAGTATAAAAGCTTTCCAATCTTGGGTTTTGCACTAACCCGTCTAATATGAAAATGAAAAATAAGCAACATGAAACAACAGCTAGCTAATGGTCCGTACATGTTCTGTAGATACTGAACCTCCAGTACGGAACGCTAGAAAAACATTGGCATCATAGCTTTCTGATTTTAAGCTAACATATTAGCTGGAGGAGAGTACTGAAGACTCCTTGGACCAGGAAGGAAACCAACAAGACTGTACTTGACAGAATAAACCCTAAAACATCTCTTGAAGGCGAAATTGTGAAGAGGAGGCTCAAGTACTTTGGCCATATAATGAGGAAGGACAAGAGTCTGCAGAAAAGTCTCACGCTGACCAGGTGCGACGGAAGACAACGAAGAGGAAGGGCGTGACAAAGACGGATGGACGGCGTTACTGAAACCACGGGAATGTCACTAGTGCTCCTGAAGGAAAGGACGATGGATTGAGAAGGATGAAGAAAATTGGTGTGTGGAGTCACCAGGGGTCGTACACGACTCCACGGAACTTGAGAGAGAGATGTTAGCTTCAAGCTGTTAACTTTTTAGCCAGCATATTCCTTCCTCTGTTTATAATTTCAGGAAACATTTTTTTGTTTACGGCATTCACATTGTATTTTCTTTAGGAAATGACAATTTTTACTTTTGCCCAGAGGTAAGGTGATTGTTGTGGTTTGTCAGTTTGTTAGCAGGATTATGCAAAAACTACTGGATGGATTTAGATGAAACTTTCACCAGATGTGGTTCTTGAGCTAGAGAGGAACATACAACATGTTGGTGATGATCTGAGAATGCATACCTCTGCCAAGGCTCTTATTTTCTCACAGTGTGTTAGCAAAGAATACTCCAAAACTGCTGGATGGATTTGTATGAAATTTTCATCAAAGGTGGTTCTTGGTCTAAGGACGAACCCATAATATTTTGGTGATGATTTGAGAATGCATACCTCCACCAAGGCTCTTATTTTCTCACAGTGTGTTAATGGGTTATCACACAAACCCACTGCATTTTGGAAGTGATCCATGAGGGACGGAAGGAACCTTGACAGAGTTATGTCCTCTCTGTTTTTCTAGTTCTCATTGTATTTTGTCTAAATCTATTTGCATCTTGTTTGGTTGTTCTTATTATGTAACCCTGTTTTGAAAGGGGCTATATAAATAAATTTTAATTGATATTTTTTCCCTCCTTGAACACCTTTGCTATCATTTATTTTGTCAGCGTCTCCAGTATTTATTTCTATATATTGGTTTTCTAAATGGTGACCTATATGTGCTGAATTATTCATTTTACGGTAGGCCGACTGTACGTTCTGTTCGTCTCCCATTGTCATGCGTGGGGGGGTATAATTGACTCGGTGGCAAACTTACATATGTAACCGCGCCGACAAAGGCTCGACCATATCACAGGAACCCTACTAATGGGCATACAAAGACGGGGCTCCACTCCAAGGGCTGCATACATATTTATACCCATGTCCTCCTCTTTCATGTGTTTCTTACAAATCTTATCTCGCACATCTCCTCTCCCCCTGCTCACTGGCTGAGAAGCTCTTTGTATTAAAGGGGACCTGTGCCGTTCTGGGGAGATGATCGGTGTGAATTTTGACCGCCGTGGAAAAAAAAAAACGAGGGGATTAGACCTGCAAAAGTGTGACCCCGGTTCTGCTAAATCACTCTGCTTTTATTCAGATCTCACCCCTCGCTCCTTTTGCCCATTTCCCCGTTGGGGTCGCCGCGGATATAACCTGAGACGAGGATGAGGACGCGGTGGAGGCGCAGCCATGCAGGTCTTGCTTTGGTACAGTTGGTGCCCCCCCCCACCCCCCAGCTAAAGCCAGGTTCTCTGTTTTCCCTCCTAAATCAATAAGAGGGGGGAGTCCTCTGGGGTGCCCTGGCCAGCCATCTGGACTGAAATCCAGGGGCTCAGGTTGTCCCCAGGGCCCCCCCCCCTTCCTACAGCCTTCCAATCCTGTGTGCACAAGGACCTGGCACTAAGTTAATCGTCCTGCCCCCCCACCTCCCCCACCACCTCTCCTTCATCATCCTCCTGCCGTCTGTCCCTCTCCGAACACCTTCCATCTAATCTGGCCGGCTGTGACTCAAATGTCAGGCCACCTGGGAAAGGCAGCTGTCGGCCTGCAACGGGAGCCGCCACGGTGGGCCCGGGCCGGTCCCAGCATGTGCCGCCCTGCCCCGCCCCGCCCTGACCACGTGTGTTCCTGAGGAATGAGTGAGCATTCAGAAAGATGGGAGGAATTGTGAGGCATTATGGGATTGAACTTGTTTTTTAACTGAACGAGAGCATATAGGCAGTGAGTGATTTGTTATTTTTTTAACGAGGGGGACTAGGGGTGTTCACAAATTTAGCATTAGGTACAGATGGCTAAATGTAAATTATATAAATTTGCAAGAGTAAATATGGAAAAATGTGATAAAAGATGCCAATTTAAACATTTTAAAAGGTGCAAATTGCTATTTAATTGCATATAAGGAAAATTTAACCAGCAAACAGGTAACTGGAGTGGTGGCCTGGCATCCGCCCCACAACTGGGAGGTCATGGGTTCAAGTCCCGGCTGGGTCCAGCCCACTCGCCCCAAAAATGTGAAATTGCATGTTTTATCAGTCAGATAAAACATACACAGACATGCAAAAAAGATTTTTCACGTGCAGTGGATACGTGGCATTTACAGCTTTAAGAAAGGTGTGTAACGGCACATTTGTCAGTTTGTGTTCCTGTCACTTTGATTGTCTTTCACCACTGAGCAATTACCCTACACTTTAATCCCTAACCCGAACCTCACAGGAGCCTTTCATTAGTCGGGTGAAAAACAAACTAAGGAAAAAGAATGAACAGAAAGGTCACTCACAGATGAGAGTGCAGTCGAACTCGCGTGTTTTTGTGTCTGTTGCTTGAATGTCCGTGTAGCTAACCATCCGCCATCCCCCTCCAAGTTGCGTTGTTCTATGCATGCGCGGTGAGGACTGTTTAGGAGTATTTTGCACATGTGCAGTGAGTGAGCTTGTAAATACGTACCGAGGCCCGCTGTTTTTTTGATTTAACGTGCAAATGTACGATTTTAGAGGGGTGGAAAACGTTTATTAGATATTTTTTTTTACTGAGACCGGGTTGGCTGGGTCATACCAAAGACCATATTAAAATGGTACTTCCTGCCTTCTAGCTTGGTGCTCAGCAAAAATGGAATAGAGCAAGGAAAGTTGGCTACCCCACCACAGGGGGTGCACAAGCCAGTGAACTCCCTGTGCTGGTCCCAAATCCGGATGATGGGCAAGGTTGGAAGGACGTCCGGCATAAAAATCCTTGTCAAATCAAGATGCGGCTTATTGTGATATAAGGTGATGATACGCTGTGGCGACCCCAAAAGGGAAAAGCCAAAAGACGAGGAAAAAAACCCTGCAAACAGATGAGTGTTGCAAGGAAAAAGGAAAAAGTGGAAATGAGAAGTGTGAAAAAAAAAATTAAATTTACAGGAAAAAGTGGCAGTTTTCTGAGAAAAAGTTTTACATTTTTGAGAAAAAAGTTTGAAATTTTTGAGGAAAAAAGTTGCAATTTTTTTGAAAAAAGTTGAACATTTTTGAGAAAAGTTTCAAACATTTGAAAAAAGATGCATTTTTTTTAATAAAAAGTTGCAAAATTATAAGAAAAAATCATAAATTTTTGAAAAAAGTTGCAAATGTATGAAAATAAGTTGCAAATCTACAAGAACGTAGTTGCATTTTTTTTTTTTAAATTCTGCTTATAATTGTTGGTTCAAAGTCATTTTATTCAGTTACGTAACACAGAAGGGGTTATGATGATAATGGGGGTTGTTGGCTGGCAATGCCCCCCTTTGATTTACTCACCCACTGCATATAGGTGAAGGTAACCCGAACTCTAACCCTAACCCTGGGGTGAACAGTCAGATTCATCAGCTGTCGCGAGATCACGTCGTCCTCGCCGTCATCATCATTGTCCCCACCATCACCCTCCCTATCCGCCACCACACAGCAGGTCATAAATGCGGAGCTGAAGAACAAATTAGCGCAGGTACACGACTCTATCATTTCTCCCGTGGAGGAAGGAAGGAGGGCCAGCGAATGAGAGGAGCGATTTCCCATCAATACATCGCCAGATAAAGATCCATCTGGATCCACTGAAAAGAGGGAGGGAGGTGGGGGGGGGGCTTTCTGGCATCGACGCGCGGCCATTGATTGTGGCGTCCCATTACCAGTATATGATCCAATCTGAAAAAGGGAGAAGAGGAGCACGAGCGCTGCGAGCGGCAGCCCCCCACCACCACCACCATCAAATAACGAAGACACCCCCAACCCCACCCCCACCTCCTTTAATCACTCAGGAATGATTTGGGAAGGAATCCAAACATGAACACAGAGCAAACGCTCGGGAGAAAAGCTGAGATTTGTTTGGGGTTATTAAAAAAGAAGAAAAGAGAAAGAGCGGGAGAAGAAAACACAGTGCCCCCCCTCTTTTACAAACGCTCGGCCCGCTCCGCCGGGAAATGGGAGCAGAAAGGTAGCAATCAATATTGAAACACAGAAATTAAGCATTTAAATCAGTAATTAGGGAGCGGGCACATCTTTTTTCCCTTCCCTTCACACCTGTACGCCGGCGAGCCTGCCAGCCCCGGCGCATCTGTTTCTCTCCACCTGCCAGGCACCTGGTATCATTTCAATGGCGCTTGATTGCATTCAAACGGCGAAGACTCTTTTAAGCTTCTTAGTGATTGCCCCTCCTCCTCCCCCACCTCCACCCTCTGCATTATTTTGTATTTATTTGTATCTGTTCATTCCAATGCAGGTGCCTCGCAGTAATACTCAAGTGTGCCATACATGAATGATTCTTTTATGCCTCAGTTCCTGCATTTGTCATTTTGGCGAAAGCAAGAGGATTAGTGTGTGGGGGGGGGGGTACCTCCCTTTTTCCCCTTCTTCTTCTTCTTTTTCTTCTTCTTCCTTTCCCCACACTTTAACAACATCCTTCCCGAATAATTTGCATACCAAATTCTTTTAACCCTACGGTAGTCAGAGAGAACTGTCAAATCCTCTTCACTTGGCTTACACCCCCCGTGTGTGTGCATCAGACCTGTGACCGCTGACTTAGTTCCATCACAGTAGATATGAAAAAAAAAAAACAATAAAAAGTCAGACATGAAAGAGGTTCTTTGGGTTTGTTGTCCTTCTTTCACCTCCTTTTATTCTACATAACAGCAGTGCAAATATTTGTTGTCCCGTCCTTCTCATATGGAGGTTTTTGACCATTTCCCCATCATAGAGCATTAACATTTTGCTTTCCAGCATTTGTCATGAAATTTGCTTCTTTTTCGGGATGTCTAGAATATTTTTTTTAAGGAATGTACAAATTAGCACTGGTGAGTTTGACCTCAAATCAGCATCACGGTTAATTGACTTTTTCCTCCTTTCTTCTCCCCTGTAGTTCACTGACAAGGCTTGTAATTAAGCAATATTATACAAGAATATGGTATCATATCACTGAGGTGCAGAAGTAGATGAGCATAATGTAATAAAGGACAGGCCTATTTGTCCTTTCACACACAAATAAAACTTTGTCCGGTGCAGAAGTTGGTGTTTGTTTAGCAGCGTTGGGACCAATGTGTAATGAAATTCTTTTTCTCTCCTTCGGCTTTTCTCTTTCAGGAACACCACAGGATATCATCACCTTATATCATGATGATCCGCATGTCGATATGGCAAGGATTTTTACACTTACCCAACTCTCCTCATTTATCCGGGCTTGGGACTGGCACAGGGAGTACACTGGCTTGTGCTCCCCCGTGACTGGGTATACAGTTTTCCTTCCTTCATCATGTTATGCTGAACACCAAGCTTGAAGGCAGGAAGTACCATTTTATATGGTCTCTAGTATGACCCGGCTGGGGCTTGGACCCACAACCTCCCTGCTGTGGGTGGATACTCTACCTCTAGGCCACCACTCCGGTCGCTGTGTAATAAAATCACAGTTTGAAAAATCAGTAATGCATTAAAATTACCGACATTTTAACAGATTCATTGCTCTTTTTCTATTTGTATATACAAGTATATATTAATTTCTTACACAAATGAATGTACAAACTGACCCTCAAAGTGACCTGTCGCAAAGAGCTGTGGATCAGTCAGTCTGACCAGAGGAACACAAGCAGCAACGTTGTTTTCATGAAATACACACGTTTCCTTTTTCGAGATATATCATGAGTCAAAAACTATGTGCCGGTGAAGACCTACTCCACATCAGAAAATAGTGACTCAACTCTTCAGAAGCTTCTGATTAAACAGCAACAACCTCCAACAAAGCTAGTAGTTGCAAAGGAACGGCTCGCTATGCTAATGCCGCTGAAGAGGAGCTACTTTCTCTACGTGCCCACGGCTGGATTTCAAACCAGTTTGCTACCCAGCAAGAATTAAACCGACTGATTGTCGAATATGTCGTTAAAGACCAAAGAAATGCTGTTGCGTTGTCAACAGTCAGTTGCTGTCAAACTGCTGAGACTGTGAGCCACTGCAGAAAAAAAGTCCTGCTACCTGGATAAAGATTATTCAAAAATGGATTTTGATCTCCAGAACATGTTTAAGGGACTGGATCATGTCTCTGTCACAGCTGACATTTGGACTGGGGATTACACAAAAAAATACAGAAAAACCTCGTTAGCAAACGGTCCAGGGACGGGGGATTCAGAAGTCGGCTGGTCAGTGCCTAAGCGGCAATGAAAAGCTCAGTGAGGAGGACAATAAAAAGTAAAATATGCTGAATGAAACTGTGAGTTTTAGTGTTGGACTGAAATATGTGACCCCTCACAATCTGCCACCATATGACTTCATCTGCTTAATAAACAACTCAAACGCTGAAGTAATATTCAGAGCTCTGTACACCTCTCAAATTAATTTAGACACTTTATTCTCATTTTTCGACCACACACATCACAACATCAGGGCATGCAGTCACTCATTCTGAGGAGTCACATATTTCCGTGCAACTCTGGTAAGGAAAATAACTTCCTATCTTGACTTTTCTTGTTCCTGTGATTCTTGTATGATTTGATGTAACTCGTTTTGGTCCATTTTTTTTATGTGTGAAAGGGAACAGAACCAAGGAGAAAATGATGCAAGTTAACAAAATTATCAGCTGATTTGGACCGAGGCAACCAAACTGCTGTGAAAACAGCCTCAAGCTAATTTTTTGTTTCACTGTGGAACTACATGCTAGAAGATGCTGCTGTCTCCATGCCGTTGAGCTGTGCTTTGGAACGACAACCCACGAGTACACCGTTAAAAGTTTTGTCAGTTGAGGCTGAATAACAGAAGGTTCCCCAACATACGTCGGGCCAACATTGGCAAGTTTATACCTACGTCGACATCTTGTCAATGTGCAAGTGACTTCTATTAGATGTATTCCCGATGTAAACTTGGTGCATCGGACTGATGTTGGCATGACATATGTGTGCTGTTGGGGGTTCTCACTGCTTAAACTGTTAGCCTAGCATTGATATGCTGATGAAATAAGGGAGACGTGCTTTATTTTTTTATTTGTAAAGTTGCTGTTGTCCTGCTTTTTGTAATAACGTCGGCTGTAGTGAGACGCTAACACAAACATAGCAGTTTGTGTTAGCGCTTTGCTTAATGGCTTCACATCTTACTTTTAATTGGCCTTTACAGTGCTTTGCTTGGGGAAAAAAAAAACAAAAACATAAAACAACTTGCTGAATCACATAAGGAGCCCACCAAAGTTATTGAGCAGCGAGAAAATGGACTGTGTGAAAATAAGGGACATGGGAGCTGTTTTTATTGAGCTGTAAATGAGATATAAATTAACACAAAAATAACTTTGGCCTAAAAAATATATTTATATGTCACTCAGACAAACCTAACTGGCAAAAAACAAATTGAGTCCCTTAAGTAAGTAGCTCTTGCAATGTGCAGTCCTGTTTAACCATGATAGATTTCCCATCCATCACATGCGATTGGGGTCCTCGAGACATTTCACCCAAAACTCAGAAGACACCAAAACGAGGCAGTTTGAGTGCTGTTCACCTAAACCCTGCTCAGTCTATTTCTCAGGGCATCGAGTGCCAACGCTTTGAAAATGATGATGAAAAAAGGGAACAACAGGGCGCAAACTTGAGTCTCCTGCATAACAGGCCGACATCTCACCCACGCCCAACACTCCCAACCCGTGTTGTCACGTGCACTTTGCAGTTTTTAAAACCCCATGACCTCCTTGTTCCCATCTTTGCGTTGGAGTGTGATGCAGAAGAGCTCTGATGCAATGGCAACGTTCCATGCTGAATATAGATATCTCTGTTATTGTTGTTACTTGATTAATTAGTCGCATGAATCGCACATGTTGTATAAGGGGTAAAAATAAGGACCTGTATTTATATAGTGCTTTTTCTAGTCTCAAAAACCACTCGAAGCGCTTCACGAGTGCTATCTCTCTATTCTAAGGGCCTATAGGGGACAGATACAGTGGGACAAAAAAGTATTTAGTCAGCCACCAATTGTGCAAGTTCTCCCACTTAAAAGATGAGAGAGGTCTCCAATTTTCATCATAGGTATACCTCAACTATGAGAGACAAAATGAGAAAAAAAAAAATCCAGAAAATCACATTGAAGGATTTTAATGAATTAATTGGTAAATTCCTTGGTAAAATAAGTATTTGGTCAATACAAAAGTTCATCTCAATACTTGTTATGTACCCTTCGTTGGCAATGACAGAGGTCAAACGTTTTCTGTAAGTCTTCACAAGGTTTTCACACACTGTTGCTGGTATTTTGGCCCATTCCTCCATGCAGATCTCCTCTGCATTTTATTGCATGTATAGTTTTATTTCTATCTTTTATTTTTTCATGTTTAATGTTGCAGCATCGCACCGAGACAAATTCCTAGTTTGTGTACTACATGAACAATGGCAATAAATCTGATTCTGATTCTGATTCCTCTAGAGCAGTGATGTTTTGGGGCTGTCGCTGGGCAACATGGACTTTCAACTCCCTCCAAAGATTTTCTATGGGGTTGAGATCTGGAGACTGGCTAGGCCACTCCAGTACCCTGAAATGCTTCTTACGAAGCCACTCCTTCGATGCCCGGGCCAGTGTGTTTGGGATCATTGTCATGCTGAAAGATCCAGCCACGTTTCATCTTCAAATGCCCTTGCTGTTGGAAGGAGGTTTTCACTCAAAATTTCACGATACATGGCCCCATTCATTCTTTCCTTTACAACGGATCAGTCGTCCTGGTCCCTTTGCAGAAAAAACAGCCCCAAAGCATGATGTTTCCACCCCCATGCTTCACAGTAGGTATGGTGTTTCTTCTTCTCCAAACACGACAAGTTGAGTTTTTACCCAAAAAGTTCTATTTTGGTTTCATCTGACCATATGACATTCTCCCAATCCTCTTCTGGATCATCCATATGCTCTCTAGCAAACTTCAGACGGGCCTGGACATGTACTGGCTTAAGCAGGGGGACACGTCTGGCACTGCAGGATTTGAGTCCCTGGCGGCGTAGTGTGTTACTGATGTAGCCTTTGTTACTTTGGTCCCAGCTCTCTGCAGGTCATTCACTAGGTCCCCCCCGTGTGGTTCTGGGATTTTTGCTCACTGTTCTCGTGATCATTTTGACCCCATGGGGTGAGATCTTGCGTGGAACCCCAGATCGAGGGAGATTATCAGTGGTCTTGTATGTCTTCCATTTTCTAACAATTGCTCCCACAGTTGATTTCTTCTCACCAAGCTGCTTACCTATTGTAGATTCAGTCTTCCCAGCCTGGTGCAGGTCTACAATTTTGTTTCTGGTGTCCTTTGACAGCTCTTTGGTCTTGGCCATAGTGGAGTTTGGAGTCTGACTGTTTGAGGTTGTGGACAGGTGTCTTTTATACTGATAACCAGTTCAAACAGGTGCCATTAATACAGGTAATGAGTGGAGGACAGAGGAGCCTCTTAAAGAAGAAGTTTCAGGTCTGTGAGAGCCAGAAATCTTGCTTGTTTGTAGGTGACGCAAACACTTATTTTACCGAGGAATTTACCAATTAATTCATTAAAAAATCTTCAATGTAATTTTCTGGATTTTTTTTTTCTCATTTTGTCTCTCATAGTTGAGGTATACTATGACGAAAATTGGAGACCTCTCTCATCTTTTAAGTGGGAGAACTTGCACAATTGGTGGCTGACTAAATACTTTTTTGCCCACGGTACCTAGGGACAATTTAGAATGACCAGTTAACCTAACATGCATGTCTTTGGATTGTGGGAGGAAACCGGAGCTCCCGCAGTAAACCCATACAGCACAGGGAGAACATGCAGTAGGGCTATGTGATTTGATGATATATATTGGATGAAGATATAAAAAACGTCTACCGTTTCATAGAATACTCCATCATTTATTTCGTGATTTAAAATGCATTTACTCCTGTTTTTTCAGTAAAGCTCCTCACCACTACTTGTCAGCGCCCAGTCTCTTCCCCGCAGTGCGCGACTGCACTCAGTGGAACAGGTGTGTGGTGGGCCCAGGATGGGTGATTCCAGCATTTTTCCATTCGATATGATACCATTCATTTATGGGACTTTTTCTTCGATACCGATACTGATACTTTTTGCCCCTTAAAGGAAAATCACATGATTGCAGTTTCATTAACAACTTTATTGCAAGGGCAATATGAAACATGAATAAAACTCTACTTGAAAGAAATGCTTTAAAATGATAATAAAATAGAACAATGAGCAAATTAAATAAAAAATAAAGTGAAATATAATTCAATTATAATAAAAGTAATTAAGACTTAAAGTTAATGCAAAATTAATTCAATTTCTTAATTTGGGTGAAGATTCTCTGTCATCCAGGCGGGTAAGTAATGCTGTATGAAAGCTCAGTCAAGTCAACTGGATTCAAGTATTTTTTACTTCTGAAATGTTTCACCATTCATCCAAATTCTATGGGAATACCAAGCAGCAATGTGTATTTTTTTCACAATGCAATTTATTTGTAATTTTTATTTTATTATTTATGTATTTGTTTTATTTTACACTATTATTTTACAAAGTTAAATACTGCTTATTTTGTTTATTTTTCAAAATTATGCTACTTGGTATCACCACAGAATTTGGCGTAACATTTCAGAAGTAATACTTCTGCTGCCCACAAGGCTGCTGAGCTCACTCTGCTCTGCACCGCAGTCCGCAGTGACTGCTTGACTACAGCCTATCAGTGCCTGTTAGTCTTCGGTTCTGACATCTGATAGGCTGCCGTAATCATGTGGAACAGCAGACCATCTCTAATGCCTGGGCTGCTTTTTTTTTTTTTTTTTTCTTCCACTGGTTTTCACACATAAAGGTAATGCCTAAAACTCTCAGAAGTAAAAACAAATTGCACGTTTTGAATTAACATGGTGGATCATGACATTTAAAAAAAGTATCGACTTCAAAGTATTAACCAGCTGGTATTGAAGTATCGACACCTGAGTATCGATACACCCATCTCTAGTGGTGGTGGCTAGGCTTCAGTCCAGTGGATGCTAATTGCTAACTCCAAACTAACCGGTTCAGATCTTTACCTTTTTGTTCTTATTAAAGACAAAAATAGAAAGGAGATGTTTTTTACCTTCTTTACATGTTTCGACTGTTCACTGCAGCCTTCGTCAGAAGAGTCAGCTGATTGCTGCCAGGTGTCATTTTATCAGCTGACTTTCGTAGGCGGGGCCAGCCCAGCAGACCTGTCAGATCCACCGAGCCGGTCCTGCTTTCCGCCTTCCTATGGTCTCTGGAGAATGTGGTCCCAGGTGTGGGAAAGCATAAAGGCCCCCT
The DNA here is from genome assembly GCA_020510985.1 of Pholidichthys leucotaenia. Taxonomy (NCBI): domain Eukaryota; kingdom Metazoa; phylum Chordata; class Actinopteri; order Cichliformes; family Pholidichthyidae; genus Pholidichthys; species Pholidichthys leucotaenia. Next base: position 328,952,622 of record CM035845.1, read on the forward strand.
CATGCCGGTTCATGCTATCTTTTCCCCACTTCCTGATTTCTATGGCCTCCTTGATCCAGCGTTTGTGTCTGTTGCTCTCCGATCCAATAACTTTTGCGTTGTCCCAGTCCATGATGTGATTATTTCTTTTGCAGTGGATCTGATATTGCTGATTTTAATGTTTCTTGTTCTTTTTGTGATCTTGCGAGTCGTCCTTGTGTTTCCTTTTCACATTCCTTCTGGTGTTCTTTTTTCCTTGTGGTGAATGATCTTCCGGTTTCTCCAATGTAGGTTTGTTGCATGACCTGCATGATATTTCATATATTACATTGCATTTTTTGTCTTGTTCTATTTTGTCCTTGCGGTGTACTAATAACAATCTTAATTTTTTGTGTGGTTTTACTGCTGTCTTATTTTGTATTTTTTCATGATCCTTTGAATTGGTTCCATGATCCCTCGGATGTATTGGTATAGTTATGGTGTCCTTGTTTTTTGATTTTGGCTTTTGTTCTGTGTGTTGTTTCCTGTTTGTTTTCTTTGCTTTTGACTTGCTGTTTCCCTTCGTTTATGGCCCATACTGGATATCAGCAGCGTATGAGTGCATGTTTTATGTGGTTTTCCTCCTCCTGTCTGTCTTCTTGGTCTGTGATGATGGTGGCCCGTTCATATAACATCCTGACAACTGATAGTTTGTGTGCTGTGGGGTGTTCTGATGTGCATAGTAGGTTTTGATCCGTGTGGGTCGGTTTCCTGTAGACTGTGATTTTTATACTGCCGTCATCGTTATGGTGGATTTTCATGTCCAGAAAGGCTATGATGTCATGTTCTTCCTTTCCGTGTGTGAATTTTATATTCCCAGTCATGTGTTGTTCAGGTGATCAGTGAGTTCTTGTGTGTCCTTTCCTTACTTTCTCCAGAATGTCCACGTATCTCTTCCAGAGGCTGGGTTTACATTGTGTGGGTGCTGTGTTGATGGTTTTATCTTCCAGATCCTCCATGAAAAAGCTGCTCATGATGGCTGATAATGGGTCTCCCATTGCAAAATCCTTCTTTTTTTTCTGTAGATTTTTCTCTGTATTGAAATAGGTGATTTTGCAACAAATTGTAATAGTTCAGATATATCGTCAACTGTGAGATTGGTGCGTCTTTTTTAGAGTTCTGTCATTCCTGAGGCGTTCTTGCACTATATGTAGTGTGACATCAACAGGGGTCTTTGTGAATAATGAAAATGACATCATGTGAAATGAGGACCTCGTCTGATTCTATTTTCATATTTTGAGACACTTCTCAAAAAGACTCGTCTTTGTGACACTCTGATGAAGGCTGCAGTGAACAGTCGAAGCATGTAAGAAGGTAAAGAACATCCATCCATCCATCCTCTTCCGCTTAATCCTTTTCGGGTCGCTGGGGGGCTGGAGCCTATCCCAGCATCTTTGGGTGAGAGGTCAGGGTACACCCTGGACAGATCGCCAGTCCAGCACAGGGCCAACACAGAGAGACAGACAACCATTCACTCCACAGTCATTCCTAAGGACAATTTAGAATCCCCATTTGATGCCAATTAACCTAACTTGCATGTTTTTGGCATTGGGAGGAAACCGGATAAATCCCGGAGTAAACTCACGCAGACACGGGGAGAACATGCAAACCCACACAGATCACTGTTGGTCAGGGGCTTGGGATCGAGACCCAGGACCCCCCCGACCAAGGGTGATTGCTGTCTGGCCGCAGTGCTAACCACTCTCCACCACCGCACTGCATTCTATTTTTGCCTTTAATAAGAACAAAAGGTAAATAATTAAAAGAAGACAAAATGAACCGTACTTGAGCTACCAGTTCAGATAGCTGCTACGTCCTGTTTAACAGGGATGTGGGACTGTTTTCCATCGTGCTGCGTCAGAGAGGATAGGTTTCGCTAGTCTCATTTTGAATAGGAGATAATTACTTTAACACCATCTCTAACTATAAAATACTAAATGACAATGCTAAGTTGTGGTAACTGGAAACCATAACAGACCATCGTTTCATTGGTTTAAATTACTGCTGAGTTTCTTAGTTTTGTCTGAAGAAAAATTTATTAAAGCTGCAAAAGTGCATGATGGTGTCCACATGCACACAAAATAAATATAAACCTATAATTGGGTCGGAGGAGCAAGTTGGCTCTTATTGTAATTTATTTGATTTTTTTATCATTTCAATTAGTCAAGTAGTGATAATGAATAAAGTTGAAGTCATCACATGTATTTTATTACATGACCTTTTGTATCTTTGATTTTCAGATCATGAAAAATTAGAAATATTTTTACTAAGCAGCAAACAGGTTAAATCAGGTCAGAATTGCATAATCAGGCTGCAGGTCTACACTGAAATTTTCACTGAAATAGAACTTAAACTAACAGATAATTTAACTCTGTAGATGGCAGCTATGGGTCATTTTCTCATTTTCAGACATTTTTTTATGTAATGTGTTTTTTTTTTTGTTTTTTCCTATTCTCCTCTGGCTCAGGAAATATTTAACTTATTGATGTTTACTTTTTATTTTTATATGAGTTAGAAGAAAAACCTGAAATTTACGAGAATCAAATCTCAAGTGCACATTAAAAAACTAATTTATAACAACATTGCAAAATTATGAGGGAAAACAGTACATGTAAAAAAGTAAAAAAAAAAAATAAGAGGTGGCCCTTTTTATGTGATTATCTAAACTGTAGAATTTACAGAAAATGTTTATTGTGATATATATTGTTATTGTGATATAAGATGACTTATATCGTGATATGAAATTTTTGTCATACCGCACAGCCCTCGTCTTAAGTATGGAAAACCATCATGAAAAACATCACAAAAACTAGAAAAGCACTCAGAGAGTGGATACGTCTGCCAAGACAACTTCCGTTTGTCATGGATCACCTCCAAAATGTAATTGGGTTTGGTGTGTAGGCCTAGAGCCACTTCTGGTGAAAACTGCATCAGAGTCTGTCCATTAGTTTTGGAGTATTGTTGCTAACACTCTGTGAGAAGATAAGAGCCTTGGCTGAGGTATGCATTCTCAGATCATCACCAAAATGTAATGGCTTCCTCTCGAGCCCAAGAACCACCTCTGGTAAAAATTTCATCCAAATCCATCTGGCAGTTTTTGTAATCCTGCTGCGCATATACAAACAAAGCCCTTGGGTGGAGGTATGCACTCTCAGATAATCACCAAAATCTAATAATCTGTTCCTGTGCATTACACATCTAACCTGAAGATTTGATCAAATCCTTTCATATCTTTTTGCGTTATGTTGGTAACAGACAGACAGACAAACCAACAAACTAAAACAGAACCTCCTTGGGTGGAGGTAATAACTGAGAAAGTCCCAAATTTACATGTAAACCATTTTGAATTGTCTTGTGCACGAAATGCGAGATACAAATAAACTGGCCTTGCCCAGAAAAATTTCACAAAATTAACTAGAAAAGCACTTGGAGAGCGCAGACCTCCGCCAAGCGCCACAGTTCCCCCCATACTCCTTTAAAAAATTCCTGGATCAGACGGTGATCCGGATCATCACCAAATCAATCATCTGTAGGATACCCCATTTCTGACAATCTCTGAAAATTTCATTAAAATCCATTAATAACTTTTTGAGTTATCTTGCTAACAAACAGACAGACAAACCAACGCTGATGAAAACATAACCTCCTTGGCGGAGGTAATAAATAAAACCCCCAAATTTTTATGAAAAAAGTCCCAAATATGCATGAAAAACTTCACAAAATTGAGAAAGTCCAAAATTTTCATCAAAAACTTTGCAGAATTAATTGAGAAAGTCCCAAACTAACATGAAAAAGTCCCAAATTTATATGAAATATTTCACAAAATTAATTAAATTGAAAAAAAAAACATCAAATGTATAATTTATGACAAAATTTGAATGGAAAACTAATTTGTCTCTTGGGCCATTCACTCCAAAACAGATTTTGGTCAGGTCCCATGTGCAGACGCAGAGTGGGCGGGGCTTAGGCTCTCTCTATCCCACCAAAATAAACTGACACGCAGGAAATGAACTCCAGGTAATGGCATCAGTTCCCCCCTAATGACTGCAAAGTGTTGCAAATGAGTTTTCCGTTTGTACGCCGCTTTAATTTGGTTTTTACGCCCTGAAATGAACCTTGGCCACCTGAGTCACCCCTGACCCCCCGTCCTCCTCCTCCGTTTGCCACTACATTAAAAAAAAATTAGAAAGCCAACCAAGAATGTGAGATGAAACACACACATCCCCCCGGCTGTAACTGTGTGCAAGTGTTGCTAATTTGCACCAAAAAATTCCCCCACTTTCCCTCGCCCTCCCCACCCCACAAAACTAATGGGATCATTCTGATTCAGTTATGGAGATTCAACAGTTAGAGAGCTGCCATCTGGGTTTCTGTTAACCTGAGTCAGATGTGAGCCCGCCGCTACTGCAAGGTAGAGCAGCTCGGTTAATGATTCTTAATCTTTTCTTTAATTAAATTGTGCAGCCAACCTGAAAAATCTATCTTAATGCAAATGAGGAACTCCTCTTTTTTTGGCATTTGCTTACCGTAATGCACTAATAAGGTTAATTTAATAAAAAATCTGTTCCACTTTTTAGAGATAATTGTATGTTTTCTTGATCTGTTTTGTACGGGGGGGGGGTTGTTTGTTTATGGAGATGGAGACGGGAGGGGAAGGAAGATGAACCGCCAGGATAGCAGCGTTTGTGTGAAGTGAAATTCAGTTCAGCGCCACAGCGGTGCACCGCTTCAGTCCACGGTGACAGTTCCTGGATGCATGAGGGGAAAAAAGAGAAAGTGTTTCCCCGCGAAAGAAAGGATGGGGAGCTAGCTGGGGTTTCTATGTTGTCTGTTTCAGCTTCCCAAAGGAGTTGAGGATCATCTGAAACACGGCGAAAAAGGTAGCTCCACTTCCTAAAACTGCTGTCACACCTGGCCCTAGAAATGTGACGCCGACGGATGTGCTCAGGTTCTCATATCGGCTCGGGTGCTGTGCCTTTTCGTGATGCCACACAGTAAACTAGCTGTTAATAATAACAATAATGCTAGAGTTAATATTATATAATCCACCTTATTCTTGCCCCCATGATGCTTTGCGTGAATTATGGGCACAGCTTCCGGCCTTTTGCACCTCAAAAAGAGCAATATAATCATACCACTTCCCACAGCTATGGAGGGATGGAAGATGACCTTAAAATTGGCCTCGCAGACAGTAGCTCCGTTTGTAGCGCTGCTGCTAAGATGCTACATGCTGCAGAACAAATTAAAGCATGTTGAGATATATCATCTCCACCACAATCAAGTCAGATGCATTTTGTTAAAAGATGTTGGGACATAATCAGATTACCTCAGAGCAGACTTAGAATCTAGTCAGAGCCACAAAGAACCACAACACCTTGTTGGGTGTTTTAATGTGGGGCTAGAACAGACAGGCCAACAACGAAAATGCTCATGCTGGCTGTCATGCCAGGAATGCTTGTTACTGAACTTAACACGTAACAGACATTTTCTGACAGTTGTTCAACATTGGAAGCAAACTGTTACTATTTTTTATTACTTTATTTTCACGCAGCCTTGCATCTGGTGACATATATGATGCATATATGTCAGATCTGTGACATGCATGCAAGTGAAAACATACCCGGTGCTGGTGTGTCTGTCCCTGCGTCTGTACCACCAATCACACCAACAGTCCTTGTCAGTTTTCAGTGCATGATCTATTGCCGGGTGAGAAGCCTCCATTATACAGTCTATGGCACAACCACGAACACCAGCAACAAGCTCCAGAACTATGCCAAAACATTCAAAAAATACAAGAGCTGAAATTAGCTGCCACTTGAGCACAAAACACATATGTGGACTATACATTAAAATGAATTTGAAAAACTTTTGAAAACACTATTTTAAAACGCCCCACTGCTCCACTCTTGCTGACTGATTTGAACATGACTTCAGCCCGAAACAGGAAGTTGTGCCCATAGATTGTTTCTACACCTGCGCCCTCAGGAATAAGGTGGATAAACATTTTTATTTAAACAATTGTGACTATAACTGCGGGTGTGCTACGTCTAATGCCCTCCGCGTAGCATATACCTGTTGAGTCGGTACTTGCAGAAGATCCAAGATCAAACCATGGGGCAGAACACACCGTACCTAGCTGGTGGCTAATATTATTTTATTTAAACCTTGATTTATACAGGGCAGTTCTCTTTTTTTCGAGGATCCCCTGTTCACACTCACACAGTTACACCAGGAAGCTGCCCAGTCCAACCACAGACTGACCTGTGGCCACTGAGCAGCTCCACTGGAGCCGCTGGGGTTAAGGGCCTTGGTCAAGGGCATCCACAGTGGGGCAAACACACTGCTGTGTTTAATCTGTCCCACCCATTCTTATCCTGCCGGTCCAGGGGATCAAACCCCCGTGACCCTCACGCTCACCTGTCCACATCCCCTAACCATTAGACCACGCATCCACTGCATATGGGCAGTAGTTAGCCATTGCTGGAGGTGTCTTCGGCCACATCTTCACTCGCTTTTCCTGGCATTGTCAGATGAAACAAAGAGTCCAATCACCACAATAGTAATGTGGTTTACTGCGTTATCTCGATTTTGCTTTTCTCCAGATTGTCAAGGTCAGCTGATGAAATTCTTGGCACGCTGGGAGGGTTTCCATGGAAACTAGCCCGGATTTCTTCCCCTCCTCTCCTACTCCCTCTTTGGATGACATTCATATTTAACTCAAGATGTTATATTGGGAAAAAATGTCCAGTGTTTGCCATAGATTGTCCCATTATGTTGCCTTTAAGTGCCGACCAGGAATCGACAGTAAATTACTGTTAGTTAACGTTTACCCCAACACGCGTTGAAGCAGGGTGATGCATATCCGTTGAGGATGAAGTGCAATTATCATGGATTTTAGTAACTCATGAATCCCTGTTGTCCAATTAAATTGCTCAGTCAGAACTAGCTGTAATTGTCTATATAATCATCAGAACTTTGTTGTTTTCATCTGTTTGTATCCTTTAAAACGAAGTAAAACTAATTAAAATATATCTAAATCTGCAATTAAAACCTCAGTTTCCTACTCATTCACTCAGCACTATAATCAGCCTTTGAATTTAAACAATTTGAAATATATAATGATTATTATTGATTCAGAGTGATATGAGCATTTTTATTTATTAATATTTAATAACTGACTTGCAAATATTTTCAACATGAAATATGCAACCTCTGTGCAATCAAGTTTTGAATAATGAAGGTTTATCTTTTGAAAGATATTGAAAAAAAAATACTGACTTTCCCCGCAATATTCTAGCATACTGATTTCACTAGTAAACATGTAACAAGTCATATTAACAAAGCTCCAATAGCAGGAGCAACCGCGGCCCGTCCTTTCCACAGAAACACCCATGAAAAAGTTCTCCAGTCTGCAAACACTGCTGCCGAAGTCAGTGCAAGTCGTGGAGTTTTTCAAAAAGCATTTTTAGAACTCAAAAATTGGTATTTTAAGTGTGAGTAAAATGTGAAAACCAAATATAAACAGCTGTGATTTTTTTTTAGGAACAATACATGTGGTATGTGTGGGGACAAGGCCATAGACAGACAGGGTGATCTTCTTTTATTAGTAACAGATAAAACAGCACAAGTTCTGATCATTATAGAGACAAAATTAAAATGTTTATAATGAAGAAGAGGACAGCCACATCATAGTGCGCCACTTCATCAAAACAACCGTACAGACCATCTTACTGTGAGACGTCAAAAGAAGGCACAGGGCCTGAGCCAATCTGAGAACCCGCACACACCTGTGACCTACACTGGCATGAAGTGACTTGATCGCCGCTGTGGCCCAGAGCAACGTCTGCTCGTGGTTCATTTGAGAAACAACATGTTTTCCTTTCCTGAAGAAAATGCAGTGTGAATGCTGTAGACTGAAATATTTCAGCTAATAGACAAACAAAAAAAAAAAATAAGTAACATATGTTGCACCGACATCCGGCCGATGGACAAAGTTTTCCATCAGGTAATACATCTTATAGGAGGTTGTGTTGCTCATTGGCAGACATTGGTCTAGATATTGTATTAGGCACTGCTGTGGTACTGGCTTGAAATTGTTCTGGGGGCCCAGGTTGCTTTGATAGCGGCCTTCAGCTCATCTGACATTGTTGGGTCTGATTGTCTCTCTCATCTTCCGCTTGACAATACTCCATAGATTCTCTATGGGGTTTAGGTCAGGAGAGTTTGTCGGCTAATCAAACACCAGTTGATGCCATGGTCTTTAAACTAGGTTTGATACTTTGGGTCAGGGTGTGGGGCGGGGTTCCAGTCCTGCTGGAAAAAGAATCAGCATCGCCATCAAGCTTGTCAGCAGAGGAAGAATGGAAGTGCTTCCAAAATTCTGGTAGATGACTACACTAAACTTTGGCCCTGATAAAACACAGTGGACCTTCACCAGTAGATGACATGGGTCCCCAAATCATCAGTGACTGTGGAAACTTCACACCAGACCTCCAAGCAACTTGGATTCTGGTGCCTCTCCACTCTCCCTCTAGACTCTGGGACCTGATTTCCAAATGACAGAACATGGCACCTGATTTTTTCATAAAAAAGGCACACATTTTTAAGAAAAAGTTGCAAATTTACAAGAAAAAGTTACAAATTAGATTTTAGAATTTAGATTTTTTAGATTTTAGAATTTAGATTAAAAAAATGCAAATTTAATTAGAAAAAAAGACACAAGGAGTGAAAGGGAAGATTTACAAGATGGTATGTGAGACCTGCTATGATGTAATGGTTTGAAGATAGTGGCACTAACAAAAAGACAGGATATGGAGCTAGAGGTGTCAGAGTTGAAGATGCTAAGATTTTCATTCAGAGTGACTAGGAGGGACAAGATTAGAAATGAGGATTTCAGAGGGACATTCAGGTTGGAACGGTTTGGAGACAAAGTAAGAGAGGCAAGACTGAGGTGGTTTGGACATGTGCAGAGGAGGGATAGTGGATAGGTTGGGCAGAGGATGTTGAAGATAGAGCTGCCAGGCAGGAGGAAAAGAGGAAGACCACAGAGAAGATTCATGGATGCAGTGAAGGAGGACATGGCGAGGGATTGGGGTTACAGAGGAAGATGAAGGGACACGGTGAGATGGAGGCAGATGATCCACTGTGGAGACCTCTAAAGGGAGCAGCCAGAAGAAGAAGAAGAAGAAGAAGAAATGGGACTAATAAAGGCTTAGCTTATCAAAATTATAAGACAAAATTTACGCATTTATGAGAAAAAAATCACCATTTTTTAAAGCAAAAAAACTGCAAATCTATAAGAAAAAAGTTGAAAATTTACAAGAAAAAAGTAGCTTATTTTGGGGGGAAAATGTCACAGATTTTCATGAAAAAAGTTGGAAATTAATGAGAAAAAAGTTGAAAATTTAGAATAAAAAATTTGCTAATTTATGGGGAAAAAGACAAATTTATAAGGAAAAAGTTGCAAATTATTGAGAAAAGTCACAAATTTATAAGAAAAAGTTGTAAATCTACAAGTAAACAAAGTTTATAATTTACAGGAAAAGTTGCTATTCTACAAGAAAAAATAGTACATTTTTGAGGAAAAAGTTATAAATTTTTGAGAAAGAATTTGCAAATTAATGAGAAAAATTATACAAATATTTAAGATAAAAGTTGCAAATCTATAAGAAAAACTTGAAAATTTACAGAGAAAAAATGCAAACTCACAAGAAAAAAACATTTTATGAGGAAAAAGTCAAATTTTTCTGGAAAAGTTTGAAAATTAATGAGAAAAGAGTCACAAATTTTTAAGAAAAAAGTTGCAGATCTACAAGAAAAAAGTCACAATTTTTTATGAAAAAGTTGCAAATTAACAAGAAAAAAGTCAAAAATTTTTTATGAAAAAGTTACAAATTAATGAGAAACAAGTCACAATTTTTTATGGAAAAAGTTGCATATTCTTAATTTCCAACTTTTTCCATAATAATTTATGACTTTTTTTCTCATTAATTTCAAATTAATGAGAGAAGAGTCACAAATTTTTAAGTAAAAAGTTGCAAATTAAAAAATGTTAGAAAGTAGCAATTCTTAAGAAATAAAGATGCAAGTTAATGAGAAAAAACACAATTTTTTTAAACAAAGTTAAAAATCTAGAAGAAAAAAGTTTAAAATTTACACAAAAAAATGACAAATTTACAAGAAAATACATTTTTGAAGGAAAAAAAGCCACAAATTTTTAGGAATAAAGTTGCAAATTAATGAGAAAATAAGGCTGACAATTTACAGAAAAATGGCAAATTTACAAGAAAACAATTGCACAATTTTGATGAAAAAAGTCATATTTTTTAGAAAAAAGTTGGAAAATATTGAGAAAAAGTAACACATTTTTAAGAAAAAAAAGATGCAAATTAATGAGAAAAGAAGTCATAAATTTTTAAGCAAAACTAAAAAATCTTCAAGAAAAAATGTTGAAAATTCATATGAAAAAAATTACAAATTTACAAGAAAAAACAGCACACTTTTGGAAGGAACAAAGTCATACATTTTGAGAAAGAAGTCACAAATTAATGAGAAAAATAGTCACATATTTTTAAGAATAAAGTTTCAAGTTAATGAGAAAAAAATTAGAATATTTACTAGCAAAATTCAAATATACAAGAAAAAACAACACATTTTTGAGTATAAAAGTCAAATTTTTATGAAATAAGTTGGAAATTAATGAGGAAAAAGTCAAACTTTTAAGAAAAAAGTTGCAAATCTAAAAGAAACAAGGTGGGAAATTTATAGGAAAAATTGCAAATTTAAACAAAAAAATATTGTATGTTGGCCATTTGGGTGCCTGTGGGCCGAGGGCTGGCATTGGCCCTGCTGGGGGGCGGGGGCGGGCTGTTCTGGGGGCGGGGGCAAACTGTGCCGTCCCTCCCTCGGCCATTCCTCCTGGGGCAGTTGCCACGGCTGTCCTGGGGCTTGCTGGCTTTAGGGCATTTGTGCTCTGTGGGGGTCGGTGGCGCTGTCGTGCTTGCTCAACTTTCGGGGGGGGGGGGGATTGCTGTGACTTGCCACCCTCATTGTCTTGTTTCCTGGCCAGTGTTGGGCAAGTTACTAGAAAATAGTGACTAGTTACAGTCACTAGTTACTCAATAATTTAATAATTAATTAATGGATTACATTATGGGCTTATCAAAGTCAGACTGAAAACAGAGAGAGCTTCTAGAACATGTTCAGTCTGCTATATCCTGCCTACAGAGTTCTTACTGGGGGGAAAAAAATGAAGAAAATCAACAAAATTGGCAGTAATTTTCCTCATTTATAGAATGAGAAATAGGGTTTGTTGAGTGAAAGAGAGGGAAAACGAGTGAGAATTACTCCAAAAGAGTGAGTTGACAACACTGTATAAAGCTGTCCATGTTTATCTTACCTTTATGATGTGGATTTAATCCGATTGCAGTGATCCAAAGAAAATGTCCATCATCCACAATCCAAATGTCTGCTGTGACAGAGAGGTGATCCAGTCCCTCAAATTCTTTTGCGATCAAATCCATTTTTGAATAATCTTTATCCAGGTAGCAAGTAAATGTAACTTCAGTGGATCACAGTCTCAGCTGTCTGATGGAAAATGACTGTTATCACATCTTCATCCTGCAACAATGTATCTGGAAATCAGTCGGTTTTAATTCTTGCTTGGTAACAAACTGTCCAGATGCATAGCTGTGCCTGAAATCCAGCCATGGGTGTTCAAATAACGTAGATCCATTAACACAGTGTTTGTTAGCATAGCTAGCTGTTACTTAGCACTAGCTTTGTCGGATCATGTTGCTGTTTCCGGCACTTAAGTATCAACTGGCACTTAGTTTTCAACCCACCAATATGCTTTTGGCCTTTTATCTGTGCCAAACAAAAAATATTTTGTCTAATAATCTGTCTATTTCCACAAAAACAAAGTAGTTTTCATCTTTTCCCAGCAGGAACAAGCTCCATTTGTGGCTGCTGCAGTAGTGAAAGAGACTTTTTGCAACAGGTAATGTTGACTGATGGGCTGCATCAGCTACGTAGGGTCAGTTTTGTATTTATTTACGCTAAAAATATCTATCCATATTAATAAAATGAGTAACAAGTAACACATCTGATCAAATTTCAATAGCTGTAATGCATTACTGAATTTTTAAACAGTAATTCATTAAACAAGCCCATTACTGCAAAAAGTAGTGGCGTTACAGTAACACGTTACTTTGTAACGCGTTACTCCCAGTGCTGTTCCTGGCAAACCACTCACACGCACACACTCACTTTGAGCACGCTCTAAAACACGCGCATGCACACACATGCACACACATTTACAGGTGTGGATACCAGACTCGTGATGAGACCTTTTCAGAAGATGAAACAGTTTGGCTTCTGTTTTTTTCAGTTGTGTCAGTTTGTTTGTTTTTTCTGGTTGGCCCTCTTTCTTTTATTTCCCCATCCCACCCCTGCTTTCCCCATTGCCCCCTGTCGGGTCCATCATGGGTAAAACAATTTAAATAAAGTATTAAAAGTTATTACAAGAGGAGTCTATAAATAATGTACAGTACATAGACATGTTGTATAAAGCTCCTTTTGGCAAAGTAAATCTGTTTGGGCACCATAAGGGAAGCAGATTTCAGTTGTGCTCACCTAGCTGCCTGACTGGACAAGGGGGATTAAAAAATTGTACATTTCTGAGGAAAAAAAAAAACATACATTTTTGAGAAAGAAGTTGCAAATCAATAAGAGAAACTCTATGGATCTATGGACAATCTATGGACAATACTCCATAGATTCTCTATGTTTGCTGACTAATCAAGCACAGTGATATAATGGTGATTAAACCAGGTTTTGGTACTTTTGGCGGTGTGGGCAGGTGCCAAGTTCTGCTGGAAAATGAAATCAGCATCTCCGTAAAGCTTGTCAGCAGAAGGAAGCATGAAGTGCTCTAAAATTTCCTGGTAGACAGCTACACTAACTTTGGCCCTGATAAAACACAGTGGACCTACACCAGCAGATGACATGGTTCCCCAAATCATCAGTGACTGTGGAAACTTCACACTGGACCTCAAGCAACTTGGATTCTGTGCCTCTCCACTCTCCCTCTAGACCAGGGGTGGACAGTGAGGCATTCCACTGCAGGTTTTTTGTTCCACCAAGCCTCTTCTGCAGGTGTGTGATCTGATCAGCTTCAAGGATTACTAATCATTGAAAACATCTGCTGAAGAGACTGGGTGGAGCAGAAAACCTGCAATAGAATGGCCCTCCATGGCACATGATTGCCCACCCCTGCTCTAGACTCTGGGACCTTGATTTCCAAATCAAGGGCTGCACGGTGGCACAGTGGTTAGCACCGCGGCAGCACAGTTTACCCTCGGCCAGGGGATTGTGGGGATCATGAGATCGTGGGTTCGATTTCTGCCCCCGGCCAACAGTGATCTGTGTGGAGTTTTGCATGTTCTCCCAGTGTTTGCATGGGTTTACTCCGGGATTTCTCCGTTTCCCTCCCACATGCCAAAAACATGCAGGTTAGGGAGTTAAGGGGGGCGCTTAAGGACGCAGTGACCGGCAACTGGTGGGCTTGTCACCAGACTGCAGAACAACTCTACCTACAGGTACAAAATAAGTCCAAAAAAAAAAAAAAATGACAGAACTTGGCACCTGATTTTAGACAAAAAAGGCACAAATTTATAAGAAAAAAGTTGCAAATCTACAAGAAACCAAGTTGAAAATCTACAGCAAATCTGCAAGGAAAAAGCTGAAAAGTTACAGGAAAAAAAAAATCCAAATTTACAAGAAAAAAAGAGCACATTTTTGAGGAAAAAAGTCAAAATTTTGAGAAAGAAGTTACAAATTCCTTTGAGACGGTGGTGGAGAGGAGAACACTAAATAAACTGCGATCCATCATGACAATACTGATCACCCCCTCCTCCACACACATAGATAGGCAGCGAAGCACTTTCTCCAGTAGACTACTACAGCTTCGTTGTCGAACGGCCAGGTACAGGAAATCTTTTCCTGCCACATGCAATTTCACTGTACAATAACTCACTATGATGTTGTATTCTGGTCATAGCTATGCTGCCACACTGCACCTCACAGACTAACTGGAACCTCACATTTCACTCTGCTCCTGATAGTCCCTTTGTGCAATGGGGATGATTCATATGTTTATATGGGTCTTCATATACAGTATTAAGCTATGATGTATATAGGTTTTATAGTGATGTTAGTTTTTACTTTCCATGGGTAATCCCTTTGTCTGTCATGTGTGTGTTTCTGTTGTTTGGTTGTCTACTGTCATGCTGGGGTTACACTATAATTTCCCAGTTTGCGATCAATAACGTACATCTATCCATCTAAATTAATTAGGAAAAAAGTCACAAAATTGTAAGAAAAAAGTTGTAAATCTACAAGAAAAAAAGTTGAAAATGTACAGGAAAAATTGCCAATTTACACGAAAAAAAAAAATGTACATTGGCCTTCTGGCATCTATGGCCTGGGGGCTGGCGTTGGCCCCGCTGGGGGCGGGAGCACACCGTACCGGCCTCCCTTGGCCGTCCTTCCTGAGGCAGGGTCATGGCTGTCCCGGGGGTTGCTGGCTTTGGTGCATTTGTGCTCTGTGGTGGTTGGTGGTGCTGTCTTGGTTGCGTGACGTTTCTGGGGGGAAGGGGGGAGTGTTGCTGTGACCTGCCACCCCCTTTGTATGTTTCTGGCAAAGCACTCGCACGCACACACTCATTTTGAGCGGATTCTCATACATGTGCATGCACACACATTCACAGGTGTGGATACCAGACTTGTGATGAGACCTTTTCAGAAGAAGAAACAGTTTGTCTTCTGTTTGTTTCACTTGTGTCAGTTTTTTTTTTTTTCCTGTTTGCTCCTCTTTCTTTTCTTCTCTTTTCCCCTCCCCACCCTCCCCTCTCCATTCCCCCCAGTCGGGTCTATCATGGGTAAACCAATTTACATAAAGTATTAAACGTTATTATAAGAAGAGTCTCAATAATATACAGTGCATAGATATGTGCTGCAAAAAGCTCCTTTTGGCAAAGTAAATCTGTTTGGCACAATAAGGGAAAAAAAAATCTGTTCTGCTTACCTAGCTGCTTGACAGGACAAGGGGGATAAAAAAAAAAAATTGTAAATTTTTGAGAAAAAAAAGTTGTAAATTTTTGAGAAAGAAGTTGCAAATTAAAGAGAAAAAAGTAACAACTTTAAAGAAAATAAAGATGCAAATTAATGAGAAAAAAGTATGCAATTTTTAAGAAAAAAGTTGAAAATCTACAAAAAAGTGGCAAATTTAAAGGAACAAATTCAATATTTACAAGAAAAAGTCACTAATTTGTAAAAAAAAAAGTGGAAATTAAGCAGAAAAAAGTGTCAAATTTTATGAGAAAAGTTGCAAGTTAAGAAAAAATAACTAATTTTTATGGTAAAAGTTGCAAATAGTGAGAAAAGTCACACTTTTTTAGGAAAAAATGTTGCAAATTAAAGAGAAAAAAGTCACAATTTTTAAAGGAAAAAACATGAAAGTTAATGAGAAAAAAGCACAAATCTTTAAGAAAAAAGTTGCAAATCTATACGAAAAAAGTTGAAAAATTTGATAGGGATAAATTTCAAATTTTCAAGAAAAATTATTTGTGTAAAAAAATGACAAATTTTACAAAAATCTTCAGATTAATGAGAAAAAAGTCACAATTTTTTATGAAAAAGGTTGCAAATTAACAAGAAAAAAGTTACAAAATTTTATGAAGAAGCTGCAAATTTATGAGAAAAAAAGTCACTTTTTTAGGGAAAAAAATTGTAAATTAAAAAGAAAAAAGTCACATTTTTTAAGAAAAAAGTTACAAATCTCAAAAAAAGTGCCAAATTGACGAAATTGAATATTTACAAGAAAAAGTCACTGATCTGTAAAAAAAAAAAAAAAAAAAAGGAAATTAATGAGAAAAAGTGAGAAATTTTATGAGAAAAGTTGCAAGTTAAGGACTGGCAAGGACAACCCCTCACAGCACCAGTAAATATACAGGGAACAGACATCGAGATGGTGACATCCTACAAGTACCTGGGTGTTCATCCGAACAATAAACTAGACTGGTCACACAATACTGACGCACTCTACAAGAAGGGACAGTGCAGGCTGTTCCTGCTGAGGAGACTCAGGTCTTTTGGTGTACAAGGGGCGCTGCTGAAGACATTCTATGATTCGATGGTGGCATCAGCCATCACTTTTGGAGTGGTCTGCTGGGGCAGTGGCATCACGGCAGCTGATAGGAAGAGACTGAGCAAACTGATCAAGAAAGCTAGCTCTGTCCTGGGGCAGCGCCTTGACCCAGTGGAGGAGATAGGAGAGAGAAGGACGGTGGCTAAACTGTCATCTCTGCTGGAGTCCAAGTTCCACCCTATGCAGGACATACTGAATGCACTGAGGAGCTCATTTAGCAGTAGACTACATCATCCTAGGTGCACAACCGAGAGGTTTCGCAGGTCCTTCCTACCTACGGCTGTCAGACTGTACAACCTAAGCAGGGCTGCTCGCAGAGATAGCAAAAAGACGTGACAACCTAATAGTTTTGAATGAAAAAGATGCAATAGACTTACACAATGGTCCCCTCTGGCATACAGCTAGGAAAATACCAGTCACTATGGAGGGTGAGAATATGTATGGGTACATAATCATACCATGTAGGATAACTAAGTAGACGGTTGTGCTGTTTCATCTCATCTAGCAACAATGCTCCACACTGGGTGTGTTTATATATCTACATATTTATTCCATCCAGCTACAATGCTCCACACTGTGTGTGTGTATATATATATATATATGTGTGTGTGTGTGTGTGTGTGTACATATGTATACTTGCTGCTCTTGTTTCTTTTTTTTTCTCTTGCCTTCTGATTGTTGCTCTGAGTGTTGCTATCCCTGTGCTGTTGCAATCCTGGAATTTCCCCATTGTGGGACTAATAAAGATAAGATAAGATAAAATAAGATAAGCCTTTATTAGTCCCACAATGGGGAAATTCCAGGATTGCAACAGCACAGGGATAGCAACACCCAGAGCAACAATCAGAAGGCAAGAGAAAAACAAGAACAGCTAGTATACATATGTACATATTACTATTAAAAAAAAAATATATATATATATACACACAGTGCGGAGCATTGTGGTTGGTGAATGTGCAACAGAAAGTCTAAGCTCTCTCTCCCTCTGCGGGTGCGGCGGGCCAGCTGGATGTCTTTGGGCATGATGGTGGTGACCCTCTTGGCGTGGATGGCGCACAGGTTGGTGTCCACGAAGAGACCCACCAGGTAGGCCTCGCTGGCCTCCTGCAGAGCCATGACGGCGGAGCTCTGGAAGCGCAGGTCGGTCTTGAAGTCCCGAGCGATCTCCCTCACCAGGCGCTGGAAGGGCAGCTTACGGATGAGCAGCTCCGTGGATTTCTGGTAGCGACGGATCTCTCTCAGAGCCACGGTACCGGGACTGTAACGGTGAGGCTTCTTCACTCCACCGGTGGCCGGAGCGCTTTTTTCGAGCAGCCTTGGTGGCTAGCTGCTTCCTGGGGGGCTTTTTCCTCCAGTAGATTTACGGGCGGTCTGCTTGGTTCTTACCATCGCTCTTTATTATTCTGTCTTATATTTCTTGCATGCCGCCTAAACTCCAGCCCGGCACCCGCGTCGTTTTCACCACAGTTCCTCGGCATGTCGAGCTTCTCCGTTAGCACCGGGGTGGCGGTTGGAAAGCTGGCTAGCTAGCTCTTCCCTGCTGTATCGTCCCCCGCTGCAAACAGTGGCTCCGTCCGCTGACTCGGGAGACCCTTGGGGGCGATCTGTGTGTCCGTGATATATATATAGAGTGAAAGGTGTAGAAAGAAGAAGGAAGATAAGAAAAAGGCAGTTGCAACAGGCAGCCAACTCGTGTGGCGCCGCTGGTCCAGCAGAACTGGAAAAAAAAAGGCTTATCTTATCTTATGTTATCTTAAGTTAACCAGACAAAAGTAATTAATTTTTATGGAAAAAGAAGCAAATTGATGAGAAAAAAGTCACACTTTTTTTTAGGAAGAGTTGCAAGTTTAAAAAAAAAGTAACTAATTTTTTTAATGGAAAAAGTTGCAAATAATGAGAAAAAAGTCACACTTTTTTAGGAAAAAAGTTGCAAATTAAAGAGAAAAAAATGACAATTTTTTAAGAAAAAGTGCAAATTAATGAGAAGAGTCACACTTTTTAAGGACAAAAGTTGCAAATTAAAGAGAAAAAAGTCACAAATTTTTGAGAAGAAAGTTGCAAATCTATTAAAAAAGTGGCAAAATGTAAAAGAAAATTAATATTTCCAAGAAAAAGTCACTAAATGGTAATAAAAAAGTTGGAAATTAATGAGAAAAAGTGACAAATTTTTTGAGAAAAGTTGCAAGTTAACAAGACAAAGTTGCTCATTTTTATGGAAAAGTTGTAAATTAATGAGAAAAATATCACTAATTTTTAAGAAAAAAGTTGCATATTAATGAGAAAAAAAATCACAAATTTTTAAGAAAAAAGTTTCAAATCAACAAGAAAAAAGGTAGCAAATTTATAGGGGAAAAACTGCAAATTCACAAGAAAAAAAATAACTTTTTATTAAAAAGGGCACAAATTTTATAAAAATCTTCAAATTAATGAGAAAAAAAGTCACTAATTTTTATGAAAAAAGTTGCAAATTAACAAGAAAAAAGTCACAATTTTTATGAAGAAGTTGCAAATCACGAGAAAAAAGTCAAATTTTTTTAAGAAGAAAGATGCAAATTAATATCAAAAACATCACACTTTTAAGAAAAAAAGTTGCACATTAATGAGAAAAAAATCACAAATTTTTAAGAAAAGAAGTTGCAAATCTACAAGAAAAAAGTTGCAAATTTGTAGGGAAAAACTGCAAATTTACAAGAAAAAATAACTGTTAGTTAAAAAGTCACAATTTTTTACAAAAATCTTCAAATTAATGAGAAAAGTCACAACTTTTTATGAAAAAAGTTGCAAATTAACAAGAAAAAAGTCACAAATTTTTATGAAGTTGAAAATTTATGAGAAAAAAGTCATACATTTTTATGAAAAAAGTTGCAAGTTAACAACAAAAAAATAATTTTTTTTAAAGAAAAAAGATGCAAATTAATGAGAAAAAAATCACAAATTTTTAATAAAGTTGCAAATCTACAAAAAAAAATGGCAAATTTAAAGGAAGAAACTGAATATTAACAAGAAAACGTCACTAATTTGTAAAAAAAAAAAGTTTGGAAATTCAAGAGAAAAAGTGAGAAATTTTATGAGAAAAGTTGCAAGTTAGCAAATAAAAATAACTATTTTTATGGAAAAAGTTGCAAATTAATGAGAAAAAAGTCACTTTTTTGGGAAAAAAGTTGCAAATTAAAGAGAAAAAAATCACATTTTTTTAAGAGAAAAGATGCATCTAATGAGAAAAAAGCACAATTTTTTTTAGAAAAAAGTTGCAAATCTACAAAAAAAGTGGCAAATTTAAAGGGAAGAAAATTAATGTTTACAAGAAAAAGTCACTAAATAGTAAAAAAAAAAAAAGTTGGAAATTAATGAGAAAAAGTGACAAATTTTATGAGAAAAGTTGCAAGTTAATAAGTAATTTTTATGGAAAAAGTCGCAAATTAATGAGAAAATGCCACTTTTTTTTTTAAAAAAAAGTGGCAAATTAATGGAAAAAAATCCACAAATGTTTAAGAAAAAAATGCAAATCTACAAGGAAAAAAGTTTCAAATTTATATGGAAAAATTGCAAATTTTTAAAAATAAAATAACATATTTTTGAGTTAAAAGGTAACAAATTTTACAAAAATCTTCAAATTAATGAGAAAAAAGTCACAATTTTTTTATAAAAAAAAAGTTGCAAATTAACAAGAAAAAAGACAATTTTTTGAAGAAGTTGAAAATTAGGCAGCACGGTGGGCGGAGTGGTTAGCACTGCGGCAGCACAGCAACTCACCTTTGGCCGGGGGATCCTGGGTTTGATCCCAGCCCCCGAACAACAGCGGTCTGTGTGGAGTTTGCATGTTCTCCCCCGTGTCTGCATGGGTTTACTCCAGGATTTCTCAGGTTTCCTCCCACATGCCCAAAACATGCACGTTAGGTTAATTGGCCTCAAACTGGGGATTCTAAATTGTCCTTAGGTATGACTGTGAGAGTGAATGGTTGTCTGTCTCTCTGTGTTGGCCCTGAGATGGACTGGTAATCTGTCCAGGGTGGACCCTGCCTCTCGCCCAAAGATGCTGGGATAGGCTCCAGCCCCCCGTGACCCAAAAAGGATTAAGCGGTGGAAGATGAATGAATAAATGAAAAAAGTTGAAAATTAAAAAGAAAAAAAGTAACTTTTTGAGGAAAAAAAGTTACAAATTTAATTTACACATTAAAGAGAAAAAAAAAATCACAATTTTTTAAGAAAAAGATGCAAATTAATGAGAAAAAATTCACACTTTTTTAGGAAAAAAGTTGCAAATTAAAGAGAAAAAATCACAATTTTTAATAAAGTTCAAATCTACAAAAAAGTGACAAATTTAAAGGAAGAAATCGAATATTTAAAAGAAAAAGTCACTAATTTGCAAAAAAAAAAAAGTTGAAATTAATGAGAATAAGTGGCAAATTTTATAAGAAAAGTTACAAGATAAGAAAAAAGTAATTAATTTTTATAGAAAAAGTTTCAAATTAATGAGAAAAACGTCATTTTTTTAAGAAAGAAGTTGCATATTAATGACAAAAAAAAATCACATTTTTTTAAGAAAAAAGTTGCAAATTTAAAGGAAGAAAATGAATATTTACAAGAAAAAGTCACTTGTAAAAAAAAGTTAGAAATTAATGAGAATAAGTGACAAATTTTATAAGACAAGTTGCAAGTTAACAAGAAAAAAGTAATTAATTTTTATGGAAAAAGTTTCAGATTAATGAAAAAACGTCACGCTTTTTAAAAAAAGAAGTTGCACATTAATGACAAAAAATTACAAATTTTTCAGAACATAGTTGCAAATTTATAGGGAAAAAAATGCAAATTTAAATGAAAAAAAAAACATTTGAGTAAAAAAGTCACAAATTTTACAAAAATCTTTAAATTAATGAGAAAAAAAGTCACAAATTTGCATGACAAATGTTGCAAAATGAACAAGAAAAAAGTCAAATTTTTATGAAGTTACAAATTAACAAGAAAAAAGTCACTTTTTTAGGAAAAAAGTTGCAAATTAAAGAGAAAAAAATGACAATTTTTAAGAAAAAGTGCAAATTAATGAGAAGAGTCACACTTTTTAAGGACAAAAGTTGCAAATTAAAGAGAAAAAAGTCACAAATTTTTGAGAAGAAAGTTGCAAATCTATTAAAAAAGTGGCAAAATGTAAAAGAAAATTAATATTTCCAAGAAAAAGTCACTAAATGGTATAAAAAAAGTTGGAAATTAATGAGAAAAAGTGACAAATTTTTTGAGAAAAGTTGCAAGTTAACAAGACAAAGTTGCTCATTTTTATGGAAAAGTTGTAAATTAATGAGAAAAATATCACTAATTTTTAAGAAAAAAGTTGCATATTAATGAGAAAAAAATCACAAATTTTTAAGAAAAAAGTTTCAAATCTACAAGAAAAAAGGTAGCAAATTTATAGGGGAAAAACTGCAAATTCACAAGAAAAAAAATAACTTTTTATTAAAAAGGGCACAAATTTTATAAAAATCTTCAAATTAATGAGAAAAAAAGTCACTAATTTTTATGAAAAAAGTTGCAAATTAACAAGAAAAAAGTCACAATTTTTTATGAAGAAGTTGCAAATCAACGAGAAAAAAGTCAAATTTTTTTAAGAAGAAAGATGCAAATTAATATCAAAAACATCACACTTTTAAGAAAAAAAGTTGCACATTAATGAGAAAAAAATCACAAATTTTTAAGAAAAGAAGTTGCAAATCTACAAGAAAAAAGTTGCAAATTTGTAGGGAAAAAACTGCAAATTTACAAGAAAAAATAACTGTTAGTTAAAAAGTCACAATTTTTTACAAAAATCTTCAAATTAATGAGAAAAAAGTCACAACTTTTTATGAAAAAAGTTGCAAATTAACAAGAAAAAAGTCACAAATTTTTATGAAGTTGAAAATTTATGAGAAAAAAGTCATACATTTTTATGAAAAAAGTTGCAAGTTAACAACAAAAAAATAATTTTTTTTAAAGAAAAAAGATGCAAATTAATGAGAAAAAAATCACAAATTTTTAATAAAGTTGCAAATCTACAAAAAAAATGGCAAATTTAAAGGAAGAAACTGAATATTAACAAGAAAACGTCACTAATTTGTAAAAAAAAAAAAGTTTGGAAATTCAAGAGAAAAAGTGAGAAATTTTATGAGAAAAGTTGCAAGTTAGCAAATAAAAATAACTATTTTTATGGAAAAAGTTGCAAATTAATGAGAAAAAAGTCACTTTTTTGGGAAAAAAGTTGCAAATTAAAGAGAAAAAAATCACATTTTTTAAGAGAAAAGATGCATCTAATGAGAAAAAAGCACAATTTTTTTAGAAAAAAGTTGCAAATCTACAAAAAAAGTGGCAAATTTAAAGGAAGAAAATTAATGTTTACAAGAAAAAGTCACTAAATAGTAAAAAAAAAAAAGTTGGAAATTAATGAGAAAAAGTGACAAATTTTATGAGAAAAGTTGCAAGTTAATAAGTAATTTTTATGGAAAAAGTCGCAAATTAATGAGAAAATGCCACTTTTTTTTTTAAAAAAAAGTGGCAAATTAATGGAAAAAAATCCACAAATGTTTAAGAAAAAAATGCAAATCTACAAGGAAAAAAGTTTCAAATTTATAGGGAAAAATTGCAAATTTTTAAAAATAAAATAACATATTTTTGAGTTAAAAGGTAACAAATTTTACAAAAATCTTCAAATTAATGAGAAAAAAGTCACAATTTTTTTATAAAAAAAAAGTTGCAAATTAACAAGAAAAAAGACAATTTTTTTGAAGAAGTTGAAAATTAGGCAGCACGGTGGCGGAGTGGTTAGCACTGCGGCAGCACAGCAACTCACCTTTGGCCGGGGGATCCTGGGTTTGATCCCAGCCCCCGAACAACAGCGGTCTGTGTGGAGTTTGCATGTTCTCCCCGTGTCTGCATGGGTTTACTCCAGGATTTCTCAGGTTTCCTCCCACATGCCCAAAACATGCACGTTAGGTTAATTGGCCTCAAACTGGGGATTCTAAATTGTCCTTAGGTATGACTGTGAGAGTGAATGGTTGTCTGTCTCTCTGTGTTGGCCCTGAGATGGACTGGTAATCTGTCCAGGGTGGACCCTGCCTCTCGCCCAAAGATGCTGGGATAGGCTCCAGCCCCCCGTGACCCAAAAAGGATTAAGCGGTGGAAGATGAATGAATAAATGAAAAAAGTTGAAAATTAAAAAGAAAAAAAGTAACTTTTTGAGGAAAAAAGTTACAAATTTAATTTACACATTAAAGAGAAAAAAAAATCACAATTTTTTAAGAAAAAGATGCAAATTAATGAGAAAAAATTCACACTTTTTTAGGAAAAAAGTTGCAAATTAAAGAGAAAAAATCACAATTTTTTAATAAAGTTCAAATCTACAAAAAAGTGACAAATTTAAAGGAAGAAATCGAATATTTAAAAGAAAAAGTCACTAATTTGCAAAAAAAAAAAGTTGGAAATTAATGAGAATAAGTGGCAAATTTTATAAGAAAAGTTACAAGATAAGAAAAAAGTAATTAATTTTTATAGAAAAAGTTTCAAATTAATGAGAAAAACGTCATTTTTTTAAGAAAGAAGTTGCATATTAATGACAAAAAAAAATCACATTTTTTTAAGAAAAAAGTTGCAAATTTAAAGGAAGAAAATGAATATTTACAAGAAAAAGTCACTTGTAAAAAAAAGTTAGAAATTAATGAGAATAAGTGACAAATTTTATAAGACAAGTTGCAAGTTAACAAGAAAAAAAGTAATTAATTTTATGGAAAAAGTTTCAGATTAATGAAAAAACGTCACGCTTTTTAAAAAAAGAAGTTGCACATTAATGACAAAAAATTACAAATTTTTCAGAACATAGTTGCAAATTTATAGGGAAAAAATGCAAATTTAAATGAAAAAAAAACATTTGAGTAAAAAAGTCACAAATTTTACAAAAATCTTTAAATTAATGAGAAAAAAAGTCACAAATTTGCATGACAAATGTTGCAAATGAACAAGAAAAAAGTCAAATTTTTATGAAGTTACAAATTAACAAGAAAAAAGTCACTTTTTTAGGAAAAAAGTTGCAAATTAAAGAGAAAAAAATGACAATTTTTTAAGAAAAAGTGCAAATTAATGAGAAGAGTCACACTTTTTAAGGACAAAAGTTGCAAATTAAAGAGAAAAAAGGTCACAAATTTTTGAGAAGAAAGTTGCAAATCTATTAAAAAAGTGGCAAAATGTAAAAGAAAATTAATTTTTCCAAGAAAAAGTCACTAAATGGTAATAAAAAAGTTGGAAATTAATGAGAAAAAGTGACAAATTTTTTTGAGAAAAAGTTGCAAGTTAACAAGACAAAGTTGCTCATTTTTATGGAAAAGTTGTAAATTAAATGAGAAAAATATCACTAATTTTTAAGAAAAAAGTTGCATATTAATGAGAAAAAAATCACAAATTTTTAAGAAAAAAGTTTCAAATCTACAAGAAAAAAGGTAGCAAATTTATAGGGGAAAAACTGCAAATTCACAAGAAAAAAAAATAACTTTTTATTAAAAAGGGCACAAATTTTATAAAAATCTTCAAATTAATGAGAAAAAAAGTCACTAATTTTTATGAAAAAAGTTGCAAATTAACAAGAAAAAAGTCACAATTTTTTATGAAGAAGTTGCAAATCAACGAGAAAAAAGTCAAATTTTTTTAAGAAGAAAGATGCAAATTAATATCAAAAACATCACACTTTTAAGAAAAAAAAGTTGCACATTAATGAGAAAAAAATCACAAATTTTTAAGAAAAGAAGTTGCAAATCTACAAGAAAAAAGTTGCAAATTTGTAGGGAAAAACTGCAAATTTACAAGAAAAAATAACTGTTAGTTAAAAAGTCACAATTTTTTTACAAAAATCTTCAAATTAATGAGAAAAAAGTCACAACTTTTTATGAAAAAAGTTGCAAATTAACAAGAAAAAAGTCACAAATTTTTATGAAGTTGAAAATTTATGAGAAAAAAGTCATACATTTTTATGAAAAAGTTGCAAGTTAACAACAAAAAAATAATTTTTTTTAAAGAAAAAAGATGCAAATTAATGAGAAAAAAATCACAAATTTTTAATAAAGTTGCAAATCTACAAAAAAAATGGCAAATTTAAAGGAAGAAACTGAATATTAACAAGAAAACGTCACTAATTTGTAAAAAAAAAAAAAGTTTGGAAATTCAAGAGAAAAAGTGAGAAATTTTATGAGAAAAAGTTGCAAGTTAGCAAATAAAAATAACTATTTTTATGGAAAAAGTTGCAAATTAATGAAAAAAAGTCACTTTTTTGGAAAAAAGTTGCAAATTAAAGAGAAAAAAATCACATTTTTTTAAGAGAAAAGATGCATCTAATGAGAAAAAAGCACAATTTTTTTAGAAAAAAGTTGCAAATCTACAAAAAAAGTGGCAAATTTAAAGGAAGAAAATTAATGTTTACAAGAAAAAAGTCACTAAATAGTAAAAAAAAAAAAGTTGGAAATTAATGAGAAAAAGTGACAAATTTTATGAGAAAAGTTGCAAGTTAATAAGTAATTTTTATGGAAAAAGTCGCAAATTAATGAGAAAATGCCACTTTTTTTTTTAAAAAAAAGTGGCAAATTAATGGAAAAAAAATCCACAAATGTTTAAGAAAAAAATGCAAATCTACAAGGAAAAAAGTTTCAAATTTATAGGGAAAAATTGCAAATTTTTAAAAATAAAATAACATATTTTGAGTTAAAAGGTAACAAATTTTACAAAAATCTTCAAATTAATGAGAAAAAAGTCACAATTTTTTATAAAAAAAAAGTTGCAAATTAACAAGAAAAAAGACAATTTTTTGAAGAAGTTGAAAATTAGGCAGCACGGTGGCGGAGTGGTTAGCACTGCGGGCAGCACAGCAACTCACCTTTGGCCGGGGGATCCTGGGTTTGATCCCAGCCCCGAACAACAGCGGTCTGTGTGGAGTTTGCATGTTCTCCCCGTGTCTGCATGGGTTTTACTCCAGGATTTCTCAGGTTTCCTCCCACATGCCCAAAACATGCACGTTAGGTTAATTGGCCTCAAACTGGGGATTCTAAATTGTCCTTAGGTATGACTGTGAGAGTGAATGGTTGTCTGTCTCTCTGTGTTGGCCCTGAGATGGACTGGTAATCTGTCCAGGGTGGACCCTGCCTCTCGCCCAAAGATGCTGGGATAGGCTCCAGCCCCCCGTGACCCAAAAAGGATTAAGCGGTGGAAGATGAATGAATAAATGAAAAAAGTTGAAAATTAAAAAGAAAAAAAGTAACTTTTTGAGGGAAAAAAGTTACAAATTTAATTTACACATTAAGAGAAAAAAAAATCACAATTTTTTTAAGAAAAAGATGCAAATTAATGAGAAAAAATTTCACACTTTTTTAGGAAAAAAAGTTGCAAATTAAAGAGAAAAAAATCACAATTTTTTAATAAAGTTCAAATCTACAAAAAAGTGACAAATTTAAAGGAAGAAATCGAATATTTAAAAGAAAAAGTCACTAATTTGCAAAAAAAAAAAAGTTGGAAATTAATGAGAATAAGTGGCAAATTTTATAAGAAAAGTTACAAGATAAGAAAAAAGTAATTAATTTTTATAGAAAAAGTTTCAAATTAATGAGAAAAACGTCATTTTTTTAAGAAAGAAGTTGCATATTAATGACAAAAAAAAATCACATTTTTTTAAGAAAAAAGTTGCAAATTTAAAGGAAGAAAATGAATATTACAAGAAAAAGTCACTTGTAAAAAAAAGTTAGAAATTAATGAGAATAAGTGACAAATTTTATAAGACAAGTTGCAAGTTAACAAGAAAAAAGTAATTAATTTTTATGGAAAAAGTTTCAGATTAATGAAAAAACGTCACGCTTTTTAAAAAAAGAAGTTGCACATTAATGACAAAAAATTACAAATTTTTCAGAACATAGTTGCAAATTTATAGGGAAAAATGCAAATTTAAATGAAAAAAAAACATTTGAGTAAAAAAAGTCACAAATTTTACAAAAATCTTTAAATTAATGAGAAAAAAAGTCACAAATTTGCATGACAAATGTTGCAAATAGAACAAGAAAAAAGTCAAATTTTATGAAGTTACAAATTAACAAGAAAAAAGTCACTTTTTTAGGAAAAAAACTTGCAAATTAAAAAGAAAAAAGTCAAATTTTCAAGAGAAGTTGCAAATCTACAAGAAAAAAATAAAGAAAATTTAGATGAAAAAATTGCACATTTACAAGAAAAAAACAGCACATTTTGAGGACAAAAGTCATACATTTTGAGAAAGAAGTTCCAGCTTTATGAGGAAAAAGCTGTAAATCTGTGAGAAGAAGTTATAAGATCTTTTGCATTTCTTAGAATTCAAAGAGTTCCAAGTCAGTTACTGTATGTAACATGACTTAGACCTGTGAATGTGGATGGAGGGCTAGCAGGTTAACAAAGGGGATGATTTTGGGTTATTATGCTAACGGGGGCGATGCCCCCCCCCCCCCCTTCAAAAATCACCCGCTGTATATACTGCACAGTATCGTCAAGAACTGTTTCAAGTTCTTCACGGTTCCCATTTCATGTAATCCCAGGCCAAATACTGAGATCCCCGTCTGGGGGGGTGGGGGGGGTGGGGGGGCGGGGGTAGCATCTGTTGTCACTGAAGAAATTCCGCTCTCATGTGCGACTGAGTTTTTGCACCACACTAACAGATTTGACAGCATGTAGCACGCAGCATGTTTCACTAAGACTAAACAAGAGCGACATTCTGTGTGTGCGAGGCAGCAGAGAAATATCTAAACAGCGTCCACAGGTCACCAAAACAGTGCAGCAAAACAATGCAAATAAGGTAGTAAAGGGGCACATAACTCAGCAAAATGTGTACGGTAATGAAATATTCAGAGACCTCATGCTTAAGGTACACTGCATAATCTGAGCGCGTTAAATTATTTATGTTTACAGCACGACTGATGCCCGGCACTCGCTGCACAAACGGCCCTTCTGGCTGCGCGGCTTTAAATTAGCACCACTTACTCGTCCGCGGAATACACTGGAAACGGTTAGCACGGATCCACTTTGATGGGGGAGAATAATATGACTTTACCTTCCTGCTCCGTGGTAAAGCAGATAAAGTCATGTTCCGGCATGTAGACCAAAAAGGTATAAGAACATGTTAGTGGTGGAGCAGGTACTCACTGATGCCAAGATCACGACTGATGCAAAATGTTCTATAGTCTTAAACAGTGACGTGCAGTCAGGAAGAGTCTCACTGTTATCATGAAAACATAAACAATTGTAAATCTATTATTATTTCTCCACTAATTTGCCTTGTAGATCTAAATGTAATTTCAGAATGATTCTAATCATTTCAGCAATATTTATGTATTTAAACTTGCAGAATCTGTGCATTTCCTGTTCAAATCCAAGGGAGAGAGGCCAAGTGAAGCAGCATCAAACTAGAATTGCACAATCCTATAGAGATGATACAGAGTGAAGTACGTGGCAGTAATGCACCTGTAAGCTGGTTGCCAACCGCCAATCAAATCCAAAAGAAGAAGAGGAAGAAGAGGAGCTCGGCAAGATGGCCCGATCCTGGTGATGGCTCTGTGTATGTCAAAGATGTCACGCTTATAGGAGCTTTATTGTGTGTCCTCCTTTTCCATAGTCTATGTAATGTACTTAATGTGTGTGTATAACATATATTTTGCCTTCTTAATCTGTCATAAAACTTTAGTTTAAAATCACGGTCAGAGGCTGCACAGTACCAGTGCTAAAACGAGGGGGGCATGCTTGAGCACCGTAGGGGTTTGTACTTGTTTCTCTTCTTCTACGCCGAGGCTAAACGCCAACTTAGCAAAAGATAAAATGAGAAAGTCAAGCGTACCAAGGACTCCGCTTGTACTTCTATTTTATACATATTGAAAATAGAAGATTTTATAGCTAAACTTAAAAAATTCTCAAAATTGGCCTGTCAGTCAAAACAGGCAGTAATCTCGATTGAGACAGAGAGACTTTTAAAAGCTAAAGAAGACAACGAGGACTTTTAGAACAAAGTCACTGAGATTTTTGTCCAGATGGATAGGCGGATGGATTTCATTTACAAGTATAGGTAAGGTCACGCATATTTGTTTTATATACTTGAGTTTGTATTGAATTGTGGAGCTACGGGGTGCACAGCAAATGTGCTAGAGTTTTACTTCTTCCTTGGCCTGAAACCAGAATTCTAGAATCAATGTTGGCCCCCAGATTTGTTTGTAAAATAACTTAATACATTTTATTTGTGTGGCCAAGGGTCTTTGCACTTTGTTTCTATTCAGGAGAGTTGGATGAAATGAAAACATGGAGGCATGGAGTTAGTCAGCGCAACTTTAACTGCCTTTCTACAAACACAAAAGCAACTGGAGTGGACTACTATTTCTGCTTCTCCCCTTCACAATTAAAGCTCTAGACATGCATTGCAGAGCTGAACTGAAATTCACTGCACCTTCTTTCAAGAGACAATTCAGTAAAATGCCTTAGTTCTTAATAAATTATTTATATTATTGGATTTTATAATGTACAATTAGCAGATCATAAAACATGTAATCTTTCAATTGAAATTAAATTCAAGCTGATGCTGTGGGTTCATATATTCATAAATCTGACTTTGAAAGAGTCAGTGCCTCACCACCCACAAGCCTCACCACACGTGACTGCTCTTAACGCGTTCAGGCCAAATGCAAAGCAAGTTTTTCGTACGGCAAGAATACATGTAAAGTTAATGCAAACATCCAAATACACACAAATTCACACATTTGCGTCCTACAAATTGACAACTTTTTTCTTGTAAACCTGCAACTTTTATCTCAAAAATTTGCACCTTTTCACTTCCGGTCTGGACGCCATGGTGATAGCAACTTAACGCTGAAGCTCCCAGACCCAATCCAAGGAAAACATCTTCAAAATCAGACTTAACGGATTTTTGGAAGAATAAAAATCAAAAGACAAAAACACCATGCCTAACCAAAAAACAGAAGAAACTGACATTCCCCAGGTCAGGACGTGCAGCGGCCGCAGAATCTGAACCGGAGGACCTCCGTTCAGAAGACGAGGAGCTGGACCTAGCTAACAAAAAGGTTAGCTTGAAATCGCTATTGATGAATTAAGACGATTTCGGGCCAAATTTCATGATTCAGAGAGGAATTAAAAAGGACGAACAGCAGAATGGACCAGGCCGAAAACCAAATCTTGGAAGCTGAAGAAAGAATAAAAGTGTTTGAAGATTCTATGCTGAATTTACACAAAAAGCAGTCAAGGCTGGAGGCTAAGCTAACTGACCAAGAAGGAAGACAGAGACGAGATAACATCAGAATTCACGGTCTGAAAGAAGGAGCTGAAGATAGTTTCAACACAATGGTGGAATGCGTGGAATCCTTATTGAGAGAGAAGTTGGATATTCCACAAACCACCGATTTGAATATAGAAAAGGCCCATCGTACATTAGCCGCAAAGCCAGCGGCAGAAGCACCCCCACGTTCGGTGGTGGTAAGATTCTCCGATTTCAAAATAAAACAAGAGGTTGTAAGACGGGCTTGGCAGAAAAAAGGATTTATGCATCAAGAGAGAAAAGTCTTCGTGGAGAATGATTACGCCCCGGAGGTTCTTAAAAAGCGACGGGAATATAACGACGCCAAAAAGGTTCTACGGGAACAGAATCTACGCTTTCAGACGCCATTTCCTGCTAAGTTAAGGGTCTTTTATGGTGAAGAGTCATGTTTCTATAATTCAGCGGAAGAAGCAACAATTGACATGGCGAGAAGAGGGCTCCCGGTATCGGTGTTTAAACCCGCAGCGGATCTGAGCGTGAGGATCAGAGCTCAAACGTGGTCCACTCAGAGACCTTCAAAATCCACGGGCCAGCAGCGGGAAACCCAGCCCCAGAGCTACAAAGATAAGCTTTCCAGTTCCAGGAACGAGGTAACAAACGTTAAAGGAGATGCAGAATCAGCATGTGGTAAAACCTTTCATGGAGCAGTTATAGCACTAGAAACAAATGTCTTCTTAATTTAAAGGAAAAAAAAAAAATCTTGTTAAAATAGAAATGTAACAATGACCCACATGTTCTCCCTACACTAACAAATACTGTATTAGAGTGAATGTTTGCGGTGATGGGGGTGGGAGGGTGCACACAATCTCATAGGGTATAGGCATAAAAAAAAAAAAAAAATCATTACAAATTTGGATTGGGATCTGAAATTCACGTTAAAAACATGGGACAACTTACAGGGGTAAGAGAGGGCCCTCAACACGTAACAGAGTTTGAGGAATTTCCCTCAGAGCCTACACTCCATCAGGGCTCTTACAGGGTCTTTAAAGAGACCCCAGCTCAGGAAGTTTTTTTGACAGTTTTTTGTTTTAAAGTTTCGTACACTATGTTCTTAATGTTTTTTATGTTCTTATGTTCTTTCAGTTTCTGAGTAGCAAAAAAGAGGGCCACCACACTGTTATACTAAATAAGAAAATACAATGGAGAAACAGGGTGTAACCAAAATAGCCTCATATAATGTAAAAGGGATCCTGAATCCAGTTAAAAGATCCAAGATTCTACGCAAAATGATAAAAGACAAAGCAGAAATAATATTTTTACAAGAAACCCACCTAACAGACGTGGAACACACTAAACTCAATAGACAAGGGTTTAAAATGATCTCTTCATCTTCATATAAGTCAGGGAGGAGGAGGGGAGTAGCGACATTGATATCAACCAAAATTACATTTGAAAAAAAATCAGAACACAAAGATAAAGAAGGGAGGTACAGTTTGGTAATTGGGCGGCTAGAGGGAGAAGATATCACCCTGCTGAATGTATATCACCACCAGGGGCTAAATGGAAATTTTTATAAAAATGTATTTGACCTAATGATAACTAAAGCCCAAGGTTTAGTGATATGTGGTGGAGACTTCAATCTAAGACTGAATCCATACTGGGATGCAACAGGTAATTCTTCACATCAAAATAACACTCAAAGTAGGAAAACTCGGATACTATTAAAAGAAATGGGAATCTGTGACGTATGGAGGGAATTCAACCCCAATGTAAAAGATTATACTTTTTATTCAACGCCACATTCATCTTACTCAAGGATTGATTACTTTTTTATGTTTAATAGAAACATTGGAAGAGTAAAAACATGTAAAATAGGACTGATGGATCTCTCTGACCACAGTCCGATCTATATGGACTTAAACATCCAAAAATACACAAATAATACATTTTCCTGGAGGTTGAATTCAAATGTCCTGAAAGGACCACTGAAAGATGAATTGGAATCAGATATTCTCAGATATTTGGAAGAAAACGATAATGGAGAAGTATCCCCTTTAATACTGTGGGATGCGTGCAAAGCTGTAATAAGGGGAAAAATTATTGCAAAAACTGGCAACCCAAAAGGAAACTGAGACAAGAAAAACTAATCACACTAGAGTCAGAACTCAAGAACCTAGAAAAAGAACACAAAGACAACACTCATTCTAATGGCTCGCTCAAGATTAAAGAAATTAAAAACCAAATAAATGAGATCTACACAATAGAAATCCAGAAGAAACTTACATTTCTGAAACAAAAACACTATGAAGCAGGCAGTAAATCGGCAAAATTACTAGCCTATAAAATGATGAAACAACAAACAGAAAGAGCAATCTACAAAATCAGAGACCCAGTATCAAAGGAAATAAAATTCAGAATTCAGGATATTCATAAAAGCTTCGAGAATTACTATAAGAACTTATACTCCCACAAAAAACATAAAAACGCATCCGAGACATTCCTAAACACATTAAACCTTCCCCAACTTACGGAATCACAAAATAAAACACTACTGTCAGAAATACAACCTAAAGAATTGGAAAAAGCTAGTATGAAACTTAAAGCTAACAAATCCCCAGGAGCAGATGGCTATACAACAGAATGGTACAAAACCTTTAAACAGCAACTATCTCCTCTCCTCCTGAAAACATTTAACTATGTCCTCCACACAGGGGAAATCCCCCCCTCCTGGAGAGAAGGGGTCATTGCAGTTATACCTAAACCTGAAAAGGATAAACTAGAATGCTCCAACTACAGACCAATCAGTGTATTAAATCAGGACTATAAGCTTTTTACCATTATCCTTGCCAAAAGGTTAGAAAACATACTGACAGACTTAATTCACTTAGACCAAACAGGTTTTATAAGACAAAGACAGACACAAGACAACATTCAACGCACTTTACACATAATCCATCATATAAAAAAATATAACTTAAATGCAGTCATATTGGGATTAGATGCTGAAAAAGCATTTGATTCGGTTGACTGGTCTTTCCTATATAGAATCTTATCCAGTTTCAATTTTCATAACAACTTCATTAGAACTATACAGGCATTATATAAAAAAACCAACAGCTAAAATATAGGATTTATGGTAATTTATCATCATCTTTTGAGCTGGAAAGAGGATGTCGTCAAGGCTGCCCCCTGTCTCCACTGCTCTTTGCAATCTTCATAGAACCTCTGAGCCAATGGATAAGACAAAATCAAGAAATTCAAGGTATTACACTTGGTCAGAAGGAACATAAAATAGCACTCTTTGCTGATGACATTTTAATATACCTAGGGCAGCCAGACACTTCTTTACCAGAACTAATCTCAGTTTTTTCAGACTATGGAGATTTATCGGGGTACAAATTAAACATGCATAAAACCCAAGTTTTAACATTCAACTATGACCCAAATCATTATTCACTAAGTGAACTCAAAACTAACTGGGAATTGGAATCTATGAAATATCTGGGGGTCAATATCCCGAAACAACTCAACAAAATTATAACTCTAAACTATGATCCACTGGTGACAAAAATAAAATCTGACCTAGCAAGATGGAATATGATACCATTCTTAGGTACTGCACAAAGAATTGAAGCAGTCAAAATGAATATACTTCCACGTCTTCTATACCTTTTCCAAACAATACCGGTAGAACCTCCCAAAAAAACATGGCAGGAGCTGGACAGAAGGATCTCAAGATTCATATGGCAGGCAAGAGACCTAGAATCAGATATAGAACCTTACAGCTAAACAAAGACAAAGGTGGGGCTCACTCTGCCAATATCAGTGACTATTTTAAAGCCGCACAAATTAAAACTTTAATAGAGATATGTAACCCAGTCTACACTGCACAATGGAAGGAGATCGAATGCCAAATAACAAGTGACATCCCCCTACAGGCGATAATAGGGAACAATGCCTTACTAAACTCTTGAATAACACTAACCCGTGGATAGAGACCCCCGCTAAAAATTTGGTTTAAGATAGTCAGAGAGAATCAAGCTAAAGAGCCCTATCGACTTCTGCAATGGATTGCCTATGATCAAGACTTTACCCCCAATAAAACAGACACTAGATTTAAAAAGTGGAAAGAGAAAGGGCTGATAAAATATTACGATTTTTTTAAGGGGCAAACTTTAAGAAGTTTTGAAGATTTGAAAAAACAAGGTCTAATAAATCAAGATCTTTACAGGTTCTTTCAGCTTAGACACCACATAAACAATATACTTAAAAAGGAAGATTTGGAAAGGGCCCAGTCAGGTGTTCTGAAGGTCTTCTTAATGGCATATAAAGGGATCCCAGGGATCAGATACATTTATAAAATATACCAAGGTCTTCAAGACTTAAAAGGAGACAACACATCATATATAAAAGAGAGATGGGAAAAAGAGGGGAATTTCACTTTACAATTGGAAATATGGGAAAAGCTAAATAAACAGCAATGGAAAAGTACCTCATCCCTGCAGTGGAGAGAATTTGGATGGAAAAATTTGGTAAGATTTTTCAGAACACCTGCACAAAACAAATTTACCCATAAGAGGTTGAACTGTTGGCGCTTGTGTGGTGAAAAGACTGCAAATCATTTTCATGTGTTTTGGTCATGCCCAGTTATCCACCAATATTGGACCAATGTACAGACAATATTGGGGAAAATATTCAAAATAACAGTTCCCTTTTCTTTTGTAAGTTTGTAGTTGGGTTTACTACCGGACTCACTGGAAAGACGAGGAGATAAATACTTATTCAATGTTTTAATATTGGCAAGTAAAAAAGCCCTAACTAAAAAATGGATGCTGAAGGACTGTCCTACACCTGAAGATTGGATTAACGTGCTTCAAGACATTTACTCGATGGAAAAGTTGACATTCGCACTGAGACAGGACATGGATGGGTTCATGAACTTTTGGCAACCCTGGATCGCATATGTGTCTTCCATTAGATCTAATCTTTGACAAATACCATTTCAATAATGGTCTCGCTCTTTGTTCCAAAGCTACTCAGATGCTCTTTTACTTTTAATTACTTAATTTTCTGTTTGTTTGTTTATTGCTGTTCTGTTTGTTTGTTTGTTTGTTTTTATTTTATTCTCTTTAATTTCACTTTTTCTTTCACTTTAAAAAAAAGGGGTGTTGTAATAATTATCCTACCAATGTTGTCAAATAGCAAAAAATAAGGGAACATGTGATGAAAATGTAAACAATGCAATGCTGTAATGACCTGTATACCCTTTACAAAAACTTAAATTAAAAAAAATATAAAAAAAAAATTGCACCTTTTTTCCCCTCATAAAAATGCAAATTTTCTTCGCAAAAAATTGCAGCTGTTTTCCTCTAAATAGCTGCAAATAGTGTGTCAGTGGTGGCCTACTGATTAGGGATGTGAACTGGTGAGGAGAGGGTTGCTGGTTCAATCCCAGGACCGGCAGGACCAGATCTGGGTGGGACAGATAACACAGCAGTGTTTGCCCCACCCTCCTTAACCCCACTGTGGTGCCCTTGAGCAAGGCCCGTAACTCCAACTGCTCCAGTGGAGCTGCTCAGTGGCCACAGGTCAGTCTGTGGTTGCTCTGGGCAACTTCCAGATGTTAATGTCAGAGTGTGAACACGGCGTCCTTGAAAAACAGAGGTTGCCTCTCACTGGAACTACCTTGTATAAATAAAGGTTAAATAAATAAATTTGCAACTTTTTTCCCTGTAAATTTACTAATTTTTGTTTTCAAAAATTTGCAAATTTTTTCTTGTAAATTTGCAACTTTTTGTCAGGAATGCCCTTTCTGGGTAAAGGAGAGGACCCAACCGCAAAGCGATTCTGGTAAACCATGATTTATTAAACACAAAATAAACACTGCACATGGGCAGGAGAAACAAGAAGTAATAACACCAACAACGTGGGGGGGAAAAAAAAAAGCAACAATAATTCAAACGTTGTGGTAATAACGAAGGTGAGGTTAACATAAGAATCCAGCAAAACCCACAGACTGAAAGACACATATTTAGACGGAGGAATAATCATAGTGATACAATACAGGTGAAGAGAGCAACCAAAACCAATGGCTGACACATGAGAGACACAGCTGACCGGACGGGCGGGGCTGACGACACAGAGGGGACTGTAGTCCTGTCAAAACCACTACAGAACCCCCTGTTGAAGGGTTGAAATCCAGACGACCCTAGGGTAACACCCATAAGAGAAAAGGAAAGAAAAGAAACCCCCAAAAAACCCTCACAGGGTGGGTGGTGGGAGAAAAGGCCAGGCGGGCCGGAACAACTGAAACTCCCCCCCCACCCCACCCCCACACACACACATACACATACAGAGCAAAGTCAAAAACCAACACTGTCCACGACCCAAATAAAAGTTCAAGGTCCCAAGACCCAAAACAAAGCGGGTTTGGTGGTCTACCCCAAGTCCATTGGCCACTGAATAATAATAAATAATAAGTTTATTTATAGAGCGCTTTTCACAGACAGAGTCACAAAGTGCTTACATGGTAAAAACAAAATAAAAACACAGGCACATAAAAACAGTAAAAAAAAACAAACAAAGCTGACAGTAAAAGCACATAAAAAATACAATCAGCACATAGTTAATTAAAAAGCCAGGCTTAAAAAGGTGGGTCTTTAGTTGCTTCTTAAAAACACCAATGGAAGGTGCAATCTAAGTGCAAAAGGCAAGGAGTTCCACAGTCTGGGAGCAACAGCAGCAAAGGCTCTATCGCCTTTGGTTCTGAGCCTAGTACTAGGAACTACCAATAGATTCTGATGAGAAGACCTGAGAGACCTGCTGGGCTGGTGTAGAGAGAGCAGGTCACTAATATAAAAAGGCGCCTCTTCATGAATGGCTTTGTAAGTAAGAACAAGAACTTTAAAATCAATTCTAGAATTTACAGGAAGCCAATGCAAGGATGCCAAAACAGGAGTGATATGATAGAATCTACTGGACCTAGTTAGTAATCTTGCAGCAGCATTCTGGACTAACTGTAGGCGGTGTAAAGAGGATTTGCTAAGACATGTGAAAAGAGCATTACAGTAGTCCAAACGTGAAGAAACAAAGGAGTGAATAATGATTTCTAACTGACTGTAGGAAACCAATGACCTAATTTTGGATATATTCCTAAGGTGGAAAAAACAACTCCGGGTCAGAGATTTGACATGCTGATCAAAACTCATCGATTGATTGAAAATGACACCAAGATTTTTTAGATTAGACCTTACATTAGAGCTTAATGAACCAATGCTATTAACCAATTTAGGAATTAGATTATCAGGTGCTACAATAAGGACTTCAGTTTTATCAGCATTAAGTTGCAAAACGTTACTAGACATCCAGTCCTTAATTGCAGACAGACAATCATGAATAATTTTTAAACTGTCAACATGGTCAGGCTTAAAAGAGAAAAGCAGCTGTAAATCGTCAGCGTAGCTGTGATAAGACACACCTTTAAATTTGCTGATAATAGAACCAAGTCGCAGCATATATAGGGCAAATAAAAGTGGACCCAGAATAGAACCCTGAGGCACCCCACAGGTTAAAGGAGCAGAGTCAGATGAATAAGAGCCAACAGCCACAGAAAAACTCCTACCAGAAAGGTAGGAGAAAAACCAATCCAGAGCTTTTCCAGAAATACCTACCCAATCTCTAAGCCTTTGTAACAAAACACAATGATCAATAGTATCAAATGCTGCAGGTAAGATCTAATAACCACTAAAAACAGAGCATTTCCCAGAGTCTGATGACATTAAAATATCATTTGACACCCTGAGAAGAGCGGTCTCTGTCGAGTGTTTCTGACGAAAACCTGACTGAAATTTGTCGAAAATATTGTGTTCAATCAGAAAGTCAGTGAGCTGCTTGGCAACAACTGTTTCTAAAAGCTTAGAAATAAAAGGAAGCTTAGAAATCGGCCTGAAGTTTTTAAAAACAGATGGATCAAGGTTAGGTTTTTTAAAAGTGGCTGCACAACTGCATGTTTAAAAGACGAGGGTACACAACCAGATTCAAGTGAACTATTAATGACATTAACCAAAGACGTACCCACTGAGCCAATTACCTCTTTAACATTGAGGAAGGCAAAATATCTAAAACGCAGGAAGAGGATTTCATGAACTCAACAAACTAACAATCCTCAAAAGAAATTGGGTAAAATCACTTAAAAAGGCCTGTCCTGTTAGACTATCAAGGATTAGGGGAAAGGAATGAGTAAAACCAGCCCCAACAGCAGTGACCTTGTCTACAAAAAAGGAAAGAAACTCGTTGCAGTGATTAATTGAATAAACAGGGGGAGCAGAACAAACAGGATTAACTATATTGTCTATTGTACTGAAGAGGATCTTTGGATTGTTCTACTGACTGGAGGGAGATGATATTGGAAAAATAAGAAGTTCTTGCCATTTTTATCATATTGTTAAGATTCAATTAACAGTTCCTTAAGGTACAATCGATGCACCTCAAGTTTAGTGGACTTTCCACAGTCTTTCCACCCTCCAACATTTACATCTAAAACAACAGAGATCATCATTTAGACCAGGGAGGATGAATTAACAGCACGGACAGTCCTGGTTTTAAAGGGAGCAACTACATCTAAGATGCTTGAACAGTGTGAGTTAAAAGAGCAACCAGAACCAGAACAAACAATGGGTCAGGGGGTCTACCAAAGTCCAACGGCTCTCGAAACGGAGAACAATGTGGGTGGGAGGGGTCTGCCCAGTCCATGGGTCCCCAAACTGGGTGAAATGAGGGTCTAGGGGGCCTTCCAAAGGCCACTGGAGACTGAACACATGGCGTCAGGGCGGCCTACCAAAACCCTAAGTGCCTCCAAACAGGGAGAAAGGCACGCGAGCTTCATACTCAAAAATAACACACAACCTTTTTGCACAAAAAATAACCCAGAAGCCCTCAACTTTGGGGAAGACAAAGCAGGATTCCCTTGCCCAAAGGAAAACAACATAGAGGGCTCAAACTCAGGAGAAGACAAGGAAATTTTACCCTCAGAAACTGGCAACAATGAATCTTTACACTCTAGCTCAGAAAAGCATACACACAGAAATTATAGGCACTGGGAGCACGGGTGCAGAAATCTCTGGCTCGGAACACACAAATGCAGAAATTTCTGATTTTGGAGACACTGATATGGAATTACTGAGCCCAGGAGACATACAGTCATGTGAAAAAATTAGGACACCCCATTAAATATTCAGTTCTTTATTAAGAAATGTTCCCATATCTATGTCTGACCTTGTTTTTTTATTTGCATTTTTTAACATTTATTTTAGCCATTTTAAGTGGGAATGAATGTGGGGTGTCCTAAAAAAGATTCGGGGAGGGGGCATAATTTATTCCTCACTATTTGTTTATAATTACATTTTAC
This sequence comes from Pholidichthys leucotaenia, assembly GCA_020510985.1. Lineage (NCBI taxonomy): Eukaryota > Metazoa > Chordata > Actinopteri > Cichliformes > Pholidichthyidae > Pholidichthys > Pholidichthys leucotaenia. The sequence continues at coordinate 328,992,519 of CM035845.1, forward strand.
AGAACACTTGAAAAAAGTTTTTAATTCATTTTTAATTGTTTAGTTGTATTAGATGAATCTCCCAGTATTTTTAACATTGATATTTAATATCCATGTGTCCAAATATGTAAAAAAACACACACACAGGCTTAAACAGGGTGTCCTAATTTTTTCACATGACTGTAGATGCTGAAATTTCTGGTTTAGCAGACATAGATACAGAACAACTGAGGTCAGGCAACATGGATACAGAATCTTTTAGTTCACAACCCGGGGACAAGGACGCACTGTCCTCTGGAACAAACAATGGGTGCGGGCCGGATTCAGCAATGACAGTTGGGGGTCTCCTGACCTCTTACATGTTGGGTGGAACATGCAGCTTTGATGATGGCAGAACGTGGTCCTCCTGTGACTCCTTCCCTGACACAGCCACCTCAAACGGGGAAGAAAGGCTTGGGGTGAATGAGGTCTCACCACAATCACCAGGAGCTAGGCAAGACTTAACTAATATTGATGTTAAAAAAGTAAAGAAAAAGTACTTGCCTGAGCTCCTGGTCCACTGCTGCTGGGGTGACCACCTCTGGATGAGCCACAGGAACCGTACCATGCACCTCGGGCAAAACCAGAACAGGAACAACTTGAGCTGTGACGTGTGTTTCAGCGACAGCGGGAGCCGTTGTGTGCACCTCAGGGATTTTTTTTTTTTTTTTTTTTTTGTTACTTATTTGTACCCGTAGGTAGACTTGGTTTGCAGTCTGGGTAACAAGCCACCGCTGCTGGTCCTGCGTGCGCGAGCGCCCTAATACCTACATGTTTTTGGTGTGCGGGAGGGAAACCGGAGAAATCCCGAGTAAACCCACGCAACACGGGGGAGAACATGCAAACTCCCACACAGCTCACTGTTGGTCGGGGGCTGGGATCGAACCCACGATCTCATGATCCCCGCGGTCCCCCGGCCGAGGGTAAAACTGTGCTGCCACAGTGCTAAACCACTGCGCCACCGTGCAGCCCATACAGGACTTACTGAATACTGCCTGAGCCCCAGTCGTGTCCCTGCTTTTTAAAAGAATAAAAACCCTTGAAGAAAAGTTGAGCTCCTGATTATCTGTCATACACTCCTCTTCTTTCTTCTGCTCTGATCTCTTGTTGTAATGGATGCTGGCTTCTACCCCACCACCTTCCCACCCTACAACTGGACAATTCCACCTAACATTCAGCAAAGTAGGGGGAGCAAGTGGATTTTATTGATGGACATTGCCAGTCACCTCAAAGACTTTTCACCCAGTACATGAGGGAGTGGAGAACAAGAGTAAATCATCTTAAACGTCATTTCTTGCCAGGTAACGTTAACATGTTTCCAGTCGGGGTGTTTTGTTTCAACCATTCCCAAATGTGACTTGTCTCCAAAAGGACACCTTAATCAATTCGTCCCATTACAAGCTCATTGGAATGTCTGAGCCCAGAGGGGCCACAGTGTAGGTGGGGTGGGGACAGGACATTGGAGTGGACTGAGCAATTAGGATGAGGGATGAGGTGAGCTGTTACTGGAGCTGGGTGGCACGGTGGAGCAGGCACTGGGGCTGAGCGGCACCTTCGAGCAGGTACTGGGGCTGTTGTAGATGCAGATGAAGAAGTGGGCACAGACCCCCGTGCAGCAGTTGTGGAAGCCAGCACTGCAGCTGCTGTGGGAACTAGCGTAACAACAATCCTGGGGGCCGGCTTAACTGAGCTCCACGAGGCTGCTGCGGGAGGCTAGGAAAAAGCTGGAGCTTAAACGCCAGAGCCAGGGGATGCTTCTTCATCGGTAGTGTCCGATGTTGCAGACAAACCGCTTCTTTGTCTGTGATGCGGCTGCGAGGCTGGTGAGTGACAGGGAGAAGAGGAGGTTGGAATCAAGGACTCTTACATCTCACACAAACTCCGGAGTCACAATGAAATTCCCCACCAACCCACAATATGTCCTATGGAGGTTGGAGACGGTGGTCAGTAGTCCCGCCAGCTCGGGTAATTCCGCAGACCAGGATGTGCCTCCACTATGACAGCAGCTGAGTCCAGGTTCCACAGAGCTTCCTCTGGAGTGCGGGAGGCGTGAACTTCCTTGACAAAGTCCTGAATGAACTGGGCTGCCCAAAGTTCATTCATGCTGGGACAACCGACTGCCAACCTCCTGCTCGCTGAGCCCCGATATGCTGGCATCCTGCTCCTACCAGATTCGCCTTCTGGGCCCATTTCTGGCTGCATTCTTCTGTCAGGAACACCCTTTTGGATTGAAGGAGAGGACCCAGTCACCAAACGAATCTGGTAAACCACGATTTATTAAACACAAAATAAACACTGCACATGGGCAGGAGAAACAAGAAGCATTAACCCAGACAATGTGGGGAAAAAAGCAACAATAATCCAAACATCGTGGTAGTAAACGAAGGTGAAGTTAACATAAGAATTAAGCAAAACCCACAGAATGAAAGGCACATATATAGACGGGGGAATAATCATAGTGATACAAGACGGGTGAGGACAGCAACCAAAACCAACAGCTGACACATGAGGGAAACAGCTGACCAGAGAGGTGGGGCTGATGACACAGATGGGATACACAGAAACGTGACAAATGAGTCAAAAAGGAACACATTGTCATGAGCTCCTGTGCGCCATTACACGGCGCACAAGGGAGAAAATGAAAAACCCAATTGCAGGAGTAGAGAGTGCCAAGTTTATTACTGTTCACCAAAATAACAAGTCCAATAATCACCAAATGCAGTTCAGTCAACCACACAGTATATGGAGTAGTGTAATGACAGAGTTTGGCCACCAAACTTACAGGGCGCCAGCCAAATGCTCTACAGCCTAGTCTAAAATAGAGCCTCGTGATACAGGACTGCGTAAAGCACAAAAAGGAAAGGCGAAAAGGCCTAATGCTGCAGGGCTGCAATGCACAGGAAAAAAGGCTAAAGACACTTACAGGTCTGGAGCTAATCCAGGGCGAGCCGTGCAGTCTGGAGGCAGAGGCAGAGATGCGGAACCAGCCGAAACACCAAGGAATAGATCGTCTTGAAATGTCAGGCTGAGATGAACGCAGGGAGTGACACTAGGAACACCAAGCAGATGTGGCAGGGAGTTCGGACACTGATGGGCAAGTCTAGGCAGGGGGTCGATGATGACGACGCTTCGCTTCTAGACAGGCTCAACGACTTCTTTGCATGTTTTGAAGCATCAAACCTGACAATCAGAGGGAGGGCTGGCCCACCCCCACCATCAGCCGGACCAGCTTTTACCATCAACACAGCGGACACACAGAGGACCCTAACCAGAGTCAACCCACGTAAAGCTGCAGGTCCGGACAACATCCCGGGACGTGTGCTCCGAGACTGCGCGAGCGAGTTGGCGGATGTCCTGACTGACATTTATAACATCTCCCTGAGTCAGGCCATCGTTCCCAGATGCTTCAAGACCTCTATCATTATACCGGTGGCAAAGAAACCAGTTGTGTCCTGTTTGAATGACTATCGTCCTGTTGCAGTGACACCAATTGTGATGAAGTGTTTTGAACGGCTTGTCAAACCACACATTACAGCCTGCCTCCCTGCATCACACGACCCGCTCCAGTTTGCATATCATTCAAACCGCTCCACGGAGGATGCTATAATCACCACCCTGCACTCTGTCATCACCCACCTGGACCAGAAAGACACCTACGCCAGACTCCTGTACATCAATTTCAGTTCAGCATTCAACACCATTATTCCCCAGGGACTGATGAAGAAATTACTCCTTCTTGGTCTGAACACCACCACATGTCTCTGGATCCTGGATTTGCTGACTGAGAGACCTCAGTCTGTCCGGGTTGGAAACAACATCTCCAACTCTGTCACGCTGAGCACTGGATCCCCTCAAGGCTGCTTACTCAGTCCACTGTTGTTTACACTTCTAACACATGACTGTGTATCCAGACACGAGGGGAACCAGATTATTAAGTTTGCAGACGACACCACGGTGGTGGGACTTATTCAGAGGGATGAGGAATCAATGTAGAGGAAAGAAGTGAGAGACCTGGAGGGCTGGTGCAAGGAGAACAATCTGGTGCTCAACGTGGACAAAACAAAGGAGATGATTATCGACTTCCGGCAGTCACAGCCTGAACACGTCCCCCTCAGCATCGGCGGCCGTTTAGTGGAGAGAGTGGAGAACATCAAGTTCCTCGGAGTGCAGATCTCACAGGATCTGACCTGGAGCAAGAAGTCCTTGGGGATCAGGATGCGGGCTCAGCAGAGACTGCACTTCTTGAGGAAACTCAAACAGGCTTCTCTCCCCATCTGTATCCTCAGGACCTTCTACAGCGGTGTGGTGGAGAGTGTTCTGACGTACTGCATTGCTACATGGTACTCCAGCTGCAGTATGTCAGACAAAAAAGCTCTGCAGAGGATAGTCAAGGGAGCTGAGAGGGTAATTGGAGTCTCCCTCCCCTCTGTCCAAGAACTTTTTCAGAACTGTTGTAGGAGCAGGGCACCGAACATTGTCAAGGACCGTTCTCACTCTCTGCATAAACACTTTGAACTTCTGCCATCTGGCAAATGATTCCGGAGCATCAGAGGCAGAACCACCAGACTGATCAACAGCTTCCTTCCACAAGCTGTTAGGATGCTGAACAGTTGACCCGGAATCTCTCATATTCACTACTGCACCTACGGACATTATGTGCATTATTTGTATATTATAGTTAGTTAGTTTTTTTTCAAGTATGTCTCAGGGATGTGTGAACGGATGGGGGGGGTGAAGATATGTGTGAGTGTGTCTTAAATCATGTTACTTTTACTTATATGGATGCCGAGAGAAACGCAATTTCATCTTGCCTGCACTACAGTTGTATGTATGTCATGACCTGAGTGCCGGTCTCATCTGCGCTTGGGTCATACATTATCTTTTCCAGGCTTTGACAGCAGTGGGTCCCTTCTAGCTCCCTGGGCTTTTATTGTGACAGCGCCCGGTGGAGCTCCCTGCTGTCAAAGTCAACAGCTGTGCTGCATTTGGGGTCATTAGTGACCGGTGTTAAAAGCGGATGCTGAATGCACCCCGATGATGCAGTCTCTGTTATACTTCCCGACAGAACGTCATATCGTCTGATGCATCGGGCGTTCCCCGGCTCAGACGCTGTTCATTCGTCAACTGCCTTGTAAGTTACCCTGTGATTATCCTACAATCATTGTTGTGTGTATTATCCTCTGTTCCTTTACCCCTCAATAAAACATCACTGCAACTCACCGGCGACTTGTGGCATCTTATGGTGGCTCGCGAGGGCCACCGTGACAGTAGACTTCTGCCAGAACGTCTAGAGAGAGGCGTCGCACAGAGACGCCATTCACCTTGAGTTAGCATAATTGGACTGTTGCTCCTACCTGTCTGGGTACCGTGCTGAAGCATGCCATCAAAGAGGTCCCGCACTCAGAGTCAGGGCGATGTTCTCGCAGACGCCCTCGAGTGCGTGGACGAAATCCTCATCACCGCCTCCCTCCTCGACTTCAACAGCGACGTGCCCCGGTACCTGGACCAAGCCGAGGATATCCTCAATCATCTCCCCCACTTCGCCAACAACCCTGAGGTAAGCATGAGGAAAGTGGAGTGAGGCCCAGTGCATTACTGGAGGTCCCCCGGCTGACTAAACCTATTAGCAGCATAACTAAGGGAGGGTTCAGAAACACATGATCCCTCCCTAATTGTAGGCTATATCAAAAAGGTAGGTTTTAGCCCTATTCTTAAAAACAGAGATCGAGTCTGACTCCCGAATCCAGATTGGCAGCTGATTCCACAGGAGAGGAGCTTGATAACTGAAGGCTCTGCCTCCCATTGTACTTTTGGAGATTCTAGGTATTACAAGTAAACCTGCATTTTGGGAGTGTAGTGCTCTGTTAAGATAAGATAAGATAAGATAAGCCTTTATTAGTCCCACAACGGGGAAATTCCAGGATTGCAACAGCACAGGGATAGCAACACTCAGAGCAACAATCAGAAGGCAAGAAAAAAAAAACAAGCAAGCAAGAGCAGCTAATAAACATATGTACGTATTACTATAAAATATATATATATACACACACACACAGACACACAGTGCAGAGCATTGTAGCTGGATGGAATAAATATATGAATATATGAACACACAGTGCAGAGCATTGTAGCTAGATGGAATAAATATGTAAATATATAAACACCCACAGTACGGAGCATTGCAGCTAGGTGGAATAAATATGCAAGTATATAAACACACACAGTGCGGAGCAATGTAGCTAGATGGAATAATATGTAGATATATAAATATATAAACACCCACAGTACGGAGCATTGTAGCTAGATGGAATAAATATGCAAATATATAAACACACACAGTGCAGAGCATTGTTGCTAGATGGAATGAAACAGCATAACCGTCTACTGTTAGGATGATACGGTAGTATCAGATCTTTTAAATAAAAAGGAGCCTGATTGTTTAGAGCTTTGTAAGTAAGAAGAAGGATTTTAAACTTAATTCTAAACTCTATGGGAAGCCAATGAAGGGAGGCCAGAACCGGAGAGATATGATCTCTCTTTCTAGTACCTGTTAAAACTCTTGCTGCAGCATTTTGGATCAGCTGAAGACTTTTTAAATATGTTTTAGGACAGCCTGATAATAAAGAATTACAATAATCTAATCTCGAGCTAACAAAAGCGTGGATCAGCTTCTCAGCATCACTCTGAGACAAGATGCTCCTAATCTTGGCAATATTACGCAAATGATAGAAGGCAGTCTTAGAAACAAATTTAATATGTGAATTGAAGGACAAATCCTGATCAAAAATAACTCCAAGGTTCCTCACAGAGCTATTAAGAGAAAGAGTAACCGCATCCAAACTGAAAGTTTGATTTGGAAAGGAATTTCTAAGGTTTTTTGGACCAACAAGAATGACTTCAGTCTTATCTGAATTTAATAGCAGGAAATTACAAGTCATCCAAACTTTGATTTCCTTAAGACAGGCTTCTAACTTGGCTAATTGATTAGTAACATCTGGCTTCATTGACAGGTATAATTGTGTGTCATCTGCAAACAGTGAAAATGTATACAGTGCTTTCTAATAATGTTGCCTAACGAAGCATATAAAACTAAAAAGAGTAGGGCCAAGCACAGATCCCTGTGGAACTCCATGACTAAGCTTTGAGCTGAGAGAAAACTCATCATTTACATGAACAAACTGGAACCTATCAGATAAATAAGATCTAAACCACTGCAACGAAGTTCCATTAAGTCCAACATAGTGTTCTAATCTATCAAGTAGAATATTATGATCAATAGTATCAAAAGCTGCACTAAGATCTAAAAGGACAAGTACAGAAACTAGTCCATTATCAGATGCAATGAGGAGGTCGTTAGTGACCTTCGCTAAGGCTGTTTCAGTGCTATGATGGATTCTAAACCCAGATAGAAACTCCTCAAATAAACCATTTCCCTGCAGGTGGTCAAATAATTGCGTAGCAACAACTCTTTCTAAGATTTTTGAAAATGAAAGGGAGATTAGAGATTGGTCTATAGTTAGCTAAGCTCCTGGATCTAGCGTTGGCTTTTGAGTAAGGGTTTAATTACAGCCGTTTAAAAGCCTGCGGTACATGGCCTAAAGTTAATGAAGAATTGATTATATGAAGAATAAAGCTACCAATAAGTGGGAAGACTTCTTTAAATAACCTGGTAGGAATAGGGTCTAAAAGACAAGTTGAAGGTTTGGATGAGGAAACTATTTTGTCTAACTCACAAAGGTCGATTGGAGTAAACTCATCAAGACAGACATCAATAGAAGGAGTTGTAGTAGTTACAACACTAAGGAGGCGTACACCTCATCACCACCACCACCCCCCACTCGGGAGATCGGATCACAACTTGGTTCATCTCCTGCCGGTGTACAAACCCCTAGTACACAGACAACCCCCTGTCATGCGCACGGTGAAGATATGGTCTCAGGAGGCAATGGACGCTCTATAGGACTGTTTTGAAGCCATTGCCTGGGAGCAGCTCTGCGATCCACATGGTGAGGACATCGATGGCCTCACTCACACCATCACAGACTACATCAACTTCTGTGTGGACAACACCGCACCCACCAAGACCATACGGTGCTGCCCGAACAACAAATCCTGGATCAACCCTGAGATAAAAACACTTCTGAGAGAGAAGAAGAGGATCTTCATGTCGGGGAACAGGGAGATGCTGAAGTCCGTACAGAGGGAACTGAGGAGGAAGATCAGAGAAGGCAAGGACAGCTTCAGGAAGAAGATGGAGGACAAGCTGCAACAGAGTGACGTCAATGGGGTCTGGAGAAACCTTAAAACTATCTCTGGGCTCCAGAATACCTCCTCCCAGGCCACGGGGGCAGGGAGTGGGTGAACAATCTGAACCTGTTTTTTAATAGGTTTGACCAACCGCCCTCCCCCCCCCCCCCCCCACCGACTGCACACCAACCACTGCTGCCTCTAATCGAGACCTGCTGTCCACTCCCCACTCCACCAACATCTCCCCACTCCCAGCACACAGCCCCCCAACCTGACCCTCACTAAGACCCAGGCGAGGACGGAGCTAAGGAAGATCAAGGCGAGGAAGGCCTCGGGACCGGACGGCATCAGCACGAAGCTCTTCAAGTCCTACGCAGACCAGCTGTGTGGGATTGTGGAGCACATCTTCAACCTGAGCCTGAAGCTGGGGAGGGTACCACAGTTGTGGAAAACATCTTGTGTGGTAGCTGTACCAAAGACTTCCCACCCCAAAGACCTGAACAGCTACAGGCCAGTGGCCCTGATGTCTCGCATGATGAAGACCCTGGAAAGACTGCTCCTTGCTCACTCTACCCCCTGGTGGGACCAGCGATGGATCCATTCCAGTTCGCCTACCAGCATGGCATCGGGGTGGAGGATGCAGTGATCTTCCTCCTTTACTGTTCCCTGTCCCACCTGAAGAAGCCCGGGAATGCGGTGAGGATCATGTTCTTTGACTTCTCCAGTGCTTTCAACACCATCCAACTGATGATCCTGAAGGACAAGCTGCTGTGCGCAGGGGTGGACCAGCACCTGTCATCATGGATCCTAGACAATCTCACTAACCGGCCACAGTTTGTGAGAACCCGGGATTGTGTGTCCGACACGATCATCGGCAGCACGGGGGCCCCCCAGGGAACGGTTTTAGCTCCCTTCCTGTTTACCCTTTATACTGCGGACTTCTCACACAACACAACACACTGCCATCTACAGAAGTTCTTTGACGACTCTGCGACCGTCGGCCTCATCTCCAACAGAGATGAATCTGAGTACAGAGGACTTATCCAGGATTTCGTGGACTGGTGCCATCGGAACTGCCTCCAGATCGACGCGAGGAAAACTAAGGAGTTGGTAGTGGACTGCCGCAGGCAAGGACAACCCCTCACAGCACCAGTAAACATCCAGGGAACAGACATTGAGATGGTGACATCCTATAAGTACCTGGGTGTTCATCTAAACAATAAACTAGACTGGTCACACAATACCGACACACTCTACAAGAAGGGACAGTGCAGGCTGTTCCTACTGAGGCTACTGAGGAGGCTCAGGTCTTTTGGTGTACAAGTGGTACTCTTGAAGACATTCTATGACACCATGGTGGCATCAGCCATCACTTTTGGTGTGGTCTGCTGGGGCAACGGCATTACAGCAGCCGATAGGAAGAGACTGAACAAACTAATCAAGAAAGCTAGCTCTGTCCTGGGGCAACGCCTTGACCCAGAGGAGGAGATAGGAGAGAGAAGGATGGTGGCTAAACTGTCATCTCTGCTGGAGTCCGAGTCCCACCCTATGCAGGACATACTGGACGCACTGAGGAGCTCATTTAGCAGTAGACTACATCATCCTAGATGCGTGACCGAGAGGTTTCACAGGTCCTTCCTACCTACGGCTGTCAGACTGTATAACCTAAGCAGGGCTGCTCGCAGAGATAGCAAAAAAAAAACGTGACGACCTAATAGTATTGGATGCAAAAGACGCAACAGACTTACACAAATGGTCCCCTCCAGTATACAACTAGGACAATATCAGTCGCTACGGAGGGTGACAATATGTATGGGTACATATTCATACCATGTAGAGTAACTAAATAGACGGTTACGCTGTTTAGTCCATCTAGCTACAATGCTCCGCACTGTGTATATATATTTTTATATCTGTGTGTACATATGTATATTCACTGCTCTTATTTTCTTGAGTGTTGCTATCCCTGCGCTGTTGCAATCCTGGAATTTCCCCATTGTGGGACTAATAAAGGCTTATCTTATCTTATCTTAAATTTGAAACTTTTTTCTTTTAAATCTGAAACTTTTTTCTAAAAAATTTGCAGCTTCTTTCTTGTAAACTGGCAACTTTTTTTCTGATAAAACTGAGTTTTTCTTAAATGTGATATTTTTCATTTTAAATTTTCAACTTTTTATCATAAACTGACATTTTTTCTGATAGTCCTACTGCTTTAATCTTTGAAATTGTGACTTTTTGAATCATGAATTTCCAGTTTTTCTCATGAATTTGCTACTATTTTTGTAACAAATCTGCAACTTTTCCTTGTAAATTTACAACTTTTTTCTTTTAAATCTGCAATGTTTTTATTGTAAATTTGCTAAATTTTCATATAAATTTAGTTTTTCCTTGCAAATTTGTAACTTTTTTCTCATAAAAATGTGACTTTTTCTTGTGAAATTGTAACTTTTTCCTTGTAAATTTACAACTTTTTTTCCTAAAAAAACGTACTTTTTTCTTTTAAATCTGCAACTTTTTAATTAAAAATTTCCCAAAAAAATTTTTTTCTTGTGAATTTGCTAAATGTTTCACATAAGTTTAGATTTTTTCTTATAAATTTGCAGCTATTTTCATTTTTAATCTGCAGCTTTTTTATTGTAAATTTACTAAATTTTTTTTTCTTGTAGATTTGCTAAATTTTTCACATAAATTTGGAATTTTTTTCTCTTAAATTTTCAGCTTTTTTCCTAATAAAACTGACTTTTTCTTGTAAATTTGCAGCCTGTTCTTTTTTAAATCTGCCACTTTTTTCTTGTAATCTTGAAACTTTAGTCATAATTTTGCAACTTTTTTCTTGTAAATTGGCAACATTTTTCTGTTAAAACTGACTTTTTTCTCAAAGGTTATCTTTTTCATTGCAAATTTGCAATTTTTTTCTCATAAACTGACGTCTTTTTACTCATAATTTTGCTACTTTTTTGTTGTAACTTTTTTCTGTGAATTTGTAGCTATTGTGGCCGACACACATTGTGGGCTCACGTTGCCACAGAGACAGGACTGGATGTGTATTGAGGGTGTCACGTCTGCAAGGACAGAGGACTCGAATCTGCAGAAGATAACAAGGAAGTGTGAGATTTGTCTCTTTGTCCCACAGAAGATGCCCCGGAGAGAATTCTGGTTCATCAGGAAATGAGAGACAATGGTGAAGCTTCAAAGGGATGCTTTGTAACTGTATGTTTACTGAAGACACCATGTGACTTGAATTCTGATGCTGGAAACGTATAAAAGGGTGCTGAGATATGATTCTTTCTCTTTCCTGCTTTGAGAATGCTAGAAGCTGTGTTCTGTCAAATAAAGCTGGTTTACGACTAAACTCAGCCTCGTCATTTGAGCACATCTTCTACACTGGTGACCTACGACGGAAAATGAGCAGACAGAATTCTCCCGAGCGGGGTTCGGCGGAAGCCAGCCTGATGGCCGCCTCCACGATCCAGCTGCCCGATCCGGCTGCCCGATTTCTGGCAGCACAGCCCGCGCTCATGGTTTAGCGCAGTCGAGGCGCAGTTCAACCTCCGGAGAATCTCCAACGACGACACAAGATTCTACCACGTGGTAGCGAAGCTGGACAGCGACACGGTCCAGAAAGTGGAGGATCTGGTCAACCATCCACCAGACAGCGACAAGTACAGCGCATTGAAGGACGCGCTGATCAGCCATTTCACCTCCTCAGTCCAACAACGAGCAGAGGGGCTCCTGGCGTTGACGGAGGCAGAAAACGATAGACCTGCGGACCTGATGGTGAAGATGCTGCAGCTCAAAGCCTCTGAGGATGGCGAATTAATTTTCGCCCACCTTTTCCTTCGAACCCTGCCACCAGCAGTGAGAGTGGCCCTGGCAGAGTCGCCCCGATTGGCTAGGCGAGACTACCATGGGTTGAGCAAAGAGGCGCAGCGGTTGGTCGACGCCCACAAGCGGAACGCGGTTTCGGCCGCGGCGGCCAGCCCGGGAACAGCGTCCGGAGACAGCGCAGGTCCAGCGGCCGCGGCGCCAGACGCACCAACGGCGGCGGCGACGGGAGCCAGACGACGCGGAGCGGAGGACGGCCCGTGCTTCTACCACCGCCGTTTTGCAGAGAGAGCGCACAGGTGCGTCCCACCGTGCAACTTTAAGCGCCAGGGAAACGCCAAGACCGAGGGCCGGTAGCAGCTGCGACCCTCGGCAACGAGAACAGGCTGCTTTACCTGACGGATGCACGCTCGGGGAAACAGTTCCTCGTGGACACGGGCTCTCAGCTGAGTTTCGTCACACCCACCTACGCGGAACGGCTGACGCCTTCTAAAGCCCCCTGGGTGTCAGTGTCAGCAGCGAACGGCTCCGCGATTAAAACGTTCGGTGAGAGGACCATGCTTCTGTCCTTACAGGGCCGTTCATTTGAGTGGACATTTATTGTAGCAGCAGTCAGTTTCAACATGTTAGGGGCTGATTTTTTGTGCTCACATGGTTTATTGGTTGACCTTGCTAATAGACGTCTGATTAATGCACTGTCCTTTCATTCTATTCCCTGCACAGCTCGGGTGGCCCCGCCGACTGCACATGCCAGCGTCTCAGCTGCGGGTGGTAAGTTTCACACATTGCTTGCTCAGTTCCCAGCACTCACAGTCCCCACGTTTTCGGCAACGGTGGCTAAACATGGGGTAGAACATTTCATAACAACCACCGGCCCTCCCGTTTTTGCAAAAGCTCGGTGCTTGGACCCAGCTAAACTGGCCATCGCGCGTGAGGAGTTCACTAATCTGGAAAAACTGGGCATTGTTAGACGCTCCAAGAGCTCTTGGGCTTCGCCGTTACACATGGTCCCAAAGGCTGACGGCTCGTGGCGACCTTGCGGCGATTTCCGCAGGTTGAACAACGTTTCAGTTCATGACCGCTACCCGATTCCGCACATTCAGGATTTTTCTGTTCATTTGGCGGGGGCGCGCATTTTTTCTAAAATAGACTTGGTGCGCGGTTACCACCAGGTTCCAGTGCGCGCGCAAGATGTACCCAAAACAGCGGTCATAACTCCTTTCGGCCTTTTTGAGTTCTTGCGCATGCCTTTTGGCCTCAAGGGGGCCGCGCAGACTTTCCAACGCATGATGGATGCAGTTTTACGCGACCTTCCTTTCGTGTTCGTTTATTTGGACGATATTTTGGTAGCCAGCCCGTCCAAAGGCGAACATGAAAAACACCTCACAGCAGTTTTCCGGAGGCTGGCAGAGCACGGGTTAATAGTTAACCCAGCAAAGTGCCAGTTTGGGGTGGCGCAGATTGATTTTTTGGGACATCGCGATTCGGCAGAGGGAGCGGTTCCCCTTCCAAATAAAGTGCGTGCCATAACGGATTTTCCGCAACCTCAAACGGTCAAGGTGCTTCAGGAGTTTCTAGGGATGGTTAATTTTTACAACCGATTCCTCCCAAGCGCAGCACGACTCATGCAGCCATTGTACACCGCGTTAAAAAAACAAAAGCCCGCAAATAAAGTTGAATGGTCTCCAGAGCGGGAGCGCGCTTTTGTCCAGGTCAAATCAGCCCTGGCAAACGCAGTTTTGTTAGCGCACCCAGTTCCAACGGCCCGCATGGCGCTCACCACTGACGCTTCTGATGTTGCGGTGGGGGCGGTAGTTGAACAGTTTGTGGCAGGTACCTGGCAACCCCTTGCGTTTTTCAGCAGGACTTTGCGCGATAGTGAACGGAAATACAGTGCGTTTGACAGAGAGCTTTTGGCCCTACACTTGGCCATCCGTCATTTTCAGTTCTGGTTAGAGGGGCGACGTTTCACCGCGTTTGTGGATCATAAACCGCTAACGTTTGCGATGGCCAAAATTTCAGAACCCTGGTCAGGCCGGCAACAAAGACAACTAGCCGCAATATCGGAGTTCACTACTGATATTCAGCATGTCGCGGGTAAACACAATGTTGTGGCAGACTGCCTCTCGCGTGCGGTCGCACCACCAAGCCCCATAGGGGCAGACTCTGTAGCCGTGGCCGCGGGCCCGGGCAGCGACGCGGGAGCGCGCGCAGCCCCGGTCTGTGTTGGGTTAGATTATGCAGCCATGTCTGCGGAGCAGGTTAACGACGCGGACGTGCGCGCGCTCCAGTCTGGACCAACAGGGTTAAGGTTGGAGCACAGGGTGCAACAAAATGGTATGCCCCCACTAATGTGCGATGTCTCCACGGGACGGCCCCGCCCCGCGGTGCCAGCCGTGTGGCGTCCCCGCGTTTTTGACTTGGTCCATTCTCTCGCGCACCCGGGGGTGTGCGCATCGATTAAATTGGTGGGGGAGAAATTTGTTTGGCCCGGGTTGCGCAAACAGGTCAAGGAATGGGCGGCAGCCTGTGTAGCGTGTCAGCGAGCCAAAATACACAGACACACTAAGGCCCCGTTAGAACTTTTCACATCCCCGCTAAGCGTTTTGATCATGTGCATGTTGACCTGGTCGGCCCGCTTCCGTTATCACACGGGCACACACATCTTTTGACGATGGTGGATCGCACCACCCGCTGGCCAGAGGCGATTCCTCTGACATCAACCACAGCGGAAGAAGTTGCGCGAGCATTTTTAGCAGCGTGGGTTGCGCGTTTCGGTGTACCGTCGGACATAACGTCCGACAGGGGTCCCCAATTTATTTCCGAGCTATGGTCATCGATGGCCCGCAGCTTGGGGGTGAAGATTCATCGCACCACCGCGTATAACCCCCAGGCTAATGGTTTATGCGAACGCTTTCACAGGTCATTGAAAGCAGCCCTCAGAGCGTCGCTAACGGATACAAATTGGGTAGACAAACTTCCATGGGTTTTATTGGGGTTGCGTTCTGCACCTAAGGAAGATTTGCATGCTTCCCCGGCTGAATTAGTTTTTGCACAACCGCTCCGTTTGCCGGGGGAATTTCTTCCCGATAATCCCGCACCTAATGGCCCCCCTGCTCAGCCGTGGCAGAGCGGCTCAGGAGCAAACACGCTCCCTGGCCCGGTCCATCACAGTTTCCCACACGTTTTTGTGCCAAAGGTTTTAAAAAATGCAGAGTTTGTTTTTGTTAAACATGATGCTCAGCGTCCAAGTTTGCGGCCGTTTTACGACGGACCGTTCCGAGTGCTGGAGACCGGGCAGAAGCATTTTCTGCTAGATTTAGGGGGCAGAAGGGAGCTGATTTGCATAAACAGGCTCAAACCCGCTTTTGTTCTGGCTGATGAGGAAGTGCAGCTCGCGAGGCCCCCCCCGCCGTGGCAGGCCGCTGAGAGGACATTCTCCAAAGTCTTCACAGAAAGGTGCTAACAGCTTTAATCCACAGGTGCAGAGAGATGTTGCAGGTGCAGCCAAGCCAGGTTGCAGCAGATTCGGCAGAAAGTTAAAACCTAGGCAGTTGGTGGATTGATTAGCGATGTATGGAGTGCTTTGTGTTCTTTTTTTTTATGCCATGCAGGTTTTGCCTTACTGGATGTTTGGGGGGGGGGTAGTGTGGCCGACACACATTGTGGGCTCACGCTGCCACAGAGACAGGACTGCATGTGTATTGGGGGTGTCACGTCTGCAAGGACAGAGGACTTGAATCTGCAGAAGATAACAAGGAAGTGTGAGATTTGTCTCTTTGTCCCACAGAAGATGCCCCGGAGAGAATTCTGGTTCATCAGGAAATGAGAGACAATGGTGAAGCTTCAAAGGGATGCTTTGTAACTGTATGTTGACTGAAGACACCATGTGACTTGAATTCTGATGCTGGAAACATATAAAAGGGTGTTGAGATATGATTCTTTCTCTTTCCTGCTTTGAGAATGCTAGAAGCTGTGTTCTGTCAAATAAAGCTGGTTTACGACTAAACTCAGCCTCGTCATTTGAGCACATCTTCTACACTATTTTGTTTTAAATCTGCAACATTCATAGGGATGCAGGTTAAACTTTTATTCTGTGTAGCAGCTTAAAATTTCTGTGTTCTCTGCTCATCTAGATAATGGCTTTAGTTTTCATAATGTTTTTGTTTTAAAGGTTTGCATAGCTTGCAGCCAACTATGGTGGTGTGTGTGTGTGTGTGTGTGTGTGTGTGTGTGTGTGTGTGTGTGTTGGGGGGGGGCATTAATTAGATTACATTAGCTGTAAAGGCTAAGCGGGGATTAATGTCGAGAAATGCGCGCGCTCAAAAGCAGAAGATAGTGTACCTGTGTGCAGCTTCAGACCTGATTAGCTGTAGCGGTGGTGAGCCGTGGAGGGTTTTTGATGGCCCGCTGTCTACCTGGCAGCTGGCAAATAATCTTTCCTATTGTGCTTGTGGGAGGAAGGTAGATTTAGACATCACACGTGTTTCTCAGCTGTCTCCTACCTCCCGCCCAAACCTGGTTCCCTTCCCTCCCATCTGGCACATCTGCTCAGAGCACGCGAGGCCTGCATCTCCAAGCTTCTCCACCAGCTATGTGATCATTGCTGCTTCACACCTCTGCTAAGGTAGTGCAGTAGATGATTTGATTGGCGGGGGGGGGGGGGGGGTTATCAGGAACTGACCCCCCAATATGATCATAACCCCTTTCTTTACATCACATTACATAACTGAGTGGAAAGAATTTGAAGTACCAATTATAAGCGGTAACGCAAAAGAAAAGTTTATATGTTCAGCTTTTTTCTTGATTTGAAACTTTTTTCCTGTAAATTTGCTAATTTTTTTCTTGCAAAATTGCAACTTTTCTCAAAAATGTGCAACTTTTTTTCTTATTTTGCAACTTTCTTATAAATTTGCAAATTCATCTCAACAGATTGTAACTTTTTTCCTGCAAATTTGTATTTTTTTTCTAATAAATTCAAAACTCTTGTAAATTTGTAATATCTTCCCTATTCATTTTCAACTTTTTTCTTATAAATTTGCAACTTTTTTCTCAATTTTTCAACTTTTTTCTTCTAAATTTTTTCTCAAAAATTTGAAACTTTCTCCCTAAAAATTTGTTTTAACTTTTTTATGATAAATTTGCAACTTTCTTCTTGTAAATTTGGGACTTTTATCTCAAAAAATTGCAAATTTTGTCATTTGAGTTTGCTAATTTTTTTCTCATAAATCTGCAACCGTTTTTCTCAAAAAATCTGCAACTTTTTTCCTATAAATTTTAAACTTTTTTCATTGTAGTTTAAAACATTTTTCTTACTAATTTGCAACTTTTTTCCTCGTACATGTAAAAAATTTGATCATCTAACCTTTTTTCTTGTATATTTGCAACACTTATCTGGATGCCGGTTAAATTTTTATTGAATGTAATTAAAATGTAATTTATGACTTTTTGAGTTTTTAAATTTCCATCTTTAGCATATTTTTGCACTTTTATTCTTGCAAAAACCTGATTTACATTCTACCATTTGTACCTCATGTTAAATTTGTGTTGAAAAATAACAAACTGCCTACTGGACACGTTTGTTCCTAAAAAGCCGCCATATGTAATAGGTGAATCACTGCAGTGTATCCCAGCATCCTCCCTGGTGGCGGCGCCGGTGGCAGGAGGCTCGTGTCGGGGGACGGCGATGCCGGGAGTGGAGCGTGTCAGGAGCTCCCCCCGTCATCGTCTGTCGTCGTCCGGGGCGACGGAAGAAGACATCTGTCAACGTCTCCTTCCTGTGCAGCTGGGAGTACGGATGACGCCGAGAGGTGAGAGTAAATTCACAAGTCGAATATTGAAAAAAATCTCCACTAAAGGTAAAGAAAGGTGGTGGTGGTGGGGGGGGGGGGGTCCTCGGGGCTGAGGGGAATTAGAGATAGAAGAGAGGTAGAAATATTATCATACCGCACGTCATAAAGTGCCATCCAGCCGATAACTTGACGGCCCCAATGTCAGACAGCCTCACTAACAAGTCTGACAATTGAAAGTCGAGGTAAGTCTTCAGGGAGATTGAGGCGGGGGGGGGGGGGGGCTGTTGGCTAAATGTGCTCCCTCCCACCTGCCAAACACACTCACACACACACACACATACTCCTTTTCCTCCTCCTCCTCTTCCTTTAACAGTGAATAAAATCGACTCGCTCGTAGTGTGGCGCGCCAAGGTGCGGAAGCCGGTAGCATCACCTAAGTGGAGGCGTGCTGATCACACCTTCGCCTAATGAGCTCCTTAGAAGAGCTAAAATAGCACACACACACACACACACGCTCGTCAGGTGGAGCCTCACTCATTTGCAGCTCCGTCTGTCATCGAACAGGAGGGGGGGGGCGATGAGGCGGAGTGAAGGTGAAGGAACTCGTGTGGGGAAAAGTTTTGGCTTTTAATAAAGGAGATTAGCAGACATTCTCTTTCGCCTACAGTTGCAATCGGAATTATTCACATCCCCCACACACAAACACTGCAAATTAGGTTTATTGACAAAATGTACAAGCTAGCAGCTGTTTGTAATAAACCAATCAAACAAGAACAATCTAAATAGCTCAACACAACTAATAACACAACTTGTTTCTCCAAATTCAACACAAAACTCCTCCTTTAATGACCACTGTGGTTTCAAAATCATTGAACCTTCATGACAATTTAGTACTTAGTAGATCACCCTTCTGCTGTTATGACCTGCTGCAAACGTGATGCATATCCAGACACCAGCTTCTGGCAGCATTCCTGAGGAATCTTTGTCCATTCCTCATGGACAAAGACCTCCAGTTCACCAATATCCTCAGGTGTGCATGCTGCAGCCATTTTTTTCAAATCCCACCGGAGATTTTCAGTGGGTTTCTAGTCAGGCGACTGCGATGGCCACTCTAGTATCTTCCAGGACTTCTTCTGAAACCAAGCCTTGGCAGACTTTGAGGGCTGCTTGGGATCATTGTCCTGTTGGAAGCTTCAGCTTCCTCACAGACAGCGTGATGTTTATTCCCAGGATTTCCCGATACTTGATTGAATCCATCTTGCCCTCCACACTCTGCTGGTTTCCAGCACCAGAGGAAGTGAAGCAGCCCCAGAGCATCACTGAGCCATGGCCATGCTTCACTGTAGGCAGGATGCTCTTTTCAGCATATGCCTCATTTTTCATCCTCCAGACATACTGCTGATCCACAGGCCCAAAGAGCTGGCTCCAATTTGCTCAAAACCATATAGATAAGCTAAAGAGGTTTTGGGAGTCTGTTCTGTGGAGCAATGAAACAAAACCGGAACTTTTTGGGCCTATGGATCAGCTCCTACTTTGAAAAGTAGCATTTTTTAAGCTGGAAATTGAGCATTTGCATCCTTTTGAAATTGGTTGTGATTGCCATTAGCATTATTAGCTGTGTGTGCTCATAAGGTGCACTCCCCATGATGCTTTGGACTCACCTTACAGCATACCTGGCTTTACCTTTAAATGGGAAAAACATGGCAATGAGAGGACGGTTGATTTGCAGCTGCAGTCTGGAGCAAATCTCATTGTATGTGTGCTGTTGCATGTTTTTAAGAACAGTTTTGTACTCTGGCACGAGTCAAACTTCAACCCAAATGCAACAAAAGCATAAAAAAACAGAAGAAAATGCTGCTTATTCACACTGCTGCGATGAATAATGCAGTGCAGCTGTATGAAAAGTCCACAATTGGCGCCCCCCCCCCCCCCCTCCACACACACACACTCTTCAAGTGACGTTCTTGTGCAGCTTTGAGAATTCCTTATTGTTGCTCTTCAGCCAATAAAGGCAGAATTTTTGGCTGACAGTGGAGCGAGCTGGGCATGCTTGCCACAAGGGCATTTCCATTTTGGCCCATAACAATATTACAAAGTGTTTTAGCCCCTTAGCATTCCAGTCAGTTTTTCTAAAAATGCCTAAATTCAGCATATGCAAAGAAAATCTAATTCTTTCTTCACTGAGTGGCAGTAGAAAATTTGAAAAATCCCGCCAGCAGAACACACAGAATTTTAAGGTTAAAATCCCAAATTTATATGAAAAACATCACAAAATTAACTGAAAAAAGTCTCAAATTTCCATGAAAATCTTCACATAATTCAATGGAAAAAGTCTTAAGTTTACATGAAAAAAATCCAAAATTTACATGAAAATCTTCACAAAACTGATTGAAAAAAGTTGCAAGTTTACACAAAATTCATTGAAAAAAGTCCAAAATTTACATGAAAAACTCCATAAAATAATTTACCCCTGAGCATTCCAAGCAGTTTTCCTATAAATGCTTAAATTTAGCATACGCAAAAAAAAATCTAATTCTTTCTTCACTGAAGGCAGTAGAAAATTTGAAATGTCACGTCTGCGGAACACCGAAACTTTAAGGGGTTAAGTTACTTATGAACATTTGATATAAAGCTTACGCTAGCTGTTGTAGCTAATGCTAGCTTCACTGTATAAGAACATTTCCAGCATCACAGCAGAAATTCTTGAACCTAATGTTGTCTTCAAATAGTGATTTTTTTTTATTTATTTATTTTTTTTTTATCACCTGCCAGTCAAAGCCCAAAGGGGTTGAAGGGCCCTTTGGGTGAAGACCTCTTTCAAGTTCTGTCGAGTCGCTAACGCTTTCTTACTTGATCTTGAAGATCATCCTCATCAGGTCTTGATTGTTCTCTGCAAGGATGGTGGATTTGTCTGCATATTGTAGGTCAGTCAGCCTTTGACTACCCAGTCTGATTCTGGTACCATCTTCCTCCAAGTCAGCTGTTCGTATGATTCTCTCAGCATACAGGTTGAGAAGGTACGGGGACAGTCTTGTCAAACTCCTTTACCAGTACTGAACCAGACGGTGTCTCCATGTGCTCTACGGACAGTGGCTTCATGATTCTCATACAAGTTCTTCATTGGCACGATTATGTGTGAAGGGTGAGGACTGAAGGGGATTATGTTACACGTCTGTCTGTCTGTCCGTCTGTCTGCCTGTCCCACTTTTCTGAAACCAACTCCTCCTCCAGTTTTGTTTTGACTGTTTTGAAACTTGGTACCATGGTTTGATATACTCTGATGATGCGCATATTGCAATTTGACTCTGATTGCATTACCTTGAGGTCAAAGGTCAGATTTTTCCTAAATCTTTTAAACACAATGAACAATAAACTACTGAAACAAATGATTTAGGCTTTTCAAATCAATACAGCAGTTGTATCTAAGACACATCTTGGACAGCTTACACCCTGACCTGACTATGGGTTTGGGATCAAAAGCTCAAAGGTCAAGGTTAGCATTCCATTTGCACTTACTATAAAATGGGTAAAACTAGGGACACCAAACCTGGTATACAGGCTCACCTTGGGATCCTGACCTCTGACTATGGGTTTGGGGTCAAAAGGTCAAAGGTCAAGGTTAGCATTTCTTATGCCTTATTACTGTACAACAAGTAAAGCTAGCGCCACCAAACCTTCTTCTTCTTGTTTTAGATTTGATTGGCGGTTGGCAACCAGCTTACAGGTGCATTACTGCCATGTACTTCACTCTATATCATCACTCTATCTGGTCAGGAGCTGTAGTCACCGCATTGTGGCCCCCTCAAAAGCTCAACCTGAGGCACAGGTTCGCTCTTAAACCACAACCTCTGACTACAAGTTTGGGGTCAAAAGGTCAGCGGTCAAGGTTGACACTCCCTCTGCTCTCTTACAATAGAACGTGTAAAGCTCTCTAGAATCACCAAACTTGCTAAACAGGTTCACCATGGGATCCTGCCCGACAACTATGGTTGTATACTTTGTTGTCTATTCATGGATGATGGTCTTATCATAATTTGGTTCTGTCACAGTAAATATTTTGAAAAGTTGAAAACTGCTCTCCGTCAGTAAGTATTGGGATCTTCAAAGAAAATGGAGACGTGGGATATTGCACTCGCCTCAGAGTGCTTTTGTATCAAGAATTTGCAACTTTTTCTCATAAATTTGAATTTTTTTTCTTGTAAATTTGTAATTTAGTCCTGTAAATTTACAGGTTCTTTCCTCAGAGATTTGCAAATGTTTGCTCAAAACCCTAACTTTTTTCTCATAAATTTCCCACTTTTTTCCTTTAAATTTTCAACTTCTTTCTCAAAAAATTGCAAATTTTTTCTCATACATTTTCAGGTTTTTTTTCACAAATTTGCAACTTTTCTCTTGTAAAATTGTAGCTTATTCCTATAAATTTACTGCTTCTTTCCTCAACGATTTGCAAAAATTGCCTCAAAAATTTGACTTTTTTCTCATAAATTTTCAATTTTCTCATAAATTTGCGACTTTTCTCCTATAGGGTTTAAACTTTTTAACTCATAAATCTGTAGTGATGTCGAGCGTGGGTCTGTACCGTGAATGAGTCTTTGTGGTTTACCTCTTGTTATGTATTAATATTTAGTCTTGATTTTTCGTTCAACATTTTTCATGCTCTTATTTTGACAACACAGCTTGTGACTTCCGGCTGTCAAACCTTTTCATGGTTGTCACAGTTGTTTGTGTTTGGTTAATTACTTTCACTCCACACCTGATTCATGTTTGAGTTCTGTATCACTATTTAAGTTCGCTGGCGAGGTTTATTCCTCGCTGTGACCTAGTCATGTGCTGACTGGAATCCCCATCCCTGATTTCAGTCGTTCCTCAGCTTAGGTTTCATCCTCGTCTGTTTCATGTAAGTTACCTTTCATGGTTTTTGAGTAATTGTATTTTTCTGTTATCACCCTTTTTGGTCATGTATATAGCTTTTTGTAACCCGCCCCTCATGGCAAGTATTTGTTTTCTTTATTTTTTAATAAATGAGCAAACTCACTGCAGGCGAGTGGTCCCTTATTTCTGCCCTGATAGGGCCAATTATGACAGTCGGTTGCAGCCTGTAGGTGCAGTGGGTTTGCCTTTTTTCTTTTTTCCTGCTTTTCCCTTTTTTACACTCACCATTTTCGTGGCTGGACTGTGTGGCTGTCAGTATGTTCCCAGCGCACTGTAGGAGGAAGGCAGCTGGGGGTCCCAGCATGGATGAGCAGTGGGCAGCTGAGTTTATCCGGGGCCATGTTGTTGAAGCTCTCACCTTCCATGTTCCGTTCTGGAGAGCGTAGTAGCAACAGTCGGGATTGTGGAGGCGCATCCCGGTTTAGGTAATTATCCTGAGTTCGCCAAGCTGCTGGCCATCATCTCCGCGCTCCAACAGCGATTTCCGGGGTTGGCGATGGGATCATCACCAGCTTGAAGACGCCGCCTTCCGGCACAGAACTCAACTCCTCCCCATGACATGGCTGTACCGAAGTGGATGGAGGAGAGTAGCCGGGTCCAGTCGCTGCAACATCCCCGCGATTACTCAGCCACGGGCCGTAGGAGGAACTCCTCTGTCTCTCAGCCAACAGAACTATTTTTGCCATATCAGAGAGGTACAACAGTAGCTTCAGCCTTTTGGGTCTCCTCACCGGCTGTTTCGTCAGCTCCCTGTCCCAGGGTTGTCGCAGCTGTTTCTCCTCCACGGTGCCTTCTCCAACTGCTGAGAGCTCAGCTTTTTCTCCTTTGGCTCCGCCCGTCATCGTGTCTGCAGGGGTGGCTCCTCTATGTTCTTCAGAGGGGCCCATGATCACCGCAGTCATGGAAAAGGAACAATCTGGGCTTGCTGCAGCAGGAACCACCATACCCTGGGAAAACAGGTAAGTGCTTTTTCACTCTATATCACAATCTGATGAATTACCTTGTCTGATTCCTGGGGGTGAGGCTCAGTTTATGCAGTCCACTGGGCCCTCACCACCTGCTGCAGCCACCAAAACCTTACCTGCTTTCTCTGTGTCTCCTCCAATACCTCCCGAGTGTCTGCCGGTTCCAGGATTAAGCCGCCGGGCGAAGAAGGAGCCTGCAGCCCTGGAGAACCTGGTTCCAGCCCTACAGCAATGGTATGGACAGAGGAGGAGGGCTGTCTGCAATCCAGAGCCTGAAATGATGAAGAAGCGTCCCCGGGCTTCACTCGAGCAGAGTTCAGCCCCAGCAGGAAGAGAATCTCCTGTCGCCATGCCGGGCGAACTACCTGTATTGGTAACATTGCTAGGGGGTTACGAGACTGCAGAGACCATTGTGCCTGCTGTTGGGGCTGCCACAGCAGAGTCCGAGTTGGACCTCCAGGGGGCCAGTCCTGAGACATCACCATCCAGATCGATGGAGTCCTGGACGGTGGTGGAACTTGAGCTCAGGCAAGTACTGTCCTTTGTTTTCACTGTTTCAGTATTAGAGAGTTCTTGTCTGGCTCTTGCTGGGGAGAGCCGGGTGCTGCCATCAGCAGCATCTGAGCTCGCCTCGCCAGGTTCCACTGCCGCCAGTGACCCTGACCCTGTTTCTCTCCCTCTTTTATTCAAGTTTTCTCTCAGGGTTACTGAGAATCTTCCAGCTACACCAGAGGTCTCCATTGGTTCCGGTCCACCGCCTGAGGTCTTCGTGCATCCAGCTCCTCCAGCTGAAGCATCCAGCTCCTCCAGCCGAAGTCATTGTGGAGGCACAGTCCCAGCCAGGGACCTCCAAGGGTGCAGTTCCTCCTCAGTGTGGGTCTCCATGGGTGCTGTGCTTCAGCTTGAATCTCACGTGGGTGCGGTGCTCCACTGTGTGCCCGCTGTGGGTGTTATGCTCCAGCCTGGGGGCCTTCGTGGGTGCTGCTATGCCTCAGTCCGGGGCCACAGAGGGTGCCGCAACGCCTCAGTCTGGGACCACCGAGGGTGCCGCAACACCTCAGTCCAGGGCCACCGAGGGTGCTGCAACCCCCAGTATGGGGTCACCGAGGGTGCTACTATGCCTCAGTCCAGGGCCACTGAGGGTGCTGTGCAGATGGCGAAGGCTGCTGTGGGTCCTTTGTCTTCTTCTGATTCCATCATGGTTCTTCCTCTGCCATCTTCCTCTGCGGTTGCCCATTGTCAGGGTCCGGGGTCGATGGTGACCAATGGTTCCAGCCGCAGTTTCCAGGAGGGGGTATGTGGAGCTCTGCGACCCGCTGGCCCAGAGATGCGGGGAGACCGCCCCAGCCTTCCAGGTTGCTTGGTTGGCCTCGGTGTCCTGGAAAATCACCCGTCGGACTTGTTCATTGATTTTGGTGGCTGTGGAGACGTGGCAAGCCACTCGACCTTTTCCACCTGATGGTCGGGTGGAGCTGGGACTCCAGGAGGCCACCTGAACTGATCTATTGTTTACTTGTTTTGCTTGATTTTTTTTTTTTTTTGGCTTTTTGGTTAATTTTGTGCTTATTTGTTTTGTTGGGTTTGTGTCTCTCCCTCCAGGCCTAGATCCCCCCACCACCCTCCCGGAGTCTGTTTTTTGGTGGTTTTTTTTTCCTTTTTTGGGGGGGCTGTACTTCTTCCCTTTGTTGCTACAGCGGGGTGTCTGGGTCCCACCCCTTAAGGGAGGGCCACTGTAGTGATGCTGAGCGCGGGTCTGTACCGTGCTCGGGTCTTTGTGGTTTTCCTCTTATGTATTTATATTTAGTCTTGATTTTTCGTTCATTATGTTTCATGCTCTTATTTTGACAGCACAGTTTCTGACTGTCAAGCCTTTTCACGTCCTCGTCTGTTTCATGTAAGTTACCTTTCATGGTTTTTCATTATTTGTATTTTTCTATTATCACCCTTTGTGGTCTCGTATATACTGTAGCTTTTTGTAATCGGTCCCTCAGCAAGTATTTGTGTTCTTTATTATTTAATAAATGAGCAAACTCACTGCAGGCGAGTGGTCCCTTATTTCTGCCCTAATAGGGCCAATTATGACAAAATCTGCAACTTTTTCTCATAAATTTGTGACTTTTTCTTCAAATCATTGTGATTTTTCCATCAAATTTGCAGTTTTTCCTGTAAATTTTCAATTTTTTTCTCATAGATTTGCAACTTTTTTCTCATAAATTTTGAATTTTTTTCTTGTGAATTTGCAATTTATTCCTGTATATTTATAGCTTCTTTCCTCATAGATTTATGAATGTTTTCTCAAAACTGTGACTTTGTTCTCATTATTTTGCAGTATCTTTCCTTTAAACTTGTGAGTTTTTTCCTCATAAATTTGTCTTTTTCTTCAAGAATTGTGACTTTTCTGTCAAATTTGCAGTTTTTTCCATAAATTTTCAAATTTTTTCTCAAAAATTTGCAACTTTGTTTTCATAAATTTGCAATTTTTTTTTTCTTGTAAACTTGCAATTTATTTCTGTAAATTTACAGCTTCTTTCCTAAAATATTTGCTAATTTATTCTGGAAAGTGTAACTTTTTTCTCATGAATTTGTAACTTTTTTTCCTGTAAATTACAATTTTTCTCAAATTTGTAGCTTTTCCTGTAAATTTTGATCTTTTTCACTTAAATTTGCATTGTCTTTCTTGTAAATGTGCAATGCTCATCTGGATGCTGGTTAAACTATACCTTAAGTCATTGTGTGTAATTAAACTGCAATTTGTGACTATTTATTTTTTTACTTTGTTTTTATCATATTTTTTGTCATATATTTACACTTTTTATTTGTTTGCATATTTGTTCTCGCAAATTTGTACCTAATTTACATTTACACATTTGTACTTCATGCTAAATTGGTGACCCCCCCATCCTCCTTGTTAAAAAAAATAACAAAGCACCTACTGTACCCCACTGTATAGGAACCAAATAAAACAAGTAAATCTTATGGCTACTTTTTAATCAGACTCCATGATAAAACCTTTCTGCAAATAAGGTGTGAGCTCTCTTAACACGACGGGCTCCATATTTGTAAATTGAAGTCTGCTATCTTCTCCTGTGCAGAGCATTATGGGATGGAATTAACTAAAACCACAACCAGGCGGGGTGCACAACCACGTCACCAAAATACATTTGGCTATAAGACCTAATTCACAGTCTGTCAATAATTAATCCAGGAATACCTGCTCCCCAACATGTGTAATCTTCTTAGGATTATATTGGAAGGGGGGATATGACAGGTGTTCCTGCATTAGCATCCATTAAAAACAGATTATATTGCAGTTGCTCCCATTTTGGCATCCCCGACACGGAGGGAAATGTTGTTGTTTGGCGGCGCCAGCAGTTGCGCGCCACATATGCGCCCCGTCGGAGAAGGGGCGCCTCTGTAATCACGCACGGCTATTATCTAGATGTCTTTTTTAAACCTTTATTTATCCGAGGAAGGTTTGCTGAGCCCGCACATCCTTCCGCAGAGGCCCGCTTTGCAGCCCGATGATTAGACACATTTGCACTCGCCGGCGAGCTGCACGTGTAAATGTGAATTAGCTATTACATTAAGTCTGAGCGGCTGCAGCTGCAGTGGAAGTGTTGTAGCCCTGAAATGCAGAAGGCCATGAGGGAGTACATTTTAACGGTAAACTTCAAAGAGGGAAAAAAAGTGAATGTTGTTGCATTTTAACATTTGACACTAATGTGCAGGCAGAAGGTGATGTGAAGGGGGATGACAAACAACCCCAAATCACCCCCCTTCTTAACCTGCCATCCCCCCCATCACCATTCATAGGTGTAAATCAAAGAGCAGGCACATTATAAATTCTCAACTTTTTTCTTGTAAATTTGCAATGCTTATCTGTTTCTTCTGTGTAACTACATTGTAATTTGCAACTTTTAAAAAACAAATAAACTGTCATATTTTATCATATCTTTGCACCTTTATTCTTGCAAATTTGTATCAAATTTACTTCTATAAGTTTGTATATTTTATAAGTCTGTTTTCCCCTACAGTTGAACGTGCCATGAGATGACTGTTACCTCTGCCAAGGGAAGATGGAGGTAATGTTTTTAGCGGCGTTGGTTGGTTGGTGGGTTGGTTTGACTGTTAGCAACATAACTCAAAGTTAGGAATGGATTCTGATGAAATTTTCAGGAAAGGTGTGTAATGACACGGGGAACAAATGATTAGATTTTGGTGGTGATTCAGATCACGATCTGGATGCAGGATTTTTTTAAATATTGTTTTATATATTAATCTGGCACTTTTCATGTACCGCCCCTTTAAGGCGTGTCCACTCAGTAACATGCGTGGTCACGCCCTAGGGCCACACACCGCAGCAACCCGGAAGCCAAACACTGCAGAAAAAGTATTAGCATTAGTATTTCTACATTGAGAGATTAGGGAAGAGAAAAAAAACCAAAAACAAAACATTCATAATAGTAATGTACTCATGCATACTTCAATTATATGATCAGAGGTGGGTACAGTAGCCAGATATTCTACTCATGTAAAAGCAATGCTTTGAAATTAATAATTAAAAGTAGACAACCAAAGAGTTTTAGTTGAGTTAAGGGTACAAAGAGCACTACTTTTCTCTGTAAATTTATCTAAATTTGAAAAAAAATTCATCAAATTTGTAATTTCCTCTTGTAAAATTGACTTTTCCTGTACATTTGACACTTTATCATAAAATTGTGGATTATTTTATGGCTAATTTTGTCTATTTTTTAGAAAACAAAACAAATGACTGTTTTTTCATAAATTTGAAAGGTTATTTAAGAAATAAATTGTGTTTTTCTTTTAATGTAAAAAAAAAAAAAAGTGACTTGTTGCTGCCACCTTTTTATCTGTGCTGGACTATGGTGATCTTTTGTATAAGAATGCCCCTGCTGACGACGGTCACGCATGTTGTTTGTGTGTGTGCGCTTGCAGACTGTCATTCCTTCATATTTTTTTCTTAAATTTGTATTTCCTCATAGAGTAGCGGAAGAAATTGAAACGTGGCGGGCCACCACCTGGAAGTGTTACCAGAGGAAACCCTGCAGTGCTGAGTGCCCTCGGTGCTGAAATGCTTGGAGCAGTGGTCACTTTTTGTCGCGGTGCTCAGGGCTAAAAAAAAAAAAAATCAGCTTGTCAGACTACTGTACAG
This sequence comes from Pholidichthys leucotaenia, assembly GCA_020510985.1. NCBI lineage: Eukaryota > Metazoa > Chordata > Actinopteri > Cichliformes > Pholidichthyidae > Pholidichthys > Pholidichthys leucotaenia. The sequence continues at coordinate 329,021,471 of CM035845.1, forward strand.
CTGCGCTCGTTAATGTCAGACCTTTCTGAGCAGCCAATCAGAATTAAGGAAGGGTGGGACATGGGACACCCGTACAGGAAGATGAGAAAGGAGGTGGAGGAGGTGGAGGCTGAACTTTACAACATCAGTGTGAATTTATAGTTGATAAGTGCAAAAAATGATATGATACCACACTGTTGTGTAATATTGCTTAATAATTATGAACCTTGTCAGTAAACTGTAATGGAGAAGAGAGGAGGAAAAATGAAAAAGAAAACCGACCTGAAAGATTCAATAAACCACGATGTTGATTTAAGGTGGACTGGGCCCAGCCCCAGTGTATGGTCAGTACAGTTATGACAGTCTTGTTATGTAGTCATATTGTCTTTGCTATAGTTTCTCTGTCTGTTAATAATAATAATAATAATAATAATAGATTGCATTTATATAGCGCCTTTCATTCAAATTTTCAGGAAAGGTGTGTAATGGTACACTGAACAGATGATGAGGTGATGCATACATCCACCAAGGCTCTTATCATGTTACAGAGTGTTAGCAGCAACAGTCCAAAACTACTGGATGGATGTGGATGATTTTCACCAGAGGTGACCCTTGGACTGAAGATGAACTCATTAGATGTTGGAGGTGATCCATGAATGCATACCTCCACCAAGGCCCTATCTTGGGCTGCACGGTGGCGCAGTGGTTAGCACTGCGGCAGCACAGTTTACCCTTGGCTGGGGGATCGTGGGGATCGTGGGTTCGATCCCAGCCCCCGACCAACAGTGATCTGTGTGGAGTTTGCATGTTCTCCCCGTGTATGCGTGGGTTTACTCCGGGATTTCTCCGGTTTCCTCCCACATGCCAAAAACATGCAGGTTAGGTTAATTGGAGACTCTAAAGTGGCCCTAGGTGTGAATGTGTGTGTGAATGGTTAAGGGATAGCGCCGTACCGTGGCTGCTTCATCCATCCAGGTGGTGGATGACCCTCAATTTCCCCTCTGGGGATCAATAAAGTATACTAAATCTAAATCTAAAAAAAAAATCTTGCAATGATGGCGGTATGATGCAATGATGGCGATATGGACAGACAAAGGGACGGAGGGATGGAGGCTTGGCAGAGGTATGCACTCTGTTTGTGCCCTCTAGTTGTGAAATGGCATTATATAAATTAAGTTGAATTTAACTGAATTAAACTTTTTTTCTCAAAGATTTGTAACTTTGTTTTTTACAAGACTGCAACTTTTTTCTTGCACATTTGCAATGTTCATGTGGATGTGTGTTAAATTTTTGTTCTGTGTATATAAATTGTAATTTGAAAGGTTTTTAATTTGGTAACTTTTATCATATTTTTGCACCTTTTGTCTTGCAAATCTGTACCTAATTTACATTTAACCTTTTGCACTTCATGCTAAATTGGTGAATACAAATAGAATAACATTTATTCTGTTTAAATGCAAACTGCAGCATTTTTTAGGATTACATAATTGCAGACTGACATTGAGATAGATAGATCAAAAATAAATAAATGACATTAAAATTGTCATCATACATATGATTTTTAGGTGAACGCATGTAAGGCAGTGTCAAACGTTGAAGCGTGTGAATCTAGCTGCCAACAAAAGACCAAAGCCTGTGAATCCTGATCACCGCCACCCCCCCCCCCCCCAACTCTTCCTCCAGCTGCAGTAATAGCTGGCAGGTCACACATGCACACTGGGAAAAAAAGAACAAGAAAAAAGGGAAGCGTTAACAGTCAGTCACAGATGCAAGCCGATATAATGAGGCCCAGTAAGAAGACGCCATAATATCCTTGCTAATAAGGTATAATCGTCTCATTGTAATCAAGTTATGTGCAATTTATGAGGGTTAGGGAATGGGCCTTTTGACTCGTGATGCTTTTTTTTCTTCTTTTTCTCCGGATGCTGCTGTGCAGGACTGAGAGCGAGCATTGTTCCCAGGGTTGAAGCAGGACATGTATAGCACACGTGCATGTCTGCTGCTCATCAGGGCGGTGCTTATTGTGAAAAAAGCAGTAAAACTGAGCTGTTTTTAAGTTTGATTAAACAGGGGAAACCCCACATTTCTTTATTTGCTATCATACCTGAATCATTTTTTTTTAATCTGTTATCCACCCCATGTTTAGGTACCATACCATTCACCAGCTATCATCAATATGATTTTGTCAGCAGCTGTCTGTCTATATTTCTAGCCAACAATTTCTTCTGCTAACCAACAGCATAGCCAGTAGGTGATTTGCTGGGGGGGGGGGGGGGGCTCAGCTCCCTTGTTAGCAAACTGACTCACAATCACCCCACTTGACAAGCTGCCATCCCCACAAAGAGTCCAAGTATACGGTAATAATGACTTACATTTACTATAGTACATGTTCTCAAGCGGCACTTTTTTTTAAAAAACAAAACAGAACTGTGGTTGTGACTTTCCCTCCACTTTTATAAATTTGTAACTTTACCCCCAGTTTCATAAATTTGGGACTTTTCCCCAGTTTCAAAAATTTTCAACTGTTTCACATCTTTTAAGTTTTTGACTCTTTCCTGACTTTCATAATTTTGTGACTTTTCCCCATAGATTTGTCAAGTTGTGATTTTTTTTCCCCATCTTGTAAATTTGTGACTTTCCCCCTAGTTTCATGAAGTTGCGACATTTTCCCATCTTACAAATTTGCAATTTTCCCCCAGTTTTGTAAATTTGCTAATTTTTCCCCTTCTTGTAGATTTATGAGTTTCCCCCCATTTTTGTAATTTTTTAACTTTTTCAAATCTTGTAAATTTGTGACCTTTCTCCTCAACCCAGCCACATTTGCCGACAGACAGCTAGGCTGGCCAGTAATAGAGCAGCAGCGTGCATCTAGGGCGGGCTTACCTTCTGTTGACGTGGAGAAAAAAACTGGAAGAGTTAAAATGGCTACTCTGAGACAGAAACAACATAACAGCTGTCTATTGTTTTTGTATACAGAAGTGAACACCTTGACGTTTTTTGAGATAAACACATGACCAATAAACACATTTCACAAGGTTAAAACCTACAGAAGCACAGTTTTCTAATGAATGGACCTCTAATGCTTTACATTAGGCATTTTGCAGTCTACAGTATGGCAAATACAGTGAGAGAAATATGTAAATACTGAACACGTCACCATGGAGCTATTGTAATGACATTTTCACCATGTCAGTAATAACCCATGCAGTTCTCACAATCAAAGAAATCAAACCATTGATGCCCATAAATTATGTGTAATAATGTGAAATGACACAGGGAAAAAAGTATTGAACACAAAGATAGCGTGGCAATCTCCTAAAGCGCTGCCACTTTAAGACCTGCTTCAGCAGTTAGGCCCCACCTCCTTGCCACAAATTAGAACCAATTCTTATTATTAGCACTATGTATACATGCATTCTGAAGTTTTAAATGCAAGTTTATTGCAAAACTTGAAAACTGATTATTTAAATAACTTTCAGATGAAATTCAAAGTGCCACTGCGCATGAGGTGAAAGCTGTAGATCTAAAATAGGGAACTAACCCTTTAAGTTGTATTTTTGTCATCCATTATTATTATTATAAGTATTCTCCTGGTCCTCAGTTTATTTAGTAGTTTATTCTCTGTCCATAGTTTTTAGGTTTGCTCTTATTTTGAAGTCATCCCTGTTTCATAGCCTTGTTAGTCCTTGTATATTCCTGCTTCCAATTCAAAGGTTATAATTTGCTGTTTCTGTTTCTGTCACCTGCCTCTCATCAGCTGTAACTGTCCATCTAAAGGTAAGCCTGCTCCTCTGGGTTTTACTTTCAGTTTCCTTCTTCTAGTTTCACTTTTAGTGTATTCCAGCAGTAAAACAGCAGCTGCTGCTGCGCGAACATGTCCTTCTGCTCAGTTCTTGAGAGAATTCAGCATACTTCTTTGCTGTGATAAGTTTGAAAGTTTTATCAAGTTGGTGGTGTAAAATTGCAAATGCTGGTACCACAAAGCAACTTACTGAGGCGAGTCCCACAGACAGGCCCGAGAGATTTGACACTCATTGCCTCTGTTCACAGAAGCTGTGTGCAGCACGGCTGATAACAGGATCACACCTTAATTTTATTATTATTAACCTCTTGCACTCCGGGATACCGCGGACGGTCACGTCACGATGGACTGTGCATCCTAGTGCGCACTGAAAAAAAAAAAGCTGCATTTCCGTTCTTCCACTACAGACACAGCCGCGAACAGAAAGCCAAAGGAGTGCTTTGATTGGTTTAGATTTGACTGACCTCTCATTCGACTAATAAGAGCCTTGAATTGGGTTTCTGAAACCTTGAAGAACCAATGAAAATGACTGAAAACCTAGCAAGAAGGACCTGCCTACCAACGGCTGCGAATACAACGAGCCAATTGAAGCAGAGAAGTTCGACGATTGAAAGCGTGCGTCCCGTGCGTAAAATCTGTTTTGTGTAAGCCGCTGTGTGTAATGGTAGCGTTCGCCAGTCTTTTTATTACTACTGTTCTTATTTGTTTTGAAAAATCGTTCGCCAAAACCGCAATCATGGAAGCGCAAAACCACAATAATGGAATCATGGTTTGACCAGGTCGCGTGACCAGAACCACAAGTCGTAACAAGCGGACCAGCGTCATGTTCGTCTGACAATGAGGATCAGATGTTCGCCAGTGACACTGCTGTTGTGGACAGGTAAGTGTTATAAGCTAAATTATTCTTTATCACTGAAAATAGGAATAAAAGTGACTTTTGACCGATCGGTAAATTACAAATGTGCGTCATCGCCACATGACGGACCGCAGCGCACAGACAGGACCGTATCTCACATGACGGACCGCAGCGCACAGACAGGACCGTATCTCACATGACGGACCGCGGCGCATGGTCCGGTCGCTCCTCTGTAGCGGGGACGGGGGGGAGTTGTTATCCTCTACATTGCAGATATTTTAGTATAATTTTTATTGCACTGTAGGTTATTTTTTTCTTGCAAAAAAAGCCACACATTTTTTTACGTGGCATGCTTCTTTGTGTGTGGGGGGCTTGTTTGTTCATTCATTCATTCATGAATGAATAAACAACCCCCCCCCACACACACACACACACACAGCCCTGAGTGTCACATTTCATTAGAGCCCAAGATCAAGCTTCTATATTGAATCATTCAAAAGTTATAGACATTTTTCCAAACTGTGCCATTTGGCACAATTTGGCACAGTTCAAAAATGCCTGGGAACAACCTGAGGAAAAAGATGTGTAATATATTCATTTTTTGTGGTATTGTTACAAAATTTTGACCTCAGCTTGATAACACTTGGTTCTACATTTCTGTTGCATTTTCCAGCCCGTATATGACAGCTGTGTGTTATTTGCAAGCATTTGTATCTAAAAAAACACCCAGGCGGACTTTATTTTCTTCAAGTTCAGTATGTTTAGATGACTGTTATTCAGTGGCAGGAGCACTTAGAAAGATTATGACTGTTTTGCCAAAAAATTCAAAGTGTTTTCTTTTAAATGAGACCAACCCCATGAAGATGCTGCAAAGGGTTGAAGAACAGCTTTTGATTTACTTTGGGTACGTTATTTTTAGGCGTTTTTAGGGAAATTGACCAGAGTGCAAGGGGTTAATGTATTGGATCGGTAAATTATTTTTATACCTTACCTATACCGATCCAGCCATTTTGCCTAGATTTAACCCAGTACCGATATAGCAAATTGGATTGGCTCTTCCCTAATACGAACAGCTGCAACCATTGTACAAACGTTTTTGGACCATTTTGTTCAGCCTTCTTAAGGTGGCCGTAAGAGAATCCAGCGTTTTAAGACCATTCGTAAGTTCATGGGCAGGTCGATTGTCTTGTCCAAGATTTTGTCTTGTCCAAGATTTCTATGAATGGCCCATGAAAACCTCTCATCATCAGGCAGTTGTACGAATGCCATAGGAACAACATAAGAACTATGCAAGATGTTGGCCATAAGCATGCCTCAAGAACACCTTAAGTTGTTCTTCAGGGCGCCTTACAGTGGTCGTAGGAAATATTGTACAAATCCCCATTTGTACGGAGATTCATGCAGCATGTGTAAAGCAGTAGTGAGGCGCTCATAAGGTGGAATTATGTCATTCGTACAAGATTTGTGCAGAGAAAATGTGCCGGAAGCCTTAAGATCGTCCTACCAATGACTTGAGTGCTATGAGTTGTACAAAATCTTTTGGCAGGAAGTATGCCATAGGAACATCCCAAGGCATCCTGACGAAGAACATAAGAACTCCAGGGCCATCGTACCAAACAAAAAGCACCGTATTTCTCAAAAATGCCTCAAGTTGCTCTTGCGAATGGAATAGCAGCCATAAAAAAACTATACCCCCATCCACGAATGTCTGAAAACTAGAATTCTATCTAACTAACTAACTAACCTGCACTTATATAGCGCTTTTCTAGTCACAAAGACCACTCAAAGCGCTTTCATTAATACTAACCCTCTATTCTAAGGGCCTATAGGAAACAGATATCTAGGGACAATTTAGAACAGCCAATTAACCGAACATGCATGTTTTTGGCATGTGGGAGGAGACCGGAGAAATCCCGGAGTAAACCCACGCAACACGGGGAGAACATGCAAACTCCACACAGATCACTGTTGGCCGGTGGCTGGGATCGAACCCACGATCCCACGATCCCCACAATCCCCCGGCCAAGGGTAAACTGTGCTGCCGCAGTGCTAACCACTGCGCCACCGTGCAGCCCATATAGGAGTATATATATATCTGTATATATATATACCTGTATATCCCATACAGGAGACATATGGAGGCTGTCATTATCAAAAAAGGCTTTTGTATGAAGTATTAAATAACTTGTGTTCAAGACTTTTTCCCTGTGTCATTTCACATTATTACACTTAATTCATGGATGACTATTTTTTTATTTCTTTGTAAGTATGGGCTAGTTGGGTTGTTACCAACATCTGGTGAAAATTTCATGTCAATAAGATAAGATAAGATAAGATAAGATAAGCCTTTATTAGTCCCACAATGGGGAAATTCCAGGATTGCAACAGCATAGGGATAGCAACACTAAGAGCAACAATCAGAAGGCAAGAAAAAACAACATCTAGTAAACATATGTCCATATTACTATAAATGTATATATATAGACACACAGTGCAGAGCATTATGGCTGGTGAATGTGCAGCAGAAAGTCTAAGCTCTCTCTCCGTGGATGCAGCGGGCCAGCTGGAAGTCTTTGGGCATGATGGTGACCCCCTTAGCGAAGAAGAGACCCACCAGGTGGGCCTCGCTGGTCTCCTGCAGAGCCATGACGACGAAGCTCAGGAAACGCAGGACGGTCTTGAAGTCCTGAGCGATCTCCCTCACCAGGCGCTGGGCGGGCAGCTTACGGATGAGCAGCTCCGTGGATTTCTGGTAGCGACGGATCTCTCTCAGAGCCACGGGCCTGTGACGGCGAGGCCTCTTCACTCTGCCGGTGGCCAGAGCGCCTCTCCGAGCAGCCCTGGTGGCTAGCTGTCTCCTGGGGGGCTTCTTCCTCCAATAGATTTTACGGGCGGTCTGCTTGGCTCTTGCCATCGCTCTTTATTATTCTGTCTTATATTTCTTTCACGCCGCCTAAACTCCAGCCCGGCACCCGCGTCCTTTTCGCTACAGCTCCCGGTATGTCGAGTTTCCCATTAGCACCGGGCGGCGGCCAAGTGCTAGCTAGCACTAGCTCCTCCCCGCTGTAACGTCTCCCGCTGCAAACCGTGGCTCCGTCCGCCGACCCGGGAGACCCCCGGGGCGATCCGTGCGTCCGTGATATATATACAGAGTGAAAGGTGTAGAAAGAAGAAGGAAGATAAAAAAAAAGGCTGTTGCAACAGGCAGCCGACTCGTGTGGCGCCGCCGGTCCGGCGGAACCAATAGCACCTTTTGAAATAGATTTACCGGGAAAAAATTATTTTACCTGCTGTACATGTGAGTCAACTGACAGATGTTTCTAATAAATTTAGACACAATGTCATGAGCTGAGCTCTGGAAGTTCTGCCAGACTCAGTCTTGTGGCCTTTTCCTTATATTTATTTATATTTGTTGTATTTTGTGCCTTTTGAGTTTTATTACTGCCTTCTATTTTTTCTGTTTAGGCTTCAGTTTTTGCTGTGCTTATGTTTCATTTTAATTTGTAAATATTTATTAGTCTGTTTTTGATGTTGTTTATTCCTTATATTTGTGCTTGGTGTTCCTTCTCTGGGTTGACAGCTGTCAGGCGACATTTCCGGTTTGGTGCTCTGTGTGGGCGTCGCCCTGTCAGCTGTCAAGCCCAGCTGCTCCTCCCTCCTCTCTTCCAGCTGATCCCAATCTTTATTCATTATTACCTCTTTGACTGCTCAGATGAACCCACACCTGGCATCACTTATGTATTTGGTTTTGACCCTATTTAAGGGGAGTTATTTTGTTCTCATTTGTTGCTGCCTTGACCCTTCAAGTGTATCTACAGCCTCTCTTTGTCTCCGCCAGACCCTATTCCTGCTTTGCCATGCTATTTCTGTAAGTTTTCTCTCTCGTTATTTTTGTATTTTGAGCACCTTGTAGAGCGTCACATTGTTTGTTTTTTCAATAAATTGCCCAAACTCACAGTTGGCGCATGGGTCTCAATTCTCTTCCCCGAAGGCCATTTATGACACACAAATACATAAGAGGTCAAACTGGCAATACTCATTCGACCTATTATGCAAATGACAAATATGAATTCAAAACTGGAATCATTATCTAGCCCAGGGGTCGGCAACCTGTACCACACAAAGAGCCACATTTAGTGATTTTTATCTAAAAAATCTTCATGGAGCCACAAAAACAGCAGAGCCTCAAAACTACTTTAAAACGGTAGAATTTTCACTACAATCTGATCTGACAACATCAGGATTGAAAGATTTTTTTCTCATAAATTTGTGGCTTTTATTTGTTCTCGTTTTTCCACAAAATTGCAACCTTTTTCTGGTAAATTTCTGATTTTTTGCACAAAAATTTCACCTTTTTCTTGCAAGTTTGTGTGGGTGTTTTCTTCGTTAAATTGTAATATTATGTTCAAAAATTTGTTATATTTTTCGCATGAATGTACTCTGCTTTTTCCATGAATTATTTTCCTTTGCAAATCTTAATACCTTTGTCCAGTAAAACTGAAAATTTTTCTTTTAAATTTGACATTTGTTCCCAAGAAAATTACATTTTGCTCCATAAATTTAGATGTTTTTTTGCATAATTTTCTGCTTTTTCATAAATTTGCCTTTTTTGTTGTCAATTTGTAACCTTTTTGAGTGAAAATGCATTCTTTTTCAGATGAATTTTTGACAGTTTTCTATTTTTTTTTTCTGGACATTTGTGATTTCTTTTAGCAGATCTTTTGACATTTAAATCTCTACCTTTTTCATAAATTTCTAATATTTTTGAATACATTTTCGCGATTCATATAAATTGGTTTTTCTTTGTAAATGTATTACCTTTCATGGGCAAAACTGCAGCATTTTCTAACAGAATTTTATAAAATGTTTATCATAAAACTTCAACTGCTTCCAGTAAATTTGCCATTTCTCTTCCAGAAACTGTGACTTTTTTTCTTGCAACTTGGTGTGTAGGGTTTCCTCGTTAAAAGGCAAATTTTCCCTCTAAATTTGTAAGACTTTCTGCATCAGTTGTCAAGTTCTCTCATTTTTTGCTTTTAACAATATTTTTCTCGTGAATGTGCAACCTTTTTTCTTGAAAATTCTTTTTTGGTTAGTTTTGATATTTTCTTTTCTTTTTTTTTTTTTTGTAATTTGTCATTTTTTTCCAAGGCCTCAGGGAGCCACATGTGGCCCCAGATCTGCAGGTTGCAGAACCCTGATCCAGCCTAACGTCTGAAGAAGTTTCTCTGCTGCGTCTCATGTGACAGAAAGCTCCACTAGATTGCGCACAATCATATTTACGAATTCTACCAAGACACATTTAAACGTCTATTGTCTGCCACAGGGTTCCCAAAGCCATTTCAACCGTGCTGTAACATTACCCCACAAACAGTTAGCGTCTATTTGATACGGTTGGCCATTTTGCTCTTCCTGTCATTCATCACATCCCTCGCCGAAGAAGAGCGCGGAAGAACCACCTAGCGAGGCCCACAGCTACGCTCACCTTATTGCACCCAGTATATGGCCTCCGTGCGCGAGTTCTCCCCACACGGCGGTAATTGCATCCCGGATCCAAAACGCCCACCCGCTGGTGATCTGACACTGCCTGTTTGATGCACCCCACGTATGTGTGTGTGTGTGTGTGTGTGTGTGTGTGTGTGTGTACATATACGTGTTCTCGTGGCACCGACCGCATATTATATAGCTGGGAAGCCAAACCTGCCTGTGATTGTACTAATAAAGGTCGCATTCCCTTGGCTAACCCTCAAAGGTAGACGGGACCAATTACGTTAAAAAAAAAAAACCCGACTTGGAAAGCGATGAAGTCGTCTTTGAACTTCGACTGACTTCAGAAGGTATTCGCCAAGTGATTACTGGGTAACAAATGGGGTGTAAAAAAGAAAAGATGGAAAGAAGGCAGAGAGAAAATGCAACTCTTCAAATCACCAGAATCCAAACACTGACGGTTTGAAGCCTTTGAATGATGAGCTGCTGCCTGAAACGCAGCACATACAAGATCAGAGGAGCATACAGAGCCTTTCTTACTAACACACAGGTATAGCAACATTGATAAGGCACGCCACTGTAAATGGAGATTCTGTGCATGTGTAGCTGCAGTGCATCTCCACTGACGAGGTGGGGGTGGGGGGTGGCTGTGAAATACGAGAGTCTCGCACACAAAGACGGAGTTGGCAGTCTGGTAGACTCCGAGTGGGTGAGCGCCGTGCTGAGACAGCCCATCAATCAGCCCTTCGAACACCTTTCCTCCCCCCCCACCCCCCACTTCCTGTAAGTGCTCTGAGATCCAAAGCGGCCGCCAGGAGTCCGCAGGAAGCCACCGGGTGAGGATTCAGCAAAACCTATTTTTTCCTTTTAATTTGAGCAATTGCTGTGAGTATTGATTGAGCGAGAGCACAATGCAGTTACAGGAGAGGTGGAGAGAGGAGTGCCGACTGTGGTGGTGGTGGTGTGGGAGGGGCACCGTTAATGTAGCTCCAATAGGGGGAATCAAATGCTCCCTCTTGTTTTAAGCACTCCTCCACCCAAGCTACACAAGGCAACGGTGCCAAGTGGGTCGATAGCGCTGATTAAACGGCACACATCACCCGGCCATCAATATTATACTCACTCTATTTGTGGGACACCAATATTCAAGTTGCACCGCTGGTGAAATGTAAAGAGACATGCGGTCATAGAAACAACAACAACAAAAAAGATCATTCTGTTTTAAAAGCACAGGCATGACGTGTTTTGTTTTTTTTTATAACTATTTTCATTTTATCACTAGAGGGAGGAGGACTTTATTATTTAGCGAATGCAAAGTCCTTAAGCCAAGCAGTTGCCTCCTGGTTTGCTGTATGGAGGGTGTGTAATCCTCCTTCCAGTCTTTGGAGCGGGCAAACCTCTATGATGGAGATGAGGAGGACTGAAAGTCAATGAAAGAAATACGTACTTTTGTCTTCCACCTGCTCCCTACTCTCACTATAGAATACAGTATCATCTGCCAACGTCATAGTCAATGGAGACATCTGCCCAACCTTGCCTGTCAACGAGAAGGGGCTCGCAGTCAATCCCCCAGTGTAATCCCTTTCTCACCTTGAATCCACCTGCCACTAAACAGCACAATGGCTTAATTCATGTCCTGCACCATCCTCACATACTTCTCTGCCACACCGGCCTTCACCGTACAGTGTCACACTTCTTGGCACCCTATCATATGTTTTCTCCACAAAGACACGGTGTAACTCTTGACTTTCACCGTACTTGTCCATCAGTGCTCTTCAGGCGACCTTTGCATCTGTGGTACTCCTTCTTGGCAAGCAAACTGTACTGCCACTCGCTGAACATAATTTCTGCACCCTGGTCAAATCAATTTAGTTTAACTTTATCTATACAGTGCCATTTCACAACGACAGTTATCTCATAACGCTGTCGAACTGTAGGGGAAAAACCTCAAAATTGCAGAAAGACCCAGCAATCAAGCGATCCCCTGTGAGCAAGTACTTGGCGATGGTGGAGAGGAAAAACTCTTTTAACAGGAAGAAACCTCCAGCAGAACCAGGAGTATCACTTGGGTGGACCCAGTAGATGAATATCAATATTTTTACAGTAGCATCTATTTTGCTTGTTATACCCCATGCAGTGAGTATGATGTTTTTGACCTGTCCGTACTCTTGTTCATTCAACAACATGTCATCCCTCTAGCTTCTACATTTCTGATCAGATTCACTTCAAATTAATACAGACACTTCAACTCATCAATACCTTGGGCACATTTGATTTTCACACACATCTAATCAGGGGTTCGGTTTATTTTGGGGTGGGGCCTTTTTATTTTGTAACCACTATAGCTTCTACATTTCTGATCAGATAAACTTCAACTTTATACAGAAGTTTTGACCAAAATGAAGGGTTCCATTTCATGATGATCACAGTTCTCATGAGGAAGCTCCTGGTATGCAGATGTTTTGGGTGTGCCAGCACTTGTCTTGGCTGGAAAAGGCTTCTCTAAATACAAGGGGAAATGTATATTTTAGGCTGAGGAAAACTGTTCAAACACATGTCAAACCCCATTAAGAACATCTCAAAGGAAGAAACCAGGTGTACTTGACTGTTGCAGTTGACTAGGAACTGGTGAAACGGTTGTGAAGAATTTAAGGTTACTTGGATAAGATAAATGGTAGTTAAATCACCAACACCCCCATGTGTACAACTAGTTCCCAACTAGACAGCAATACTAGAAATTTAAATGGATTCAAACTCACCACTGCTGCAAAAAAAAAAAAAAAAAAAAAAAAAAAAACTGTCCTCATTGTATCTACTGAAGTCCAGTTGCAATCAGATATTTTTTGTAGTGGTGTCAATTTGGATGGTGATTAAAGTCAGCTGGCCACTCCTGGGAAGGTTCACCACTGTTCCATGTTTTCACCATTTGTGGATAATTGTTCTCACTGTGGTTCGCTGGAGTCCCAAAGCTTTAGAAATGGCTTTATAACCTTTTCTAGACTGATAGATCTCAATTACTTTGTTTCTTATTTGTTCCTGAATTTCTTTGGATCACAGCATGATGTCTATTCAATTCAGCTTTATTTATATAGCACCATATCCCAACAAAAGTCATCTCATAGCACTACCAAATGCAGGGAAAACCCCACAATTGCAGAAAGACCCAGCAATCAGATGATCCCCTGTGAGCAAGCACTTAGCGACGGTGGAGAGGAAAAACTCCTTTTTAACAGGAAGAAACCTCTAGCAGAACCAGGTTCAGGGAGGGGCAGTCATCTGCTGCAACTGGCTGGGGGTGAGGGGATAGAGAGGATGAAGAGAACAGACATAAAGAATAGGAACAATGAGAAGCCAAGTACATTATTGGAGGTCACCCGGCAGTCTGAATCTATTAACAGCAAAACAAAAGGGGGTTAAGAGACACAAGATCCCTCCCTAATCATAGGCTATATTGAAAAGGAAGAATTTTACCCTGTTCTTAAAAACAGATCGAGTCTGACTCCCGGACCCAGAGTGGTAACTGGTTCCACAGAAAAGGAGCTTGATAGCAGAAGGCTCTGCCTCCCATTGTACTTTTGGAGATTCTGGGTATTACAAGTAATCCAGCATTTTGGGAGCGTAGTGATCTGTTAGGATGATAGGGTAATATCAGATCTTTTATATATAAGGGGGCCTGATTATTAAGAGCTTTGTAAGTGAGAAGAAGGATTTTAAACTTAATTCTAAACTCTATGGGAAGCCAGTGAAGGGAGGCCAGAACCGGAGAGATATGATCTCTCTTTCTAGTACCTGTTAAAACTCTTGCAGCAGCATTTTGGATCAACTGAAGACTTTTTAAAGATATTTTAGGAAAACCTGATAATAGCGAGTTACAATAATCTATTTGAGAACTGACAAAGGCGTGGATCAGTTTCTCAGCATCATTCAGAGACAATATGCTCCTAATCTTGGCAATATTGCGCAGATGATAGAAGGCAGTCTTAGAAACAAATTTAATATGTGAATTAAAGAACAAATCTTGATCAAAAATAACTCCAAGGTTCCTCACAGAACTATTCAGAGTGAGAGTAGTGGCATTCAAATTAAGAGTTTGATTTGGAAAGGAATTTCTAAGTTTTTTTGGACCAACAAGAATGACTTCAGTCTTATCTGGGTTTAATAGCAGACAATTACAAGTCATCCAGGCTTTAATTTCCTTAAGACAGGCATCTAACTTGGCTAATTGATTACAATTATCAGGCTTCATTGACAGGTATAATTGTGTGTCATCTGCATAACAATGAAAATGTATACAGTGCTTTCTAATGATATTGCCTAACGGAAGCATATATAAACTAAAAAGAGTAGGGCCTAACACAGATCCCTGTGGAACTCCGTGACTGAACTTTGCGTTGGAAGAAAACTCATCATTGATGTGAACAAACTGAAGTCTATTGGACAAATAAGATCTAAACCACTGCAGCGAAGTTCCAGTTAGTCCAACATAGTGTTCTAATCTATCAAGTAGAATGCCATGATCGATAGTATCAAAGGCTGCACTAAGCTCTAAAAAGACAAGTGCAGAAACAAGTCCATCATCAGATGCGATAAGGAGGTCATTAGTGACCTTCACTAAGGCTGTTTCAGTGCTGTGATGAACTCTGAACCTAGATTGAAACTCTTCAAATAAACCATTTCCCTGCAAGTGGTCAAACAATTGCGCAGCAACAACTCTTTCTAAGATTTTTGAAATGAAAGGCAGATTAGAGATTGGTCGATAGTTAACCAAAACTCCTGGATCGAGCGTTGGCTTTTTGAGTAAGGGTTTAATTACAGCAATTTTAAAAGCCTGCGGTACATAACCCAAAGTTAAAGAAGAATTAATTATATGAAGAATACGGCTACCAATAATTGGGAAGACTATTTTAAATAGCCTGGTAAGAATAGGGTCTAAAAGACAAGATGAAGGCTTAGATGAGATTATTTTTTCTAACTCTAAAAGGTCAACTGGAGTAAACTTATCTAAACAGATATCAGTTGAAGGAGTTGTAGTAAGATAAGATAAGATAAGATAAGCCTTTATTAGTCCCACAATGGGGAAATTCCAGGATTGCAACAGCACAGGGATAGCAACACTCAGAGCAACAATCAGAAGGCAAGAAAAAACAACATCTAGCAAACATATGTCCATATTACTATAAATGTATATATATAGACACACAGTGCAGAGCATTATGGCTGGTGGATGTGCAGCAGAAAGTCTAAGCAGTTAAAGTACTTAAGTTTACAGCGGGAAGAATCTGACTGATTTTATCTCTAATAGATAAAATTTTATGATTAAAAAAGTTCAAAAAGTCCTGACTAGAAAGCTCAAGGAGGATGCGAGGATTGACCAAGTCCTGACTCTTTGTCTGCCTGGCTACAGTGTTGAAAAGAAACCTGGGGTTATTCTTGTTCTCTTCTATTAATGCAGAATAATAACTTGTTCTAGCTTTTCTAAGAGGTTTTTTATAAATTAAGAGATGATTTCTCCACGCTAAATAGAATTCATCTAAATTAGCAGAACACCATTTTCTTTCTAATTGACGAGTCTTCTGTTTTAAGCTACGAGTTTCTGTGTTAAACCAAGAGGTTAGAAATCTCTGGTTTGACTTTTTCTTTCTTAAAGGGGCCACCAAATCTAGCGTCTGATGCAGAGAGGCTGTAACACTATCTCTGACGCTTCATCTGGGATGTTGTTGCATCCAACATGTACTATGACAGTTTTAACATGGGGGAATTCATTTAATAGGTCAGGGGTAAGAGCCTCAAAGTCAGACACTCTAGCCCCAGGAAAAAATTTAGTCACACAGTACCTGCTTTTGACGTTCCTCATAATCAAGTCACCAATTACCAGCGTCGTTTGGGGGGGGGGGGGGGGGCTTTGTCGGTGGTTTCTGAGGTGGTGACCAATCTTGTCAAAGGTGTTGTTGTGATGGCAGGGCGATGCGCTCTCCTGTTTTTGGAGCTGCTGTGTAATTTGGCACACCTAAAGTAGTCTTAATCCAGGGTTTGCGAGTTTGAGCCGCCGCTGAAGGAGAAGGAGAGGGAGGAGGAGGGGTGGCCACGGGCAGACAGCCAGCGTCCAGGTGGGGAAAATCCTCCAGAGAAAGGCTGTCAAATCTATTTTCCAGTAGCAGGGGAAGAGAAGAGGCACGGCCCTGTCTGGTCGATCGACGATGATTGCCTGCTGGTCTAACCAAGGTCCAGGGTGCGCATTGAGGATGAGAAGAACCAACCGGGGCTTTGGGTTTAGCCCCGAGTCAAAGCCAGTGTCTATTGCTGTGGTCCTGGACGTCAGAAGAAACCGGAGCAGGGGTGGAAGTAGGCGGAGATGCGCTGAACTCACCCAGGTAAGTAGCTGTCTCTGCCAGCTGCGAGTTGGTTGCCAGGGCCGTTGTTCACCTGGGAATTATGGTGTCAAGGTGGTCTTCAGCCTCCCAAATCTTATAGAGGTTGGAGAGTCTAACTTCAAACTCAGAAACCTTCCTTAGGAGGGACACACAGCTGACACACGTTGGAGATGGAGCCATGACGTTGCAGACGAGAGGTGGATAGCCAGCCAGCCAAAAGCAGCTAAAAACAGCTAAAAAGGCTTAAAAACAGGTTAGCAGGTTAGCCTAGCCCAGTAAAAACAGCCCAGCCGGGGGTCCGACCCACCCGCGTGTTCGATCGGGCTTTTCTGCTAAGCCAAAACTAAGCTAACACCAAACAAAAACTAAAATCAACAAAAGGAGATAAAAAATTAAAAACAAAATGAAGGTGAAGATGATTAACATTTAACTGCAGAGCTGCTGCAGCTGCTATGTCTAGCTTTTGAGGATCTTTTGGTTTACTTCACTTTGTCAGACAGGTCCTATTTAAGTGATTTTTTTGATTGAGAACAGGTGTGGCAGTAATCAGGCCTGGGTGTGGCTAGATAAATTGAAGTCAGCTTTCCAAAGATGTGATAAACCACAGTTAATTTATTTTTTAACAGGGGGAAAACCACTTTTTCACACAGGGCCATGTAGGTTGGGATTTTATTTTATTTTTTTACCCTTAATAATAAACACCTTCATTTAAAAACTGCTTTTTGTGTTTACTTCTGATATCTTTGTCTAATATTTACATTTGTCGTTTGACGATCTGAAACATTAAGTGCGACAAACAAAACTAGAAAAGCACTTGGAGAGCGCAGACCTCCGCCAAGCGCCACAGTTCCCCCCATACAGTGTTTGTGTGTATGTTTTCAGATTCCTTGACCACGA
Source organism: Pholidichthys leucotaenia (assembly GCA_020510985.1). Classification (NCBI taxonomy): domain Eukaryota; kingdom Metazoa; phylum Chordata; class Actinopteri; order Cichliformes; family Pholidichthyidae; genus Pholidichthys; species Pholidichthys leucotaenia. The sequence goes on from CM035845.1 coordinate 329,038,863, forward strand.
AAACATATGACTAGCAATTGGATTGACAATGATAGGATTAGTGGTTCAGTAGTTATTCACGAAAATGGCATTTTCCGTAATGGCGGCCACAGTTCCCTCCATACAGTGTTTGTGTGTATGTTTTCAGATTCCTTGACCACGAAAACATATGACTAGCAATTGGATTGACAATGATAGGATTAGTGGTTCAGTAGTTATTCACGAAAATGGCATTTTCCATAATGGCGGCCACAGTTCCCCCCCATATAGTGTTTGTGTGTACGTTTTCAGATTCCTTGACCACGAAAACATATGACTAGCAATTGGATTGACAATGACAGGATTAGTGGTTCATTAGTTATTCACGAAAATGGCATTTTCCGTAATGGCGGCCACAGTTCCCCCATACAGTGTTTGTGTGTACGTTTTCAGATTCCTTGACCATGAAAACATATGACAAGCAATTGGATTGACAATGATAGGATTAGTGGTTCAGTAGTTATTCACGAAAATGGCATTTTGCGTAATGGCAGTTTTCTTGTGGACGGTGATCCGGATCACCACCAAAATGTAATCATTTGTAGGATTCCCCATTTCTGACAATCTGTGAAAATTTCATGAAAATCCGTCCATAAGCTTTTGAGTTATCTTGCTAACAAACAAACAAACAGACAGACAGACAGACAGACAAACCAACGCCGATGATCACATAACCTCCTTGGCGGAGGTAAAAATGAGAAATCATGAAGGGGGCAAATACTTTTTCACACCACTGTAAATGGGAGTCAGCACACATCTGCCACCATTCAAAGTGCCTCTGATTAACCCAAATAAAGTTCATCTTTCCTAATAGGCTTTTGCTGACAGTTTTGTAGTCACATCTTACAGCATAAGCCATGGTCTGCAGAGAGCTTCCAAAGCATCAGAGGGATCTCATTGTTTAAAGGTGTCAGGAGAAGGGTACAAAAGAATTTCCAAGTCATTAAATATACCATGGAACACTGAAGACAGTCATCATCAAGTGGAGAAAATATGGCATAACAGTGACATTATCAAGAACTGGACATCCCTCCAAAATTAATGAAAAGATGAGAAAACTGGTCAGGGAGGCTGCCAAGAGGCCAACAGCAACACTGAAGGAGCTTCAGAAATTTCTGGCAAGTACTGGCTGTTTAGTACATGTGGCAACAATCTCCTGTCTTTTTCATATGTCTGGGCTATGGGATAGGGTGGCAAGACTGAAGCCTTATCTTACAAAGAAAAACATCCAAGCCCAGCTACATTTTGCAAAAGCATTTGAAATCTCCCAAACCCATGTGGGAAAATGTGTTATGGTCCGATGAAACCAAAGTTGAACTTTTTGGCCATAATTCCAAAAGGTATATTTGGCGCAAACACGACACTGCTCATCACCAAAAGAACACCATACCTACAGTGAAGCATGGTGGTGGCAGCATCATGTGTTGAGGCTCTTTTTCTTCAGCTTGAACTGGGGCCTTAGTCAAAGTGGAAGGTATTATGAACACTTCCAAATACAAGTCAGTGTTGTCACAATACCTTCAGGCTTCTGCTAGAAAGCTGCAGATGAAGAGGAACTTCATATTTCAGCACGACAGTGACCCAAAACATACATCCAAATCTACAAAAGAATGGCTTCACCAGAACAAGATTAAGGTTTTGGAATGACCCAAACGGAGTCCAGACCTGAATCCGATTGAACATCTGTGGGATGATCTGAAGAGGGCTGTGCACAGGAGATGCCCTCGCAGTCTGACAGATTTGGAGTGTTTATGCAAAGAAGGGTGGGCAAATATTACCACATCAAGATGTGCCACGCTGATAGACTCCTACCCAAAAAGATTGAGTGCTGTAATAAAAGCCAAAGGTGCTGCAACAAAGTATTAGTTTAAGGGTGTGCATATTTATGCAAACAGGTTATTATAAGTTTTATTTTTCCCCTTAAAAGATTTCAGTTTGTTTTTCAACTGGGTTGTACAGGTTATAGGTCACATTAATGGTGGAAAAAAGTTTTGAAATGATTTATCTTGGTCTCATTTTTGTACATCACAAAAACCTGGCATTTGAACAGGGGTGTGTAGACTTTTTATATCCACTGTACCTTATTGGTGTAGCAGCCTTGAAGGGGTGTTCCAAGCCTTCGGGGTAGTTCCATGGTCCATTATGTGTGTCACCTGTGGGTGGGGGGTGGGGGTATTTTCAGAAGCCCTTTCTGTACTTCAGCTGCAAACACAAACCTTCCCCTCTGCCACACAGACACATGTGAGTGCCGGACAGTCGATAGTGCTACCGCATGATGATCGATCGCCATTTGTAACAGCAGGGTGGACAGAGGGGTCCGATCAGTGCAAATTATTGTCACTGCATGCCGTCGTGCTGTGCAGTCAGCCGGCCGGCATAGCGGAGCAAGATAAATGACAAAAGAGTGGTGGGAGCAGGATGGCAGTTAGTCATACCTGGTGATGCGGGAGGTGGAGGACTCACCGGGGGTTGAGGAGGAGGAGGGGTTGATATCCATCAATACAATGGGGCAGAGGGGAGGAGGGAGTGGGATGGCTGGAAGGACCAAGGAACAAATTAAAATACAGTAAACAAGGAATTTTGTGTCACTTGGAGCATGTTAGACTTGGCACGTGTGTGATTTTTTTCACCCTCTCCCCTTCACATGACTGAAGACGTGTCGACAAAGCGCAAACACACCTTGTGCATGTTTCATCAGTTCATAGGGACTTTTTTTACACATATTTTCCACACCTGTTGTCGGCCTCATCAATCCCCGGCGTATCGATGGATTTGTGAATGGAAAGCTCAGCCCTGTGCTGCAAACTTCGCACGCCACTCGGACTAAATCAAAATCCAGCTCAAGTGCAAAAAATTGCTGCTGTGGCCCCGGCGACGGAGACACCTCTTGAGAAGTCAGCAGTCTTGCATCAAGGCGGCCATATTGATTTCAAAACGCCGAAATGGAAAGCTCTCATTGATTGGAGATGCTTGGGGTCTTATTAAACAACTGTGACTGTCCCTAAAGCAAACGTCGGGGACAACTTACCTAACATCTGACTAGACTCCATTGATTTTTTTCTCCTTTCTACAGTAAGTTGTGTTTGCATGTCCACCCCCCACCCCCAGACAACACTCATGGATGCCCAGGCAGCATTGAAGCAGAGCACTGTCCGTGCAGTAGTTGTAATTTGTGAGTGCCGATCAGATGTTCTCCCGGGTCAATACTGCATCTTGTGGGGAAGCCGGCTAATAGGAATAAACATTTCACCTTTGTCTGAACAATCGAGTCAGAAGAATTCCCCGAGGCAAACGGGGTCAATGGGTGACGCGGGCGGGTAACAGGGCCCGAGTTTTAAATTGTTGTCATACGAAAAAAAGAGCATTTCTGATCAATGGAAAATCAATTTTATCGGGGGGGGGGGGCGCAGTGTGGTCTAGGTAACTCAGGTGCTTCTTTAATTGCTGCTGTTGAAATAATCTCAGATGAGAGGCTTGGAAATCCATGAGGTGTATTTCTGCAATTCTCCCACATGATTTGTTTGGAAACAACTGAAAAGTAAATTAATAGTAGTAATATTCAGGAAACTTATGACACCTACAATCATTAAATGAGCTCCGTGTGTTTTAACATTAGCCAAAACAACACTGAGGAATGTCTAGGAGTGTCCTGCTCTACTGTATGTACGCCGCTGTGGGTACCTTCATGGAGTTCTCCAATTCTGGTGAACTGCCTGCCACGTTGGTGTGCTTTATTTGTGTCATTCCAATTGCACCTTGCAGGACAAAAATTTTACTTATTCAACAAGTTTTTCCTCTGCCCACCGGAGGCACATTTTCTATTGAATTCTCCACTTTGGCTCAGATATTCGAGCACCTCTTTTGAAATTGAATGGCCAAGAATCTTCAGTTGTCTCTGTTGGATCGTCTGTAGCAGCTCTCTCTTTCGCTCTCCATTCTAACTCATTGCAGAACCTCTTCATTTGTAAGCCAGTCCACGTACAAGAACCTGAGTATGAAGTGGTAAAACTCCATTTCTGCAGAGTTTCTGCTGTGAAGGTCCAAGCTTCACATGGGTATGGAAGAGTCAACTAGATGAAGGTTTTGAGTTAGCTGGAAATTGACCGACAGCGCGAGTTTCTTGATCAAAACTTGTTGTATGCATCGTTTTTTGGGATGAACCTTCTTTGGATTTCCTTTTGTTAAATGGGTATCTGAGGTGAGCAAAGCTCTGAGGTAATTGAACGAGGAGACCTATTCTATCGCTGCGCTCGCGTGTTGAAGAGGGCATGCTGGTGGAACCTCCAACTTCGAAATGACCACATATGGTTTTGTTACTTTTGACATGTAACCCACAATGTTTGCTTGTGGCTACTACAGCGTCAAAAAGCTATTTAGAGCCATTCAGCAGATGTTGCCAACCTCTGACCTATGCCCAATATACAGAGTATAGAATATGATATACTGTAGCAGTGATTCATGGACAACTTGAAAACTGATGAAGCTATGGTCACCAAAACTTTGTCCAGTGGTTGGCCTTAGTGGTAGCACCAATGGAATTCTCTAAAAACTCAGTATTTTCTGTTGAGTCCATTTGTAGTCATCATTCTAGTACTTTGGCAATTCATGAAGTGGTATTTTGGATAGAGTTCCACTTACAAAAAGCAAGTTTCATGACATAATGACCTTAACCACACAATTACACGTTCCGAGTCCTACTAGTTTTACAGTACTTCATCCACTTTCTTAGCCACTTACTCCTAGATGGTACCAAGGAGAGGGGCTGTAGCCTACCATCACAAGGCAATCGCAGTGAGAATATGCATACCACACAGAAATATAAGGGACCCATCACCTTCTTGCTGTGGTACACTGATCAGCATCAGCCTTGCAGAGGAGGAAAAAAGGTGTGAAGACCATACTGTATGCTATAGTCTATAATTCCTTCCCACCTCTAGTTATTTAGAAAGAATATCAAAGTGACAGAGGCCTTGTACATGACAAAAAATAAAGACTATACCTCTGCAGACCCACCTCAATTCTTTATTTCTATCAATTCTTTGACTATCCCAAAGGCAAAGGCGTGGCACAACTTTCCCAGCAGTGCACGTAGTTGCAGGGAACGTGGGCTGGAATGGGAAAAGGAGCCAGTTCTACTGAGGGAGCACATTTCATTTGAGGGCCAAAGAGTCAGTGGAGAGTGAAATGACTGTTTGACTCTATTCCATCCTTCCCCTCTTAAGTCACACAAAGAGCGGGCGACTCACAGCCAACTGTGAGGTATTGTATAATCGCAGTGCAGCTCTTAAGAGGCCAGGGGAGGAAATCATTGTGGAAGGAAGTGTGCGGAGCTTGTGTACGTCCAGGGGCACAGTGAGAGACGAACTGAGAAGGAGGGTGGTGTTGAAGAGGTGTAAGTTAACCAGCACTGTACAGCTGAGTTACAGAATTCCAGTCACATCTCTTTATAAAGTACCAATGAGTGACGCAGTTGTCAGAACCAACTGAATTAGAACAAAAAAGCTTTGGTTTGATATGACTGTTCATGCCTGAATGAAAATGATCACATTTTGCAGAGGTGTGGGTATGCATAAATCAAGTTATAATATTGAACTGTTTATAAAGTCATTGAGTGAGCACGTAAAACCTGAAATCCTTCATGAAGTCATTGTAGAGTCAAGAGGCCAAACTGCTTTCCTTCTCTAGATTTTGAAAGATTGTCCTTGAATGGGGCTGTGCTGCAGGGATGACTTATGTGCAAGTCATCCTGGAAGTTTGCCATTGTGGTTTTCCTGTAACCATCTCTGTTTTATCAAGGGGGGTGGTGGTGGTTGGGGGGGGGGGGTCACAAATTTAGCATTAGGTACAAATGTATGACTATAAGTAATTTACAAATTTGAAAGAAGCTGCAAAAACATGATAAAATATGGTAATTTAACAAGTCACAATTTTAAGACAAGTAAGTCTCAAATTTAAGAAAAAAGTTACAAATTGACAAGATGGAAGAAGTCAAATTTTTGAGGAAAAAATGTAAATTTATGAGAAAAAAGTTGCAAATTTATAAGGAAAAGGGTGAAAATTTGAGGGAAAGTTACAAATTTATGAGAACAATATTGCAAATTTGGGAAAAACAAATTGATTAGAAAAGTTGCAAATCAATGAAAAAAAAGCTGCACAATTTTAAGAAAAAAGTGGCAAATCTATGGCAAAAAGTTGCAAACTTGAGAAAAAAAGTTGCACCTTTATGAGGAAAAAGGTGAAACTTTGAGGGAAAGTTACAAATTTATGAGAAAAATGTTGCAAAATTTGAAAAAAAAATCATAAATTGATGAGAAAAGTTGCAAATCTATGAAAAACGCAGCACATTTTTGAGAAAAAATTTACAAATTTATGAGGAAAAGGGTGAAAGTTTGAGGAAAAAGTTGCAAATTTTAAAAATTGTTCTTCACTAACTGTACCCCACCCCATCCCCAACACACTGGCCCGGTACCAAAAAAATCCAGCATGCCATTCTTGCTCACTGACTCCTCCAGCCACGAGGTGCAGAGCAGTAGATGGTTGTAACTGTGAGTCGTGCAGACGTGCTGAGGAATAAACGAGTCTCAGCGTACTGAGTTGAATGCCAGCAGACATGTGCTCCACAGTTTACATGGTGGTCAGGGAGCTTCATCACAGAGGTTACTAATGGTCCCCAAATGACATTTAAGAGCTTCTCTAGATGCTTCTGCTCAATCCATTCTCAGAGAGAGGCCCCACCTGCATCAAGCAAGCGCCGAGAGGCAATTTCCATCTGTAATTCCTCGTTGAGAAGATTGAGCTAATCCGTCTCCAGCCAAAAAAGGTCAGACAGACGTTTTACGGCATGGACGAGTTATAGTTCAGCTCCTGCTCTGGACCAACATCTGCATCAGCAGCGATGGCTCAATCCATGCTGATTTAAAATGACCCATCTGGTCAAATGTGCCCTCGGGAAAATGGTGGGGGGGCGATCAAAGGTCAGTCCAAAGGCTGTGTTTGATGTCCGGCCCGCGGCCTGTTAAGGTCCCGTGGCCACAAGTGATTCGTGAAAACCGGGGCCGACTCAAAGGGCAGAGTGGGCGGCGTGAATACACTTCATGAGTGACAAATACATTTTAATCCCTGTTTTCACAAATGGCAACGAGGACGCATGGCCAATTAGTGGATGAAAATTCATCAGTTGTGGGGGGGGCGGCGTCCAAGTGGGACGCCGGTCACGCCACCGTCGATCTCCGATGAGTAGTGACCAGAAAACCCGGCCCCTGAAAAGTGCTTGAGCAGACTTGGGCGAAGCTGGCGGGCGATGAAAGGCGACTGCCCACTATAGCTCATTAGGCTGCGTTAATTCCTTATTTAATGAAATGGACGAGTCATGAATCATAATATTCCAGACATGAGCAAGTGTGGATTCAGCATTTAGAACAGATGAGCTGCTGTGGCCCTGGGAGTTAAAGTTTGTTAAGGTGGAACTCTGATTTTAGTTAAATGAGAATGCACTGAGCCAAATACACAACAGCAAGATTAGCTTATTTTCTAGGGGCCCCATTACACAGACACAGATTGCTGGGTGACTGCTGAGAGATCAGAAATTGGCCTGATCTCTCAACAATCTCCTAAAGCCTCAAAAAAGCTTTACACAGGGGTGGAGATTGTCAAGAACATAGGTGTAAATCAAAGATTGGACAGGAGGACATGTCCCCCCAACCTGCAGAAAGAGAGAATTGCCTGCCCCAAATATCATCATAAATCTTTCTGTATCATGTTACACAACTGAATAAAATGCATTTTAAGAACTATTACTAAGGGTACAAGCAAAACAATTTTTTTTTTTTTTTTGGGGGGGGGGGGGGTTCAGCTTATAAATTTGTGATTTTTTTTCTCATAAATTTGCAACTTTTTCCTTATTAATTTGCAACAGTTTTCTCATTATTTTTTTCATGTAAATTTGCAGCTTTTTTCTCAATAATTTGCAGCTTTTTTCTTGTTCATTTACAACATTTTTCTTGTTCATTTGCAATTTTCTCCTCATTAATTTGAAACCTTTTCCTGCAAGTTTTCTGGCTAATTTGCGACATTTTTCATGTAAATTTACAACTTTTTTCTCATTAATTAGCAACCTTTTTCCTTGTTAATTAGCAGCCTTTTTCTTGTAAGCAACCGCTTTCTTGTTAATTTGCAAATTTTCTCTCATTAATTGTCAACATTTTCCTCATTAATTTGCAACAATTTTAGACATTTTTTATTGTAAATTTGTAACTTTTTCAGTGAATTTTTTAGTTTTTTTTCTTTGAAGTTTCAGAACGTTCACATGGATGCTAGTTAAATTTTTATTTTATGTACTGGTTATTTTTTAAAATGTTTGTCAAGACAATGACTTCATTTTACTTTCGTTGTGCTGTACAACTGTACAATGACAATAAAACCTATTCTATTCAAGTTATTTAGAATAGAATAGACTAGAATAGAATAGGCTTTATTGTCATTGTACAGTTGTACAGCACAGTGAAACTGTAAGTGCTCCACCAGGCTACTGTGCAATAAAGTAAGAAAGAAGAATTTGAATAAAACAGTTACAGAACACACCATTAAATATACGATTGAAATAAAAATTTAAAAAAACAACAACAGGTATATACACAGGTATGGTTGTGGCTTCATGAGTGGAACTATGTACATAAGAGTGCGGAGTGCAGAACACAGAGTAAAATAGCCAAAGGATTATGGAAAATATGTACAGTAATGATTTCACGGATGGGCCAATATACGTGAAAGTGAGGAGTGTAATGACTGGTGAGTTATAGTGATAATTAAAAAGTCCTCAATTCTGTGCATGTGAGCATTTGGAGGAATGGGGGTGGGGCATCTGACTGTTTGCAGTTCGAATGGCCCACGGGAAGAAACTGTTATTCTGGAGGTGTGGGACCTGATTGATCTGAACCATCGTCCAGAGGGAAACAGGTCAACCAAGTGGTGGGCAGGATGGGAGTGGTCTCCTGTGGTCTTGATCTTTCTGGGACAGGAGTCTCTGGAGATGTCTTTCAGGGAGGGCAGAGGGCTGCCGATGATTTTTTGTGCGGTGTTGATGACCCTCTGCACAACCTTCTTTTTCTCAGCCGTGGAGCCAGCGTACCGCACACCCAGACAGTAAGTGACCGCACTACCCACTGTACAGCGATAGAAGGCCAGCAGCAGCTGCTGGTCCAAGTTGTGCTTCCTCAGGACACGGGGGGAGTGCAGCCGCTGCTGGGCTTTCTTCACCAGGGCCTTGGTGTTTATAGTCCAGGGGAGGTCAAAGGAGATGTGGGTGCCCAGGAACCTGAAGGCGGGGATGTTTTCTACGCGGCTACCATTAATGTGGACCAGGGTGGGGGTGGGGGGTCCTGTCTGTTCTTCTTGCAGTCCAGAATAAGTTCTTTGGGTTTTTTTGACATTCAGTTTCAGGTTGTTTGCTTGGTACCACAGCAGGAGATTCTCTACCTCGGCCCTGCATGCTTTCTGAGCCCACCCAAAGTGGTGTTGTCCATGTATTTCATGATGACAATCATTGGGTGGATTGGAATACAGATAAAAGTGTACAGGAAGTACAGTAGAGGGCTTAGTACGCAGCATTGGGGGGAGCTAACGCTGAGGGACAGTGTAGAGGATTGTTGGGGGCCAAGTCTGACTGTTTGTGGGTGGTTTGTGAGAAAGTTCTTTATCCAGGAGCAGGTGGGGGGGATCTAGAGGGGGTGCAGTTTGTGCATCAGGATGACTGGGATCATGGTGTTAAAAGTTGAGCTGTAGTCCACAAACAGCATCCTCCTGTAGCTCCTTGGGCTCTCCAGGTGACTCAATTCAATTCAATTCAATTCAATTCAACTTTATTTATATAGCGCCATTTCACAACAACAGTCATCTCATAGCACTATCAACTGTAGGGGGGAACCCCCACAGATGCAGAAAGACCCCAGCAATCAGGCGATCCCCTGTGAGCAAGCACTTGGCGACGGTGGAGAGGAAAAAAACTCCCTTTTAACAGGAAGAAACCTCCAGCAGAACCAGGCTCAGGGAGGGGCAGTCATCTGCTGCGACTGGCTGGGGGGTGAGGGGATAGAGAAGAAGAAAAGAACAGACATGTAGAGAGCAAACAGCACGATGGGGACTCAATCTATGGGAGAGAACAAACAAATGTTAATGACCAGCAAAAAAAAAAAATATTTCATAGAGAGTGAGGAAAGGAGTGAGGCCCAGTGCATTACTGGAGGTCCCCCGGCTGACTAAACCTATTAGCAGCATAACTAAGGGAGGGTTCAGAAACACATGATCCCTCCTTAATTGTAGGCTATATCAAAAAGGTAGGTTTTAGCCCTATTCTTAAAAACAGAGATCGAGTCTGACTCCCGAATCCAGATTGGCAGCTGATTCCACAGGAGAGGAGCTTGATAACTGAAGGCTCTGCCTCCCATTGTACTTTTGGAGATTCTAGGTATTACAAGTAATCCTGCATTTTGGGAGCGTAGTGCTCTGTTAGGATAATACGGTAGTATCAGATCTTTTAAGTAAAAAGGAGCCTGATGGTTTAGAGCTTTGTAAGTAAGAAGAAGGATTTTAAACTTAATTCTAAACTCTATGGGAAGCCAATGAAGGGAGGCCAGAACCGGAGAGATATGATCTGTCTTTCTAGTACCTGTTAAAAACTCTTGCTGCAGCATTTTGGATCAGCTGAAGACTTTTTAAAGATGTTTTAGGACAGCCTGATAATAAAGAATTACAATAATCTAATCTCGAGCTAACAAAAGCGTGGATCAGCTTCTCAGCATCACTCTGAGACAAGATGCTCCTAATCTTGGCAATATACGCAAATGATAGAAGGCAGTCTTAGAAACAAATTTAATATGTGAATTGAAGGACAAATCCTGATCAGTGCTCTGTGGAGAGTAGTGGCGATAGCGTCTTCAGTAGACCAGTTCTCACTGTAGGTGGACTGATGGTGGTCGAAGAGGGGGTAGACAGTCCTGATGTGCTGGGACACCAGTCACTCAAAACACTTCATGACTACAGACATAAGTGCTATGAGTCTGTAGTCATTCAGGCTGTCAGTTGCAAACTTTTTGGGGATGGGGATGATAGTAGAGGCCATGAGGCAGGTGGGGATGGTGGCATGCATCTGGGACAGGTTGAACAGCTTGGTGAGGATCCCTGCTAACTGGTCTGCACATGCTTTGACCACCTCTCCTGGGATGTCGTCTGGACCAGCAACTCTGCTAGGGTTCACTGCTCTCAGTTGCTTCCTCTCTCATGCACCTGTAGAGAGAGGGGGAAGGGGAGAAGAGAGGGGAGGGGGGACGAGTTGTTTTTTTTTCTTCACTTCCGGCGCCACACGAGTAGGTTGCCTTTTTGCAACAGCGGATCAAATTCTCCCTATTTCTATTTACTATCTGGCTCTCTTGCTAATCTTTCTGTTTCGGCGACACCTTGATCCATCACAGACATGTAGATCACCCAAATGTCTCCTGAGCCAGCAGACGAATCAACTGTTTCTTGCAGGAGGCAATAAAATAGGGACCAGCTGTTAGCACTTAACCGAGCCCACGATGCTAACGCTAACGCAAAAACTCGACATACCGGAAGAAATAAGACAGAAACGGCGTGGATGTTGTGCTGGAATAAGATGGCGAGCGAGGAATATAAGGTACAGACCCGCCCTCTCATCTGTTATTATGGGGAATGTACGATCGCTACTCAGAAAAATAGATGAGAAGCGGCTATCTCCCGCTACAAGAGCATATACAGGGAGTGTAGCCTGATGCTATTCATGGAGACGTGGCTAACAGAACTAGCAACAGATGCTAACATTGAACTGGAGGGTTTACACGCAATTCAGACCGAACACCAGACAGTGGGAAGGCAAGGGGCGGAGGAGTGATAATGTATGTCAATAACAACTGGTGCAGACCGGGACATATCACGGTTAAACAACAACACTGCAACAAAGGCATGGAGTTGCTAGCTGTTAGCATGTGGCCTACATATCTCCCGAGGGAATACTCACAGGTGATCTGCATTGTTATTGATGCAAATCAGACGGCGAACGCTGGGACAGCGCATGACGTCATCCACTCAGTAACTGGCAGGCTGCAGACAGAACACCCAGATGCTCTTCTCCTCATGTCAGGCGATTTCAACCATATTTCACTGTCTCCCATTCTACCCACGTTCACCCAGTATGTCACATGCCACACTAGAGACAATAAAACATTGGACTTATTCTACGCAAACACTAAGGAGGCGTACACCTCATCACCACTCCCCCCACTCGGGAGATCGAATCACAACTTGGTTCATCTCCTGCCGGTGTACAAACCCCTAGTGCACAGACAACCTCCGGTCATGCGGACAGTAAAGTTATGGTCTGAGGAGGCAATGAACACTCTAAAGGACTGTTTTAAAACCACTGCCTGGGAGCAGCTCTGCGATCCACATGGTGAGGACATCGATGGCCTCACTCATACCATCACAGACTACATCAGCTTCTGTGTGGACAACACCGTACCCACCAAGACCATACAGTGTTGCTCGAACAACAAACCCTGGATCAACCCTGAGATAAAAACACTTCTGAGAGAGAAGAAGAGAATCTTCAGGTCGGGGAACAGGGAGATGCTGAAGTCCGTACAGAGGGAGCTGAGGAGGAAGATCAGAGAAGGCAAGGACAGCTTCAGGAAGAAGATGGAGGACAAGCTGCAACAGAGCGACATCGGTGGGGTCTGGAGAAACCTTAAAACCATCTCTGGGCTCCAGAATACCTCCCCCCAGGCCACGGGGGGCAGAGAGTGGGAGAACAATCTGAACCTGTTTTTTAATAGGTTTGACCAACTGCCCTCCCCCCCGACTGCACAACAACCACTGCTGCCTCTAAAGACATCAAGTCCTGCTGCCCACACCCCACTCCACCAACACCCCCCCACTCCCAACACAGCCTCCCAACATGACCCTCACAAAGACCCTGGTGAGGATGGAGCTGAGGAAGATCAAGGCGAGGAAGGCATCGGGACCGGACGGCATCAGCGCAAAGCTCCTCAAGTCCTGTGCAGACCAGCTGTGTGGGATTGTGGAGCTCCTCTTCAACATGAGCCTGAAGCTGGGGAGGGTACCACAGTTGTGGAAAACATCTTGTGTGGTACCTGTACCAAAGACTTCCCACCCCAAAGACCTGAACAGCTACAGACCAGTGGCCCTGACGTCCCACATGATGAAGACCCTGGAGAGACTGCTCCTTGCTCACCTCTGCCCCCTGGTGGGACCAGCGATGGATCCACTCCAGTTCGCCTATCAGCATGGCATCGGGGTGGAGGATGCAGTGATCTTCCTCCTTCACCATTCTCTGTCCCACCTGGAGAAGCCCGGGAATGCGGTGAGGATCATGTTCTTTGACTTCTCCAGTGCTTTCAACACCATCCAACCGATGATCCTGAAGGACAAGCTGCTGTGCGCAGGGGTGGACCAGCACCTGTCATCATGGATCCTGGACTACCTCAATAACCGGCCACAGTTTGTGACAACCCGGGACTGTGTGTCCGACACGATCATCGGTAGCACGGGGACCCCCCAGGGAACGGTTTTGTCTCCCTTCCTGTTCACCCTATATACTGCAGACTTCTCACACAACACAACACACTGCCATCTACAGAAGTTCTCTGACGACTCTGTGATCGTTAGCCTTATCTCCAACGGAGATGAAGCTGAGTACAGAGGACTTATCCAGGACTTCGTGGACTGGTGCCATCTGAACTGCCTCCAGATCAACGCAAGGAAAACTAAGGAGCTGGTGGTGGACTGCCGCAGGCATGGGCAGCCCCTCACAGCACCAGTAAATATACAGGGAACAGACATTGAGATGGTGACATCCTACAAGTATCTGGGTGTTCATCTGAACAATAAACTAGACTGCTCACACAATACCGACGCACTCTACAAGAAGGGACAGCACAGGCTGTTCCTACTGAGAAGACTCAGGTCTTTTGGTGTACAAGGGGCGCTGTTGAAGACATTCTACGACGGTGGTGGCATCAGCCATCACTTTTGGAGTGGTCTGCTGGGGCAGTGGCATTACAGCAGCCGATAGGAAGAGACTGAACAAACTGATCAAGAAAGCTAGCTCTGTCCTGGGGCAGCGCCTTGACCCAGTGGAGGAGGTAGGAGAGAGAAGGATGGTGGCTAAACTGTCATCTCATCTGGAGTCCGAGTCCCAGCCTATGCAGGACATACTGAATGCACTGAGGAGCTCATTTAGCAGCAGACTACATCATCCTAGGTGCGCAACTGAGAGGTTTCGCAGGTCCTTCCTACCTACGGCTGTCAGACTGTATAACCTAAGCAGGGCTGCTCGCAGAGATAGCAAATAAACGTGACAACCTAATAGTATTGAATGCAAAAGATGCAATAGACTTACAGAATGGTCCCCTCCAGTATACAACTAGGACAGTATTGATCGCTACGGAGGGTGACAATATGTATGGGTACGTATTCATACTATGTAGGATAACTAAGTAGACGGTTATGCTGTTTATTCCATCTAGCTACAATGCTCCGTACTGTGTGAATATCGTCGTTGTCGGCCTCCGTCGGTCTATGATGACCATGGAAGAGAATCCTAAACATCTACTCTGCTGGAACAGCACCGCCTGTAGCTGAACAGGCTGATGCGCACCGGTGTTCTACCTTCTAGCGTTGGGCGTTGGTAGGATTCAAGCCTGGGCAGGAAGATATGGACGACAAGATGTTACCCATGCAGCATGTCCCCCCTCTCCACGTCACTGATGGATCCAAAGGAACAGCAGGGCTGCTATAGTTTGGCACCAGCGCCGTTGCAGGAGCTGCCAGAATGATGTTGAGCACAACAGAGAACTGCCTTAGGGGCTCCGACTGCGGATTTTTCCTCAGGGTTGACTCCCAAAGCCTTTCCCGTGACCGGGTGTGCCGCAAGGCAGCGGAGGTTTGAAATCAGGGTTTACCTTCCCCTAGATGGGCTACCTTCCCAGGTTGACGAGCCACCATCTACCCGAAGCATCTGGTTTTAAGGCGCCAGAGATCCGCCCTCACCCCTTCTCCTATTAGTAAAAGGAGTTCCGCCGGGCTTAGAGACGAAACCACACGGGCAGGCTAGGAGTTGGAATTAGTTGTCAGAGGCTTTTTGAGACGCACGCCATAAGGAGCATTTTATGAGCACTGGGAGCTTAACCCCAGTGCCACTCCTGGCTATGACAACCTTGGAACCTACAAGTGTGTGTATATGTGTGTATATATATAGGTGTGTATAGGTGTGTATATATATTTATATATTTATTCCATCTAGCTACAATGCTCCACACTGTGTGTTTATATATTTATATATTTATATGTACATACTATGTATATTCGGTGCTCTTGTTTTTCTTGTCTTCTTGATTGTTGCTCTGAGTGTTGCTATCCCTGTGCTGTTGCAATCCTGGAATTTCCCCATTGTGGGACTAATAAAGGCTTATCTTATCTTAAACCGGGCAAAGAAGCTGTTAAGCTCCACTGCCAGAGTGATGCTGCTTTCTGATGATTGGGGGCCCTGGCCCCTGTAGTTGGTGAGGGCCTGGATGCTTCTCCACATCTGTCAGGGATTGTTGTCTGTGAGGAAGGCCTCGACCTTCCTCCTGTAGGCATTCTTAGCAAGTTTTATTCCTCTCTTCAGCTTGGCTCTGGTAGTGCTGTACAGAGAGCTGTCCCTCTGTCTAAAGGCTGAGTTGCGAGCTCTGATCAGAGCCTGGACTTCACTGGTCATCCAGGGTTTGCAGTTTGGAAATACCCGGATGTGTTTGGTGACTCTCACATTTTCTTCTCTAGAAAAGAACAGACTTGGTGTAGGAGTCCAGGTCCTGCTGTTCAGAGATGCTCCAATCACTGCAGGCAAAGCAGTCTTGTAGCTGGAGGAGGGCATTTTCAGGCCAGGTTTTAACTCTTGGAGTGTGTCCATCGCCGAATTGTGACATAACCCCTAGTGGTCAAGAGTGGTAAATATCTTTTGTCAATAAAATAGATCAGATTTCCAAGGCTATAACTTGAAAGTGGTAAGAGATAATGGCTTACTGTCAATTAGAAAGATGTAAAAGATGATCCAAAGTTTCAGATAGGAATAAAGTTACACATCTAATTTGCATAATGTCACGGCACCTCTTTAAATTCTATAACTCAGTCAAAACTGGACTTTGGACGTATTTACACAAAGAATGGTTAAGTCTTTTGACACCATTTTTTGTACAGAAGTACCACATCATCTTATCTTGAAAGTATAAGAACAAGAAATCAGTACATTAAAAAAAAAAAAAACAAACCCCAGAAATTCCTCATTTACTTTTGACAAAGGGGGGCTGGCTGGCTGGCTGGCGTGGTCACTGCATTTTCACCCATCATGGTCATTATTTTGTGTTCTGTCAGTCATTTAAAGACTCTATCACATCTACAAAGTCTTATGATTATCCCACATAAATTTCACTTTTATCCCGCGGCTATTTTCTGCGTACAACGCCAACAAAATGACGGTGTCCGATCACGGCCATATTAGCTTTCTGGGCTAAAATGCTAAAAACAGGAAAAGGAAATGAGGAGTTCTTCTTCTTTGGTGTATTACGTGTCATCCATTGAGTCCTCTAACTGATGTCTGCCACCTTCTAAAACCGGCAAATCAGTACAAATCGCCAATGCAGACGATCATGTCAGAGTGAGACGACAGGTGCAGTGGCACGCTCTGCCACTAGAGGCATGCAAATTCACACACTCAGAGGGTTAATTGTTTCTTTGATAGGGGGGGGGGACTCTTTCTAAGGGGAGAGTAGGCAGGAATCAAACAGAGAGAGGTGGTCTGATTGTCCAAGGTGGGGGAGGAGGGTGGCTCTGTAGGCGTGCGTAATGTTGCTGTAAACATGATCCAGTGTTCTTTCCCCTCTTGTGGGACACTTAACATGTTGGTGGAATTTGGGGAGCACAGTCTTTAAATATGCTTTGTTAAAATCCCCTGCAATAATGTGAACTTCATTGGGGTGATCTCTTTGCTGCCTGCTGACAATGTGCTGAAGTTGATTGAGTGCTAAGCTAACGTTAGCATCTCGAGGAACTTAAACAGCCGTTAAAATTACTGCCGTTAGCTTGCAAGGAAGATAAAAAGGCCCACACAGAAAGGACATGGCCTCTAAGTCCGGTGAACAGTGACTATGAATTATTCAGCTGTTATTATACCAAGTCTTAAGCACATAAACACAGAGCCCTCCCCCCCTTCCCTTACCAGAATCAGCACTGCAGTTGAAACAGTGAGTAGGTTGGCCAGGTAATTCCACAGCAGCAGCCAGAATGCATTTGGTCAGCCATGATTCGGTCACAATCAGTATACAACAGTCTCGGACGTAGTGATTATAGGCGATCTCCAATTTAAGCTCATCCATTTTGTTGGCAAAGGATCTGGTGTTGGTGAGAAAAATTGAAGGTAACAGTGGCTCGAGTTTGTGCAGCTGGGCACCGAAGCCAGCCCTGAAGACTCGTTTCTGCTTCCTCTCCCGTCGTCTGCACCACTTGCGGGGCATAACGAACCATGGAGTGCCCAGAGATCTGGTGATCTCCTCAGGGATGTGGTGATAGTCACTGGAATGAACCCTGAAGATGTCGGAGGTAAGTTGGTGACCGATGCCTATAAGTTCTTGGCGACTGTAGGTAATTAGTCCATCACAGATGGAACACAGAAAAAGGCAGAAAAAATACAAAAAGGAGTGCAGTATTCTGTAGCATCTAGCTGCTGCATGTGGACGTGAAGCCACCATTTGGCCAAGTAATATATATATATTTTTTTCCACATTTTACAGGGTTTGAATTATTCCCCCTTATAAAATGTTGCACATACCCTCCTCCCCCATCCTAGAAATGGTCCTGACTACAATAACACCGATAGTGTCCCCCTCAATATTTACTTTTGAGAAAATGTTCTGTTTATTATCTTTTCACTTTTAAAAAGTTGTACTGACTTTGCAGGGCCATTTCTAGCTCTTTGGGGGCCAAAAACACGACTGTGTTTTGGGGGCGCATATTTTTGCAGTGATGAAGAGTTCAGATTCTCTAAAATGGTAAAAAAAAAAAATAAAAGCAATTATAAAGTTGCAAATATATGAGGGGAAAAATGCAAATTTACAAGAAAAAAATAACTTGAGAGAAAAAGTCAAACAGGAAAAAGTTGCAAACTTTCAAAAAAGGCATAGCTTTATAAAAAAAATGCATATTTATGAGAAAATGTTTCAAATTTAAAAGAAACAACAAACTTTAAAAAGTTTAAAAAAGTCTCAAATTTATTACAGAAAAAAGTTAAAAAGTGTAGGAGAAGTTGGAAAGCTGAAAACTTATGAAAAAAAAAATAATTCACCACATTTGTATGAAAAAAGTTTGAAATTTAAGTTAAAATGTTGCAAATATATACCCAAAAAAAGTGAATGGTAATTTTAACTGTCCTCTTTTTTGGTGATTTTTGTAAGGTGACCTTTAGTGTTGAAAGGCTCATAAAAATGAGTTTGTGGTGCACATATGTGGGTTTCGTATGCTTCACATGTGTATTATTGTATGCTTATTGTATGCTTCACGTCTCAGAGGAACAAAAGGTCTGAACCTCCCAGGGGTAACAGGAGGATGTGAAGTCTGGCCTTTTGTATGCAAAGAGATGGCCTTCAGGTTCAGGTTCATGTTCAGGTTACTTTATTTGTACCCGTAGGTAGATTTGTTTTGCAGTCTGGTGACATCCAGCCTTGAAGGATTTCCTGACCACCAGGACTTTAGGTGGAGACGAGAAGACCTGGAGGGGGATGCATTGTGATTTGGGACTGAAAGACAATGTGACTGTGTGCTTTGATGTCCTGGGGTATAAAAGGGACAGATGTTGGGGGTTTCCTTTCTCTTTCTGTTTTTGGATGTTGGAGAATGTGAATGTGAATAAAACTGGACTTGAGAAACAAACTCAGCCTCGTCCTTCCCACACTTCTCCACACTGGCGACCTTGCGGTGATTTCCGCAGGCTGAACAACGCTACAGCACACGACCGCACATCCAAGATTTTTCAGTTCATTTGGCGGGGGCGCGCATTTTTTCTAAAATAGACTTGGTACACGGTTACCACCAGGTCCCAGTGCGCGCTAAGGACATACCCAAAACAGCGGTAATACCTCCTTTTGGGCTTTTCGAGTTTTTGCGCATGCCGTTTGGGCTTAAAGGCGCGGCGCAGATGTTCCAACGCATGATGGACGTGGTTTTGCGCGATCTCCCTTTCGTGTTCGTCTACCTGGACGACATATTGGTATCCAGCGCGTCCGAAGACGAACACGAAAACCACCTCACGGCAGTTTTCCGGAGGTTGGCAGAGCACGAGTTAATAATTAACCCAGCGAAGTGTCAGTTTGGGGTGACGCAGATTGATTTTTTGGGGGCATCGCATCTCCCCAGAAGGAGCGGTCCCTCTGCCTGACAAAGTGCGCGCAGTAACAAATTTTCCCCAACCACAAACGGTCAAAGCGTTACAGGAGATTTTGGGAATGGTGAATTTTTATAACCGTTTCCTCCCCCGCGCAGCGCAGCTCATGCAACCATTGTATGCTGCACTAAAAAAAACAAAAACCCACAAATAAAGTCGAATGGTCTCCGGAGCGAGAGCGCGCATTCGCTGAAGTCAAAACAGCCCTGGCAAACGCTGCGTTGTTGGCACATCCAGTCCCAGCGGCCCGCTTGGCGCTCACTACTGACGCGTCAGATGTGGCCATAGGGGCGGTCGTGGAACAGCATGTAGCCGGAGCCTGGCAACCGCTCGCCTTTTTCAGTAAGACCCTGCGCGACAATGAGCGAAAATACAGCGCATTCGACAGGGAGTTGTTAGCTCTCCACTTGGCCATTCGCCACTTCCAGTTCTGGCTGGAGGGACGCCGTTTCACCGCGTTCATTGACCACAAGCCGCTGATTTTCGTGATGGCCAAGATTTCAGAACCTTGGTCGGGCCGGCAGCAGAGACAGCTGGCCGCGATATCAGAGTTTACTACCGATATCCAGCATGTGGCGGGTAAACTTAATGTAGTGGCGGACTGCCTCTCTCGCGCCGTGGCGGCTCCAGCCCGCATGGAGGTAGATTCTGCAGCCATGGCCGCGGAGCAGGTTAGCGACGCGGAAGTGCGTGCGGCCCCGGTCCACATTAGGATAGATTATGCAGCCATGGCCGTGGAGCAGGTTAGCGATGCGGATGTGCGCGCGCTCCAGTCTGGACCAACAGGGTTAAGGCTGGAGAACAGGGTGCTGCAAGACGGTATGCCCCCACTAATCTGTGACGTCTCCACTGGGCGGCCGCGTCCTGTGGTTCCAGCCGCGTGGCGCCGCCGCGTTTTTGACTCGATCCATTCTCTAGCGCACCCGGGAGTGCGTACGTTGGTCAAAATGGTAGGAGAGAAATTTGTATGGCCGAGCCTGCGCAGGCAAGTTAAAGAGTGGGCGGCAGCCTGCATGGCTTGTCAGCGGGCCAAAATTCGTAGACACACGAGCACTCCCTTGGAGCCGTTTCACATCCCAGCTAAAAGGTTTGATCATGTCCACGTGGACCTCGTAGGCCCCCTCCCGCCCTCACAAGGGTGCACACATCTTCTGACAATGGTTGACCGCACCACGCGCTGGCCGGAAGTGGTTCCGCTGTGGTCAAACACAGCCGAGGAGGTTGCGCGCGTGTTTTTAACGGCATGGGTAGCGCGTTTTGGAGTCCCGTCAGACATTACGTCCGACAGAGGCCCTCAATTTGTTTCCGAACTTTGATCGGCGATGGCCCGCAGCCTGGGGGCAACGATCCACCGCACGACCGCGTACAACCCGCAGGCTAACGGGTTATGCAAACGTTTTCACAGGTCACTGAAGGCAGCTCTCAGAGCATCGCTTACGGATGCAAATTGGGTGGACAAGCTACCATGGGTTTTATTGGGGTTGCATTCTGCACCTAAAGAGGATTTAGAAGCCTCCCCAGCTGAGCTAGTTTTCGCACAGCCACTTCGGCTGCCCGGGGAATTTCTCCCAGATAATCCAGCGCCAGAGTGCTCCCCGGCTCAGCGGTTACAGAATAGCATGGACCAGAGCATGCTACCTGGCCCCGTTCACCATAGTTTTCCGCATGTTTTTGTGCCTAAGGCTTTAAAAAATGTGGAGTTTGTTTTTGTCAGACATGATGCCCATCGTCCGCCTTCATGCCCACCTTATGACGGACCATATAGAGTGCTGGAAACAGGGGATAAGCATTTTTTGCTAGATTTGGGGGGCAGAAAAGAAATGATTGGCATTAACAGGCTCAAACCCGCTTTTGTGGTAGCTGACGAAGTTGTGCAGTTGGCTAAGGCTCCTCGGTGCGGCAGACCCCCTAGAGAGCATTCCCCAGAGCACCCACAGAGGTTGACTAACAGTTCTCATCCCCAGGCAGCAGCTCCACAGCAGGAAGACGCCGCGGGGGTGGTACACCCTGCTTACAGCAAATACGGGAGAAGGCTGAGGCCCAAGCGGCATGTGGACTGATATGTAGTGTTTTTATCATGACATGCAATCTGTGGTTATGTTGTTCCATCTTAGATGTTTGGGGGGGGGGGGTCATGTGGTGCACATATGTGGGTTTCATATGCTTCACATGTGTATTACTGTATGCTTATTGTATGCTTCACGTCTCAGAGGAACAAAAGGTCTGAACCTCCCAGGGGTAACAGGAGGATGTGAAGTCTGGCCTTTTGTATGCAAAGAGATGGCCTTGAAGGATTTCCTGACCACCAGGACTTTAGGTGGAGACGAGAAGACCTGGAGGGGGATGCATTGTGATTTGGGATTGAAAGACAATGTGACTGTGTGCTTTGATGTCCTGGGGTATAAAAGGGACAGATGTTGGGGGATTCCTTTCTCTTTCTGTTTTTGGATGTTGGAGAATGTGAATGTGAATAAAACTGGACTTGAGAAATAAACTCAGCCTCGTCCTTCCCACACTTCTCCACAAGTTAAATGTATTATTATTATTATTATTATTATTATTATTATTATTATTGTTACTATTATTATAAAAATTGAAAGTGAACTTGCAATGCAAAATTACTACTGTTTTTGCCACCTTTGGTGATCTCTCCATTTTAAATGCCCCACAGATGTTTGTGTACTTTGATCCTTTCATTAAACCCTGTTGAACTGAGTAAAGGTGTGGTTCCTTTGTCCAGTTTTAGAATCACTCGGTGTCAAGAACTGACGCCCAGCTTACAAGACTGAATGAATGAATGAATGAATGAATGAATTTATTTCGGATAGTACATTACAGGTTAAAAGAAACTGTATAATATAACAACAAGGTCAAATTAGACAAAGACTCCTTCTACTATACAATTCCACGTGAGTTATCCGAAATGGGTGATGGCTGAAGCCGCAGCTTATATTGCCCACCCATATTCCATCCAAGAATTCAAAGGAGAAAAAAGAGAAAACAAGACAAGAGCGATTACAATTTAAAACAAGGCTAAGACAAAATATGACTGAGAGAAAAAGAAAACTGAGCTAGTCTAAGTTAAGCAGTTACTATTCAAAAACAAATCTAAGACATAGTGTCACAGAGAAAAAAGAAAAACTAAGCTATAACACAACACAGGCTGGAAATGTCAATCCTTATGTGAGTTTACATGTCGTCTTGTAAATATGTTTGGAGTATTTCTTCCTTTAGTTTTTGTTTAAATTGTCCAAGCGTTGTACATGATTTTAATTCAGGTCCAAAATCGTTCCATAATCTGACACCTTGCACTGAAATACAGTGTTGCTTGGTAGTTGTTCTCACTGTAGGCTTTTGAAATATACATGTTCCTCTGAAGTGATATCGTTTCTCCCTTGTTTGGAACAACTTTTGGATATTTGCGGGCAGTGATAGATTCTTCACTTTGAACATTATTATTGCGGTTTTAAAGTCGATCAGATCTTTCAACTTGAGAGTTTTTTGTTTAAGAAAAAGTGGGTCTGATCAAATAATGGTAATTAAACCATTAAAACTTAATAATTACCAAATCCTTAAGCTTAATTACTTCTTCGTAGAGTTCTCCCTTCTCTCAAAACAGTGAGTGGTCCTCCCTGTGTCAGAATTAAGCAATGCAATAATTATTAATTCCAGTTTAGACCAAACCGTAGCCATAAAGTTAAGAGCAACCCGTTTTATTTTTACAGTTTGTGGGCAGCCAGTCAGACAGTAGTGGGCCTAACTGCAGGACAGGCTTAACAAAACCACCAAAAACCTAAGAGGCTGCAGAGGACATAGTTTTTCTCTGGGAATAATGCAAAGCTGCTCTAGCAGAATCCAGGAATAAACACGTGGATCCAGACTTTAGCATGTTTTTTTTTCCTTTGATGTGGCGTCTAAATCTCCGAGTTTGGCCTCTTTAGGACTTTTTCCCGGTCCATGTGGTTTTTCACAATGTTCCACCTTGCTTTAGGTCCAGGCTCTTAAGGAAAACAACATTCTTCGGAAAGGTCACTCCCCTCGTGAACTTTCACGGGAACCCACATGAGGAGTTTCCCTTCTGATTTTAGTCTGTGGAGTGCAGGACAACCACATCTCCTTCTCCTTTCTGAAAACATTCCAGGTGTCTTATCCAAGTCTGCAATCCATGGTCAGAAAATAAGAGTGCCACTTCAAACACAGATTATTTTGCATTTGTATTTAGAATAAATGTCAAAAGTGACACTAAATATCCCTTGTGTGATTGAAAACACAGTTACAGCTTTAGGTCCCATTCAGTAGGTGATGGGGGGGGGGGGGGGGCTTTCTCCCTTGTTAGCAAAATCACCCCAAATCAATCCTTTTTCCTGTAAATTTTCAACTTTTTTCCACATAAATCTGGAACTGTTTTCTTAACAATTTAACTTTTTTCTAATAACTTTGCAACTTTTTTACTTGTAGATCTGCAACTTTTTTCTCAAAATTTTTTGCCTTTTTTTCCTCAGAAATCGGAAACTTTTTTCTTAAAAATTGTAACTTTTTTCTAATAAATCTGTAACTTTTTCATGTACATTTACAACTTTTTTCTCAATTTTTTTTTGACTTTTTACGTCATAAACTGCAACTTTTTTCTTATAAAATTAGACCATTTTTCTCAAAAATTTATGCTTTGTTTCTTGGAAATTTTTCATTTTTTTCTTCTAAATTTGCAATGCTCATCTTGATGCTGGTTGCATGTTTGTTCTGTGTAATAAATTGTTATTTGTGACACTTTTAAATTGGACTTTTATCATATACTGTATTTGCACAATCTATTCTTGCGAATTTGTACCTGGTTTACATTTATTGATTTGTACCTCATGCTAACTCAGTAAACACCCCCATCCCCTTTGTTAAAAAATAACAACTCTCCTCCTGCCATGATAAAACCAGAAAAGTCTCAAAACTCCTTTAATGACTGGCAGTGGAAATGACAGAAAGACACTTCCACTTGTACTGTATGTTGGACATGATGAACAGATTCATAAGCTCCCCTGCATATCCCGTGGAGCACCTGTGCTGGGCGTGCGGCAGATGACGCCATATTGGACCGATGCACTCGACTTGTTCCGACGCACTGAAAGGTACCGCGAGGACAAATGGTTAAACACAGTGATTCATCTCCAGCGGAGCGAGCTGGCACACAGCTGTGTCGTCAGTCGAGCTTATGGTGGTGTCATCATACTTCAATTATGAAAGGAGCGTATTAGAAAATGGAACTTGCGTTAAATTAGAAAAACTGTTTGAGACGGCAGGTCCCTTTTTTCTTAATGGATGTCTCTGTGATTGTTTATCTTGAGGTACATATGCTCATCTATAACACAGCTCTGCAGGATTTGACAAAGCAACAATAAAAATCTACAAAAAAAATATCTTTTTTGTCTTATTTTAGGCATTTAACAAAGACCCTCAGGGTATCTGGGTGTAGTGGTTAAGAACATACTACAGCATTCCACTCATCTGCAGCAATCCCTTGCTTGTACAATCTAAAGCTATTTCATGCAAACTCAACCTTATAATCTCAGCCACGGGAAGATAAAAAAGTTACAAATTTAGTAGGAAAAAGTTGCAAATTTTTGGGATAAAAAGGAGGAAATTTACAATTAAAACACTCCAAATTAAGTAAAGAAAACTTTTAAATGTATGAGAAAAAAGTTGCAAATTTAAAAGAAAAAAACCCCCTCAAATTTACAAGTAAAAAGCTGCAACTTCATGAGAAAAAATTGCAAATTTAAAAGAAAAAGAATGCAAATTTGCATTGATTGATTGATTGATTGATTTTATTTGAACATCCAGACAAAAAAAAAAAAAATCAAAACCAAAAAAAAAATAAAAAAAATGCCTTGTTCAAAAAGAGTGGGAAGAAGCCAGCACTTATATAGTCCCACCCCTTCTCCATACCCAATAAATTCTATCATTCTAGTCATTATTCATCCCACAATTACATTCATTATACAATACCATAATATACTGTATAATACATATTATAATTAAATTATGGAATGCAAATGATTACAATGGTAAATGGTATTCACTTATATAGCGCTTTTATTCTCATCTCTTGATGACCAAAGCGCTTTACAGATCCTGCTATCCACCCATTCACACACTGATGGCGGCATGCTGCCTAACATGGCGCTTCCAGACCCACCAGGAGCAATTGGGGGTGAAGTATCTTGCCCAGGGACACAACAGCAGGATATCCCGGGAGAGTAGGATTTGAACCGCCAACCATGCGGTTATTGGACGACCTGCTCTACATCCTGTGCCACTGCCGCCTGATAGTTAATATTGACAATAATACCAACATATGATAATAATTGTAATAATGATACATAAATACTTCTGGTATGTTTAATATAATTATAGACAATATTATCATTGTAGTGATCCCAGTGATCCCAGTGATCCCAGGAGCTATGTTGTCCGGGGCAATTTGCCTCTGATAGGGTCTCCCAAGACAAACTGGTCCTGGGTGAAGGGCCAGACTAAGAACGATCCAACAGACTTTCATGATAAATTGTATATCAAGGATTCAGTGTACCCCGCCCGGTATGGGGTTACCGGGGCCCCACCCTGGAGCCAGGCCTGGGGGAGGGGCTCGAAGGCTAGCGTCTGGTGGCCGGGTTTCCACCCATGGGACCCGGCCAGGCTCAGCCCGAAGGAGTTACATGGGTCCGCCCTCCAGTGGGTTCACCACCTGCAGGAGGGATCATGGGGGTCCGGTGCTATGTGGATTAGGTGGCGGTCAAAGGCGGAGACCTTGGCGGACTGATCCCAAGCTTTCTAAACTGGCTTTTGGTACGTGGAATGTCACCTCTCTGGTGGGGAAGGAGCCTGAGCTGGTGTACGAGGTTGAGCGATACCGGCTAGATATAGTTGGCCTCACCTCAACACACAGCTCCGGTTCCGGAACCAGTCTCCTGGAGAGGGGCTGGAGCTTGGCCTTTTCTGGAGTTGCCCCGGGCGAGAGGCGACGAGCAGGGGTGGGTATTCTTGTATCGCCCCATCTTGCTGCCTCTATATTGGAGTTTTCCCTGGTGGACGAAAGGGTTGCTTCCCTGCGCCTTCGGGTCGGGAAACGGGTCCTGACCATCATTTGTGCCTATGCACCAAATGATGTTTCAGAGTACCCACCCTTTTTGGAGTCTGTGACTGGGGTGCTGGAGGGTGCTCCTCCTGGAGACTCCATTGTCCTACTGGGGGACTTCAATGCGCACGTGGGCAACGACAATGAAACCTGGAGGGGGGTGATTGGGAGGAACGGCCTGCCCGATCTGAACCCGAGTGGTGTTCAGTTATTGGACTTCTGTGCTAACCACAGTCTGTTCATAACAAACACCATGTTAAAGCATAAGGGTGTCCATATGTGCACCTGGCACCAGGACACCCTAGGTCGCAGGTCGATGATCGATTTTGTTATCGTATCATCAGACCTGCGACCGTATGTCTTGGACACCCGAGTAAAGAGAGGTGCAGAGCTGTCAACTGATCACCACCTGGTGGTGAGTTGGATCCGATGGCAGGGGAGGAAACCATTCAGACCTGGTAGACCCAAACGTATAGGGAGGGTGTGCTGGGAGCGTCTGGCTGAGGCCCCTGTCCGGGAGGTCTACAACTCCCACCTCCGGAAGAACTTCAACCACATTCCGAGGGAGTCTGGAGACATGGAGTCTGAATGGGCCATGTTCTCCACCTCTGTTGTTGAAGCGGCGGCCCAGAGCTGCGGCCGCAAGGTGGTCGGTGCATCTCGTGGTGGCAACCCCCGAACCAAGTTGTGGACACCAGTGGTGAGGGGGGCCATTAAGCTGAAGAAGGAGTCCTATCAAGCTTGGTTGGCTTGTGGGACTCCCGAAGCAGCTGAGGTGTACCAGCAGGCCAAGCGGAGTGCAGCTCGGGTGGTTGCTGAAGCAAAAACCCGGGTATGGGAGGAGTTCAGTGAGGCCATGGAACAAGACTTTCGGTCGGCTTCAAAGAGATTCTGGCAAACTGTTCGGCGGCTCAGGAGGGGAAAGCAGCTCCCCGTCCACACTGTGTATGGTGCGGATGGGACACTGTTGACTTCAACTGGGGATATCGTCGGGCGGTGGAAGGAATACTTCGAGGATCTCCTCAATCCCACTGATACGCCTTCCACAGAGGAAGCAGGGTTTGGGGATGAGGGGGATGACTCGCCTATCACAGGGGCTGAGGTCGCCAAGGTGGTTAAAAATCTCCTTGGTGGCGGGGCCCCGGGGGTGGACGAGATTCGCCCTGAGTACCTCAAGGCCCTGGATGTTGTTGGGTTGTCATGGTTGACACGCCTCTGCAACATTGCATGGAGGTCGGGGGCAGTGCCTTTGGCATGGCAAACCGGGGTGGTGGTTCCTCTCTTCAAAAAGGGGACCGGAGGGTGTGCTCCAACTTTAGAGGGATCACACTCCTCAGCCTCCCTGGGAAGGTCTATGCCAAGGTACTGGAGAGGAGAGTCCGGCCGTTGGTCGAACCTCGGATTCAGGAGGAGCAATGTGGTTTTCGTCCTGGCTGTGGCACATCGGACCAGCTCTTTACCCTCTCGAGAATTCTTGAGGGTTCGTGGGAGTTTGCCCAACCAGTTTACATGTGTTTTGTGGACTTGGAGAAGGCATTTGACCGCGTCCCTCGTGGATTTTTGTGGGGGGTGCTTCGGGAGTATGGGGTATCGGGCTTGTTGTTACGAGCTATTCGGTCTCTGTACGACCGTTGTGAGAGTTTGGTTCGTATTGCCAACATTCGGTCAGAGTCATTCCCAGTGAGAGTTGGACTCCGCCAGGGCTGCCCTTTGTCACCGATCCTGTTCATAATTTTTATGGACAGGATTTCTAGGCGCAGCCAGGGAATGGAGGGTGTCATGCTTGGTGACCACAGAATCTCATCTCTGTTGTTTGCAGATGATGTTGTCCTGTTGGCTTCATCCAGCAATGACCTACAGCTCTTGCTGGGACGGTTTGCCACTGAGTGTGAAGTGGCTGGGATGAGAATCAGCACCTCCAAGTCCGAGTTCATGGTCCTCAGCCGGAAAAAGGTGGATTGTCCTCTCCGGTTTGGGGACAGGCCCCTGCCCCAAGTGGAGGAGTTTAAGTATCTTGGGGTCTTGTTCACGAGTGAGGGGAAAATGGAGCGAGAGATCGACAGACGGATTGGAGCAGCATCTGCAGTGATGCGGACGTTGAACCGGTCTGTTGTGGTGAAGAGGGAGCTTAGTTCTAAGGCAAAGCTGTCGATTTACCAGTCAATCTACGTTCCTACTCTCACCTATGGTCACGAGCTTTGGGTAATGACCGAAAGAACGAGATCGTGGATACAAGCGGCTGAAATGAGCTTTCTCCGTAGGATTGCTGGACTCACCCTCAGAGATAGGGTGAGGAGCTCAGTCATCCGGGAGAGGCTCAGAGTAGAACCGCTGCTCCTCCACATTGAAAGGAGTCAGTTGAGGTGTTATGGGCATCTGATTAGGATGCCTCCTGGACGCCTCCCACTTGAGGTGTTTCGGGCACGTCCCACTGGGAGGAGACCCTGGGGCAGACCTAGGACTCGGTGGAGAGACTATGTCTCCCAGCTGGTCTGGGAACGCCTTGGTATCCCCTCTGAAGAGCTGGAGCAGATGGCTGGGGAGAGGGAAGTCTGGGCTTCTCTGCTTGAACTGCTGCCTCCGCGACCCGGACCTCCGGAAAAGCGGTAGAAGATGGATGGATGGATGGATGGATAATCATTGTAGCACCTTGTGTGAGCCAGATTATCTAGCATCTCAGACAGGAGACAGTGATAAGCTTGGGAGAACAAAGAGCAGGAGATTCCTGGTGAGATAGCAAGAAGGAGTCAGGGATGAAGGTTGTTGAATGCAGTGTGATGCAAATGTCATGTTGTGTGTGATGGAAATGCCATGAAACTTAAGGGGCGAGTTTCTGCTTGAGAGTTCATTCTGTTCTGTGCTTGAAAGATGTGAGTGTGTAGTAAATCGTCTGAAATGAATCTGCCTGTGATTTCACACACTCCACACTGGTGACCCAAGACGTATTATGGAACACGAGGCAAGATCCCCGGAGCCGGCCCGGTCAGGAAGCTACAGCGAGGCGGCAGCCATCCCACAGACAGCCCGGACTGGAACCTACAGCCACGCGTGTGCGGTTTCAGTCAAGCTACCGGATTTCTGGCAGCACAACCCGCGCTCTTGGTTCCACCTCACCGAGGCCCAGTTCGCCCTCCGGGGAGTAACGGCAGATGATACCAGATTCTACTATGTGGTCGCAGCGCTCGACGCTCGCACAGCTCAGCAGGTAGCGAGCCTGCTCGATCAGCCACCAGCCAGCAGCAAATATGAGACGCTCAAGGCTGGGCTCATCCAGCGCTACACGCTCTCGGACTGTGAGAGAGTGGAGAGGATCCTGACGCGGACCGAGTTAGTAGATGGTTCGGCTGTAGACCTGATGGAGAAGATGCTGGCGTTGATGGGCATGGACAACGGGCACTTTCTGTTTGCCCACCTCTTCCTCCGGAACCTTCCGACAGTAGCGAGAGCGGTTCTGGCCGATTCGCCGTGGCTGGCCGCGCGCGACTACCGTGCGCTAGCCCAGGAGGCAGACCGGATCATCCTCACCACCAGGGCAATCACAGTCAACGCGGCAGCGGCGGAGCCCAGCGAGACGACCAGAGGAGGCGAGGAGCCACCGACGGTAGCGGCAGCGGGGGCCAAGGAGCACCAGAGAGACACGCTCTGTTTTTACCACCGCCGCTTCGGAGAGAACGCACACAGATGTGCGCCACCGTGCCAATTCAAGCGCTCGGGAAAACGCCAAGGCCGGGGGTCGGTAGCAGCCGCGACCCTCAGTGAAGAGAACAAGCTGCTCTACTTGATGGATCCACGCTTGGGAAGGCGTTTTCTCGTGGACACCGGAGCCCAGAAGAGCTTCATCCGGCCGACCTACGCTGACCAGCTGGCAGGATCTAGCGGCCCCGGGATGTTGGCATCAAACGGCTCGGATATTAAGACCTTTGGTGAGAGGACTCTGCTCTTATCTCTACACGGCCGTACATAAGAGTGGACTTTTGTCATAGCAGCACTGAATTACCATATACTGGGGGCTGATTTTCTGTGTGCACATGGTTTACTGGTTGATGTTGCTAACAGGCGCCTGGTTAATGCACTGTCCTTTGACTCTCTCCCCTGTATAGCTCGAGTGACCCAGCCAACAGCACAAGCCAACGTCACAGCTCCATGCGGTAAGTTCCACACACTGCTCACTCAGTTCCCAGCACTCACGGTCCCGACATTTTTGGCGGCCATCGCTAAACACGGGGTGGAGCACTTTATCATCACCACCGGGCCGCCCGTTTTTGCAAGACCTCGGCGCTTGGACGCAGCTAAACTGGCCATAGCGCGCGAGGAGTTCGCCAACCTGGAAAGGTTGGGCGTCATCAGGCGCTCCAAAAGCCCATGGGCATCCCCGCTACACATGGTCCCTAAGGCTGAAGGATCATGGCGACCGTGCGGGGATTTCCGCAGGTTGAACAACGCCACAGCGCATGACCGCTACCCAATTCCCCACATACAGGATTTTTCGGTTCACCTCGCCGGAGCGCACATTTTTTCCAAAATAGACCTGGTCTGCGGTTACCACCAAGTCCCAGTGCGCGCTGAGGACATACCCAAAACAGCGGTAATAACTCCGTTCGGTTTATTCGAGTTCCTGCGCATGCCATTCGGGTTAAAAGGAGCGGCACAGACGTTCCAGCGCATGATGGATGCAGTGCTGCGCGATCTCCCGTTTGTGTTCGTCTACCTGGACGATATCCTGGTAGCCAGTGCGTCCGAAGACGAACACGAAACCCACCTCACGACAGTTTTCCGGAGGTTGGAGGAGCACGGGTTAATAATCAAACCGGCGAAATGCCAGTTCGGTGTGACGGGGATTGATTTTTTGGGGCACCGCGTCTCTCCTGAAGGAGCGATCCCGCTGCCCGACAAGGTGCGTGCCGTGGCGGATTTTCCCCGGCCTCAGACGGTCAGGGCGCTGCAGGAATATTTGGGGATGGTGAACTTTTATAACCGTTTCCTTCCCCGCGCGGCACAGCTCATGCAACCATTGTACGCTGCGCTCAAGAAACAGAAACCCGTGGATAGGGTCGAATGGACCCGGGATCGAGAGCGGGCGTTCTCGGAAGTTAAAGCGGCCCTGGCAAACGCCGCACTGCTGGCGCATCCAGACCCGACGGCCCACATAGCGCTCACCACCGACGCTTCAGACGTGGCCATAGGGGCTGTTGTGGAGCAACGCGTCGCCGGGGCTTGGCAGCCGCTCGCCTTTTTCAGCAGAACTTTCCGCGACAGCGAACGTAAATACAACGCGTTCGACAGAGAGTTGCTGGCCCTCCACCTGGCCATACGCCACTTTCAGTTCTGGCTGGAAGGGCGCAGTTTCACCGTGTTCGTGGACCACAAGCCGCTAACATTCGCGATGGCCAAGGTTTCAGAACCGTGGTCGGGCCGGCAGCAGAGACAGCTGGCCGCGATCTCAGATTTTACTACCGATATTCAGCATGTGTCTGGTAAACTGAATGTAGTGGCGGATTGCCTCTCGCGAGCCATGGTGGCCGCAGTCTACGTGGGGATAGATTACGCAGCCATGGCCGCGGAGCAGATTAGCGATGCAGACGTGCGCGCTCTCCAGTCTGGACCAACAGGGTTAAGGCTGGAGAGCAGGGTGCTGCAAGATGGCGGCGCCCCCCTAATCTGTGATGTCTCCACAGGTCGCCCGCGTCCGGTGGTCCCGGCCGCGTGGCGCCGCCGCGTGTTTGAGGCGGTTCACACTCTGTGTGTGCGCGTGTCGGTCAAAATGGTGGGAGAGAAGTTTGTTTGGCCGAGCCTGCGCAAACAAGTGAAGGAGTGGGCTGCAGCCTGCGTGGAGTGCCAACGAGCCAAAGTACACAGACACACGAAGGCTCCCTTGGAGCCGTTTCGTATTCCAGCTAAGAGGTTCGACCATGTTCACGTGGACCTCGTGGGCCCCCCCCCCCCGCCATCACAGGGGTGCACGCACCTCCTGACAATGGTGGACCGCACCACGTGCTGGCCAGAAGCGGTCCCGCTGGCGGCAACCACAAATGCGGACGTAGCGCGCGCTTTTTTAACAGCATGGGTGGCGCGTTTTGGAGTCCTGTCGGACATTACGTCAATTTGTTTCCAAACTCTGGTCCGCGATGGCCCGCAGCCTGGGTGTTACAATTCATCGCACAACCGCGTACAACCCACAGGCCAATGGGTTATGCGAGCGTTTTCATAGATCACTGAAAGCGGCACTCAGGGCTTCATTGACAGATGCAAATTGGGTAGACAGGCTGCCATGGGTGTTATTGGGGTTGCGCTCCGCGCCAAAAGAGGATCTGGAGGCTTCCCCGGCAGAGCTCGTTTTTGTGCAGCCACTACAGCTGCCCGGGGAATTTCTGCCAGATAATCCCGCGCCGGGCAGCTCCCCGTCTCAGCTTTTGCAGCGTAGCGCAAACACAGGCACGCTGCCGGGCCCTGCCCACCACAGTTTTCCGCGTGTTTTTGTGCCTAAAACTTTGAAGAGCGCGGAGTTCGTTTTCGTCAGACACGATGCCCACCGCCCTCCATTGCGCCCACCCTATGATGGACCGTTCAGAGTGTTGGAAACAGGGGATAAACATTTTTTGCTAGACTTTCGTTGTGGCGGATGAGCAAGTGCTGTTGGCTAGGGCCCCTCGGTGTGGAAGACCCCCATGGAGAGCTCCCCAGGGAGACGATTCTCCAGAGCAGCCACACGGACGGACCGAAGTGCCCCCCCCCCAGCAACAGCCCACCCGCAGTCAGACACACTTCCAGCAGCCCCCCAGCGGCACAGCAGCGCCGCGGAGGCGGTAAACCCCAGTTACAGCAGATACGGGAGGAGATGGAAGCCCAAGCAGCATGTGGACTGATGTTCAATTGTTC
The DNA here is from genome assembly GCA_020510985.1 of Pholidichthys leucotaenia. NCBI lineage: Eukaryota > Metazoa > Chordata > Actinopteri > Cichliformes > Pholidichthyidae > Pholidichthys > Pholidichthys leucotaenia. Next base: position 329,072,384 of record CM035845.1, read on the forward strand.
TATCACAGAACAATTGTTCTATCACAGCATGTGGACTGTTATTCTATTGTCCTATCTAAGATGCTGGGGTGGGGTGGGTGTAGCACCTTGTGTGAGCCAGATTATCTAGCATCTCAGACAGGAGACAGTGATAAGCTTGGGAGAACAAAGAGCAGGAGATTCCTGGTGAGATAGCAGGAAGGAGTCAGGGATGAAGGTTGTTGAATGCAGTGTGATGCAAATGTCATGTTGTGTGTGATGGAAATGCCATGAAACTTAAGGGGAGAGTTTCTGCTTGAGAGTTCATTCTGTTCTGTGCTTGAAAGATGTGAGTGTGTAATAAATCGTCTGAAATGAATCTGCCTGTGATTTCACACACTCCACATCATCATCATAATCACCATATATACCACCATATACCCCCACATGGCTTACAATACCTAGGCACAATAAGTAACCATATAATAACAATAACCATAATAATAGGTAGCCATATAGTATTTACAACAACAACAACAACAACAACAACAACAACAACAACAACCTGGCCTATATAATACTTCAAATTATTCCATCCTATCAACAATCCTAATACTATAATACTGTTGTAATATTCTAGTAATAATGATATCAATAATAACAGTACTCAGCAAATATATTCAACAATAACAACCTTTCTTCATTGAAGACACACTGTAATATTACTGTCCTTTATTTTTATATTGCTCAAAAATCATTTCTTTATATGTTGATTTAAATATATGGATGTTTGGACATTGCTTGTGTTTCTCCCCCAACCCATTCCACAATTTTACTCCACACACTGTCATGACCCGAGCACTATGCCTTGACAACAGCTGTGCTGCATTTGTGGTCGTTAGCGCTCAGGCTATTTTAACCCACGTTGGCGATCGCATCTTTGCAGCAGTGTCTGTTCACTTTCCCAGTTCACTCTCCGTCATGCTACGGATGCCTGGACTAATTCATACCACGCCTGCTTTTGGTTTGACCGTCGTTCCCCGGAACTAGTAAGTGTGCTGTATTAGCCTTATTCCTCCCGGTGTGAATTGATCTCTGTGAGTCTCTGCCTTAGCAGCCTGTGTATCGTTATTATTTTCACCGTAAATAAAACTCACTGAACTCACTGGCGACTGTGTGGCGTCTTATGGTAGCTCGCGAGAGCCACCCATGACACACACAGACATACAAAAACCCTTCCTAGTAAATCTTACCAGGTGCATTTGAAATTTTGTATTCCCCCATAAATTGTATTTCCCTTCTCTCTCACTGAAAAGATTTTGTATATTGTGGGGCAAAAAGTTTTTACTGACTTTAAACATTAACTGTGCTGTATAATAATCAACCAGATCCCATAATTTCAATAACTTTGAATGTAAAAACAATAAATTAGTATGTTCAAGATACCGGATTTTGTGTATAACATGGACTGCCCTTTTTTGTAATATTAGCAATGAATTAAGTGTACTTTTATAATTGTTACCCCAGACCTCTATACAATAGGTCAAGTATGGAAGTACTAATGAGCAATCCAAGATATGAAGTGATTTTTGCGCGGCCCAGACAATTTCGCCGTCCCGGGCCGGCACTTGCTACCCCCACCCCCCTCCCTCCACCGCCGCCTGCAGCGAGCTTTCCTCGCAGCGAGCTCCCAAAGCCGGACTATCGAGGCCTCAACTTCCTGCTGAGCCCTCTGGGGGGGAGTACTGTGGGCGACCCCTACAGCCTACGGACAAGCAGAGCGCACAGCTGGAGCAATTAGCAGAACAATGACGGAGATCAATAGGCAGCCACTCTTTGTCTAGCTTCTTCCTGCCAGTTCCGCTGTTGATATGTATGACTCAAATGCAAAAGTTCATGCTTCCTGCTCTCACTGTGATGCAAATGTCCCATGCCTTTCATGTATTGTCTGTAATTGGGTATAAAAACTGCATTGCTCTGTAACTCTCTCTCTCTGCTCATCTGACTGCACGCATTGCCTATCTGCTGGAGAGCCTCCTGGCTCGCTCTGGCGTGCAGGCACGGCGCCGGGGTGAGTTCTGTGATGGCGGTATGATTAATAAACTCCCTTAAAAACACCCAGTTCGCTGCTTATTATTTCATGCCGCCACATTGGTGACCCCGAGAAAGAACACACTGGCAGCCCCCGGCGGTGACTCTCCGACGACAAGCGAACGCAGCAGCCTGACGCAAATGATCTGCCCTCCCTTCTGCTACAGGGAGACCTCAACGCAGAGCCACCACCAGGCGAAACTCTCCGGAGATCACCCATGACCGGGAAAGCTGCAGAATGCTTCATGGTGAGATCTGCACGCCTGAGATCTGCACATCCACGCTGGGACCGGCCACTCTCACAGCTCCTCCACACGAGAGCGCACGCACCTCGTCCTCTCTCCATGATGGCGACCTCCAGGGCCGACGGAGAACGCAGCGCGTGGACCTGAACGCACCATGACCAATCTACAGCAACAGCTCAACAGGGATGACCATTGGCGCCGACGACGCTGATCTCGATCAAGCTCCCTGACCCTGACTCGCCTCTACAGCGGTCCTGCCATGCACCGAACCCCGCACGCACGCAGGGGGGTTCCGAGGACAGCGCACCACGCACGGGATAATACCGGCTCCACACAGACCGCCATCGTCCTTCGCCGCTGCACACAGAACCTTCAGGGCTACTCACACACCTGAAGCACGCACGCAGCTCGCTCACAGGATTTTGTAATGGTCTCAGCCACGGCGCACAAGGGAATTCAGCCGTCAGCTGTCCCCGAGGACTTTAGGACTGCGGGCGCACCTAAAGTCAACACGCCAAGTCCCTCACTGCTGCAGCTCCTTTTTTTTTTCTTCATGACCGCGAGAGGAGTCAGAGACAAATTTTTCTTCTTACAGCTGCTGTGGACCTCCGCACATTCAACGGGACAGCCCCTCAACATCGCGGATCCACAGGCAATTTTTGCGCGGCCCAGACAATTTCGCCGTCCCGGGCCGGCACTTGCTACCCCCACCCCCCTCCCTCCACCGCCGCCTGCAGCGAGCTTTCCTCGCAGCGAGCTCCCAAAGCCGGACTATCGAGGCCTCAGCTTCCTGCTGAGCCCTCTGGGGGGCAGTACTGTGGGCGACCCCCACAGCCTACGGACAAGCAGAGCGCACAGCTGGAGCAATTAGCAGAACAATGACGGAGATCAATAGGCAGCCGCTCTTTGTCTAGCTTCTTCCTGCCAGTTCCGCTGTTGATATGTATGACTCAAATGCAAAAGTTCATGCTTCCTGCTCTCACTGTGATGCAAATGTCCCATGCCTTTCATGTATTGTCTGTAACTGGGTATAAAAACTGCATTGCTCTGTAACTCTCTCTCTCTGCTCATCTGACTGCACGCATTGTCTATCTGCTGGAGAGCCTCCTGGCTCGCTCTGGTGCGCATGCACGGCGCCGGGGTGAGTTCTGTGATGGTGGTATGATTAATAAACTCCCTTAAAAACACCCAGTTTGCCGCTTATTATTTCATGCCGCCACACTAGGACTTGCTTAATTTTATTTATAATTGCAATATTTTTTGCAACTTTGTTTTGTATGTATCCGACGTGTGGTTTCCAACTAATTTTATCATCTAGTATTACACCCAGAAAGCTGATCTCCTTAATATTTTCAATAATTACATTATCTATATGAATATGTATATCTTCTTTATTTTTACAATTACCAAATATCAATACCTTAGTTTTATCTATATTTAGTAATAATTTATTACTATCCATCCATTTTTTAAGCTTATTTAATTCATTATTTAGAGTATGGATTAGTTGATTATAATTATTTCCAGAATAAAATATATTAGTATCATCAGAAAATAATAATATTTTTAATAATTTAGAAACTTTGAATATACCATTTATATATATGTTAAATAATTAGGGGCCCAATACTGACCCCCAGGGGACAGTAATAACCCTCGGTCATTTCCAATGTCTCACTGACAATGTCTCTTCCTTGGTTTGTAATTTTTTCTGCCAACTCTGGTCCAACATTTACAAAAAAAAAAAAAAAATATTCATTCTATTTACTACCATGTTCTAATCATAATTATCACCACACCAATCAGTAGAATACTCTGGATATATTATATTCTTAGTTCCATTTTTCCTTCATGTATTTAATATATCCCAGACTCCTTTTATATACTGCTCAAAAAAAATTAAAGGAACACTTTTTAATCTGAGTAAGCTGGACTAGCCTGCCACAATTTCTTCACTTTAAGTTTTGGAATGTTTTAATTTCCATCAAAAGACATGGCATCTTTTCATTCTTAACACATTATCCAGTCCATATCAGTGTAGATATCCAGCTTATTTTTTTCCCATTAAAATCTGATGTGTTTTCAAAGTGTTCCTTTAATTTTTTTGAGCAGTATATTGTTTTTATTTTATTTAACATTTTCCGATAGTATAATTTTTTACTAGTTCCTATTATTTCAGTTAACTTATTTTTATACGTTTTATATCTTTTTTTCCAGATTCTTAAGTTCTCAATTTAATGAAATTTTTATAGAGATAATTTTTCATTTTCCAAGCATTACAAGCATACATTAAAAATCATTACCAATTTAGGAAAGAAACATTTTCAATTTAAAAGAAAAAGTTTTTAAGTTTATGAGAAAAAAGTTGCAAATATACAGTACAAGAAAAAAGTTGCAGGTTTAAAAGAGAAAAGCTGCAAATTTATGAGAATAAAATGTTCAATTTTACAAGAAAATGTAAATTTACAACAAAAGTATTGCACATTTATGAGAAAATGATTTAAATTGTGAAAAAAGAACTGCAAACTGCAAATGTATGAAATAAAAAGTTTTAAATGTTTTAAAAATGTTAAAAGTTTTAAAAAGAATAAAAGTTTCACATTTACAAGAAAAAAGCTCCCATTTTATGAGAAAAAAATATGCAAACATACAAAAATTGAAAATTTATGGGAAAAAAGTTCCAAATTTACAAGACAATAGTTGCACCTTTACAAGAAAAAGTTGCAGATTTAAAAGAAAAAGCTACAAATTTCTGAGTAAAAAAAATTGCAAATATGCGACAAAAAGATTGCAAATTTTGGAAAAAGTTGTAAATTTACAAGAAAAAAACTGAAAACTGTCATGATTTTTTCCCCTTTGGACAGAAACAAAGACCCAAGCACTGAACTGCAGTTTGTGGCATTTAATAAGAAAAAAACACAAAGTCCAAACAGTGCTCAACATAAACTTACAAACAGACAAAACAAGGAGAAGATGAGGTTGGTGTTAGAACAGGAACAGGGTTCTAACAAACACTGATTCCTGATGAGACTCTGACAAGGAGTGGATGAAGAAGGCAGTCTTAAGTAAGACAAGCAATTAATTATACCAAGTGTCATAAGGTGTGGATCACATGAGCGGGCAGGAGGTGAGAGTGATTACACAATACACATTAGCTGTGAGTCATGAGAGGGGAGGAAATGGGACTGACGTATAAAGGGTTTTCTTGCAAAGTTAAAATTATTATTCGTGAAAATTTTCAATTTGTTTCTTGTAGAGTTGCAACTTTTTTTCTTATTCCCCTTGTTAACCTGCCATCCCCTCATCCCCTTTCATAGGTGTGAATCAAGGGGACGGGGACATTGCACTCGGCGCATGCGCACGCAGCGACCGGCAGCTGGTGAAAAAGTCTGTCGTCTGTGTCTCTGTTTTTACGCACTTTAATGTGTTTAAACAAAATTTTCTGTGTTGTTTTTGTCCTTGAATGTTTGTCGACTGTATAACGAAGAGCTCCCTGGTTCCATCAATATGGATTTCCTCCTTATTTCTGCACTGCTGCTTCTTTCACACCGGCTCTTTGTTTTGGAGGTAAGCGCAATCACGATCATGCCGGGGAGAATACAATATTCCAGAGACATGTTACTGCATTTAAACACAGATAATGCAGCATCTGTGTTTGAGTCTGTGCCCCGACTGCCAGACTTTATTTTAAGAGACTTTCAGGGACACAGCGATGAAAAGAGAGACAAGAGGAGGAAACGCGGAAAGCGTGGAGGCGTAAAATTAAATCTGAGAAAGCATCAGTTTAACAGCATTCCTCTTCCTTCCATGATTTTGGGGAACGTACAATCCATGAGAAATAAAGTAGATGAAATTCAAGGGAATGTACGCTACCAGAAGGACTTCAAGAACTGCTGTGTCATGGCTTACACGGAGACGTGGCTTACGGCGCATGACCGGGATGCCGACCTGTGGATTGACAGCTTTGGAGCCCCACTTCGCTCAGATCGGCAGGAAGAGGTAACAGGGAAACGTCAGGGGGGCGGCGTATGTTTATATATTAATAAACAGTACTGTACAGCTGTCACGGTCAGAGAGCGCATCTGTACACCCGATGTGGAGCTTCTGTCCGTATCGCTACGCCCCTTTTATCTGCCCCGCGAGTTCCCCCAACTTTTCATCACGGCTGTGTACATTCACCCGAGGGCAGACGCTGACTCCGCCTCCAGCACCGTCTTTGATGTGGTCCAGCGGCTGCAGTCAATCTCTCCAGAGGCTCCAAACTTTATTCTTGGGGATTTTAACCATGTTTCTTTAAAGAAGACACTTAAAAACTTTTATCAGTATGTCTGCTGCCCAACCAGGTGAAAAAAGGCATTGGACCTGTGCTATGGATCCATTGAGAGGGCCTATAAATCACTTCCCTTTCCTCCTTTAGGATCCTCAGATCACAACTGTGTACATTTGCTGCCCACGTATAAAACTGCTCTAAAAAGAGGCAAGGTGAAGACCAGAGACACAGATGTGTGGACAGAGGATTCAGCGCACTGCCTCCAGGAATACTTTAGCTGTACGGACTAGGAGGTGTTCACACTGTCCTGCGGGGATGATTTGGACTCTTTGGTAGATGTCACATGCTCATACATGGCTTTCTGTAAAAATATGATCGTTCCACGTAAACGTGTCAAAATATATCCCAACAACAAGCCATGGGTTACAAAATCAGTTAAATCCTGCTTACAGAGGAAAGCACTTGCCTTTAAACAGGGGTCTGTTTCTGAGCTACAAGTTGCCACAAAAGAGCTGAAGTCCGAAATTTTAAGAGCAAAACAGAATTATAAATCAGAGTTGGAAAGCAAGATGGCAACAAAGAAACTTGGTTCAGCCTGGGCCAGTATGAAAACTATTGCAGGCCTTCAGAGCACAGAACGTGGTAATCGTGTGTTTTTAGATGGTTTTAATTCAGACACAGAGCTGGCTAATGCTCTTAATTGTTTTTATGGTCATTTTGATTCCTCTGATTTTAGCACAGAAACCCAAGATTTGAAACAGAAACTCAAAGACAATCAGCACTTTAATATTGAGGTGCAGGGTATTAAAAGGGTGTTCTGTGCTGTAAAAGTGAACAAAAGTCAGGGCCCTGATAATATATGTGGGCGCTTGGTAAAGTCCTGTGCACATGAACTGAGTCCTGTATTTCATTACATTTTCAATAAGTCCTTACAGACACAACATGTGCCTAAGATCTGGAAAGATGCTGTGGTTGTTCCCATTCCAAAATCCAGCTGTCCTAAAATGGTAAATGACTTTAGACCAGTTGCTTTGACTTCAATTTTAATGAAATTTTTTGGAAAACTGATCAGATGTGAGGTCCTAAAGCAGACTGAACATGCATTGGATCCTTTGCAGTTTGCCTATAGGCCTCACAAAGGAGTGGAGGACGCCACTGTCACTCTGTTTAACATGCTTTTTAAACATCTGGATTTTAATGGGACACACGCCAGGCTGTTATTTGTGGACTTTTCCTCCGCCTTTAATACAATCCAACCTCATATTTTAGTTGAAAGGCTCCTGCAACAATTTGATTTGAGCAATAATCTGATGGGTTGGATTCTGGATTTCTTAACCAACAGGACACAGAGAGTAAGGGTCAATGGTACATTAACTGACCAAAAGTGCTCTTCTACTGGCTCTCCTCAGGGGTGTGTGTTGTCACCACTACTCAAATATGTGTCGGAGCAACATGACAACAGACACATTATAAAGTATGCTGATGATTCAGTTATTGTCAGTCTCCTCCAGGATGGTGAGAGTGGCCATGGTCCAGTAGTTGATGATTTTGTTCACTGGTGTGAGGACTCCTACCTGCAGCTGAATACGACAAAAACTAAAGATATGATTATTGACTTTAGGAAGAAAACTCCCAGGCACAAAGTCACCGCACTAAAAGGCCAGACCACTGAATGTGTACAATCCTACAAATATCTTGGGACGATTATTGATAGTAATTTAAACTTTGAAGAGAACTGTGAAAGGGTGTGCAAAAAGGGTCAGCAACATTTGCATTGTTTAAGGAAACTTGCACGCTTCCAAATTGACCGAACCACAATGACAATGTTTTATCGGGCCTTTATTGAATCTGTTTTATCCTTTTCTTTAGTGTCATGGTTTGGTCAAATAAAACTGAAACAGAGGAAATCCTTGGATCAGGTAGTTAGATGGTCCAGTCGTTTGCTTGGTGAGTCACAGCTGAGCCTGACATCCTTGTACACCAGACAGGTACAGAGGATTGCTACCTCCATTTTAAATGATGACTCCCATCCTTTGCACTGCCACTTTCAGCTTCTTCCCTCAAGACGGAGGTTTGCTGTCCCAAAAAGAAAAAAAACAGCGCTACAAAAACAGCTTTGTTCCTGCTGCTGTCAAAGAGCTGAACAAGTTGTAACAATATACGGCACATAATTTAGTTACCTATTTATTAACTCCATTTTATATTTACTTATTTTTGTAGGATTTTTATCTGGGTTCAAAATCTTTTATGGGGATTTAGACCTTTGAGTTTTTAACCTCTTTGACTAGTCTTTAACTTTTTAATATGACCCTTCTCTTCTTCTCTCTTTGGGTCGGTCGGGCTGTGGTGCGAAGCGGGGCTGGGCTCGCGCCGCGGCTGGGGGAGCAGTCCCCCCGTCGCCCTTCCCTCCCCCGCCGCCGGAGGTCCGGCGCGCGGCCCGCCGCCTGGGGCCCCCGTCGCCGCGGCGCTTAATACTAAGCGCAGCCGGCGGGGCGTCTCCGGGCGGCGGTGCCCGCCGCCGGGCGGAAGGCGGATGTGGCGGTGGGACGCGGTCGGCGGGGGCGGCGGCGACTCTGGACGTGCGCCGGGACCTTCTCGCGGATCACCACGGCTGTGGTGCCCTCTGGTTTTTCTCTCATCTCGTTGTCTTTATATCCTTATTGATCGAGCCTTGAGTATTTTAATCATGTTTATAGTCAGCTTCATTTGTGCTTGTGTTTGTGTTTATGTTAAATGTAATTGTGGTTTGTAAATATGGATGTCACCAGACTGCAAAACAAATCTACCTACGGGTACAAATAAAGTAACCTGAACCTGAACCAATGTGGAAAAAAAAGAAAGTTGTCCCTACAATATCACCATTCAGACACAGAGCTGGCTAATGCTCTTAATTGTGGTGGTGTCCTGTTTGAATGACTATTGTCCTGTTGCACTGACACCAATTGTGATGAAGTGTTTTGAGCGGCTTGTCAAACCACACATTACAGCCTGCCTCCCTGCATCACACGACCCACTCCAGTTTGCATATCGTTCAAACCGCTCCACGGAGGATGCTATAGTCACCACCCTACACTCTGTCATCACCCACCTGGACCAGAAAGACACCTACGCCAGACTCCTGTACATTGATTTCAGTTCAGCATTCAACACCATTATTCCCCAGAGACTGATGGAGAAATTACTCCTTCTCGGTCTGAACACCGCCACATGTCTCTGGATCCTGGATTTTCTGACTGAGAGACCTCAGTCTCTCCAGGTTGGAAACAACATCTCCAAGTCTGTCACGCTGAGTACCGGATCCCCTCAAGGCTGTGTACTCAGTCCACTGTTGTTTACACTTCTAACACATGACTGTGTATCCAGACACGAGGGGAACCAGATTATTAAGTTTGCAGATGACACCACGGTGGTGGGACTTATCCAGAGGGATGAGGAATCAATGTACAGGGAAGAAGTGAGAGACCTGGAGGGCTGGTGCAGGGAGAACAATCTGGTGCTCAACGTGGACAAAACGAAGGAGATGATTATCGACTTCCGGCGGTCGCAGCCTGAGCATGCCCCCCTCAGCATCGGCGGCCGTTTAGTGGAGAGAGTAGAGAACATCAAGTTCCTCGGAGTGCAGATCTCGCAGGACCTGACCTGGAGCAAGAATTCCTTGGAGATCAGGAAGCGGGCTCAGCAGAAACTGCACTTCTTGAGGAAACTCAAACAGGCCTCTCTCCCCATCTGCATCCTCAGGACCTTCTACAGAGGTGTGGTGGAGAGTGTTCTGACGTACTGCATTGCTACATGGTACTCCAGCTGCAGTATGTCAGACAAAAAAGCCCTGCAGAGGATAGTCAAGGGGGCGGAGAGGGTAATTGGAGTCTCCCTCCCCTCTGTCCAAGAACTTTTTCAGAACCGTTGTAGGAGCAAGGCACTAAACATTGTCAAGGACCGTTCTCACCCTCTGCATAAGTGAGGATCGTCACTTCCTTGTGGGGAGGATCGTCACTTCCTTGTGGCAACGTAACGTATCGTCACTTCCTGTTTTGCTGTCTGCCTGTGTGGTTGCTCTCCAGCTATTAGCTATGGCTACTAGCTCTCTTTCCTCTCCTCTGGTGTGCTCTCTCTGTCAGATGTTTAGCTACACCTCTGCCTCTTTTAGTGATAACGGTAAATGTAATAAATGTTGTCTTTTTGAGGCGCTCGAGGCGAGGTTGTCTGATTTGGAATCCCGGCTCCGCTGCATTGAAACACCGTCTGCGCCAGTTAATCTCGACGGACGCCCATTAGCTGCAGCGGAGCTAGCTAGCTTAGGCCCCCCTGTCAGCGGTTCCCCGGCTCTCCTCAGCAGCGAGGAGACTGGGTGGGTGACTGTGAGAAGGAAGCCTAGTCGCAAAGCCCCGGTTCACCACCAACCTGTTCACGTTTCTAATCGTTTTTCCCCGCTCAGCGACACACCCGCTGAGGAAAAAACTCTGATCATTGGCGACTCTGTAGTCAGAAACGTGAACCTAGAGACTCCAGTGGTCATAGTCAAATGCATTCCTGGGGCCAGAGCAGGCGACATCGAGTCAAATCTGAAAATGCTGGCTAAAAGTAACTGTAAATACTCCACAATTGTTATTCACGCCGGCATTAATGACATCCGTCTCCGGCAGTCGGAAGTCACCAAACTTGATGTAGAATCGGTGTGTGACTTTGCAAAAACGATGTCTGCCACTGTAGTATTCTCTGGGCCCCTCCCCAATCTGACCAGTGATGACATGTTTAGTCGCTCGTCATCCTTGAACCGCTGGCTGTCTGTGTGGTGTCCTAAAAATGACGTGGGCTACATTGACAATTGGAGCTCTTTTTGGGGAAAACCTGGTCTTATGAGACGAGACAGCATTCATCCCACTTTGGATGGTGCTTCTCATTTATCTAACAATCTGGCATCTTTTTTATCCAAATTTCCAAAACCATGACTACTCAGAGTTGGGACCAGGAAGCAGAGTCGCAGTCTTACACGCCTCTCTGCAGCTCCTCTTCATCCGCCACCCCTCAGCTTAGCCCCTGTCTTCCCCATCAGAGAATCGTTGTCTGCTCCCTCCAAAGTAAATAAAAATATCATGCATAAGCATCCCAAAGTGATAAAGCAAAACATTGGTAAAACTCAAATTAAACATAAAGCCTCTAAATTGAATGATTTGGCCTCTGTTCCTCCTCATAATTTAAAAATTAAATGTGGTTTACTAAATATTAGGTCTCTAACTCCCAAGTCTCTGTTAGTCCATGATCTGTTAATTGATCATCAGATTGATTTAATTTCCCTTACAGAGACTTGGTTAGGGCAAGAGGATTATGTTGGTTTAAATGAATCAACTCCCTCTGGTTATTTAAACTGTCAAAATCCCAGAAGTTCTGGTCGTGGAGGAGGAGTAGCAACAATTTACCATTCCAAATTACTAGTTAATGTAAAGCAAAAAACATGTTATAATTCCTTTGAGGGCCTGGTCCTCAGTATTGGGCACTTTAGCAATTTTAGGTTAAACCCAATTTTATTTGCCATAGTTTATCGTTCCCCATCAACCTACTCAGAAATTTTATCCGAATTTGCTGATTTCTTAGCTGATTTAGTGCTGAAATCTGATAGAATAATTATAGTAGGGGACTTTAATATACATGTGGATGTAGATAGTGACTGCCTTAATGTGGCATTTAATTCAATATTAGACTCGATTGGGTTTTCTCAGAAAGTAGGAAATTCTACTTATTACCTCCACCATACATTGGACCTTGTTCTGACATATGGCATAGAAATAGAAAATCTTGTAGTGTCTCCTCATAACCCTGTACTGTCAGACCATTGTCTGTTAACCTTTGATAAGATAAGATAAGCCTTTATTAGTCCCACAATGGGGAAATTCCAGGATTGCAACAGCACAGGGATAGCAACACTCAGAGCAACAATCAGAAGGCAAGAAAAAACAACATCTAGCAAACATATGTCCATATTACTATAAATGTATATATATAGACACACAGTGCAGAGCATTATGGCTGGTGGATGTGCAGCAGAAAGTCTAAGCTCTCTCTCCGCGGATGCAGCGGGCCAGCTGGAAGTCTTTGGGCATGATGGTGACCCCCTTAGCGAAGAAGAGACCACCAGGTGGGTCTCGCTGGTCTCCTGCAGAGCCATGACGGCGAAACTCAGGAAACACAGGACGGTCTTGAAGTCCTGAGCGATCTCCCTCACCAGGCGCTGGACGGGCAGCTTACGGATGAGCAGCTCCGTGGATTTCTGGTAGCGACGGATCTCTCTCAGAGCCACGGACCTGTGACGGCGAGGCCTCTTCACTCTGCCGGTGGCCAGAGCGCCTCTCCGAGCAGCCCTGGTGGCTAGCTGTCTCCTGGGGGGCTTCTTCCTCCAGTAGATTTTACGGGCGGTCTGCTTGGTTCTTGCCATCGCTCTTTATTATTCTGTCTTATATTTCTTTCACGCCGCCTAAACTCCAGCCCGGCACCCGCTTCGTTTTCGCTACAGCTCCCGGTATGTCGAGTTTCCCATTAGCACCGGGCGGCGGCCAAGTGCTAGCTAGCACTAGCTCCTCCCCGCTGTAACGTCTCCCGCTGCAAACCGTGGCTCCGTCCGCCGACCCGGGAGACCCCCGGGGCGATCCGTGCGTCCGTGATATATATACAGAGTGAAAGGTGTAGAAAGAAGAAGGAAGATAAAAAAAAGGCTGTTGCAACAGGCAGCCGACTCGTGTGGCGCCGCCGGTCCGGCAGAGCCGGATTTGACCATTTCTGACTATTTGGCTCATAAAGAAAAATATTATTACAGTAGATGCCTCTCAGATGATGCTGTTTCCAAATTTATGCAGATTGTTTCCTCTATGCCATGTGTCAACACAACGGAAATAAGCAAAAGACAGCTTGCTCCTTCTGTAATTGATAACATGGTGGATAGTGTTTCAGCTTCTCTGCATCAGGCTCAAGACTTGGTGGCCCCCTTAAAAAAGAAAAAGTCTAATCAGAGATTTCTAACTCCTTGGTTCAACACAGAAACTCGTAGCTTAAAACAGAAGACTCGTCAATTAGAAAGAAAATGGCGCTCTACTAATTTAGATGAAATCTATTTAGCTTGGAGAAATCATCTTTTAATTTATAAAAAATCTCTTAGAAAAGCTAGAACAAGTTATTACTCTGCATTAATAGAAGAGAACAAGAATAATCCCAGGTTTCTTTTCAGTACTGTAGCCAGGTTGACAAAGAGTCAGGACTGTCAATCCTAGCATTCCCTTAGAGCTTACTAGTCAGGACTTTATGAACTTTTTCAATAATAAAATTTCATCCATCAGAGATAAAATCAATCAGATTCTTCCCACAGTTAACTTAAATACTGTAACTACTACAACTCCTTCTTTTGATGTCTGTCTTGATGAGTTTACTCCAATCGACCTTTGTGAGTTAGACAAAATAGTTTCCTCATCCAAACCTTCAACTTGTCTTTTAGACCCTATTCCTACTAGGTTATTTAAAGAAGTCTTCCCACTTATTGGTAGCTTTATTCTTCATATAATCAATTCTTCATTAACTTTAGGCCATGTACCGCAGGCTTTTAAAACAGCTGTAATTAAACCCTTACTCAAAAAGCCAACGCTAGATCCAGGAGCTTTAGCTAACTATAGACCAATCTCTAATCTCCCTTTCATTTCAAAAATCTTAGAAAGAGTTATTGCTACGCAATTATTCGACCACCTGCAGGGAAATGGTTTACTTGAAGAGTTTCAATCTGGGTTTAGAATCCATCATAGTACTGAAACAGCCTTAGCGAAGGTCACTAACGACCTCCTCATTGCATCTGATAATGGACTAGTTTCTGTACTTGTCCTTTTAGACCTTAGTGCAGCTTTTGATACTATCGATCATAATATTCTACTTGATAGATTAGAACACTATGTTGGACTTAATGGAACTTCGTTGCAGTGGTTTAGATCTTATTTATCTGATAGGTTCCAGTTTGTTCATGTAAATAATGAGTTTTCTTTCAACTCAAAGCTTAGTCATGGAGTTCCACAGGGATCTGTGCTAGGCCCTACTCTTTTTAGTTTATATATGCTTCCGTTAGGCAACATTATTAGAAAGCACTGTATACATTTTCATTGTTATGCAGATGACACACAATTATACCTGTCAATGAAGCCAGATGATAGTAATCAATTAGCCAAGTTAGAAGCCTGTCTTAAGGAAATCAAAGCTTGGATGACTTGTAATTTCCTGCTATTAAATTCAGATAAGACTGAAGTCATTCTTGTTGGTCCAAAAAACCTTAAAAATTCCTTTCCAAATCAAACTTTCAGTTTGGATGCAGTTACTCTTTCTCTTAATAGCTCTGTGAGGAACCTTGGAGTTATTTTTGATCAGGATTTGTCCTTCAATTCACATATTAAATTTGTTTCTAAGACTGCCTTCTATCATTTGCGTAATATTGCCAAGATTAGGAGCATCTTGTCTCAGAGTGATGCTGAGAAACTGATCCACGCTTTTGTTAGCTCGAGATTAGATTATTGTAATTCTTTATTATCAGGTTGTCCTAAAACATCTTTAAAAAGTCTTCAGCTGATCCAAAATGCTGCAGCAAGAGTTTTAACAGGTACTAGAAAGAGAGATCATATCTCTCCGGTTCTGGCCTCCCTTCATTGGCTTCCCATAGAGTTTAGAATTAAGTTTAAAATCCTTCTTCTTACTTACAAAGCTCTAAACAATCAGGCTCCTTTTTATTTAAAAGATCTGATACTACCGTATTATCCTAACAGAGCACTATGCTCCCAAAATGCAGGACTACTTGTAATACCTAGAATCTCCAAAAGTACAATGGGAGGCAGAGCCTTCAGTTATCAAGCTCCTCTCCTGTGGAATCAGCTGCCAATCTGGATTCGGGAGTCAGACTCGATCTCTGTTTTTAAGATTAGGGTTAAAACCTACCTTTTTGATATAGCCTACAATTAGGGAGGGATCATGTGTTTCTGAACCCTCCCTTAGTTATGCTGCTAATAGGTTTAGTCAGCCGGGGGACCTCCAGTAATGCACTGGGCCTCACTCCTTTCCTCACTCTATGAAATATATTTTTTTTTTTTGCTGGTCATTAACATTTGTTTGTTCTCTCCCATAGATTGAGTCCCCATCGTGCTGTTTGCTCTCTACATGTCTGTTCTTTTCATCTTCTCTGTCCCCTCACCCCCCAGCCAGTCGCAGCAGATGACTGCCCCTCCCTGAGCCTGGTTCTGCTGGAGGTTTCTTCCTGTTAAAAGGGAGTTTTTCCTCTCCACCGTCGCCAAGTGCTTGCTCACAGGGGATCACCTGATTGCTGGGGTCTTTCTGCAACTGTGGGGGTTCCCCCCTACAGTTGATAGTGCTATGAGATGACTGCTGTTGTGAAATGGCGCTATATAAATAAAGTTGAATTGAATTGAATTGAATTGAATAAACACTTTGAACTTCTTCCATCTGGTAAACGATTCCGGAGCATCCGAGGCAGAACCACCACACTGATCAACAGCTTCCTTCCACAAGCTGTCAGGATGCTGAACAGTTGACCCGGAATCTCTCATACACACTACTGCACCTACGGACATTTTGTATCTTAGAGTTAGTTATTCTTTTTTTTTTTTTTCCCCAAGTATGTCTCAGGGATGTGTGAATGGATGGGGGGGTGGGGGTGGGGGGGGAGCTATGTGGGAATGTGTCTTAAATCATGCTGCTTCTTATATGGATGCCGAGAGAAACGCAATTTCATCTTGCCTGCACTACAGTTGTATGTACAGCAATATGACAATAAAGTTTGATTTGACTTGATTTGATTTAATTGTTTTTATGGTCATTTTGACTCCTTTGATTTCAGCACAGAAATCCAAGATTTGAAACAGAAACTCAAAGACAATCAGCACTTTAATATTGAGGTGCAGGATGTTAAAAGGGAGTTCTGCGCTGTAAAATTGAACAAAAGTCAGGGCCCTGATAATATATGTGGGCGCTTGGTAAGGTCCTGTGCACATGAACTGAGTCCTATATTTCATTACATTTTCAATAAGTCCTTATAGACACAACGTGTGCCTAAGATCTGGAAAGAAGCCGTGGTTGTTCCCGTTCCAAAATCCAGCTGTCCTAAAACGGTAAACGACTTTAGACCAGTTGCTTTGACTTCAATTTTAATGAAAAATTTTGAAAAACTGGTCAGATGTGAGATCCTAAAGCAGACTGAGCATGCATTGGATCCTCTGCAGTTTGCCTATAGGCCTCACAGAGGAGTGGAGGATGCCACTGTCACTCTGTTTAACATGCTTTTTAAACATCTGGATTTTAATGGGACACATCCCAGGTTTTTATTTGTGGACTTTTCTTCCGCCTTTAATACAATCCAACCTCATATCTTAGTTGAAAGGCTCCTGCAACAATTTGATTTGAGCAATAATCTGGTGGGTTGGATTCTGGATTTCTTAACCAACAGGACACAGAGAGTAAGGGTCAATGGTACGTTGTCTGACCTAAAGTGCTCTTCTACTGGCTCTCCTCAGGGGTGTGTGTTGTCACCACTACTCTTCATCCTGTACACAAACATGTGTCAGAGCAGACATGACAACAGACACATTATAAAGTATGCTGATGACTCAGTTATTGTCAGTCTCCTCCAGGATGGTGAGAGTGGCCACGGCCCAGTAGTTGATGATTTTGTTCACTGGTGTGAGGATTCCTACCTGCAGCTGAATACGACAAAAACTAAAGACATGATTATTGACTTTAGGAGGAAAAATCCTCCTAAAGTAAAAAAAAAACCCTCCATTTTATATTTACTTATTTTTGTAGGATGTCACTTGGGTTCTAAATATTTTATTGGGTTTTAGACCTTTGAGTTTTTTAACCTCTTTGAATAGTTTTTAACTTTTAATATGACCCTTCTCTCTTACCTCTGGTTTCTCCCTCATCTCTTTGTCTTTTTATACCCTGATTGATGGAGCCTTGAGTATTTTTATCATGTTTATAGTCAGCTTCATGTGTGCCTGTGTTTGTGTCTATGTTGAATGTAATTAGTGGCTTGTAAATATGGATGTCACCAGACTGCAAAACAAATCTACGTATGGGTACAAATAAAGTAACCTGAACCTGAACCATGAAATTTTGACTTTTTTTCTTATAAATTTTCAACTGTTATCCTATACATTTTAACATTTTACTTACAAATTTGCCACTTTTTTCATATAAATCTGCACCTTTTTTCTCATAAATGTGACTTTTTTCTCAGTTTTTTTAAGTAAATTTGAAAATGTTCAATTTTTTTTAAGTGTATTTTTTCCACTGACAGCTGCAAATGTTTTCAAAATAACTGCAAGCATCTGCAAATAGTCATAACATGTGCTACTATGGGTCTTTGTGGTTCCCAAAGTAGTGAATACTAGCCGCTGATTAAGAACCTTTATGACAAAACCCCAAGCTAACATGTCCATGTGGGCAGCATGATGGGTCCAATGGGTTGCTAAGCCACTTACTTGTTGGCCCAATGTGTGGTTGCCCACATGGACTTTCCCTGTGGTGCAGGTGAGCACCCACTTTAAACCCAGCTTGGCCCCAAATGGGTTTAATGTGGGTGAGCAGACTTCAGGAACACTGGTGCCACAGGCAAAATTAAGAGGAAAAAAGTCACAAATTTACAATAAAAAACATTGCAAATTTTTGAGAAAAAAGTGTCAAATTTACAAGTAAAAAGTTACAAATTTATGAGAAAAAAGTTTAAACTTATGAGGAAAAAGTTGCAATTTTGAAAAAAAAAAATCTGCCAAATTATGAACGTAAAGTTTTAAATGTATGAGAAAAAAGTTGCTCATCTACAAGAAATTTGAAAGAAAAAGTCACAAATTTACAAGAAAAAGAGTGCAAATTTATAATAAAAACATTGCAAATTCATGAGAAAAAGTGTCAAATTTACAAGAAAAAATGATCAAGTTTATGAGAAAAATGTATAAACTTATGACGAAAAAGTTGAAATTTTAGAAAAAAAACTTCCAATTTATGAACAAAAAGTTTTACATGTGTGAGAAAAAGTTGGACATTTAGAAGAAATCTGCAAGAAAAAAGTCACAACTTTACAAGGAAAAGTTTCCAAAATTACAATAAAAAACACTGCAAATTTATGAGAAAAAAACCTGTCAGATTTACAAGATAAAAGCTGCAAATTTATAAGAAAAAAGTTAACATTAAAGGAAAAAGTTGCACTTTAAAAAAACACTTCCAATTTGTGAAAGAAATGTTTTAAATGTATGAGGAAAAAGTTGCACATCTACAAGAAATATGCAAGAAAAAGATGCAAATTTACAATAAAAACTTTGCAGATTTATGAGAAAAAGTTTCAAATTTACAAGAAAAAAGTTGAAAATGCATGAGAAAAGTTCAAAATTATGAGGAAAAAGCAATTTTAGGAAAAAAAACTGCCAATTTATGAATGAAAAGCTTTAAATGTATGAGAAAAAAGTTGCACATTTACAAGAAAATTGCAAGAAAAAAAGTCACATTTATAAGAAAAAAAATGCAAATTTACAATAAAAACACTGCAAATTAATGAGAAAAAAGTATCACATTTACAAGAAAAAAAATGAAAATTTATGAGAAGTTTAAACTCAAGGAAAAAAAATGCAATTTTAGAAAAAAAACCCAGCAAATTTATTTAAGAACAGTTTTAAATGTATGAGAAAAAAAGTTTCATATTTGCAAGAAAAAGTAACAAATTTACAAGAAAAGAATGCAAATTTACAAGAAAAAAAGTTTCAAATTTATGAGAAAAAAGTTTAAACTTACGAGGAAAACGTTGCAATTTTTGAAAAAAAAAAAACAATTTAACGAAAAGTTTTAAATGTATGAGAAAAAAGTTGCACATCTATAAGAAATTTGAAAGAAAAAAGTCACAAATTTAAGAAAAAAGTGTCAAATTTACAAGAAAAAAGTTCCAAATTTATGAGAAAAAAGTTAACATAAAAGGAAAAAGTTGCACTTAAAAAAAAAATCCAATTTATGAAAGAAAAGTTTGAAATGTATTAGGGAAAAGTTGCACATCTACAAGAAATAGACAAGAAAAAAATGCAAATTTACAATAAAAACATTGCACATTAATGAGAAAAAAGTGACACATTTACAAGAAAAAAACTGCATATTTATGAGAAAAAGTTAAAACTCTTGAGGAAAAAGATGCAATTTTTGAAAAAAAGAAACCTGCAAATTTTTTTAAGAACAGTTTTACATGTATGAGAAAAAGTTGCACATTTACAAGAAAAAAGTCAAATTTACAAGGAAATAATGCAAATTTACAATAAAAAACACTGTAAATTAAAAAAGTGTCATATTTTTTTTTAAAAAAAAGTTGCAGATTTAAAAGAAAAAGCTGTAAATTTATGAGGAAAAAAAACTGCAAATGTGCAACAAAAATAATGCAAGTTTTTGAAACAAAGTTTTAAATTTACAAGAAAAAAGCTGAAAATTGTCATGATTTGCCCCTTTGGGCAGAAACAAAGACCCAAGCACTGATCTGCAGTTTTCGGCATTTAATAAGAAAAAAAACACCAAGTCCAAACAGTGCTCATCATAAACGTACAAATAGACGAAACAAGGAGAAGGTGAGGGTGGTGTTAGAACAGGAACATGATTCTAACGAACATGGATTCCTGATGAGGGTCCGACAAGGAGTTGATGTAGCAGGCAGTATTTTGCAAGGCAAGCAACTAATTATACCAAGTGCCATCAGGTGTGGATCACATGAGCAGACAGGGGTTGAGCGTGATTACACAATACAGATCAGCTGAGTCATGAGAGGGGAGGAAACGGGACTAACAGCTTGACAGGATCACCGCCCACTACCACAGCCACACCCGGAAGTGCCCTTGAAAGCCAACGCCCGGGACAAAGAGAGAGAGAGAGACACACACACACAGAGGCTCAAAAAGGAGCTGGAAACAATACAAATATAAGGTAAAAATTACAAAAAAGGCAAATGATAAACTGAAGGATAAATACAGATAATACCAATTATGTAAATAACAAAACTGTGATCAACGTAAACAGGGGAATGAGTAGAACAAAGAAATAATATATGAAAACCAACCAAGGCTAAAATGACAGGAATCAAAGAACTCAAAAATACAACATCATCATCCTAGCAGTCTGTCGTGGGCGACAATGACTGTTTCATTTAGGTCTGACCAGATTCCTCCACACAGCTCTGTCCTTAGCCTTCTGCTGCCAGGAACTCCTATCTATGTTCAACTTCAAGTTTCTTTTTACAGTGTCTTTAAATCTGAGCCTTGGTCTACCCTTATTGCATTTGCCCTCGCATAACTGTGAGTACAGTAACTGCCGAGGGAGACATTGGTGGTCCATCCTCTAAACATGTCCGAGCCATCTAAGGTTCGTCTGTATTAGCATGTCCTCCATTGATGGTAGACCAGCTTGTTTCAACACTTCTATGTTTGTTATCTTGTCTTTCCACAAGATGTTCATTATGGCTCAAAGGTGTCTCATCATGGTACGCGTGGAGTTTCTTCACCTGCACTCTGTAGACAGTCCAAGTTTCAGCACCGTACAATAGAGTAGCCAGTACTGTCGCTCTGAACACTTTGCATTTCACACGGATAGACACATGTCGACTGTTCCACAGTCTCTCCCTCAAGTTTCCAAACACAGCGCTCGCTCTTCCCATTTTGAGAGATAGTTCATCCTCCAGCCTAGCATTCTCTGAAACAGTACTCCCTAGGTACTTGAAAGTCTTGCACTTAACTAGTGGCTCTGTACTAATGCTGATCTTATCTGGTAGTGATGTTGATAATTGGAACTTTGGTGGTTGATAAAGGCACTCTGTCTTCTTGATGTTGATTTGGAGGCTGAATTGGCTAGCTGCTCTTGCAAATTTCTCCACTAAAGATTGCATATCTTCCGCACTTGCATACCTGTATGGAGTGCCTCGATCAGGCTGACAAATTTACTGAAGTCTATGAAGACCACATAAAGCGGCATGTTCTGTTTGATACACTTTTCTTGAACCTGTTTCAAGCAGAAAATCATGTCCATTGTGCTTCTTCCACTTCTATAGCCACACTGGGTTTCCGGTTGTACATTCTGCGAGATGTGTTCATTGAGTCTGTTCAGTAGTACACGTGAGAGAATCTTACCAACACTGGCTAGCAGTGATATACCTCGGTAATTTCCACAATCTTTACTGTCACCTTTCTTGAACAAAGGCACAATACTTGCATCCTTCCAGTCTTGAGATACTTTCTTTGCATCCCATATCTCTTGGATGAGCTTGTGCAGGCAGTTGGTCAGCTGAACACCACCAAATTTCCATACTTCTGCTGGAATTCCATCCCTTCACGGAGCTTTACCATCCTGTGTTGTTCTGATAGCTGCCATTAGTTCATCAAAATTTGGTGGCTCATCCAGACTTGATACAGCTGGTCACTGCA
This sequence comes from Pholidichthys leucotaenia, assembly GCA_020510985.1. NCBI lineage: Eukaryota > Metazoa > Chordata > Actinopteri > Cichliformes > Pholidichthyidae > Pholidichthys > Pholidichthys leucotaenia. The sequence continues at coordinate 329,094,415 of CM035845.1, forward strand.
CTAGAGCTTCTTTAACCTCTTCAGTGAGCTCTCCAGGGTTGTTTAGTAGTTGGTCAAAGTGGTCTGCAAATCTGTCCAGGATCTTGTATTTCTCCTGCAAAACCGTTTCACCATCCATAGCCTTTAGTTGGATCAATCCTCTTGGTTTAGGGCCGTAGATTTCTCTCAAACCTGTGAAGGATGTTTTCATGTCCTTCCTGTCTACTGCAGTTTGAAGTTTCTCCACTTTTTCATCCCACCAGTTGGACTTCATCTCGCTGGTGTACTTCTGTAGCTCACTCTGAGCCTTTGAGTATTTCTTCCTCTTCGACCTTGTATTACACTGTAGGTTTTCCTACCTAGCTGTATTCCTCGCTTCTAGTAGTTTCTTCAGATGTTCATCATGCTCATCAAACTAATCTTGATGTTTCCTCTCAGGGTAGCCTAATACATCACTCGCAGTCTGATACACCATATCCTTCAGTTTTGCCCCTTTCTCTTCTACACTACCTTTCAAAAGTTTGGGGTCACCCAGACAATTTTGTGTTTTCCATGAAAAGTCACTTTTATTTACCACCATGAGTTGTAAAATTAATAAAAAATATAGTCAAGACATTGACAAGGTTAGAAATAATGATTTGTATTTGAAATAATTTTTTCCTTCAAACTTTGCTTTCGTCAAAGAATCCTCCATTTGCAGCAATTACAGCATTGCAGACCTTTGGCATTCTAGCTGTTAATTTGTTTAGGTAATCTGGAGAATTCTAACGCAATGAGCAAACACATTGTACCATTAGAACACTGGAGTGACAGTTGTTGGAAATGGGCCTTTATACACCTATGTAGATATTTCACCAAAAACCAGACATTTGCAGCTAGAATAGTCATTTACCACATTAGCAATGTATAGAGTGTATTTCTGATTAGTTTAAAGTTATTTTCATTGAAAAAAACCAGTGCTTTTCTTTCAAAAATAAGGACATTTCTAAGTGACCCCAAACTTTTGGACGGTAGGGTGTTATTCTCCATGTTGTTGCTGTCCCAGTCTTTCAAGTTTTCATCCATTTCCTGTGCAAGTTCTTCCTGCTTCTTTTGGCCTTTCAGTGCACTGGTGTTTAGCTTCCGTGGTGGCTTCTCACCCATCCTGCAGTGCTGTTTTCATCTGCAAATCCTTAATTTAGATCTCAGCATAACATGGTCAGTGCCACAGTCCGCGCCTCTCATTGCTCTGGTGTCCAATACATCCCTTCTGTCTCTCTGCCTGACTATGATGCAGTCTAATAAGTGCAAGTGCTTGGATCATGGGTGCATCCATGTCTTCTTGTGTGTGTCCTTGTGCTTAAATAGAGTGTTGGGTTATCACAAGGTTGTACTCTGAACATAGTGCAAGTAGAAGTTCTCCATTAGCATTGCACTTGCCTACTCCATAACTGCCTAGCACTCCTTTCCATTTCTCGAGGTTCGAACCAACTCTGGCATTAAAATCTCCAACGAGTATCAGCCTGTCAGTTGGTTCACGCCTGATAGATACATTAATCACTGTAGAACTCTTCCTTCACCTCCTCTGTGTTGGTCATTGTTGGGGCATATACACTGATGAGTGTGGCATACATCTTCCGCTGTAGTGGGAGTCTCATAGTCATTATCCTGTCATTGATTGGCACTGGTTCCTCATCAAGCATTGCTGCTATCTCCTTTCTAACTGTAAAGCCCACTCCTGCTTCTCTCCTTTCTTGAGTTGATCTCCCACTCCAAAAGAAGATGTACCCATGGTCTTCCAAGCTATCATATCCAGGCAATCTTGTTTCACTAAGTGCAGCTATGTCTACATTGTACCTGTTCATTTCCAGGGCCACAAGCGCGGTCTGTCTTTCTGGGCGCTGTGATGTTGCTCTGTCCAACACAGTGCGTACATTCCATTCTGCTACACACAAGGTTGCTGTTTTCCTCTTCTTTTGTCTTCCTGCTCCTAGCTTACTTTTCACTGCCTGTCGGAGTGTGAGCAGATCAGCGCGGACCTTATAAGCCCGGGCGATGTCCGAGCCAGTATGAGTTGCTTTCTGATTGACCATTTCATGAAACTGCTTGCAAAGTATTTGAGTACTGCTAGCTTTTGCTGGACTAGCAGCACATTCTTGGCAGATAAAGGTATTATCAGTGGCAAGGACAAGCCAAGACAAACTGTCTCCAGTATCTGTTGCATTGACTGACCAGATGATAGGTTTGTTTATCTCTGCTCTTTTTGTAGTGCATGTCACAATGCACCGACTGGCACAGTCCCCCACAGACCTTGCGACAGATTTGTTTATCTGCCAGATGTCCAGTCTCACCCTGTTTGACTGGGAGTGGTCCACCACAGACCTGTGGCAGATATTGTTTTTAGTTCTGCCAGGATGCCCTGTTTCACCCTCCACACCCTCAGAAGGGCAGGGATGCTGGTTAAGTTGCCGACGGCCCAACCCATGAGACAGGTAGTACGGGTTTTCATGGTTATCCGGTAGCAAGCAAGCCAATGCCTGACCTGACACAAAAATAAAACAAATATCCAAATAAGGGAAAAGACCATGAGACTGAGCACAGCGGAATCCCCCGTCCTCAGACCGTGACACAAATTTACCTAAAAACACTACAAATTTAGGAAAGAAAGGTTTTAAATGTATGAGAAAATGTTACAAATTTACAACTTTTTTTCCTCTAAATTTGTAACTTTTTCTTATAAATTTGAAACTGTTTCCACATAACTATGTGTCTTTTTTCTAATACATTTGCAACTTTTTCCTAAAAAAAATTATTTTTTTCCTCATAAATTGGCAAAAATGTTTTCTTGAAAAGTTAAAATTATTATTTGTGAAAATTTTCAATTTGTTTCTTGTAGATTTGCAACTTTTTTCTTATTCACCTTGTTAACCTGTCACCCCCTCATCCCCTGTCATAGGTGTAAATCAATGGGACGGGGGACATTGCCCCTCCCAATGTGGAAAAAATAAAGTTTGTCCCCCCAGTATCACCATGAAATTTGGTGACTTTTATTCTTATAAATTTACATCTTTTTTCCTATAAATTTTAAACTTTTTACTTACAAATTTGTAACTTTTTTCATATAAATCTGCAGCTTTTTTTCATAAATGTGACATTTTTCTCAGTTTTTTTTTTTTTTTAGTAAATTTGAACATTTTCAATTTTTTTTTTTTTTTTTTGGCAGCGTATTTTTTCAACAGACAGCTGCAAAGGTTTTCAAAATATTTGCAAGCATCTACAAATAGTCATAACATGTGCTACTATGGGTCTTTGTGGTTCCCTAAGTAGTGAATACTGGCAGCTGATTAAGAACCTTTATGATAAAACCCCAAGTTAACATGTCCATGTGGGCAGCATGATGGGTCCATGTGGGTTGCTAAGCCACTTCCATGTTTGGCCCCATGTGTGGCTTCTCACATGGACTTCCCCTGTGGTGCAGGTGAGCACCCGCTTTAAATCCAGGTAGGTCCCACATGGGTTTAATGTGGGTGAGAAGATTTAAGGAACATTAGCGCCACAGGCAAAATGAGGAGGGGAAAAAAGTCACAAATTTACAATAAAAACATTGCAAATTGTTGAGAAAAAAGTGTCAAATTTACATGAAATAAGTTGCAAATTTATGAGAAAAAATTTTCAACTTATAAGGAAAAAGTTACAATTGTAGAAAAAAATTGCCAATTTTTGAATTAAAAGTTTTAAATGTATAAGAAAAAAGTTGCACATCTACAAGAAATTTGATTGAAAAAAGTTACAAATCTGAGAAAAAAAAGGTGTCAAATTTACAAGAAAAAAGTTTCAAATTTATGAGAAAAATGTTTAAACTTTTAAGGAAAAAGTTGCAATTTTAGAAAAGTACAGCAAATTAATGAAAGAAAAGTTTTAAATGTATGAGAAAAAGTTTCACATTTACAAGAAATCTGCAAGAAAAAAAGTCAAATTTAAAAGAAAAAGTCTCCAAAATTACAATAAAAACATTGCAAATTTATGAGAAAAAAACTGTCAGATTTACAAGACAAAATTTGCAAATTTTATGAGAAAAAAGTTAACATAAAAGGAAAAAGTTTCACATTAAAAAAACACTTCCAATTTATGAAAGAAAAGTTTTAAGAGTATGAGGAAAAAGTTGCACATCTAAAGAAATAGATAAGAAAAAGATTCAAATTTACAATAAAAAAAAAATCGCAAATTTGTGAGAAAAAAGTTTCAAATTTGCAAGGAAAAAGTTGGAAATTTATGAGAAAAGTTAAAACTTATGAGGAAAAAGTTGCAGTTTTTGAAAAAAAAAACTGCCAATTTATGAAATAAAAGTTTTAAATGTATAAGAAAAAAGTTGAACATCTACAAGAGATTTCAAAGAAAAAAGTCACAAATATACAAGATAAAGTGTGCAAATTTACAATAAAAAACATTGCAAATATATGCAAAAAAGTCAAATTTATTTAAGATTTTGTCAAATTTAGTTAAGAACAGTTTTAAATGTATGAGAAAAAAGTTGCACATTTACAAGAAAAAAGTCACAAATTTAGAAGAAAAGAATGCAAATTTACAATTAAAACATTGCAAATTTATGAGAAAAAAAGTTTCAAATTTGCAAGGAAAAAGTGTGCAAATTTACAATCAAAAACATTGCAAATTTATATGAAAAAGTGTCAAATTTACAAGACAAAAGTTTCAAATTTATGAGAAAAAAGTTTAAACTTATGAGAAAAAAGTGGCAATTTTTAAAACAAACTATCAATTTATGAAAGAAAAGTTTTAAATATAAGAGAAAAAAGTTGCACCTCTACAAGAAATTTGAAAGAAAAAGATTGCAAATTTACAATAAAGAACATTTCAAATTTATGAGAAAAAGTCAAATTTACAAGAAAAAAATTGCAAATTTATGAGAAAAGAGTTAAAACATAAAATGAAAAAGTTGCGCTTTAAAAAAAACATTTCTAATTCATGAAAGAAAGCTTTAAATGTATGAGGGAAAGTTGCAGATCTACAAGAAATAGACAAGAATAAAAAGCAAATTTACAATAAAAAACATTGCACATTAATGAGAAAAAAGTGTCACATTTACAAGAATAAATGTGCATATTTATGAGAAAAAGTTAAAACTCCTGATGAAAAAGATGCAATTTTAGAAAAAATATTTGCAAATTTATTTAAGAAGTTTTAAATGTATGAGAAAAAAGTTGCACATTTACAAGAAAAAAAGTCACAAATTTACAAGAAAAGAATGCAAATTTACAATAAAAACATTGCAAATGTATGAGGAAAAAGCTTCAAATTTGCAAGGAAAAAGTTGGAAATTTATGAGAAAAGTTTAAACTTATGAGGAAAAAGTTGCAATTGTAGAAAAAAAACCCTGCCAATTTATGAAAGAAAAGTCTTAAATGTATGAGACAAAAGCTGCACACTTACAAGAAATTTGCAAGAAAAAAGTCACGTATTTATAAGAAAAAAATGCAAATTTACTGTAAACAACATTGCACATTAATTAGAAAAAAGTGTCACATTTACAAGAAAAAAATTGCAAATTTCTGAGAAAAAGTTAAAACTCATAAGGAAAAAGATGCAATTTTAGAAAAAAAAAACCCTACAAATTTATTTAAGAATAGTTTTAAATGTATGAGAAAAAAGTTGCACATTTACTTGAAAAAAATAACAAATTTACAAGAAAAGAATGCAAATTTACAAGAAAAAACATTGCAAATTTAAAAAAAAAAACAAGTGTCACATTTACAAGAAAAAAGTTGCAGATTTATAAGAAAAAGCTGCAAATTTATGAGGAAAAAAATTAGCAAATGTGCGACAAAAAAAATGGAAATTTTTGAAAAAAAGTTGTAAATTTACAAGAAAAAAACTGAAAAATGTCAGGATTTGCCCCTTTGGGCAGAAACAAAGGCCCAAGCACTGAACTGCAGTAATTGGCATTTAATAAGAAAAAAACACAAAGTCCAAACAGTGCTCAACATAAACTTACAAATAGACGAAACAAGGAGAAGGCAGGGTTGGTGTTAGAACAGGAACAGGGTTCTAATAAACATGGATTCCTGATGAGACTCTGACAAAGAGTGGATGAAGCAGGAAGTCTTAAGAAAGACAAGCAATTAATTATACCAAGTGCCATCAGGTGTACATCACATGAGCAGGCAGGAGGTGAGAGTGATTACACAATACAGATCAGCAGTGAGTCATGAGAGGGGAGGAAACAGGACTGACAGCTTGACAGGAGCACTGCCCACTATCACAGCCTAACCTAAAGCCCTGGACAAAGAGAGAGAGAGAGACACACACACACACAGGCTCAAAAGGTTGCAGACAACAATACAGTTATAAGGTGAAAATTACAATAAAGGCAAATGATAAACTGAAGGATGAATACAGATAATACCAATTATGTCAATAACAAAACTGTGCTCAACGTAAACAGGGGAATGAGTAGAACTAAGAAATAATATATGAAAACCAACCAAGGCTAAAATGACAGGAAACAAAGAACTCAAAAAATACAACAAATATCCAAATAAGGGAAAAGACCATGAGACTGACCACGTCGGAATCCCCCATGCTCAGACCATGACACAAATTTACCTAAAAACACTACAAATTGAGGAAAGAAAGGTTTTAAATGTATGAGAAAAAAGATGCAAATTTACAACTTTTTTCCTGTAAATTTGTAACTTTTTCTTATAAATTTTAAACTGTTTCCACATAACTATGCATCTTTTTTCTAATATATTACAAACTTTTTCCTAAAAATTTTGATTTTTGGCAAAAATGTTTTCTTGAAAAGTTAAAATTATTATTTGTGAAAATTTTCAATTTGTTTCTTGTAGATATGCAACTTTTTTCTTATTCCTCTTGTTAACCTGCCATCCCCTCATCCCCTTTCATAGGTGTAAATCAAGGGGATGGGGGACACTGCCCCTCCCAATGTGGAAAAAAAGAAAGTTTTCCCCCCAATATCACCATGAAGTTTTGTGAATTTTTTCTTATAAATTTACATCTTTTTTCCTATAAATTTTTAACCTTTTAATCACAAATTTGCAACTTTTTTTTAAATATAAATCTGCAATTTTTTTCTCATAAATGTGAATTTTTTCTCAATCAGTTTTTTTTAATTAAATTTGAACATTTTCAATTTTTTTTTGTTGCAGTGCATTTTTTCCACAGACAGCTGCAAACCTTTTCAAAATAATTGTAAGCATTTTCAAATAGTCATAGCATGTGCTACTATGGGTCTTTGTGGTTCCCTAAGTAGTGAATACTAGCAACTGATTAAGAACCTTTATGACAAAACCCCAAGCTAGCATGTCCATGTGGGAAGCATGATGGGTCCATGTGAGTTGCTAAGCCACTTCCATGTTGGCACCATGTGTGGTTTCCCACATGGACTTTCCCTGTGGTGCAGGTGAGTACCTGCTTTAAACCCAGCTGGGCCCCACGTGGGTTTAATGTGCGTGAGCAGATTTCAGGAACACTGGTGCCAAAGGCAAAATTAAGAGGAAAAAAGTCACAAATTTACAATAAAACAAAACATTGCAAATTTTTGAGAAAAAAGTGTCAAACTTACAAGAAAAAAGTTGCACATTTATGAGAAAGAGGTTTGAACTTACGAGGAAAACGTTGCAATTTTGGAAAACAAAATGCCAATTTTTGAACAAAAAGTTTTAAATGTATGAGAAAAAAGTTGCAAATCTACGAGAAATTTGAAAGAAAAAAGTCACAAATTTGAGAAAAAAGTGTCAAATTTACAAGACAAAAGTTACAATTGTATGAGAAAAATGTTTAAACTTTTAAGGAAAAAGTTGCAATTTTGGAGTAAAAAATGCCAAATTTATGAAAGAAAAGTTTCAAATGTATGAGAAAAAAGTTGCACATTTACAAGAAATCTGCAAGAAAAAAGTCACAAATTTACAAGAAAAAGTATCCAAAATTACAATAAAAAAAATTGCAAATTTATGAGTAAAAAACGGTCAGGTTTACAAGAGGAAAGTTGCAAATTTATGAAGAAAAGTTTAAACATTAAAGGAAAAAGTTGCACTTTATAAAAAAACACTTCCAATTTATGAAAGAAAAGTTTTAAATGTATGAGAATAACGTTGCACAGCTAAAGAAAAAGACAAGAAAAAGATTCAAATTTACAATAAAAACATTTCAAATTTATGAGAAAACGTTTAAAATTTACAAGAAAAAACTTGGAAATTAATGAGATAAGTTCAAACTTATAAAGAAAAAGTTGCAATTTTAGAAAAAAATAAAAAAAAAACACTGCCAATCTATGAAAGAAAAGTTTTAGATATATGGGAAAAAACTTGCACATTTATAAGAAATTTGCAAGAAAAAAGTCACATATTTAGAAGAAAAAAAATGCAAATTTACAATAAAAAAACAGTGCACATTAATGAGAAAAAAGTGTCACATTTACAAGAAAAAATGTGCAAATTTATGAGAAAAAGTTAAAACTCGTAAGGAAAAATATGCAATTTTATAAAAAAAAAACCCTGCAATTTTTTTAAGAACAGTTTTAAATGTATGAGAAAAACGCTGCACATTTACAAGAAAAAAAGTCACAAATTTACAAGAAAAGAATGCAAATTTACAATAAAAACATTGGACATTAAAAAAGTATCACATTTACAAGAAAAAAAAAAGTTGCAGATTTAAAAGAAAAAGCTACAAATTTATGAGGAAAAAGTTTGCAATTGTGCAACAAAAAAAAAAAGCAAATTTTTGAAAAAAAGTTGTAAATTTACAAGAAAAAAGTGGAAAATTATCATGATTTGCCCCTTTGGGCAGAAACAAAGACCCAAGCGCTGAACTGCAGTTTTTGGCATTTAATAAGAAAAAAACACAAAGTCCAAACAGTGCTCAACATAAACTTACAAATAGACGAAACAAGGAGAAGGCAGGGTTGGTGTTAGAACAGGAACAGGATTCTAACAAACATGGATTCCTGATGAGACTCCAACAAGGAGTGGATGAAGCAGGAAGTCTTAAGTAAGGCAAGTAATTAATTATACCAAGTGACATCAGGTGTGGATCACGTGAGCCGGCCCACTACCACAGCCAAATCCAGAAGTGTCCCTGAAAGCCGACGCCCCTGACAAAGAGAGAGAGAGAGAGAGAGAGAGAGAGAGAGAGAGAGAGAGAGAGAAAGAGAGGCTCAAAAGGGTGCTGGCAACAATACAAATATAAGGGGAAAATTACAATAAAGGCAAATGATTAACTGAAGGATAAATACACATAATACCAATTATGTAAATAACAAAACTGTGATCAATGTAAACAGGGGAATGAGTAGAACTAAGAAATAATATATGAAAACCAAGCAAGGCTAAAATGACAGGAAACAAAGAACTCATAAATACAACAAATATCCAAATAATGGAAAAGACCATGAGACTGAGAACGGCGGAATCCCCCATGCTCAGACCATGACACAAATTTTCTTTAAAACACTACAAATTTGGGAAAGAAGGGTTTTAAATGTATGAGAATAAAGTTGCAAATTTACAACTTTTTTCCTGTAAATTTGCAACTTTTTCTTATAAATTTGAAACTGTTTCCACATAACAATGCATCTTTTTTCTAATATATTTGCAACTTTTTCCTAAAAATTTTGATTTTTTTTCCTCATAAATTGGCAAAAATGTTTTCTTGAAAAGTTAAAATTATTATTCCTGAAAATTTTCAATTTGTTTCTTGTAGATTTGTAACTTTTTTCTTATTCCCCTTGTTAACCTGCCATCCCCTCATCCCCTTTCATAGGTGTAAATCAAGGGGATGGGGGACACTGCCCCTCCCATTGTGGAAAAAAGGAAAGTTGTCCTCCCACTATTACCATGAAATTTGGTGACTTTTTTTCTTACATACTTATTTTATTGGATGGCAGTGCACATGGACACTGCGGCCCCTCTAGGCATCAGTGAGTGTGAGAGTTTTGAGTGTTTTAAAAATCCCAGATGTACAACTTCCAAACGAGAGACCTTATTAAGCATCAAGGTAATGTACGCTGGTTCCAAGGTTGTCATAGCCAGGAGCGGCACTGGGGTTAAGCTCCCAGTGCTCATAAAATGCTCCTTATGGCGTGCGTCTCGAAAAGCCTCTGACAACTAAGTCCAACTCCTAGCCTGCCCGTGTGGTTTAGTCTCTAAGCCCGGCGGAACTGCTCTTACTAATAGGAGAAGGGGCGAGGGCGGATCTCTGGCGCCTTAAAACCAGATGCTTCGGGTAGATGGTGGCTCGTCAACCTGGGAAGGTAGCCCATCTAGGGGAAGGTAAACCCTGATTTCAAACCACCGCTGCCTTGCGGCATACCCGGTCACGGGAAAGGCTTCGGGAGTCAACCCTGAGGAAAAATCTGGAGTCGGAGCCCCTAAGGCAGTTCTATGTTGTGCTCAACATCGTTCTGGCAGCTCCTGCAACGGCGCTGGTGCAAAACTGTAGCAGCCCTGCTGTTCCTTTGGATTCATCAGTGACGTGGAGAGGGGGGACATGCTGCATGGGCAACATCTTGTCCTCCATATCTTCCTGCCCAGGCTTGAATCCTACCAACGCCCAACGTTGGAAGGTAGAACACCGGATCACTGGAGAGGACACTCCAGCTTCGCCTTTGGCGTAGTCAAAACACGGGGAATGACAGTTACCGGTTATAAGCCACCGCTCAATTGGCGTAGAGCGCGGCGCCAGGGGTTATTCCCAATGGTGGGAGGGATCATCGGATCTCACTGGACAGCTACCGCCCGCCTCAAGCTGGGCAGCCCCCAGCCAATAAGGTGTTGTCCCGCCACAGCTTGCTTTCCTCATTGGGTGCATGGGGATGAGGAGAATTCCGAACAGCAGGCTGAGAACCTTCGCACCAGGCAAGACAATAAAACAAAAGAGACCAACTCTAAAACTGGGAACTTGGAACATCTGCACTATGATGACAGGACTCGCTGCTAACCTCAAGGACATCAACGACATCAGGAAGACTGCCATCATCAATAATGAGCTGAAGAGACTGGGAGTGGATATCGCCACTCTCCAGGAAACACGGTTGGCTGATGCAGGCACACTGAGAGAGAAGGACTACACATTCTACTGGCAGGGAAAGGGCAGTGACGAACACAGGGAACACGGAGTGGGCTTCGCAGTGAAGAACACCTTGCTGAAGATGGTGGAACCATGCAGCACTGGCTCTGCACGGCTCCTCACCCTCCGCCTCAACACCACTCAAGGCCCAGTCACCCTCGTCAGTGTGTATGCCCCAACACTGCCAGCCACACCAGAGGCAAAAGACGAGTTGAATGAATGAATGAATGAATTTATTTTCGGATAATACAGTACAGGTTAAAAGAAACTGTATAATATAACAACAAGGTCAAATTAGACAAAGACTCCTTCTACTAAACAATTCCACGTGAGTTATCCGAAATGGGTGATGGCTGAAGCCGCAGCTTATATTGCCCACCCATATTCCATCCAAGAATTCAAAGAAAAAAGAGTAAACAAGACAAGAGTGATTACAATTTAGAACAAAGCTAAGACAAAGTGTGACTGAGAGAAAAAAAAAAAAAGAAAACTAAGCTAAGCTAAGTTAAGCGGTTACTATTCAAGACAAATCTAAGACAGAATGTCACAGAGAGAGAAAAAAAAAGTTCTACGAGAATCTCGCAACAACTGTCAGGATCATCCCCAACTCTGAACAACTCATTCTCCTTGGAGACTTCAATGCCAGAGTGGGTGCTGACCACGACTCCTGGCCCTCCTGTCTTGGACCTTTTGGCGTGGGCAGAATGAATGACAACGGACAGCGGCTGCTCGAGTTCTGCACATATCACGATCTGTGCATCACAAACTCGTTCTTCAAGACCAAGCCCCAACACAAGGTTTCCTGGCAACATCCACGCTCAAAGCACTGGCACCAGCTGGACTTGATCCTGACCAGGCGCACCTCACTGAAGAACGTGCTAATCACCCGTTCGTTCCAGAGTGCAGATTGCGACACAGACCATTCATTGGTGTGTTGCAAGGTCAAGCTGCAGCTGAAGAAATTCCATCATGCTAGACAACCTGGAAAGGCACGGATTGACACCAGCAAGATGGCTCAACCAGAACTTGTTGAGCAGTTTGCCTCCACCTTTGAGAAGGAACTTGGTGTACCACAAGAAGGAGAATCTGCAAAGCAGAAGTGGGAAGAGCTGCGAAACACCATCCACCGCACAGCCTTGGCTACCTTTGGGAGGAAGACCTCGAAGTCACAGGACTGGTTTGATGCCAAGCTGACCGAGATGACCCCTGTCATTGAAGCCAAGCGCTCAGCACTTGCTGAGTACAAGAAGTATCCAAATCTCCAGATTCTCAGGGCTGCGAGAAGCAAAGTTCAGCAGACTGCTCGGCGCTGTGCCAACGAGTACTGGACTCAGCTCAGCCAAGACATTCAAACCGCTGCCATAACAGGGAACATCCGTGGTATGTACGATGGCATCAAGAAAGCACTTGGTCCGGCTCAGAGCAAGACGGCCCCCCTCAAATCCTCCACTGGGGAGATGATCACAGGAAAGAACAAGCAGATGGAGAGATGGGTGGAACACTACTCCGACCTCTACTCCAGACAGAACACCGTGACACCGTCAGCCCTTGATGCCATCGACTGCCTGCCATCCATGGACGAACTTGACGCCGAGCCAACCATCGACGAACTCAGCAAGGCCATTGATAGCTTGGCCGCTGGCAAGGCACCCGGCAATGACGGCATACCCCCTGACCTGATCAAGCACCGCAAGACTGCCCTACTGCTGCCATTGCATGACGTCCTCTGCCAGTGTTGGAAGGAAGGTGCCGTACCACAGGACATGAGGGACGCCAAGATCATCACCCTCTACAAAAACAAAGGGGAGAGAAGTGACTGCAACAACTACAGGGGCATCTCCCTCCTCAGCGTTGTTGGCAAAGTCTACGCACGAGTTGTTCTCGTCCGTCTACAGAAGCTTGTCGAACGTGTCTACCCCGAGTCTCAGTGTGGCTTCCACGCTGAGCGATCGATGGTAGACATGATATTCTCCATCCGCCAACTCCAGGAGAAATGCAGAGAACAGAACATGCCCCTGTACGTCGCCTTCATCGACCTCACCAAAGCATTCAATCTGGTCAGCAGAGAGGGCCTTTTCAAGATCCTGCCAAAGATAGGATGCCCACCAAAGTTGCAAAGCCTCATTGAATCGTTTCACACCAACATGCAGGGGATAGTGCAGCACGATGGCAACGTCTCAGAGCCATTCAATATACGCAGCGGAGTGAAACAGGGCTGTGTACTTGCGCCAACCCTCTTTGGGATTTTCTTTGCTATGCTCCTGAGGCATGCCTTCAGCACAGCAACAGAGGGAATCTACCTGCACACAAGATCTGACGGCAGGCTTTTCAACCTCGCCCACCTGAAAGCCAGAACCAAAGTACGCGAGGCTCTAATCAGAGACATGCTGTTCGCAGACGACGCTGCAGTCGCAACCCACACACAGAAGGAGCTTCAGACCCTGATGGACTGCTTCTCCCAGGCATGCAAGGACTTCGGGCTTACCATCAGCCTGAAGAAGACTAACGTCTTGGCGCAAGGCACGGAAGCACCACCAACCATCACCATCGACGACTACGAGCTGGAGGTCATGAATCAGTTCACATACCTGGGGTCCACGATCAGCAACAACCTCTCCCTTGATACAGAGATCAACAAGAGGATTGGAAAATCAGCCCTCACACTCGCTCGCCTCACCACACGAGTGGGAGAATCCCAAACTCTCTGTCAAGACGAAGATGGCAGTGTACAATGCCTGCGTCATCAGCACACTGCTCTATGGGAGTGAGACGTGGACAACATACGCCCGGCAGGAAAAGAGACTGAACTCCTTCCACTTGCGCTGCATTCGCCACATCCTGGACATATCCTGGCAGGACAAAGTGCCCAACACAGAAGTTCTGTCCCGTGCCGGCCTTCCCTCCGTGTTCACTCTACTCAGGCAGCGCAGGCTCCGCTGGCTAGGCCACGTTCACCGTATGGAGGATGGCAGAATCCCCAAAGACGTCCTCTACGGAGAACTGGCAACTGGCAGGAGAGATGTTGGCCGCCCACAGCTGCGCTTTAGAGACGTCTGCAAGAGAGACATGAAGGCCCTGGAGATCAACACAGAGCGCTGGGAGGACCTTGCAACGGACCGCTCCAAATGGAGAGGCACCCTGACCAGACAGCTCAAGGCGGGTGAAGAGAGACTGACTGCTGCAGCAGATGAAAAAAGGACCCGCAGGAAGAACCGCCACAGACCCAGCAGCACGGAGACCACCCACAAGTGTGACCTGTGTGACAGGGACTGCCATTCGCGCATCGGCCTGTTCAGCCACAGGCGGTGCTGTTCCAGCAGAGTAGATGTTTAGGATTCTCTTCCATGGTCATCATAGACCGATGGAGGCCGATGACACAATGTACGCTACAAGAATTGCGGCGTTCGGGTGCGATTTGGACATTCTGCGCCAGCATGGAATACTATCGGGGTTAGGCTGGCAGCTACCCAGGAGAGGAGGAAGCGTAAGTGGCGCAAACATAAACAAAGGAGAGGAAACAGGGCCAGATTTCATACTAGGCTAAAGGCTAACCCCTCCAGACCAGCAGTACCATCGCTCCTTCTTTCCAATGTCTGCTCCCTCGACAACAAGCTGGACAAGCTGCGTCTGCTGAGGGAAACCTGCAGAGAGTGGAGGGACTGCTGTGTGTTTGTGTTCACAGAGACATGGCTCCACAACAACATCCCTGACGCCGCCATTCAGCTGGAAGGGATGACATCGTTCCAGGCTGACAGGGAGGCCGCTAGCTCTGGTAAGAGCTCCGGGGGGGGGGGGGGGGGGGGGGGGGCTATGTATCTATATTAACAAGAACTGGTGTTTTAATGCCACGTTAGCAACTAAACACTGCTCTCCGTTGGCAGAGTTCCTTATCGTAAACTGCCAGCCATTCTATCTGCCAAGGGAATTCATCAACGTGTTTGTAGCTGTTGTTTACATAGCTCCTAGTGCTAATGCTAAAGCTAATGCTAACGAGGCACTTGGAGAGCTGCATGATGCTATCAGTGAATTTCAAACATCACACCCACACAGTTTTGTGGTGGTTGCAGGGGATTTTAATCACACCAGTTTAAAGACTGTGCTCCCCAAGTTCAAACAATGTGTGGACTTTAAGACCAGAGGAGAGAATATGTTGGACTTGGTGTACACAGATTTCTCAAATGCATACAAGGCAACACCTCACCCCCACCTCAGCCATTCTGACCACCTATCCGTGATGCTGGTGCCTGCCTACAAACCCTTACTGAAGTGCAGCAGGCCAGTAGAGAAACAATTCAGGACTTGGCCTGAGGGTGCAGCCTCGGCACTTCAGGACTGTTTTCTGCATACAGACTGGGAGGTTTTCAAAATAGCAGCCTCTCAGGGAGACAGGATTGATGTGGAGGAGTATGCTGAAACAGTCACCAGCTACATTGCGAAGTGCACAGAGGATGTCACTATATTGAAGACCTTCACTGCACGGGGCAACTATAAACCCTGGATGACTGCAGAGGTGCACTTGCTGCTCACAGCCAGAGATGCAGCCTTCAGAGAGAAGAACAGGATCGCCCTCCACTCAGCCAGGTCTACGCTCCCAAAGGGAATTAAGACGGTGAAACGCCCCTGCACGGAGAAAATCCAGGGACGTTTCTGTGACACAGGGAACACCAAACGGATGTGGCAGGGAGAACGGGCATTGATGGATAATAAGTCTAGGCAGGGGGTCGATGATGATGACGCTTTGCTTCCAGACAGGCTCAATAACTTCTTTGCACGTTTTGAAGCATCAAACCCGACAATCAGAGGGAGGGCTGGCCCATCTTCACCATCTGTGGGGCCAGCTGTCACCATCAACGCAGCTGACACACGGAGGACCCTAACCAGGGTTAACCCACGTAAAGCTGCAGGTCCGGACAACATCCCGGGATGTGTGCTCCGAGTCTGCGCAAGTGAGTTGGCGGATGTCCTGACTGACATATATAACATTTCCCTGAGTCAGGCCATCGTCCCTAGATGCTTTAAGACCTCTATCATAGTACCGGTGGCAAAGAAAGCGGTTGTGTCCTGTCTGAATGACTATCGTCCTGTCGCACTGACACCAATTGTGATGAAGTGTTTTGAATGGCTTGTTAAACCACACATCACAGCCTGCCTCCCTGCATCACATGACCCGCTCCAGTTCTTGTATCGTTCAAATCGCTCCACAGAGAACGCTATAGTCACCACCCTGCACTCTGTCATTACCCACCTGGATCAGAAAGACACCTATGCCAGACTCCTGTACATTGATTTCAGTTCAGCATTTAACACCATTATTCCCCAGAGACTGATGGAGAAATTACTCCTTCTCGGTCTGAACCCCGCCAAATGTCTCTGGATCTTGGATTTCCTGACCGAGAGACCTCAGTCTGTTCTGGTTGGAAACAACATCTCCAACTCCATCATGCTGAACACTGGATCCCCTCAAGGATGTGTACTCAGTCCACTGTTGTTTACACTTTTAACACATGACTGTGTGTCCAGACACGAGAGGAACCAGATTATTAAGTCTGCGGATGACACCACAGTGATGGGACTTATTCAGAGGGATGAGGAATCAATGTACAGGGAAGAAGTGAGAGACCTGGAGGGCTGGTGAAGGGAGAACAATCTGGTGCTCAATGTGGACAAAACAAAGGAGATGATTATTGACTTCCGGCGGTCACGGCCTGAACATGTCCCTCTCTGCATCAGCAGCCGTTCGGTGGAGAGAATGGAGAACATCAAGTTCCTCGGAGTGCAGATCTCGCAGGACCTGACCTGGAGCAAGAATTCCTTAGGGATCACGAAGCGGGTCCAGCACAGACTGCACTTCTTGAGGAAACTCAAACAGGCCTCTCTCCCCATTTACATCCTCAGGACATTCTACAGAGGTGTGGTGGAGAGTGTTCTGACGTACTGCATTGCAACATGGTACTCCAGTTTCAGTATGTCAGACAAAAATGCTCTGCAGAGGATAGTTAAGGGAGCTGAGAAAGTAATTGGAGTTTCCCTCCCCTCTGTTCAAGAACTTTTTCAGAGCCATTGTAGGAGCAGGGCACTGAACATTGTCAAGGACCACTCTCACCCTCTGCGCAAACACTTTGAACTGCTGCCATCTGGCAAACAATTCTGGAGCATCAGAGGCAGAACCACCAGACTGATCAACAGCTTCCTTCCACAAGCTCTTAGGATGCTGAACAGTTGATCCGGAATCCTTTACACATATTACTGCACTTTATGGACATTATGTATATTATTAGGGCAGTGCGGTGGAGGAGTGGTTAGCACTGCGGCAGCACGGCAACTCACCCTTGGCCGGGGGATCCTGGGTTCGATCCCAGCCCCGACCAACAGTGATCTGTGTGGAGTTTGCACGTTTTCCACGTGTCTGCGTGGGTTTACCCCGGGATTACTCCGGTTTCCTCCCACATGCAAAAAACATGCAAGTTAGGTTAATTGGCATCAAAACTAGGGATTCTAAATTGTCCTTAGGTATGACTGTGAGAGTGAATGGTTGTCTGTCTCTCTGTGTTGGCCCTGCGATGGACTGGGTTGCTGATCTGTCCAGGGTGCGCCCTGCCTCTCGCCCAAAGACGCTGGGATAGGCTCCAGCTTCCCTGCGACTCGAAAAGGATTAAGCGGAAGAAGATGAATGAATGAATAAATATGCATATTATAGTTTTAGGCAGTTTTAAGTATTTATTTCTCTTAGCTACTTAGATTCACTTAGCAATTTTAAATGTTTTATATATACATAGGCAGTTATTGTCATTTTAACTGCAACAAGTTAACATTACTGTAATATCCAAATGTGTCTCAGGGATGTGTGAATGGCCGTCGGGGTGGGGGGTGTGAGTTTGTTTTTAAAGGCCAAATGTCACGTAAATTTTTTTTCTAAATGACAACGAATTTAGATAAAATACACATAGCTTAAACCAAATATTCATACCGGAGACCATATCACCCACCTGTATTTACATAATTGCACAAAATACACCAGGTGAAGGCCCCACCTTGCTTGCTGGCTTGTGACAGCCAGTCCAGACCACGCCCATGTTTTTGACATCACCAGTTGTACCCTGGCTGCCCTGCCTATCCACATTCACACTTATCAACATTGGACAATCATGACGGAAAGTGACAGCGATTGTGAACAAATTAGTTTAGTTTTGTCTTTTTTTTTTTGTCTTTTTTTTTGTCAGTGGTTCAGACAGTGACAGAGGCATAGAACCTTACCGGTTCGAGCCGTCCGAGACGGAATCAGATGCTTTGTCTGATGACAACAGTTCCAACGATGACCAGAGAGCAGAACCAGTGGAAAATGTCATTGAACTGGACATTAATCGCCTCCAGAATTGCGAAGCCGAAGGGGGTCTGTCGAGGGCGCCCCATAAATATTGATTTTTCGGAAGCCATTACTATTACAGTGGAGGAGAGCCGCTGCTGTCAAGAAATTGACCAGATCAATATGAAAATGGAGGCGCATACCTGTCAAGTGAGACGTTTTCGCCGTATTTTAATACCGTAAAATGCGGCTATAAGGGACAGCGGAGTAATAATGGACATTTCTCTGGGAAATGTTTTCATACCTGTCAAGTGAGACGTTTTCGCCGTATTTTGGTGCCAAGCGCGGCTGTGGGGGACGGCGCAGTGGTGGAGGACACTTTCCTGGGAAATGTTTTAAATGTAGTTCATGTTGTTATTGTCAAATATTTTAAGGAAAATACGGGGAAAATGCAATTTTAGCAAAAACGGGCGTATTGCCATTTCTGTACGCCCAAAACAAAAACATACGGGAAAAAAAAATTGAGTGTGTTGAGGAACACGTCCTGTGTGTGATCCCCCACAGCTGGTGCTGGCAGATGGCTCAGCGGGAGCTATTATCACTACAACGAGAAGTGTGGAGTCAGTCATTAGTTTGATTGTCTGGGCGGGCAGATCGCTCAGCGTGAGCTATTCTCACTACAATGAGAAGTCATTAGGACAATGGTTTAACACGTTCAGCTGGGCAGCGGTTGCGGAACAGAGAGAGATCGCCTTACAAATACAGAATTCTGCTTTTTTTTTTTATTTTGCGCCGGACGCTGAGTTGTGTTGTTATTGTCAAATATCCATGAATCCTTAAAATATTTGACAATAACAACACGAGTTGCATTTGGGGCATTTCCCAGAGAGGTGTCCCTTGTTGCTCCGCCGTCCCTTATAGCCGCTTTTTACGGTGTTGAAGTACGGCGAAAACGTCTCACTTGACAGGTATGAAAACATTTCCCAGAGAAGTGTCCCTTATTACCCAGCTGTCCCTGATAGTCCCGTTTTAAGGTATGGGTGAAATATGCAATTTTTTCTTTCTTGTTGCTCACTTCAACCTTCCAGTCTCCATATAAACAATCAATTGAAATACCCCAAGCATCAAACTCGGGTACAATCGATTTTGTCACTTCCGCCTTCTTCCCCAGGCGATTCCAGGGGCCGTGTCAGGCCAAGCGCGGCAGTTTTAAATTAACGAATATTCCGTTGTTACTGAAGCATATGCACCAAGACCCGAACGGATCGGTTCCCTTTTATATCTAGTTTCAAGATATTTAAAGTACCCTGTTACGTGACATTTGGCCTTTAAATTATGTTCATTTTACAATACGGATGCCTAGAGAAACACAATTTCATCTTGCTTGCACTACAGTTGTATGCATAGCATCATGACAATAAAGGTTGATTGATTGATTTTTTTTTTTTTTTTTGTTACATATTTGTACCCGTAGGTAGACTTGGTTTGCAGTCTGGTGACAAGCCACCGGCTGCTGGTCGCTGCGTGCGCGAGCGCCCTAAACCTACATGTTTTTGGTGTGCAGGAGGAAACCGGAGAAATACCGGAGTAAACCCGCGCAACACGGGGAGAACATGCAAACTCCACACAGCTCACTGTTGGTCGGGGGCTGGGATCGAACCCACGATCTCATGATCCCCGCGGTCCCCCGGCCAAGGATAAAACTGTGCTGCCACAGTGCTAAACCACTGCGATTTACAACTTTTTTCCTATAAATTTTAAACTTTTTACTTACAAATTTGCAACTTTTTTTATATAAATCTGGACATTTTTTCTCATAAATGTGACTTTTCTCAGTTTTTTTTCCGTAAATTTGAATATTTTTTTTTTGCAGCATATTTTTTCAACAGAAAGCTGCAAACATTTTCAAAATAGTTACAAGCATCTACAAATAGTCATTACATGTGCTACTATGGGTCTTTGTGGTTCCCTAAGTAGTGAATACTGGCAACTGATTAAGAACCTTTATGACAAAACCCCAAGCTAACATGTCCAGGTGGGCAGCATGATGGGTCCATGTGGGTTGCTAATCCACTTCCATGTTGGCCCCATATGTGGTTTCCCACATGGACTTTCCCTGTGGTGAAGGTGAGCACCCGCTTTAAACCCAGGTTGGCCCCACATGGGCCACATGGGCACCACAGGCAAAATTAAGAGCAAAAAAAGTCACAAATGTACAATTAAAAAAAACACTGCAAATTTTTGCGGAAAAAAAGTGTCAAATTTACAAGAAAAAAGTTGCAAATTTATGAGAAAAAGTTTAAACTTATGAGGAAAATGTTGCAATTGTAAAGAAAATGCCGATTTTTGATGAAAAGTTTTTAATGTATGAAAAAAAGTGGCACATCTACAAGAAATTTGAAAGAAAAAAGTCACAAATTTGAGAAAAAAGTGTCAAATTTACAAGAAAAAAGTTTCAAATTTATGAGAAAAATGTTTAAAGTTTTAAGGAAAAAGTTGCAATTTTAGATAAATACAGCAAATTTATGAAAGAAAAGTTTTAAATGTATGAGAAAAAGTTGCACATTTACAAGAAATTTGCAAGAAAAAGGTCACAAATTAACAAGAAAAAGTCTCCAAAATTACAATTAAAAACATTGCAAATTTATGAGAAAAAACTGTCAGATTTACAAGAGAAAAGTTTCAAATTTATCGGAAAACAGTTATAACATAAAAGGAAAAAAGTTTTTCTCTCCCTGAAAAAAAATCTTTTCAGGGAGAGAGAAGGGAAATATAATTTACGGGGGAATACAAAATTCAAAATGCACTTAGTGAGATCTACTTGGAAGAGTTTTTGTGTGTCTGTGTGTGGGGTAAAATTGTGGAATGGGTTGGGGGAGAAACACAGGCAATGTCTAAACATCCACATATTTAAATCAACATTTAAATGTATGAGGAAAAAGTTGCACATCTAAAGAAATAGACAAGAAAAAGATTCAGATTTACAGGGAAAAACATAGCAAATTTATGAGAAAAAAGTTTCAAATTTACAAGAAAAATGTTGGAAATTTATGAGAAAAATTCAAACTTATGAGGAAAAAGTTGCAATTTTAGAAAAAAAATCCCACTGCCAGAAAAGTTTTAAATGTATGAGAAAAAAGTTGCACATTTGCAAGAAATTTGCAAGAAAAAGTCACATATTTAGAAGAAAAAAAATGCAAATACAATAAAAAACATTGCACATTAATGAGAAAAAAGTGTCACATTAACAAGAAAAATTTTGCAAATTTATGAAAAAAAGTTGAAACTCATAAGGAAAAAGATGCAATTTTAAAAAAAACCTGCACACTTATTTAAGAACTGTTTTAAATGTATGAGGAAAAAAATTGCACATTTACAAGAAAAAATTCACACATTTACAAGAAAAGAATGCAAATTTACAATAAAAAAAACAGTGCAAATTAAAAAAGTGTCACAAAAAAAAGTTGCAGATTTAAAAGAAAAAGCTACAAATTTTTGAGGAAAAAATTTGCAAATGTGCAACAATAAGCATCCAAATTTTTGAAAAAAATTGTAAATTTACAAGAAAAAAGCTTAATATTGTCATTATTTGCCCCGTTGGGCAGAAACAAAGACCCAAGCACTGAACTGCAGTTTTTTGGCATTTAATAAGAAAAAAAACACAAAGTCCAAACAGTGCTCAATACTAACAGCTGATTAAGAACCTCTATGACAAAACCCCAAGCTAGCATGTCCATGTGGAGAGCATGATGGGTCCATGTGGGTTGCTAAGCCACTTCCATGTTGGTCCCATGTGTGGTTGCCCACATGGACTTTCCCTGTGGTGCAGGGGAGCACCCACTTTAAACCCAGCTGGGCCCCACATGTGTTTAATGTAGGTGAGCAGATTTCAGGAACAATGGCGCCACAGGCAAAATTAAGAGGAAAAAAAGTCACAAATTTACAATAAAAAACACTGCAAGTTTTTGAGAAAAATTGATTAAGCGGTAGAAGAGTTGCAGAAAAGTTGCAAATTTATGAGAAAAAAGTTTAAACTTATGAGGAATACATTGCTATTTTAGAAAAAAAACTGCCAACTTCTGAACAAGTTTTAAATGTATGAGAAAAAAGGTGCAGATCTACAAAAAATTTGAAAGAAAAAAGTCACAAATTTGAGGAAAAAAAGTGTCAAATTTACAAGAAAAAAAGTTTCAAATTTAGGAGAAACATATTTAAACTTTTACAGAAAAAGTTGCAATTTTAGAAAAATACAGCAAATTTGTGAAATAAATGTTTTAAATGTAGGAGAAAAAAGTTGCACATTACATGAAATATGCAAGAAAAAAATCACAAATTTACAAGAAAAAAATGAAAATACATAATAAAAAACACTGCAAATTAATAAGAAAAAAATGCCACATTTTCAAAAAAAAATTTATGAGAAGAAGTATAAACTCATAAGGAAAAAAGATGCAATTTTAGAAAAAAAAACCCTGCATACTTATTTAAGAACAATTTTAAATGTATGAGAAAAAAGTTGCACATTTAAAAGAAAAAAGTCACAAATTCACAAGAAAAGAATGCAATTTTACATTAAAAAACATTGCAAATTAAAAAAAAGTGTCACATTTACAAAAAAAAGTTTCACATTTACAAGAAAAAGTTGCAGATTTAAATGAAGAAGCTCCAAATTTATGAGGAAAAAAGTCACAAATATACAATAAAAAAACACTGCAATTTTTTGAGAACAAAAGTGTCAAATTTACAAGAAAAAAGTTGCAAATTTATGAGAAAAAAGTTTAAACTTTTGGGGCTGCACGGTGGCGCAGTGGTTTAGCACTGTAGCAGCACAGTTTTACCCTCGGCCGGGGGATCGCGGGGATCATGAGATCGTGGGTTCGATCCCAGCCCCCGACCAACAGTGAGCTGTGTGGAGTTTGCATGTTCTCCCCGTGTTGCGCGGGTTTACTCCGGGATTTCTCCGGTTTCCTCCCACACACCAAAAACATGTAGGTTTAGGGCGCTCGCGCACGCAGCAGCCGGTGGCTTGTCACCAGACTGCAAACCAAGTCTACCTACGGGTACAAATAAGTAACAAAAAAAAAAAAAAAACTTATGATGAAAAAGTTACAATTGTAGAAAAAAAGTGCCAATTTTTGAACAATTTTTTTTTAAATGAATAAGAAAAAAGTTGCACATCTACAAGACATTTGAAAGAAAAAGTCACAAATATGAGAAAAAAGTGTCAAATTTACAAGAAAAAAGTCACAAATTTACAAGAAAAAGTCTCCAAAAATTACAATAATAAACATTGCGAATTTATGAGAAAAAAAAATGTCAGATTTACAAGAGAAAAGTTACAAATTTATGACAACGAAGTTAAAACATAAAAGGAAAAGTTTGCTTTTTTTTTTTTTTAAAAAAAACCACTTCCTACTTATGAAAGAAAAGTTTTAAATGTATGAGGATAAAGTTGAACATCTAAATAAATAGACAACAATAAGATTCAAATTTACAATAAAAACATTACAAATTTTTGAGAAAAAGTTAAAAATTTACAAGAAAAAAGTTTGAAATTTATGAGAAAAGTTCAAACTCATGGGTAAAAAGTTGCAATTAAAAAAAAACAACTGCCAATTTATGAAAGAAAAGTTTAAAACGTATGAGAAAAAAGTTGCACATTTGCAAGAAAATTGCAAGAAAAAGTCTCATATTTAGAAGAAAAAAATGCAAATTTACAATAAAAAACATTGCACATAAATGAGATAAAAGTGTCACATTTACAATTAAAAATTTGCAAATTAATGAGAAAACGTTAAAACTCATAAGGAAAAAGATGCCATAAGGTGTGGATCAAATGAACGGGAAGGAGGTGAGAGTGATTACACAATACAAATCAGCTGTGAGTCATGAGAGGGGAGGAAACGGGACTGACAGCTTGACAGCATCACCATCACCGCTCACTACCACAGCCTAACCCGGAGGTGCCCCTGACAGCTGAAGTCCCAGACAAAAGGCCCTTTTCCACTAGCCTCACTTAGCCCTACACCGCACCACTCAGCCCGCTTTAGGCGCTTTTCCATTAGCCCCAGCACCGGTTAGCAGGTACTTTTTTCGTACCTGATCCAGGGCAGGGTCTAACCGGGCTGAGTAGGGCTGAGTAGGGCTGTGATATGACTTTAAGGGACTGGTCGCCGCTGATTGGTCAGGTTGTAACGTCATGAAAGCGACTTTTTCTGCTGAATTTACTCCAAGACCGCCATTTGTAATTGTTCAGCAGTGAACACAGTGCGCCCCTTTAATACGGTATATTATATTAATATACTGTATAATATACTTATATAATAATATACTCCTAATATTATATATTAGGAGGTGCGCAATTTTCTTTCTATATTAAGCGACGATCGCATCCAGCACGAGTTGGACGGATCTACTCGAAATGCAGGTGTCCGAGCAGATGGCTTCTCAAGGGCACATCCGTACTGCCAAACAGTGTCGGGAGAAGCTGAAAAAGCTGAAAAGCGATTACCGAGCAGTGAAGGACCACAATGCTCGAAGTTCAGTGGATGGAAGGAGTGGAAGTGGTTCGTTGAGAGACATTGGGCTCCACACGGTCACCGTCACGGTCACGGCCTTGGAAACCGTGGATGGTGAGTGTTTATTTGATATTGCTCATCTTTTCGCCACTTGATCCTTTCTGTGCCAAGCTCACTGCTTTTAAGAACTAGGAAGGTTGTTAGATTGTGGGTAATGGTTGTTACTGAGGCTTGCGTATTGTTTTGCAGCCAACTGCAGATTCACGCTTGCTTTGTGTTAAGTATTAGCGCGAACAAAACGCTGAATTACGCTTATTGTATTCCGGTTAAAAACTTGAGAGTGTTGTGTACATGTTGCACTTTGGTGTTAAGTTTTAAATTGCGTGCATTTTCTTTCTAGAATCGCATTTCATATCACAGGGGTCCACCTCAGCGGACATGATGGACACAGCGGACTCTCCTGGCGCTGCGTCTGCATGTGCGTCTGGCTGAGCGCCAGCTGGATTGACTCCACATCACCAGCTCCATCTGGATCACGTTCAAGTGCCGGTAAGGCACAATAACCACGATTTTTTTTTTGGGTTGAAACAGGTCCAGCAGCGGAAACCAGGGTCGAAAATCCATCCATCTATCCATCTTCTACCGCTTAATCCTTTACAGGTCGCGGGGGGGCTGGAGCCTAACAAGTTATGTACCAAACTGATTAATGCAATTTCCTGTAGCTGCATATTAATTAATTGAAAATGTCTTTTTAAATGTACAAAAAGGTTATTCTTTGGTCTTCACTTACCGGTGTTCCACAACCATTTTTAGGTGTGGTGATTGGTGCTGTTGTAACTCCTGTTTTAGACAAAGTGCATGAACTGCCGTTGAAATCAACATGCTTCATTGAAATGCTTCACGTCAGCTGACTGTATTAACCCATTCAGATTTCTGCGGCCACACTACAAGCAACTAGTTTAAACATTACCCATCCATCCATCCATATTCTTAATCTTAATCCTTTTTAGTTTTGCAGGGGGGCTGCAGCCGAAGACAGCACCCTGCGTGTTGCAAAATCTGCTCTACTGAGGGGCAGCAACATGACAGTTCAGCTTATATACAGCAATGAAGCATAATATAATAGTGACATTCCACCACAGACTTTCACCTGTGTAATTCCATAATATATGTAGTGATCCAGCTTTAACGACCATGCCTTTCTGTCTTTCCATCTAGGCAAGACGAAAACAAACAACTCCCATCGCTGACCTTACATTAGCAATGGTCAACATGCATGACGAAGAGATGCGGCTCTTGGAATGGCAACATGACCAGCGGCAAGAATCAGGAGTACATGCAGCATTTGCGACAGGTGGCCGCAGATGTGCGGGCAGATGCGCGTGAAGCCCTGGAGCAGGACGCTGTGTTACGAAGGGAAGAGCTCGCAGAGATGTCATCGCCCAGTCTGTTTTTTTGTTTGTAAATTTTGCTTCGGGAATAAAATTGTATTGTTTGCATCAAAAGTCTGGTTTATCTGTTATGACACCGTATGAGAAAAGCCAATAATTACATACACATTCCATTCTCTGTTCACTCCACATGCTGCTGTTCATCAGGTCAGGTGTATAGCCTTCTAATGGTAATTTAATTTTTAACAACACAATGAAACGTAATGTCTTGGTAGGTTTTTTTTTTTTATTTTAAACAAATTTGCAATGCGGAATTCATTTCTCTTGAACGGGTACATTTTTTAGGTTATAAGCAGTTGTACAGGTGTGCTTGAACTTGTAGACACTGATAAAGGTAAGTACGTGTAAGTTGAATGTTGCATCACCAGTCAAAATTTAATAAATTAAGAAGGAATCTAGCAAAAATTTGGCACTAATAACAGTAGACAAATCGGACAAGGATACACAACTGTGTTTTTGTTGCACACAACTGTTGTTACCAACAAGTGCAAAATTTATATTCCCTTTTCCCAAAAATTAAAAATCAATTTGTAAGTAAAAGTGGGAGACCTTTACATGGGAAAATATGACATGTATCAGCACATGATTTATAGTTCAATTTGCATTTCCACCTAAGCAAAAGCGGCTTGTCGAGCTGGATTTTTGTGAAGATGGCCTGTGCGGTGTTTCTGCATGTAATTACATACCTGTCAAGTGATACGGTTTCGCCATATTCTAATATGGGGAAAATGCAATTTTAGCAAATACGGGCGTATTGCCATTTCTGTACGCCAAAGAGAAAAATATACGGGAAAAAAAATTGAGAGTGTGGGGAGGAACACGTCGTGTGTGACCCCCACAGCGTACGGGGCTGTCAGAGCGCTCAGCGTGAGCAATTATCACAACAGAAGTGTGGACTCATCATTAGGCTGATGGCTTCGCACCTTCTTAACAGATAAGCGTTATGAACAAGATGACAGGTAGATGGACCATGCACAACATTTTATTTACAAAAAACATTTTTGGAAATATGTATGCACATAAATGTGGATGAAATAGACAAGTATTGCATCACAGCATCTCATATTATAACGTACAGCTTGACATGGCGACGTCCCACCAGGAGGTTTGAACTCACGCCTCCTGCTCCGGAGTCCCGCACTCTACCTGTGTCGCCAATAGGGTCAACCCACTTGTCAAGCCAAGTAGGGTGCTTATATTGAGTTCGCTACAATATCACCACCCTGCTCCTCTGCTCTCTGTGCCGCTGCCACCACTGGTTCATCTACTGCATCATCCAATGTAGTGTCAAACGTCTCTCCATGACTCTCACACAGATTGTGCAGAGCACAACAAGTCAGCATCATAGATTTAACCAGTTTCATGTCACAGTCATTCCTCCTTCCTTCTCTCCTCGTCATCAGCCATGTTTGTTGTGGAGGATTCAGTCGCGTGTGTTTCACGTCACGAGGGTGTGGCGCCGCCTGCTGTTCAACAAATCCCACCCACAGCAGGTGTGCCAGCAGGTGCGCCAGCAGTAGTTGAAAAGCAACTGAGGCTGAACCGAACCGAAGTGAGTAGAGCCGGGTTTTCAAATCGGGGCTGAGTGGGGCTAGTGCAGGGGTGGGCAGTGAGGGCCATTCCACTGCAGCTTTTCTGTTCCACCCAGTCTCTTCAGCAGGTGTTTGCTCTCATCAGCTCCAAGGATTGCTAATCAGTGAAGCCACCTGCTGAAGAGACAGGGTGGAACAGAAAACCTGCAGTGGAATGGCCCTCCGTGGCACATGATTGCCCACCCCTGGGCTAGTGGAAAAGGGCCTAAATTTACCTAAAACTCTACAAATTTAGGAAAGAAGGGTTTTAAATGTATAAGAAAAAGTTGCAAATTTACAACTTTTTTCCTGTAAATTTGTAACTTTTTCTTATAAATTTTAAACTGTTTCCAAATAACTGTGTATCTTTTTTCTAATATATTTGCAACTTTTTCCTAAAAAATTTCAAAATTTTTTTTCTCAGAAATTGGCAAAAAATGTTTTCTTGTAAATTTAAAATTATTATTAGTGAAAATTTTCAATTTGTTTATTGTAGATTTGCAACTTTTTTCTTATTCCAAATGTTAACCTGCCATCCCCTCATCCCCTTTCATAGGTTTAAATCAAGGGAACGGGGGACATTGCCCCTTCCAATGTGGAAAAAAAGAAAGCTCCCCCCCCCAATATCACCATGAAATTTGGTGACTTTTTTTTTCTTATAAATTTACAGCTTTTTTCCTATAAATTTTGAATTTTTTACTTACAAATTTTCAAATTTTTTATGTAAATCTGCACATTTTTTCTCATAATTGTGACATTTTTCCCAATCATTTTTTTTTAGTAAATTTGAACATTTTAATTTTTTTTCTTTTTGCACCATATTTTTTCCACAGACAGCTGCAATTGTTTTTAAAATAGTTGCAATCATCTTCAAATAGTCATAACATGTGCTACTATGGGTCTTTGTGGTTCCCTAAGAAGTGAATACTGGAAGCTAATTAAGAACCTTTATGACAAAACCCCAAGCTAGCATGTCCATGTGGGCAGCATGATGGTTCCATGTCGGTTGCTAAGCCACTTCCATGTTGGCCCCATGTGTGGTTTCCCACATGGACTTTCCCTGTGGTCTAGGTGAGCACCCGCTTTAAACCCAGCTGGGCACCGCATGGGTTTAATGCCGGTGAGCATATTCCAGGAACACTGGTGCCACAGGCAAAAAGTCACAAATTTACAAATTAGTTTACAAAAAAGTTGCAAGTTTATGATAAAAAAGTTTAAACTTATAAGGAAAAAGTTGCAATTGTAGAAAATGCATGCCAATTTTTGAATGAAAAGTTTTAAATGTAAAAGAAAAAAGTTGCACATCTACAAGAAATTTGATAGAAAAAAGTCACAAATTTGAGAAAAAAGTGTCAAATTTATAAGAAAAATGTCACAAATTTACAAGAAAAAGACTCCAAAATTACAATAAAAAACATTACAAATTTATGAGAAAAAACTGTCAGATTAACAAGAGAAAAGTTGCAAATTTATGAGAACAAAGTTAAAACATAAAAGGAAAAGGTTGCACTTTAAAAAAAAAATTAATTCCAATTTATGAAAGAAAAGTTTTAAATGTATGAGGATAAAGTTGCACCTCTAAAGAAATAGACAAGAAATAGATTGAAATTTACAATAAAAACATTGCAAATTTATGAGAAAAAGTTTCAAATTTACAAGCAAAAAGTTGGAAATTTATGAGAAAAGTTCAAACTTATGAGGAAAAAGTTGCAATTTAAAAAAAAACACTGCCAGTTTATGAAAGAAAAGTTTTAAATATATGAGAAAAAAGTTGCAAATTTGCAAGAAATTTGCAAGAAAAAGTCACATATTTAGAAGAAAAAAATTAAAATTTACAATAAAAAAACATTGCACATTAATGAGAAAAAAGTGTGACATTTACAATTAAAAATTTGCAAATTTATGAGAAAATGGTAAAACCCGTAAGGAAAAAGATGCAATTTTAGAAAAAAAAAAAAAACTGCAAATTTATTTAAGAACAGTTTTAAATGTATGAGAAAAAAGTTGCACAATTACAAGAAAAAAGTCAAAAATTTACAAGAAAAAAAATGCAAATTTACAATAAAAAAATTGTACATAAAAAAAGTATCACATTTGCAAGAAAAAAGTTGCAGATTTAAAAGAAAAAGCTAGAACTTTATGAGGGAAAAAAATGCAATAGTGTGACAAAAAGAATTCAATTTTTTTGTAAAAAAGTTGCAAATTTACATGAAAAAAGCTGAAAATTGTCATGATTTGCCCCTTTGGGCAGAAACAAAGACCCAAGTGCTGAACTGCAGTTTTTGGCATTTAATAAGGAAAAAAAACCCCACAAAGTTCAAACAGTGCTCAACAAAAACTTACAAATAGACCAAACAGGGAGAAGGCAAGGTTGGTGTTAGAACAGGAACAAGGTTCTAACAAACATTGATTCTTGATGAGCCTCTGACAAGGAGTGGATGAAGCAGGCAGTCTTAAGTAAGGCAAGCAATTAATTATACCAAGTGCCATAAGGTGTGGATCACATGTGCAGGCAGGAGGTAGTAGTAGTAGATTAGTTTATTTGACAGGGACAGTGCAATAAACATAGACAATTAATCAAAGACAATCAATCTGATGTGTTGCACATAGAGTGTATAGCTATTAGCTAATTTGCAACTCTTGTCCCTGAGTGAGAGTGAGGTGAGAGTGATTACACAATACAGATCAGCTGTGAGTCATGAGAGGGGAGGAAACAGGACTGACAGCTTGGCAGGATCACCGCCCACTACCACAGCCAAACCCAGAGGTGCCCCTGACAGCTGAAGCCCCGGACAATGAGACAGACATACACACACAGGCTCAAAAGGGTGCTTGCAACAATACAAATATAAGGCAAAAATTACAATAAGGGCAAATGATAAACTGAAGGATAAAAACAGATAATACCAATTATGTAAATAACAAAACTGTGATCAATGTAAACAGGGGAATGAGCTGAATTAAGAAATAATATGTGAAAACAAACCAAGGCTAAAATGATAGGAATCAAAGAACTCAAAAATACAACAAATATCCAAATAAGGGAAAAGTCCATGAGACTGAGCATGGCGGAATCCCCTGTGCTCAGACCATGACACAAATTTACCTAAACACTACAAATTTATTAAAGAAGGGTTTTGAATGTATGAGAAAAAAGTTGCTAATTTACAACTTTTTTCCTGTAAATTTGTAACTTTTTCCAGGACTGGACTAATATTCATAATCATTGTGAATATTACACTGAAAAGCAATTCAAAAGTCAAGTGCAACTAGATGGTAAACTATCAATAATACACTTCAACAGCAGAAGTCTTAACAAAAACTTTCCACAGATTCAGGACTATTTAAAACAGCTAGACAGAAAATTTACAGCTATCGCAGTCTCTGAAACTTGGCTTAATGAAGAGCAGGCTCCCCTGATGGCAATAGAGTGATATCAGATGCTTCATATTAACAGATCTCAAAAAAAGGGTGGTGGTGTTGCACTGTATATTGATGACCCGTATAGGTGTAAGCTTGTAAATGGAATGTCCTTTGCACTACCAGGGATTTTGGAATGTGTTATTGTTGAGATTGACCAAGATAAAACAAAAAATCTAATTATAAGTTGTATATATAGAACGCCGGGAACTTGCATTGAGACATTCAGAGATAAATTAGTCGAGCTGTACAATAATATTACTAGTAAGAAAATGGTAGTAATTTGTGGAGATTTCAATATTGATCTACTAAATCCATATCAGCAAAATGTAATTCCAGAGTTCATGAACTCTATGTACAGCATGAGTCTATATCCCACAATAACACATCCCAGTAGAATCACAGTTCACACTGCTACACTTATTGACAACGTGTTTGTTAATATTCGTCGTCGGCCTCCGTCGGCCTCCGTCGGTCTATGATGACCATGGAAGAGAATCCTAAACGTCTACTCTGCTGGAACAGCACCGCCTGTGGCTGAACAGGCCGATGCACGAAAGGCAGTCCCTGTCACACAGGTCGCACTTGTGGATGGTCTCCATGCTGCTGGGTCTGTGGCGGTTCTTCCTGCGGGTCCTTTTTTCATCTGCTGCAGCAGTCAGTCTCTCTTCACCCACCTTGAGCTGTCTGGTCAGGATGCCTCTCCATTTGGAGCGGTCCGTTGCAAGGTCCTCCCAGCACTCTGTGTTGATCTCCAGGGCCTTCATGTCTCTCTTGCAGACATCTCTAAAGCGCAGCTGTGGGCGGCCAACGTCTCTCCTGCCATTCGCCAGTTCTCCGTAGAGGACGTCTTTGGGGATTCTGCCATCCTCCATACAGTGAACGTAGCCTAGCCAGCGGAGCCTGCACTGCCTGAGTAGAGTGAACACGGAGGGAAGGCCGGTGCAGGACAGAACTTCTGTGTTGGGCACTTTGTTCTGCCAGGATATGTCCAGGATGTGGCGAATGCAGCGCAAGTGGAAGGAGTTCAGTCTCTTTTCCTGCCGGGCGTATGTTGTCCACGTCTCACTACCATAGAGCAGTGTGCTGATGATGCAGGCGTTGTACACTGCCATCTTCATCTTGACAGAGAGTTTGGGATTCTCCCACACTCCGATGGTGAGGCGAGCGAGTGTGAAGGCTGATTTTCCAATCTTCTTGTCAATCTCTGTATCAAGGGAGAGGTTGTTGCTGATTGTGGACCCCAGGTACGTAAACTGATTCACGACCTCCAGCTCGTAGTCGTCGATGGTGATGGTTGGTGGTGCTTCCATGCCTTGCACCAAGACGTTAGTCTTCTTCAGGCTGATGGTAAGCCCGAAGTCCTTGCATGTTTGCATGCCTGGGAGAGGCGGTCCATCAGGGTCTGAAGCTCCTGCTGTGTGTGGGTTGCGACTGCAGCATCGTCTGTGAACAGCATGTCTCTGATTAGAGCCTCACGTACTTTGGTTCTGGCTTTCAGGCGGGCGAGGTTGAAAAGCCTGCCATCATATCTTGTGTGCACGTAGATTCCCTCTGTTGCTGTGCTGAAGGCATGCCTCAGGAGCATAGCAAAGAAAATCCCAAAGAAGGTTGGCGCAAGTACACAGCCCTGTTTCACTCTGCTGCGTATGTTGAATGGCTCTGAGACATTGCCATCGTGCTGCACTATCCCCTGCATGTTGGTGTAAAACGATTCAATGATGCTTTGCAACTTTGGTGGGCATCCTATCTTTGACAGGATCTTGAAAAGGCCCTCTCTGCTGACCAGATTGAATGCTTTGGTGAGGTTGATGAAGGCGACGTACAGGGGCATGTTCTGTTCTCTGCATTTCTCCTGGAGTTGGCGGATGGAGAATATCATGTCTACCATCGATCGCTCAGCGCAGAAGCCACACTGAGACTCGGGGTAGACACGTTCGGCAAGCTTCTGTAGACGAACGAGAACAACTCATGCGTAGACTTTGCCAACAACACTGAGGAGGGAGATGCCCCTGTAGTTGTTGCAGTTGCTTCTCTCCCCTTTGTTTTTGTAGAGGGTGATGATCTTGGCGTCCCTCATGTCCTGTGGTACGGCACCTTCCTTCCAGCACTGGCAGAGGACGTCATGCAATGGCAGCAGTAGGGCGGTCTTGCAGTGCTTGATCAGGTCGGGGGGTATGCCGTCGTTGCCGGGTGCCTTGCCAGCGGCCAAGCTATCAATGGCCTTGCTGAGTTCGTCGATGGTTGGCTCGGCGTCAAGTTCATTCATGGATGGCAGGCAGTCGATGGCATCAAGGGCTGACGGTGTCACGGTGTTCTGTCTGGAGTAGAGGTCAGAGTAGTGTTCCACCCATCTCTCCATCTGCTTGTTCTTTTCTGAGATCATCTCCCCAGTGGAGGATTTGAGGGGGGCCGTCTTGCTCTGAGCCGAACCAAGTGCTTTCTTGATGCCATCGTACATACCACGGACGTTCCCTGTTATGGCAGCAGTTTGAATATCTTGGCTGAGCTGAGTCCAGTACTCGATGGCGCAGCACCGAGCAGTCTGCTGAACTTTGCTTCTCGCAGCCCTGAGAATCTGGAGATTCTTCTCGTTTGGGTACTTCTTGTACTCAGCAAGTGCTGAGTGCTTGGCTTCAATGACGGGGGTCATCTCGGTCAGCTTGGCATCAAACCAGTCCTGTGACTTCGAGGTCTTCCTCCCAAAGGTAGCCAAGGCTGTGCGGTGGATGGTGTTTCGCAGCTCTTCCCACTTCTGCTTTGCAGATTCTCCTTGTGGTACACCAAGTTCCTTCTCAAAGGTGGAGGCAAACTGCTCAACAAGTTCTGGTTGGGCCATCTTGCTGGTGTCAATCCGTGCCTTTCCAGGCTGTCTAGCACGATGGAATTTCTTCATCTGCAGCTTGACCTTGCAACACACCAATGAATGGTCTGTGTTGCAATCTGCACTCTGGAACAAACGGGTGATTAGCACGTTCTTCAGTGAGGTGCGCCTGATCAGGATCAAGTCCAGCTGGTGCCAGTGCTTTGAGCGCGGATGTCGCCAGGAAACCTTGTGCTGGGGCTTGGTCTTGAAGAACGAGTTTGTGATGCACAGATCGTGATATGTGCAGAACTTGAGCAGCCGCTGTCCGTTGTCGTTCATTCTGCCAACGCCAAATGGTCCAAGACAGGAGGGCCAGGACTCGTGGTCAGCACC
Source organism: Pholidichthys leucotaenia (assembly GCA_020510985.1). Classification (NCBI taxonomy): domain Eukaryota; kingdom Metazoa; phylum Chordata; class Actinopteri; order Cichliformes; family Pholidichthyidae; genus Pholidichthys; species Pholidichthys leucotaenia. The sequence continues at coordinate 329,128,941 of CM035845.1, forward strand.
CACTCTGGCATTGAAGTCTCCAAGGAGAATGAGTTGTTCAGAGTTGGGGATGATCCTGACAGTTGTTGCGAGATTCTCGTAGAACTCGTCTTTTTCCTCTGGTGTGGCTGTCAGTGTTGGGGCATACACACTGACGAGGGTGACTGGGCCTTTAGTGGTGTTCAGGCGGAGGGTGAGGAATCGTGCAGAGCCATTGCTGCCCGGTTCCACCATCTTCAGCAAGGTGTTCTTCACTGCGAAGCCCACTCCGTTTTCCCTGTGTTTGTCACTGCCCTTTCCCTGCCAGTAGAACATGTAGTGCTTCTCTCTCAGTGTGCCTGCGTCAGCCAACCGTGTTTCCTGGAGAGTGGCGATATCCACTTCCAGTCTCTTCAGCTCATTATTGATGATGGCAGTCTTCCTGGTGTCGTTGATGTCCTTGAGGGTAGCAGCGAGTCCTGTCATCATAGTGCAGACGTTCCAAGTTCCCAGTTTTAGAGTTGGTCTCTTTTGTTTTTTTGTCTTGCCTGGTGCGAAGGTTCTCAGCCTGCCATTCGGACTTCTCCTCATCCCCATGCACCCAATGAGGAAAGCAAGCTGTTGCGGGACAACACCTTATTGGCTGGGGGCTGCCCAGCTTGAGGTGGGCAGTAGCTGTCCAGTGAGATCCGATGATCCCTCCCACCGTCGGGAACAACCCCTGGCGCCGCGCTCTACGCCAATTGAGCGGTGGCTTATAACCGGTAACTGTCATTCCCCGTGTTTTGTCTACGCCAAAGGCGAAGCTGGAGTGTCCTCTCCAGTGATCCGGTGTTCTACCTTCCATTGTTGGGCGTTGGTAGGATTCAAGCCTGGGCAGGAAGATATGGAGGACAAGATGTTGCCCATGCAGCATGTCCCCCCTCTCCACGTCACTGATGAATCCAAAGGAACAGCAGGGCTGCTACAGTTTGGCACCAGCGCCGTCGCAGGAGCTGCCAGAACGATGTTGAGCACAACAGAAAACTGCCTTAGGGACTCCGACTCCGGATTTTTCCTCAGGGTTGACTCCCCAAGCCTTTCAATTCAATTCAATTCAACTTTATTTATATAGCGCCATTTCACAACAACAGTCATCTCATAGCACTATCAACTGTAGGGGGGACCCCCACAGTTGCAGAAAGACCCCAGCAATCAGGCGATCCCCTGTGAGCAAGCACTTGGCGACGGTGGAGAGGAAAAACTCCCTTTTAACAGGAAGAAACCTCCAGCAGAACCAGACTCAGGGAGGGGCAGTCATCTGCTGCGACTGGATGGGGGGTGAGGGGACAGAGAAGAAGAAAAGAACAGACATGTAGAAAGCAAACAGCACGATGGGGACTCAATCTATGGGAGAGAACAAACAAATGTTAATGACCAGCAAAAAAAAAATATTTCATAGAGAGTGAGGAAAGGAGAGAGGCCCAGTGCATTACTGGAGGTCCCCCGGCTGACTAAACCTATTAGCAGCATAACTAAGGGAGGGTTCAGAAACACATGATCCCTCCCTAATTGTAGGCTATATCAAAAAGGTAGGTTTTAGCCCTATTCTTAAAAACAGAGATCGAGTCTGACTCCCGAATCCAGATTGGCAGCTGATTCCACAGGAGAGGAGCTTGATAACTGAAGGCTCTGCCTCCCATTGTACTTTTGGAGATTCTAGGTATTACAAGTAAACCTGCATTTTGGGAGCGTAGTGCTCTGTTAGGATGATACGGTAGTATCAGATCTTTTAAATAAAAAGGAGCCTGATTGTTTAGAGCTTTGTAAGTAAGAAGAAGGATTTTAAACTTAATTCTAAACTCTATGGGAAGCCAATGAAGGGAGGCCAGAACCGGAGAGATATGATCTCTCTTTCTAGTACCTGTTAAAACTCTTGCTGCAGCATTTTGGATCAGCTGAAGACTTTTTAAAGATGTTTTAGGACAGCCTGATAATAAAGAATTACAATAATCTAATCTCGAGCTAACAAAAGCGTGGATCAGCTTCTCAGCATCACTCTGAGACAAGATGCTCCTAATCTTGGCAAAATTACGCAAATGATAGAAGGCAGTCTTAGAAACAAATTTAATATGTGAATTGAAGGACAAATCCTGATCAAAAATAACTCCAAGGTTCCTCACAGAGCTATTAAGAGAAAGAGTAACTGCATCCAAATTGAAAGTTTGATTTGGAAAGGAATTTCTAAGGTTTTTTGGACCAACAAGAATGACTTCAGTCTTATCTGAATTTAATAGCAGGAAATTACAAGTCATCCAAGCTTTGATTTCCTTAAGACAGGCTTCTAACTTGGCTAATTGATTAGTATCATCTGGCTTCATTGACAAGTATAATTGTGTGTCATCTGCATAACAGTGAAAATGTATACAGTGCTTTCTAATAATGTTGCCTAACGGAAGCATATATAAACTAAAAAGAGTAGGGCCAAGCACAGATCCCTGTGGAACTCCATGACTAAGCTTTGAGCTGAGAGAAAACTCATCATTTACATGAACAAACTGGAACCTATCAGATAAATAAGATCTAAACCACTGCAGCAAAGTTCCATTAAGTCCAACATAGTGTTCTAATCTATCAAGTAGAATATTATGATTGATAGTATCAAAAGCTGCACTAAGCACCCTTTTGAGCCTGTGTGTGTATGTCTGTCTCATTGTCCGGGGCTTCAGCTGTCAGGGGCACCTCTGGGTTTGGCTGTGGTAGTGGGCGGTGATCCTGCCAAGCTGTCAGTCCCGTTTCCTCCCCTCTCATGACTCACAGCTGATCTGTATTGTGTAATCACTCTCACCTCCTGCCTGCACATGTGATCCACACCTTATGGCACTTGGTATAATTAATTGCTTGCCTTACTTAAGACTGCCTGCTTCATCCACTCCTTGTCAGAGGCTCATCAAGAATCAATGTTTGTTAGAACCTTGTTCCTGTTCTAACACCAACCTTGCCTTCTCCCTGTTTGGTCTATTTGTAAGTTTTTGTTGAGCACTGTTTGAACTTTGTGGGTTTTTTTTTCCTTATTAAATGCCAAAAACTGCAGTTCAGCACTTGGGTCTTTGTTTCTGCCCAAAGGGGCAAATCATGAACCTTGTTTTTTTATTTGTTAATATTATTGATAAGAAAATAGAAAGTGGATTATTGATAAATGATATACTGTAAGTGACCACTTGCCAACCTTTGCACTTATCCATGGCCACACGGGGGCCAATACAGAAAAAAAAATTAAAATCGTTCAGATACAAATCACAAAATGCAATCAGTTCTTTTAAAGAGGACTTGCTGAAGCAAGACTGGACAGAAGTCTATGTATCAGATGTAAATGAAGTCTATGACACATTTATAAACATTGAAACCACTCTTTATGAAAAAAAATTGTCCATTAGTAAAGAAAACGTTTAAACATAAATTTGCTGATAAGCCATGGTTAACCAAATGATTACAAAAGTCGTGTAAAAAGAAAAATTTAATATATAAAGCTTTCCTAAAGAAAAGGACAAAAGAAGCAGATCAGCGGTATAAAACATACTAAAATAAGTTAACATATATAATAAGATGTAGTAAGAGAGACTATTACAGTAAAGAACTGGAGAAAAACAGAGACAATATTAAAAATACATGGACAATACTTTAAAGTATTCTTGGAAATAAAAACAGAAATACAAGCTACCCAACCGATTTTTCAAAAAATAATAAAACGACTCAGAGTGTGAATGCAGCTTCACCTTCAGATGAATTTAATAACTTTTTTGTTAACATTGGTCCTAATTTGGCTAGAGAAATACCCAAGAACACAGACGAGAGAGAGGTCATTGAAATTGTTAAATCGTTTAAAAGTAAAACATCTACGGACTGTGATGGTATTGACATGCTCTTAGTCAAAACTATTATTGAATGCTTAGTGAAACCACTGACACATATCTGTAACCTGTCTCTCCAAACAGGTATATTTCCCAATGCAATGAAAATAGCTAAAGTAAATCCGATATACAAGACGGGTGACAGAGGGGAATTCTCAAACTATAGACCAATTTCACTATTGCCGCAATTTTCCAAGATACTTGAAAAAATATTCTATGAGAGAATTGACAACTTCATACTGAAGAATAATTTATTGTGTGAGCAGCAATATGGGTTCAGACACAAGAGGACAACTGCATTTGCTCTAATGGAATTTATAGAAAAAATATCAACTGCCATTGAAAATAAAGAGTATTCAGTTGGGGTATTCCTGGACCTTAAAAAAGCATTTGATACAGTGGATCATAATTTATCATTAAAGAAACTACAAAATTGTGGTATTAGAGGGGTAGCACTGTCCTGGTTATGTAGTTACTTAAAGAATAGATATCAGTATGTATGTGTTGGTAACAAAAACTCACAGTTACTGAAGGTTACTTGTGGAGTCCCACAGGGTTCAGTTTTGGGGCCATTGTTATTCAATGTGTATATAAATGATATATGTTAAAGTTTCAGAAAAAATGGACTTAATATTGTTTGCAGATTACACTAATCTATTATGCAGTGGAAGCAATTTGGAACAACTTTTGGATACATTCGGAAAGGAATTAGGAAAGCTTAAACTGTGGTTTGATTCAAACAAATTAACGCTCAATTTAAGTAAGACAAAATTTATAGTTTTTAACAACCATCACAACAACTTTGTATCTAAACTCAGTGTAAATGGTGTAGAGATTTAAATGGTATCCAAAACTAAATTTCTTGGAGTAATAATTGATAATAAACTGTGTTGGAAGTCACATATTAATTATATTAAAGGTAAAATATCCAAATCAATTGCAATACTACACAGAGTGAAATATTTGCTGAATCAACCCACACTATATACCTTGTATCATTCATTAATACTCCCATACATGACATATTGTACTGAAGTATGGGGAAATACATATAAAACAAACATATATCCAGTCTTTATGCTTCAGAAGAGAGCTATTAGAATAATAAACAAAGCTGCTTACAGGGAACCAACAAACCCACTTTTTCTTAAATTAAAAGCTCTCAAGTTGAAAGATCTGGTTGACTTTAAAACTGCAGTAATAATGTTTAAAGTGAAGAATCTATCACTGCCCGCAAATATCCAAAAGTTGTTCCAAATAAGGGAGAAACAATATCATTTCAGAGGAACATGTATATTTCAAAAACCTTCAGTGAGAACTACCACCAAGCAACACTGTGTCTCAGTGCAAGGAGTCAGATTATGGAATGATTTTGGACCTGAATTAAAATCATGTACAACGCTTGGACAATTTAAACAAAAACTAAAGGAAGAAATACTCCAAACATATATACAAGATGACATGTAAAATCACATAAGGATTGTCATATCCAATCTGCGTTGTGTTGTCGCTTAGTTTTTTGTCACATTTTGTCTTAGCTTTGCTCTGAATTGTAATCGCTCTTGTTTTGTTTTTCTTTTGAATTCTTGGATGGAATACGGGTGGGCAATATAAGCTGCGGCTTCAGCCATCACCCATTTCGGATAACTCATGTTGAACTGTATAATCAGAGGAGTTATTGTCTAATTTGACCTTGTTGGATTTTCTTCCCCCCTTTGTTATATTATTCAGTTTCTTTTAATCTGTACTTTTAATCTATCCGAAATAAAGATTCATTCATTCATTCAGTCATTCATTCATTATTTTTTTTTTGCAGCAAATTTTTTCCACAACCAGCTGCAAACATTTTGAAAATAGTTGTGAGCGTCTGCAAATAGCCATTACATGTGCTGCCACAGGTCTTTGTGGTTCCCTAACTAGTGAATACTAGCAGCTGATTAAGAACCTTTATGACAAATCCCCAAGCTCGCATGTCCATGTGGGCAGCATGATTGGTCCATGTGGGTTGCTTAGCCACTTCAATGTTGGCCCCATGTGTGGTTGCCCACATGGACTTTCCCTGTGGTGCAGTTGAGCACCCACTTTAAACCCAGCTTGGCCCCACATGTTGAATGTGGGTGAGCATATTTCAGGAAAACTGGCACCACAGGCAAAATGAAGAGGAAAAAAGTCACAAATTTACAAGAAAAAAGATACAAATTTATGAGAAAAATGTTTAAACTTTTAAGGAAAAATTTGCAATTTTAGAAAAAAAACTGCTAATTTATGAAAGAAAAGTATTCAATGTATGAGAAAAAAGTTGTAAATCTGAAAGAAATTTGCAATTAAAAAGTCACAAATTGACAAGAAAATAGTGCAAATTTCAAATAAAAACATTGCAAATTTATGAGAGAAAAGTGTTAAAAAGAAAAAGAAGTTTCAAATTTGTGAGTAAAAAGTTTAAACTTATGAGTAAAAAGTTGCAGTTTTAGAAAAAACCTGCCAATTTATGAAAGAAAAGTTTTAAATGTATGAGAAAAGAGTTGAACAACTACAAGAAAATTTGCAAGAAAAAAGTGTCAAATTTAACAGAAAAAAATTGCAAATTTTTGAGAAAAAAGTTTTAAATTTTTAGGAAAAGTTGCAACTTTAGGAAAAAAAAAACTTTTTTCATGGGCTAAAACCTACCTTTTTGATATAGCCTACAATTAGGGAGGGATCATGTGTTTCTGAACCCTCCCTTAGTTATGCTGCTAATAGGTTTAGTCAGCCGGGGGACCTCCAGTAATGCACTGGGCCTCACTCCTTTCCTCACTCTCTATGAAATATTTTTTTTTTTTGCTGGTCATTAACATTTGTTTGTTCTCTCCCATAGATTGAGTCCCCATCGTGCTGTTTGCTCTCTACATGTCTGTTCTTTTCTTCTTCTCTATCCCCTCACCCCCCAGCCAGTCGCAGCAGATGACTGCCCCTCCCTGAGCCTGGTTCTGCTGGAGGTTTCTTCCTGTTAAAAGGGAGTTTTTCCTCTCCACCGTCGCCAAATGCTTGCTCACAGGGGATCGCCTGATTGCTGGGGTCTTTCTGCAACTGTGGGGGTCCCCCCTACAGTTGATAGATGACTGTTGTTGTGAAATGGCGCTATATAAATAAAGTTGAATTGAATTGAATTGAATGTAAATTTTAAACTTTTTTCTTGCAAATTTCTTGTAGTTGTACAACTTTTTTCTCATACATTTAGAACTTGTCTTTCAATAATTTGCATTTTTTTTGAAAATTGCAACTTTTTCCTCTTAAGCTTAAACATTTTACTCATATATTTGCAACTTTTTTCTTGTAAATTTGACACTTTTTTCTCATATAGTTGCAATTTTTTATTGTGAATTTGCACTCTTTTTCTTGTAAATTTGTGACTTTTTTCTTGCAAATTTCTTGCAATTGTAAAACTTTTGTCTCCTACATTTAATACTTTTCGTTCATAAATTGACAGTTTTTTTTCTATAAAAATGTATCTTTTTCCTCAAAAGTTTAAACTTTTTTCTCATGAATTTGCAAGTTTTTTATTGTAAATTTGACACTTTTTTTCTCTAAAATTTGCAGTGTTTTAAATTGCAAATTTGCATTCATTTTTTTTGTTAAATTTGTGACTTTTTTTCTTACAAATTTCTTACAGATGTATCACTTTTTTCTCATACATTTAAAACTTTTCTTTCATAAATTGGAAGTGTTTTTTATTTTCCAAAATTGCAACTTTTTACTCATAAGTTTGGACTTTTCTCATAAATATAACTTTTCTCATAACTTTTTTTTGTAAATTAGAAACTTTTTTCTCTTAAATTTGCATTGTTTTTAGTTTTTAAAATTCTAAGCTTTTAAAAGGTTAAGCTTTTTTAAAAGTGCAAGTTTTTCCTTTTATGTTTTAACTTTTTTCACATAAATTTGCAACTTTTCAATTGTAAATCTTACAGGTTTATCTCATAAATTTGCAATGTTTTTTATTGTAATGTTGATTTTTCTTGTAAATTTGTGACTTTATTCTTGCAAATATCTTGTAGTTGTGCAACTTTATTCTAATACATTTAAAACTTCTCTTTCATAACTGACAGTTTTTTTTTTCAAAAAATGCAACTTTTTCTTCATCAGTTAAAACCTTTTTCTCATTAATTTGCAACTTCTTTCTTGTAAATTTGACACTTTTTTCTTGCAGTGTTCTTTCAAATGTGCAACTTTTTTCCTCTTACATTTAAAACTTTTCTTCCACTTTTCTTTCATTATTTTGCAATGTTTTTTATTGTTAATTTGATCTCTTTCTTGTAAATTTGTGACTTTTTTCTTGCAGTTCTTTCAAATGTGCAACTTTTTTCTTCATACATTTAAAACTTTTCTTTCAAATTTTTTTTTCTAAAAAATCAACTTTTTCCTCAAAGGTTCAAACTTTTTTCTCATTAACTTGCAACTTTTTTCTTTTAAATTTTACACTTTTGTCTCATTATTTTGCAATGGCTTTGTAAATTTTTACTCTTTTTATTGTAAATCTGTGACCTTTTTTTCTTGCAAATTTCTTGCAAATGTGAAACTTTTTTCTCCTACATTAAAACTTTTCTTTCAAAAATTGACATTTTTTTGATTTTTTTCTAAAAAATCAACTTTTTCCTCAAAGGATTAAACTTTTTTCTCATAAATTTGAAATATTTTTATTGTAAATTTGAACTGTTTTTGGTCTAAATGTGATTTTTTTCTTGTAAGTTTCTTGTAGTTGTGCAACTTTTTTCTAATACATTTAAAACTTTTCTTTCATAAATTGACATTTTTTTTTCAAAATATGCAACTTTTTCTTCATGAGTTTGAGCTTTTTTCTAATTAAGTTGCAACTTTATTTATTGTAAATTTGACACTTTATCCTCATTATTTGACAATGTTTTATATTGTAAATGTGCATTCTTTTCTTGTAAATTTGTGACTTTTTTCTTGCAGATTTCTTGTAAATTTGCAACTTTTTTCTCATACATTTAAAACTTTTATTTCATAAATTGATAGTTTTTTCTACAATTTCAACTTTTTTCTTCAAAGTTTAAACATTTTTCTCATAAATATGCAACTGTAGGAGTCAAGAATTGAGGAGACTGGATGATTTTTCCAGTATCTGCTTTAATCCTCATTCATCCTAAGTCCTCTCTCGATCGGAGTCAAAAGAGACAGGACGCAGTCACACACATACATTTATACACTCATCTCTAACAATACATCACACAAAAGTCTCAATACTCAGCTACATCCTTTCATCTGTAATAGAACACCCAGAGTCCTTCTGTTCTCCTTTCTGACCCCCAAAGGTCAGGCCAGGTAATCTTCTCCTCTCTCCTGAGTCCCCCAGGGGGTGCAGACACGTCTTCCTCTTGAGGTGTGAAGGCAATACACATGGCTAGCTCAAAGTCTCTCTTGGCTGAATTCAGCCAGCCACATGTGAGTCACATAGGTTATAACTATGGGCTCCACACAACTTTGCTCTTGTAAATTTGACACTTTTTTCTCATGAATTTGCAGTGTTTTTTATTGTAAATTTGCACTTTTTTTTTCTCCTCCCTCCTTCTCTTCTTTTCTTCCCCCTTTGAACATTAATCGACCCCTAAACAACCAAACTACCAAGTAAAAAAATTAAAAAATTAAAAAATAAATAAATAAATAAATAAATAAATAAATAAAATAACCTAGTCTGGGTTCTTTTTTCCAAAAAAAAGAACAGGACTCAAGAAAACTAATATCCTTAACCAACCAGGAATATCACTAAAACCATTAGAATATCTAGCTAAAGGACACACCCCTGGGATTGATCACCCCAGGCGGGACCTCCCTTGGACGAGGGTGTCTGGTGATAAGTGGTCGAAACACCCAATGAATCCAAGGCACACCACTGAAGATGTGTCCACAACATAACCTAAAAGAAATCCAAGCTAAACAGACTGAAACAATCACAAAGAAAAACCAAACAAGATCACTCAAATAACCCAGAAAAATATTATGAAAACATCCACTTCTAAATCCGAACCACACCCTCTAAACCCAACCCTAAAAGCCTAACCCTAACCTTAATCTTAATCCTAACCCTAACCCCTTAACCTTCCTGACACAAACCCCAACCCGGGACCCTTACCCTAACTTCAACTCTGACCCCCACAAAACCCCAAAAAGGAAGTAACCTCATACAGAACAAAATCCCTGGACAAAACAAAAAAATAATCTTAACAGGAATAGATAAGCACAAAACAAGAACACAGGTGGGAGAGTACACGGAAAAGGGGTTCCTGACAACGTGCGCCGACCCGTGCATGCCTTTGATCCCCTATTCCAAACCAGCAAGTCGACGGACAAGCTGGGGGGGGTCACCGAGAGAGTGATCACAAACCTAACCTAGCCTGTGCCTTCGGACAGCGGGTTCCCCCTAAATACCACAGTCTCTCTCCCCCCTAAATACCACAGCCTCTCTTTTCTCCCCCGCCCCCCCTTCTTTTATTCCCCCCCCCTTTTTTTATTTTTTCCCCCTTTCTTTACTTTGTGAATCCAATTGCTAGTCATATGTTTACATGCTCAAGGAATCTGACAACGTACACACAAACACTGTATGGGGGGAATTGTGGCGCTTGGCGGAGGTCTGCGCTCTCCGAGTGCTTTTCTAGTTTGTTTATTTGACAGGGACAGTGCAATAAACATAGACAATTAATCAATGACAATCAATCTGATAGTGATAGGATTAGTGGTTCAGTAGTAAAAGCATTGCCTCCTTGGCGGAGGTAATAAACTGAAGTGTTGCTGTTGTGTCCATCTCCTCCACTGACGGATGCAAATTGGGTAGACAGGTTGCCGTGGGATTTATATTATATTATTTTGGGGTTGCGCTCCGCGGCAAACGAGAATTTAGAAGCTTCGCCGGCAGAGAGCTCGTTTTTGCGCAGCGCCTATGGCTGGCCGGTGAATTTCTGCCAAATGCGCAGCTCCTATGGCTGGCCGGGGAATTTCTGCCAAAGAGTCCGTCAGCGGACAGCTGGCCGTGTGAGGTTTTGCAGTTGCGCGCAAACACAGGCACGCTGGCGGGCCCAGGCCAGCAGTGTTTTCCGCGTGCTTTTGTGCCTAAAACGTTGAAGAACGCGGAGTTTGTGTTGCAGACACGACGACCAGCGCCCTCCATTGCGCCTGCGCACATGTTGAAAATGGCTGTATGTCACAGTGTTGAAAAATGCTTTAAAAAATTCCTGTATCCAGACGGTGAACCGGATCACCCCCAAAATTTAATCAGTTCTTCCTTGTACCATTTCCAACAACGCCTGAAAGTTTCATGGAAATCCGTCCAAGACTTTTTGAGTTATCTTGCTAACCAACAGACAAACAGACAGACAGACAGACAGACAGACAGACAGACAGACAGACAAACAGACAAACACACAGACAAACCCTGGCAAAAACATAACCTCCTCCTGGCCTTTTCGGCCTGGCGGAGGTAATAAACACAGTGCGGAGAATTGTAGCTAGATGGAATGAAACGGCATAACCGTCAACTTAGTTATCCTACATGGTATGATTATGTACCCATACATATTCTCACCCTCCATAGCAACCGGTATTTTCCTAGTTGTATACGGGAGGGGACCATTGTGTAAGTCTATTGTGTCTTTTGCATTCAATACTATTAGGTTGTCACGTCTTTTTGCTATCTCTGAGAGCAGCCCTGCTTAGGTTGTACAGTCTGACAGCCGTAGGTAGGAAGGACCTGCGAAACCTCTCGGTTGTGCACCTAGGATGATGTAGTCTGCTGCTAAATGAACTCCTCGGTGCATTCAGTATGTCCTGCATAGGGTGGAACTCGGACTCCAGCAGAGATGACAGTTTAGCCACCATCCTTCTCTCTCCCATCTCCTCCACTGGGTCAAGGCGCTGCCCCAGGACAGAGCTAGCTTTCTTGATCAGTTTGTTCAGTCTCTTCCTATCGGCTGCTGTAATGCCACTGCCCCAGCAGACCACTCCAAAAGTGATAGCTGATGCCACCACCGTGTCATAGAATTACTTCAGCAGCGCCCCTTGTACACCAAAAGACCTGAGTCTCCTCAGTAGGAACAGCCTGCGCTGTCTCTTCTTGTAGAGTGCATCAGTATTGTGTGACCAGTCTAGTTTATTGTTCAGATGAACACCCAGGTACTTGTAGGATGTCACCATCTCAATGTCTGTTCCCTGTATATTAACTGGTGCTGTGAGGGGTTGTCCTTGCCTGAAGCAGTCCACCACCAGCTCCTTAGTATTCCTCGCGTTGATCTGGAGGCAGTTCCGATGGCACCAGTCCACAAAGTCCTGGATAAGTCCTCTGTACTCAGCTTCATCTCCGTTGGAGATGAGGCCGACAACCGCAGAGTCGTCAGAGAACTTCTGTAGATGGCAGTGTGTTGTGTTGTGTGAGAAGTCCGCAGTATAAAGGGTGAACAGGAAGGGAGCCAAAACCATTCCCTGGGGGCCCCCTGTGCTACTGATGATCATGTCGGACACACAGTCCCGGGTTCTCACAAACTGTGGCCGGTTTGTGAGGTAGTCCAGGATCCATGATGACAGGTGCTGGTCCACCCCTGTGCACAGCAGCTTGTCCTTCAGGATCATCGGTTGGATGGTGTTGAAAGCACTGGAGAAGTCAAAGAATGTGATCCTCACCACATTCCCGGGCTTCTCCAGGTGGGACACAACATTGAAGGAGGAAGATCACCCCATCCTCCACCCCAGTGCCATGCTGGTAGGCAAACTGGAGTGGATCCATCTCTGGTCCCACCAGGGGGCGGAGGTGCGCAAGAAGCAGTCTCTCCAGGGTCTTCATGTGGGATGTCAGGGCCACTGGTCTGTAGCTGTTCAGATCTTTGGGGTGGGAAGTCTTTGGTACAGGTACCACACAAGATGTTTTCCACAACTGTGGTACCCTCCCCAGCTTCAGGCTCAGGTTGAAGATGTACTCCACAATCCCACACAGCTGGTCTGCACAGGACTTGAGGAGCTTTGTGTTGATGCCGTCCGGTCCCGACGCCTTCCTCGCCTTGATCTTCCTCAGCTCCGTCCTCACCTGGGTCTTAGTGAGGGTCAGGATGGGGGGCTGTATGTTGGGAGTGGGGGGGGGTGTTGGTGGAGTGGGGAGTGGGCAGCAGGACTTGATATCTTCAGAGGCAGCAGTGGTTGTTGTGCAGTCGGGGGGGGGAGGGCGGTTGGTCAAACCTATTGAAAAACAGATTCAGATTGTTCGCCCACTCCCTGCCCCCCGTGGCCTGGGGGGGGGGGGGGCTATTCTGGAGCCCAAAGATGGTTTTAAGGTTTCGCCAGACCCTGCTGATGTCACTCTCTTGCAGCTTGTCCTCCATCTTCTTCCTGAAGCTGTCCTTGCCTTCTCTGATCTTTCTCCTCAGCTCCCTCTGTACGGACTTCAGCATCTCCCTGTTCCCTGACCTGAAGATCCTCTTCTTCTCTCTCAGAAGTATTTTTATCTAAGGGTTGATCCAGGGTTTGTTGTTTGAGCAACACCGTATGGTCTTGGTGGGAACGGTGTTGTCCACACAGAAGCTGATGTAGTCCGTGATGGTGTGAGTGAGGCCATCGATGTCCTCACCATGTGGATCACAGAGCTGCTCCCAGGCGGTGGTTTCAAAACAGCCCTTTAGAGCGTCTATTGCCTCCTCAGACCATAACTTCACTGTGCGCATGACCGGAGGTTGTCTGTGCACTAGGGGTTTGTACATCGGCCGGAGATGAACCAAGTTGTGATCCGATCTCCTGAGTGGGGGGAGTGGTGATGAGGTGTATGCCTCCTTAGTGTTTGCATAGAATAAGTCCAGTGTTTTATTGTCTCTAGTGTGTCATGTGACATACTGGGTAAACGTGGGTAGAATGGGAGACAGTGAAACATGGTTGAAATCGCCTTAGATGAGGAGAAGAGCTTCTGGGTGTTCTGTTTGCAGCCTGCCAGTTACTGAGTGGATGATGTCACGCGCTGTCCCAGCGTTCGCTGTCGGATTTGCATAAATAACAATGCAAATCACGTGTGAGTATTCCCTCGGGAGATATGTAGGCCGCATGCTAACAGCTAGCAACTCAATGTCTTTGCTGCAGTGTCGTTGTTTAACAGTGATATGTCCCGGTCTGCACCAGTTGTTGTTAACATACATTATCACTCCACCGCCCCTTGCTTTGCCACTGTCTGGTGTTCGGTCTGCCCGTATCACGTGGAAACCCTCCAGTTCAATGTTAGCATCTGCTGCTAGTTCAGTTAGCCATGTCTCAGTAAATAACAGAAGGCAGCACTCCCGGTATATGCTATCGTAGCGGGAGATAGCCGCTAGCTCATCTACCTTTTGCCAGTATCGATCATACATTCCCCATAACAACGGATGGGAGGGTGGGTCTGTACCTTATATTTCTTGCCCGCCGTCTTACTCCAGCACGGCACCCACGTCATTTTCGCCTCAGTTCTCTCGGTATGTCGAGTTTTTCCGTCAGCACAGAGTGGCGGTTGAGTGTTAGCAGCTGTTCCCTGCTGTACCGTCTCCTGATATAAACAGTGGCTCCGTCCACTGGCTTGGGAGACATTTGGGGCGATCTGTGTGTCCGTGATGTATAAGGTGTGTAAGGTGTTGCCGGATCAGAAAGCTGTCACCGGATCAGAAAGTGAAAGGAAGAAAAAAAAAAAAAACTCAGAATTGAGCCGCTGTTGCAAAAAGGAAGATGACTCGTGTGGTGTCGGAAGTAGAAAAAAATTGTCAAATTTACTTGAAAAAAGTTGCAAATTTATGAAAAGTTTAAACTTGTGAGGAAAAACATGCAATTTTAGAAGAAAAAAAAAACCTGCCAATTTATGAAAAGTTTTAAATGCATGAGAAAAGTTGCACATTTACAAGAAATCTGCAAGAAAACAGTCACAAATTTACAAAAATGCAAATTTACAATATAAAACATTGTCAAATGATGAGGAAAAAGTGTCAAAATTACAATAAAGCTGCAACTTAATTAGAAACAAGTTCAAACTCATGAAGAAAAAGTTGCATTTTTTGAAAGTCATTTTGAAAAGTTTTAAATGTATTGGAAAAAAGTTGCACAACTTCAAGAAATTTACAAGAAAAGTCACATACACCAAAAAGAGTTCAAATTTACAATAAAAACATTCCAAATTTATGAGAAAAAAGTTTAAACCTTTGAGGAAAATTTATTTTTTAGAAATAAAAACTGTCAATTTTTGAAAGAAGTTTGAAATGTAGGAGAAAAAAAAAATCATTTGCAAGAAATTTGCAAGAAAAGTCACATATTTACAAGAAAAGGAGTGCAAATTTACCAATGCATTGTAAAAGAATGAGACCAAAGTGTAAAATTTACAAGAAAACAGTTGCAAGTTAATGAGAAAAATGTTTAAACCTTTGAGGTAAAGTTGCATTTTTTGAAAAAAAAAACTGTAAATTTATAAAGGCAAACTTTTGAATGTATTAGAAAAAAGTTGCACAATTACAAGAAATTTACAAGAAATAAGTCACAAATTTACAAGAGTGCAAATTTACAATAAAAAGACTGCAACTTTGAGAAAGTTGTCAAAATTTACAAGAATAAAGTTGCAAATTTGAGAAAAATGTTTAAACTTTTTAGGAAAATGTTGCAATTTTAGAAAAAAACCCTGCAAATTTATGAACAAAAAGTTTTAAATGTGTGAGAAACGTTCAACATTTACAAGAAATATGCAATGAAAGTCAAATTTACAAGAAAGTTTCCAAAAATATATTTAAAAGCATTGCAAATTTATGAGAAAACTGTCAGATTTACAAGAGAAGCTGCAAATTTATGAGAAAATATTAACATAAATGGAAAAAGTTGCACTTTAAAAAAAACCTTCCAATTAGTGAAAGACGTTTCAAATGCATGAGGAAAAAGTTGCACATCTACAAGAAATATACAAGAAAAAGATTCAGATTTACAATAAAAACATTGCAAATGAATGAGGAAAAGTGTCAAATTTACACGAAAAAAGTTGCAAATTTATGAGAAACATTTAAACTTATGAGGAAAAAGTTGCAATTTTAGAAAAAAAAACTGCGAGTTTATGAAAACTTTTAAATGTATTAGAAAAAAATTACACAACTACAAAAAAATTTGAAAGAAAAGTTACAAATTTACAATAAAAACGTTGCAAATTTCTGAGAAAAAGTCTGAAATTTACAAGAAAAAGAGAAATTTAAGAGAAACATTTAAACTTATGAGGAAAAAGTTGCACTTTTAGAAAAAAAAAGCCAATTTATGAAGGAAAGTTTAAAATGTTTGAGAAAAGTTTCACATCTATAAAAAATTTGCAAGAAAATTGTCAAATTTAATAGAGTGCAAATAAACAATGAAAACCATTGCAGGTTTATGACAAAAGGTGTCAAACTTACAAGAAAAATGTTGCAAATTTATGAGAAAAGTTTAAACTTGTGAGGAAAAAGTTGCAATTTTAGAAAAAAAACTGCCAATTAATGAAAGTTTTAAATGTATGAGAAAAGTTGCACATTTACAAGAAATCTGCAAGAAAACAGTCACAAATTTACAAAAATGCACATTTACAATATAAAACATTGTTAAACAATGAGGAATGTGTCAAATTTACAATAAAGTAAAAAAGTTCAAACTCATGAAGAAAAAGTTGCATTTTTTGAAAGTCATTTTATGAAAGAAGTTTAAAAATGTATTAGAAAAATGTTGCACAACTACAAGAAATTTACAAGAAAAAAGTCACATATATACACCAGAGTTCAAATTTACAATAAAAACATTCCAAATTTATGAGAAGTTTAAACCTTTGGGGAAAAGTTTCTTTTTTAGAAAAAAATCTGTCAATTTTTGAAAGAAGTTTTAAATGTAGGACAAGTTTCACTTTTGCAAGAAATTTGCAAGCAAAACGTCATAAATTTACAAGAAAAGGAGTGCAAATTTACCAAAGTATTGTAAAATAATGAGACCAAAGTGTAAAATTTACAAGAAAAAAGTTGCAAGTTAATGAGAAAAATGTTTAAACCTTTGAGGTAAAGTTGCATTTTTTGAAAAACAAAAAACCTGTAAATTTACAAAGGAAAACTTTTAAATGTATTAGAAAAAAGTTGCACAACTACAAGAAATTTACAATAAAAGTCACAAATTTACAAGAGTGCAAATTTACAATAAGGTTGCAAATTTATGAGAATGTTTAAACTTATGAGGAAAAAGGTGCAATTTTAGAAAAAAAACCTGCCAGTTTATGAAAGAAGTTTTAAACGTATGAGAAAAGTTGCACATCTATAAGAAATTTGCAAGAAAATTATCAAATTTAAGAGTGCAAATAAACATTGAAAACCATTGCAGGTTTATGAGAATGTGTCAAACTTACAAGAAAAATGTTGCAAATTTGAGACAAAAGTTTAAAGTCATGAGGAAAAAGTTGCAAGTTTAAAAAAAACCCTGCAAATTTATAAAAGAAGTTTTATGTTTGAGAAAAGTTTCACATTTGCAAGAAATCTGCAAGAAGTCAGATTTACAAGAGTGCAAATTTACAAAAGCATTGCAAAATGAGACAAAAGTGTGAAATTTACAAGAAAAGTTGCAAGTTAATGAGAAGTTTAAACCTTTGAGGTAAAGTTTCATTTTTAGAAAAAAAAAAAATCAATTTATGGAAGAGAACTTTTAAATGTACAGTGGTACCTCTACTTACGAACGTCTCTACATACGGAATTTTCAGGTTACGAGATGCCTCAACGGGAAAATATTGCCTCTAGTTACGAACGAAATTTCAGGATACGAAAGGCAAAAAAGTACGGGCTCCTCGCAGCTTCCGTAGTTTACCGAACGAAAAACATACCTGTAGCTGCTCTGCCATTGGCTATCGCCTAGCATCTTCCTGGTATCCCATTGGCCACGAAGTTTTGTTTTTTTTTTCCAAAACTTTATGCGTTTGGTTGATCTCGCCAAAGAATATGGCCGTATACATCAACGGTCAGCACGGTATTAAAACAAAACGAAGCACTTACAAGCCGACAAAAGCAAACGTCCTTGGATCAGAACATGAACCAAAGAAGGCAAAAGGTGAAGACGTCAATGACGATAGCAGTTAAAGGGTAAATGAACATAATTTTTATTATTCTTTCTCTTTTATTATTCTCTTTTATTATTCTTTCTCTCATTTTAAACTCTCATTTTATGTTTATTGTGCAGTAATCTAATTGTAACATGTATTTGTTACATGTTTTGATGCATTTTTACGATTTATAAAAAATTTATGCCCGAATTTTGGGGGCTTGGAACGGATTACGGCATTTACATGTAAAACGCGCCTCTACTTACGAATTTTTCACGTTACGAGAATTCTTCCGGAACGAATTAAATTCGTAAGTAGAGGTACCACTGTATTAGAAAAAAGTTGCACAACAAGAAATTTACAAGAAAAGACACAAATTTACAATAAAGAGTGCAAATATACAATAAAAACATTAAAAACTTGTGAGAAAAGTGTCAAATTTACAAGAAAAAAGTTGCAAATTAATGAGAGAAGATTAAACTTTTGAGGAAAAATTTGCAATTTTCAAAAAAATGCAAATTTTTGAAAGTTTTAAATGTATGAGGAAAACAGTTGCACATTTGAAAGAACTTTGCAAGAAAAAGTGTCATTTACAAGAAAAGTTGCAAATTAATGAGGATTTAACTGATGAAGAAAAAGTTGCATTTTTTGAAGAAAAAAAAACTGTCACTTATGAAAGAAGTTTCAAATGTATTAGAATAAAGTTGCACAACTACAAGAAATTTGAATTTTTCATTTAAATTTGACACTTTTTTTCTTGCAAATTTGAATAAAAAGTTTAATCTTATGAGGAAAGTTTCACATTTACAAGAAATTTGAAAGAAAACAGTGACAAATGTACAATACTAAACATTGCAAAATAATATAAAAGTATCAAATTTACAAGAAAAATGTTGCAAATTTATGACAAATGTTTAAACTTTTTATGAAAATGTTGCAATTTTAGAAAAAAAACCCTGCAAATTTATGATAGAAAAGTTTTAAATGTGAGAAATGTTCCACATTTAAAAAAAAATCTGAAATGAAAGTCACAAATTTGCAAGAAAGTCTCCAAAAATACATTTAAAAACACTGAAAAATTATGAGAAACTGTCAGATTTCCAAGAGAAAAGCTGAAAAATTTGAGAATTTTAAACATAAATGGAAAAAGTTGCACTTTCTAGTTGCACTATAAGTTACACTTCTAATTCATGAAAGAAAAGTTTTAAATGTATGAGGAAAAAGTTGCACATCTACAAGAAATATGCAACAAAAGCTTCAAATTTACAATAAAAACACTGCAAATGTATGAGAAAACGTATCAAATTTACAAGAAAAAAGTTGAAAATTTATGAGAAGTTCAAACTTACAAGGAAAAAGTTGCATTTTTAGAAAAAAAACACTGCATTTTATGAAAGAAGTTTTAAATGTATTAGAAAAAAATTGCACAACTACAAGAAATTTGAAAGAAGTCACAAATTACAATAAAAACATTGCAAATTTTTGATAAGTCTGAAATTTACAAGAAAAAGATACAAATTTAAGAGATACACATTTAAGCTTATGAGGAAAAAGTTGCAATTTTAGAAAAAAAAGCCAATTTATGAAAGTTTAAAACGTATGAGAAAAAAGTTTCACATCTATAAGAAATTTGCAAGAAAATTGTCAAATTTTAAGAGTGCAAATAAACAATGAAAACCTTTGCAGGTTTATGAGAAAAGGTGTAAAACTTACAAGAAGAATGTTGCAAATTTATGAGAAAAGTTTAAAGTCATAAGGAAAAAGTTCCAAGTTTAGAAAAAAACCTGCAAATTTATAAAAGAAGTTTTATATGTTTGAGAAAAAAGTTGCACATTTACAAGAAATTTGTAAGGAAAAATTAACATTTTTAAAAGAAAATAATAGAAATTTACAATAAAAAACATTGCAAATTTATGAGAACTGTCAAATTTACTTGAAAAAAGTTGCAAATTTATGAGAAGTTTAAGCTTGAGGAAAAGTTGCAATTTTTAAAAAACTGCCAATTTATGAAAAGTTTTAAATGTATGAGAAAAAAGTTGCACATTTACAAGAAATATGCAAGAAAACAGTCACAAATTTGCAAAAAGAATGCAAATTTACAATATAAAACATTGTCAAATAATGACAAAAGTGTCAAAATTACAATAAATAAAGTTACAACTTAATTAGAAACAAGCTCAAACTCATGAAGAAAAAGTTGCATTTTTTGGAAAAAGTCATTTATGAAAAAAGTTTTAAATGTATTAAAAAAAAGTTGCACAACTACAAGAAATTTACAAGAAGTCACATATATACACCAAAAAGAGTTCAAACTTACAATAAAAACATTCCAAATTTATGAGAAAAGTTTAAATATTTGAGGAAAATTTCTTTTTTAGAAAAAAAAACTGTCAATTTTTGAAAGAAGTTTTAAATATAGGACAAATGTTTCACATTTGCAAGAAATTTGCAAGCAAAAAGTCACATTTATAAGAAAAGGAGTGCAAATTTACCAAAGTATTGTAAAATAATTAGACCAAAGTGTAAAAGTTACATGAAAAAAGTTGCAAGTTAATGAGAAAAATGTTTAAACCTTTGAGGTAAAGTTGCATTTTTTGAAAAAAACAAAACAAAACTGTAAATTTAAAGGAAAACTTTTAAATGTATTAGAAAAAAGTTGCACAACTACAAGAAATTTACAAGAAAAGTCACAAATTTACAATAAAGATTGCAAATTTATGAGAAATGTTCAAAATTTTTAGGAAAATGTTACAATTTTAGGAAAACTGCAAATTTATGAACAAAAAGTTTTAAATGTATGAGAAAAACATTCAACATTTACAAGAAATATGCAATGAAAAAGTCACAAATTTACAAGTCTCCAAAAATACATTTGAAAACACTTCAAATTTATGAGAAAGTGTCAGATTTACAAAAGAAAAGCTGCAAATTTGAGAAAAATTTAAACAAATGGGGAAAAAAAGCCAATTTATGAAAGAAGTTTTAAATGTATGAGAAAAAAAGTTGCACATTTAAAAGAAATTTGCTTGGAAAAAGTTGCAAATTTACAAGAGTCTCCATATTTACAATAAACATTTCAAATTTATTAGATTAGATTCAACTTTATTGTCATTACACATGTATGAATGCAAGGTAACGGAATACAGTTTAGCATCCAATCAGAAGTGCAAAGGACAGCAGTGCAGTATATACAGTAATTGACAGTATGTACAATTTAAGCAAATATATACAGATAGGTTAGTGTAGAAAGTTGGAGTACAATTGTATGTATGTCACGGGGGGTGTTAAAGGGGAGAGAAGTGGAGGTTCAGCGGGGAACTAAGTTCAATAGCGTGACAGCTGTTCAGGTTCAGGTTCAGGTTCAGGTTACTTTATTTGTACCCGTAGGTAGATTTGTTTTGCAGTTGGTGACATCCATATTTACAAGCCACAATTACATTCAACATAGACACAAACACAGGCACACATCTTACAAAATAGGTAAATATAAAATATGTACAATATAATTTTTATAGCTTGTTCAACTCTTTGACAGCAGCA
Organism: Pholidichthys leucotaenia; assembly: GCA_020510985.1. Taxonomy (NCBI): domain Eukaryota; kingdom Metazoa; phylum Chordata; class Actinopteri; order Cichliformes; family Pholidichthyidae; genus Pholidichthys; species Pholidichthys leucotaenia. Next base: position 329,150,382 of record CM035845.1, read on the forward strand.
GGGACAAAGCTGTTTTTGTAGCGCTGGGTTCTACTTTTTGGGACAGCAAACCTCCGTCTGGAGGGAAGAAGCTGAAAGTTGCAGTGCAAAGGGTGGGAGTCATCATTTAAAATCGAGTCGGCCATCCTCTGTACTTGTCTGGTGTACAGGGATGTCAGGCTCAGCTGTGACTCACCAAGCAAACGACTGGACCATCTGACTACCTGATCCAAGGATTTCCTCTGTTTCAGTTTTATCTGACCAAACCATGACATTAAAGAAAAGGATAAAACAGATTCAATAAAAGCCCGATAGAACATAGTCATTATGGTTCGGTCAATTTGGAAGCGTGCAAGTTTCCTCAAACAATGCAAATTTTGCTGACCCTTTTTGCACACCCTTTCACAGTTCACCTCAAAGTTCAATCCACTATCAATAATCGTCCCAAGATATTTGTACGATTGTACACATTCGGTGGTCTGGCCTTTTAGTATGGTGACTTTGTGCCTGGGAGTTTTCCTCCTAAAGTCAATAATCATATCTTTCGTTTTTGTTGTATTCAGCTGCAGGTAGGAATCCTCACACCAGTGAACAAAGTCATCAACTACTGGGCCATGGCCACTCTCACCATCCTGGAGGAGACTGACAATGACTGAGTCATCAGCATACTTTATAATGTGTCTGTTGTCATGTCTGCTCCGACACATGTTTGTGTACAGGATGAAGAGTAGTGGTGACAACACACACCCCTGAGGAGAGCCAGTAGAAGAGCACTTTAGGTCAGACAATGTACCATTGACCCTTACTCTCTGCGTCCTGTTGGTTAAGAAATCCAGAATCCAACCCACCAGATTATTGCTTAAATCAAATTGTTGCAGGAGCCTTTCAACTAAAATATGAGGTTGGATTGTATTAAAGGCAGAAGAAAAGTCCACAAATAAAAGCCTGGCGTGTGTCCCATTAAAATCCAGATGTTTAAAAAGCATGTTAAACAGAGTGACAGTGGCATCCTCCACTCCTCTGTGAGGCCTATAGGCAAACTGCAGAGGATCCAATGCATGTTCAGTCTGCTTTAGGACCTCACATCTGACCAGTTTTTCAAAAATTTTCATTAAAATTGAAGTCAAAGCAACTGGTCTAAAGTCATTTACCGTTTTAGGACAGCTGGATTTTGGAACGGGAACAACCACGGCATCTTTCCAGATCTTAGGCACATGTTGTGTCTGTAAGGACTTATTGAAAATGTAGTGAAATATAGGACTCAGTTCATGTGCACAGGACTTTACCAGGCGTCCACATATATTATCAGGGCCCTGACTTTTGTTCACTTTTACAGCGCGGAACTCCCTTTCAACATCCTGCATCTCAATATTAAAGTGCTGATTGTCTTTGAGTTTCTGTTTCAAATCTTGGATTTCTGTGCTAAAATCAAAGGAGTCAAAACGACCATAAAAACAATTAAGAGCATTAGCCAGCTCTGTGTCTGAACTAAAACCATCTAAAAACACACGATTACTGCGCTCTGTGCTCTGAAGGCCTGCAATTTTTTTCATACTGGCCCAGGCCGAACCAAGTTTATTTGCTGCCATCTTGCTTTCCAATTCTGATTTATAATTCTGTTTTGCTCTTAAAATTTCGGCCTTTAGCTCCTTAGTGGCAACCTGTAGCGCAGAAACAGACCCCTGTTTAAAGGCAAGTGCTTTCCTCTGTAAGCAGGATTTAACTGATTTAGTAACCCATGGTTTGTTGTTGGGATATATTTTGACACGTTTACGTGGAACAAACTTATTTTGACAGTGAGCCATGTATGAGCATGTGAGCTCAGCCAGAGAGTCCAAATCATCCCCGCAGGCCATTATGAACATCTTCCAGTCTGTACAGTCAAAGCATTCCTGGAGGCTGTGCTCTGAATCTTCTGTCCACACATCAATGTCTCTCATCTCCACCTTGCCTCTTCTGAGAGCAGTTTTATATGTGGGCAGCAAATGAACACAGTTGTGATCTGATGATCCTAAAGGAGGAAGGGGGAGTGATTTATAGGCCCTCTCTATGGATCCATAGCACAGGTCCAATGTCTTTTTTCGCCTGGTTGGGCAGGAGACATACTGATGAAAGTTTTTAAGTGTCTTCTTTAAAGAAACATGGTTAAAATCCCCAAGAATGAAGTTTGGCGCCTCTGGAGAAATTGACTGCAGCCGCTGGATCACATCAGAGATGGTGCTGGAGGCGGAGTCAGCGTCTGCCCTCGGATGAATGTACACAACTGTGATGAAAAGTTGGGGAAACTCTCGAGGCAAATAAAAGGGGCGAAGCGACACAGACAGCAGCTCCACATGGGGTGTACAGATGCGCTCTCTGACCGTGACAGATGTGCAGTACTGCTTATTAATGTATAAACATACTCCGCCCCCCTGACGTTTCCCCGTTACCTCTTCCTGCCGATCCGAGCGCAGCGGAGCTCCAAAGCCGTCAATCCACAGCTCTGCATCTCGATCATGCGCAGTAAGCCAAGATTCAGTGAAAGCCATGACGCAGCAGTTCTTAAAATCCTTCTGGTAACGTACGTTGCCTTGAATTTCCTCCACCTTGTTTCTCACAGACTGTGCATTCCCAAAAATGATCGAAGGAAGAGGAATGTTACCAAACTGACGTCTCCTAAGGCGCAATTTCACACCTCCACGTCTTCCACGCTTCCTCCTGCCGCTTCTCTTATCACCGCTGTGTCCGTCTCTCAAAATAAAGTCCGGCAGCTGAAATCTGGGCGCAATCAGAGACTCTGCACCAGCTGTGTTAAAGCGCAGCAACATGTCCCTGGAATATTGTATTCTGCCCGCTATTCTGCTCGCCATGGAGCCGAACGCGTTTACCTCAGAGACAAAGAGCCACAGCACAGAAAGCAGTAGTGCGAGATATGACAGGAAATCCATGTTGCAGATACCAGGGAGCTGTTCGCCATATATTCCACCAACGCTCCAGGGCAGAAACGACACAGAGGATTTTCTAAAAACGTAAAAAAGTACAAAAAACACACACACGCACACACGCACTATATCACCAAGCTGCTGGTCGCTGCGTGCGCATGCGCCCATGCCCAACAGCCCATACAAGCTGTTGTAAAGAAGCTGTTCCTAAACCTGCTGGTTCTAGTCCGAAGGCTTCTGAAACGCCTTCTGGAGGGGAGAAGCTGGAACAGTCCATGAGCAGGATGGGTGGAGTCCCTAAGAATGCTGCGTGCCCGGCACAGACATCTTTTCCTGTAGACGTCCTCTATAGCTGGAAGTGGAGTCCCTGTTATGCGTTGGGCGGTTTTCACCACCCACTGCAGCGCCTTACGGTCAGCGACAGAGCAGCTCCCATACCAGACTGTAACACAGTTGGTCAGGGTGCTCTCTATCACGCAGCGGTAGAAGTTGCCCAGGATGTCAGCTGACAGATGGTTCTTCTTCAGTGTCCTCAAGAAGAAGAGGCGCAGATGGGCCTTCTTGATCAGGCTGGTGGTGTTAACTGACCAGGACAGGTCCTCCGAGATGTGGGTCCCCAGGAATTTGAAGCTGGAGACACGTTCAACAGCCATGCCATTGATATGGATGGGGTCATGTGTCTCTCCCCTCTCCTTCCTGTAGTCCACTATGAGTTCCTTGGTTTTGCTGGTGTTAAGGAGCAGGTTATTGTCAGCGCACCAAGTAGCCAAGTGCTCAACCTCTGCCCTGTAGTCTGATTCATCATTGTCTCTGAGTCCGATCACCGTGGTGTCATCTGCGAACTTTATGATGGAATTTGATCCATACATAGGCCTGCAGTCATGGGTGAAGAGGGAGTAGAGGAATGGGCTGAGCACACAGCCCTGTGGTACACCAGTGTTGAATGTGATGGTGGAAGAGTGGTTGGGGTCTGACCTAACATGCTGGGGTCTGTTGGTCAGAAAATCCATGATCCAGTTGCAAGTGGAGGAACTGATTCCCAGGTCCCCAAGTTTAGTGATCATCTTGGAGGGGATGACTGTATTGAATGCTGAGCTGAAGTCAACAAACAGCATTCTTGCATAGGTGTTCTTGTCATCCAGATGTGAGAGTACACAGTGCAGCGCTGTAGAAACCGCATCCTCTGTACTCCTATTACTCCGGTAGGCAAATTGGTAAGGGTCCAGTGTAGGGGCAGACATTTTTTGAGCTGTGCCAAGACCCATCGCTCAAAGCACTTCATGACTATGGGCGTCAGTGCCACAGAGTGATAGTCATTTAGGCACGATGGTGTTGAATGTTTCGGCACTGGTACTATAGAAGTGGTCTTGAAGCACGCTGGTACCACGGCCTGGGCCAGGGACAAGTTGAAGATGTCCGTGAAGACCCCTGCCAGCTGCTCAGCGCATGCCCTCAGCACACGCCCAGGAATGCCGTCAGGGCCAGCAGCCTTATGTACGTTGATACGACTCATTGCGTTACGGACGTGAGTGTGAGGTAGTGGAGGTCGTCAGAGGGTGGGAAATTGATATTCTTTTCGTTATTGTCCTTCTCAAAACGAGCATAGAAGTCATTTAGTTCACTGAGAAAGGACACAGTCATGGCTGTAGGTGTGTGTTGCTGGGCTTATAATCAGAGATGGCTTGAATGCCCTGCCACATGCGTTGGGGGTCATTGTCCACAAAATGTTCCTCCACCTTCAGCTTGTAGCTGTGCTTGGCCTTTATGATGCCCCTCTTCAGATCTGCCCTGGATGAACTGTAGGCCTGTGCGTCACCAGATCTCAAGGTATTGTTACGTGCTTTTAGCAGAAGCTGCACTTCTCTGTTCATCCACGGCTTCTGATTTGGGTACGTGGTGATCTGTCTTTCCAATGGTGACACTGTCAATAGTGGTGTTGATATGGTTCAGAACTGAGTGGGTGTAAGAGTTGATGTTTATGTGGGAGCCACAAGTAGCCTGAGAGGTGAACATACTCCAGTCTATGTTCCTAAACTTTTCCTGGAGTACAGAGTCAACCCCCTCTGGCCACACTTTGATGGTCCTCACTGATGGCTTCACCCGGTTGATGAGCGGTACATACTTGGGGGTAAGGAACAAAGTGATCAGACTGACCTAGGTGGGGGAGGGGAGTTGCTGTGTAGGCTCCCACAATATTGGTGTAAACGTGGTCCAATGTTTTGTCCCCTCTTGCGTGACAGGAGACATGCCGGTAGAATTTAGGAAGCACTGTCTTGAGGTTAGAGTGGTTAAAATCACCTGCCACAATAAAAGCTGCCTCTGTGTGTGCAGTTTGTTGTTTGCTAATAGCTGCATGCAGTTCGTTCATAGCAAGCTTAGCATTAGCATCCAGAGAGATATAAACAGCTGTTATGATGGTACAAGTGAACTCCCGTGGCAGATAGAAAGGTCTACATTTAACCATGAGAAACTCCAGGTTAACTGAGCAATGTCTCCCAACAGTGACAGAGTTTGTGCACCAAGCCTTGTTAATATAAATGCATACTCCCCCACCTCTGGTCTTACCGGAGTCATCAGCTGCTCTGTCTGCCCGGAGAGTGTGTTGTCTGGCTAGCTCGATAGCATTGTCGGATATTCCACTGTGTAGCCATGTTTCCGTGAAAATCATGATATTGCAGTTCATAAGTTTCTTATTGTTGGTGATCCGAAGCCGTAGCTGATCCATTTTGTTCACCAGTGACCATACATTAGCGAGGAAAATGCTGGGTAGAGAAAGCCGGTGCGGTGTTAGCTTTAGCTTAGCTCTTAGCCCTCCGCGCTTCCCCCGCCTTTGTTTACGGTCTCTACGCCGCCTGTGAACACTTCCGGTCGGCCGGGTAGCTTGCCTAGCGTCGGGTGTTCTCCGGAGCTCAGGGATGAGACATAGATTGCTGATAAAAAGACCGTTATGAGAAATACTGTCATGTTTAAATGTTTTTTTCTCATAAATTTGCAATTTTTTTTCTTGTAAATCTAAGGAAAAAGTTGCACTTTAGAAAAAACACTTCCAATTTATGAAAGAAAAGTTTTAAATGTATGAGAAGTTGCACATCTACAACAAATTTGCAAGAAAAACGTCACAAATTTAAAAGAAAAAGACTGCAAATTGACAATAAAATCATTGCAAATTTTTGAGAGTGTCAAATTTTCAAGAAAAAAGATGCAAATTTATGAGAAAAGTGTGTAAACTTTTCAGGAAAAAGTTACAATTATATAAAAAATGGCAATTTATGAAAAAAAAGTTTTAAATGTATGTGAAGTTTTACATTTAAAAGAAATTTGCTTGAAAAAAGTTGCAAATTTACAATAAAAACATTGCAAATTTATTAGAATTAAGTGTCAAATTTACAAGAAAAGTTGCAAATTTATGAGAAGTTTAAACTTGTGAGGAAAAAGTTGCACTTTAGAAAAAAACACTTCCAATTTATGAAAGAAGTTTGAAATGTTTGAGAAGAAAGTTGCATATCTACAACAAATTTGCAAGAAAAGTCTCTAATTTATAATAAAGATTCAAATTTAAATGAAAACATTGCAAATTTATGAGAAACTGTCAAATTTGCAAGAAAAAAAGTTGCAAATTTACAAGAAAGAAGTTTGAACTTATGAGGAAAAGGTTGCAATTTAGAAAGAAAAAAACACTTCCAATTTATGAAAGAAAAGTTTTAAATATATGAGAAGAAAGTTGCACATCTACAACAAATTTGCAAGAAAAATGTCACAAATTTAAAAGAAAAAAGACTGCAAAATTAGAATAAAAAAATTGCAAATTTTTGAGAGTGTTAAATTTTCAAGAAAAAAAGATGCAAATTTATGAGAAACGTTTAAACTTATCAGGAAAAAGTTACAATTATAGAAAAAATGGCAATTTATGAAAAGTTTTAAATGTATGAAAAAAAAGTTGTACATTTAAAAGAAATTTGCTTGAAAAAAGTTGCAAATTTACAAGAGAAAAAGTGCAAATTTACAATAAAAACATTGCAAATTTATTAGAATAAAGTGTCAAATTTACAAGAAAAAAGTGTCAAATTTATGAGGAAAAAGTTGCACTTTATAAAAAAACACTTCTAATTTATGAAAGAAAAATTTTAAATGTATGAGAAGAAAGTTGCATATCTACAACAAATTTGCAAGAAAAGTCTCTAATTTACAATAAAAGGATTCAAATTTAAACGAAAACATTGCAAATTTGAGAAAAGTGTCAAATTTACAAAAAGTTGCAAATTTACAAGAGAGAATTTTGAACTCCTGAAGAAAAAGTTGCAATTTAGAAAGAAAAAACACTGACAATTAAAGAAAGAAACGAAGAAATGTGCATATTTACAAGAAATTGGCATGGAAAAAGTCACAAATTAGCATGAATAAGAGTGCAAATTGACATCAAAAAACATTGCAAATTTATGAGAAAAGTTTAAACTTATGAGGAAAAGTTCCGACTTTAGAAAAAAATTCCAATTTATGAAAGAAAACTTTTAAATGTATGAGAAAATTTGTACATTTACAAGAAATTTACAAGAAAAAAGGTTACACTTTTACTAGAAATACTAACAAGTCCATGAGTTTTTACGGTTTCAAATTTTCATGAAAAATGTAGCACATTAAGGGGAAAATCAAATTTATGAGAAAATAAGTTTAAATAGGTAAAGTCCATGTGGGCAAATCCACATTGACCCATAAAGAGCCCATTTTAACCTGTGGTGGGGCCCACATGGACATGCTGGCTGAGAGTTTAAGATCCTAAAAACTTATTTGCAACATTTTTCAAACCCCGACAAACCTCTCAAAAGGCAGAGCTCCTCAGCATTCACTACTTTATGAGATGCTAGCTCGATTTTCACCAATACTCGTCAGAAAAACTGCGGAAACCAGAAAACACTTCATGAGTCAGCGTTCACCGCTCTGTGAGATCCGACCTTTCTCCACTTTTTACTTCAACTCAGAGTATAGATGGCTCACAGCGTTCTGGACATCTACTTTTCCCCCTACCCTTTCTAATTGCCGCCATGTTTGGACATCATCCCCCCGGGGCTGAGGTGAACGCTGGGACTGGGCAGCAGCACAGCCCTGCGGTGCTCCATAAATCACGCTCCTCCACAGATTCTCACTCACGTGTCGCTCCGTCTGGCTGCTCGCTACATGCTGTAATTACACAGCGGCCTAGCTGTTGCACGCGGCGCTGAGGAATGAGCTACAACATAATGCACAATAAAGTCTGTCATATAAAAAATGGTGTAAAATAACTGAATCAACACTGCATTTTATGACGGCCCAGTAAAATGACACTCAGACCCACAGTAAGAGGAGTAGACATGCCGTTAACAATGGTGGCCAGGCTCCCCCACATCCACGTTTCTGCACAGGGAAGTTCTCTCCCTGCACAACAGGCAGGTAGAGGGCACATGCTGCTCCTCCCAACCTGCAAAAAACACACACTGCCCCCATTATCACAAAACTTTCTCAATCAATCAATCAATCAAAAACTTTATTCCAGACTCATGGTCCATCAAAAATAAAATAAAATAAACAAGACAGTTGAAACAGTTAATAAGAAAAACAATCAAAAAGTTACAGAACAATAAGAAACAACTACTAAAGGAAGTACTAAAACAGTACAGACTTTAAAAAGACTTAAAAAGACAACTGTACCAGTGCCTTCTAAACTGTGACTGACGGCAAATAGAACTGAGCTTAATGCTAGACATGACTTGAATCATTTCATTTCTAGATACATCAAGCCAACAGATGAATTTATACATGAGATTCCTTATTACTGCACGTAGTGTATTTACACGTGATGAGACAAATAACTCGGAAGCACTGCACCATCGAGGCTTTTTAAGTAAAATTCTTAAAGCATCATTGTAAGCAACCTGTAATTTCTGCATACTTTGTTTCCTATAATTTATCCATAAATGAGCAGTGTATAAAGGTGTACAATAGGTTTTTAAAAGAACCAGCTTCACCTCATCTGAACAAAAGCCAAACCTGCGTGCAAGAATACTTGCTTGCATGTAGATTTTGCAGAGTTGTTTGAAAATATCATCATCATCAGTCATTCTATCATTAATAAAATGTCCCAGATATTTATTTTTATCCCTGACAATTAATTCCCTGCCTGCCAAATCAAAGACAGGGAATTTCATTAACAAATCTTCTCTAGTGCGGCAAATCAGCACACAACTCTTATTTGTATTGTATTTTATGTCATTTTCCTCTCCATAAGCAGTACACACTCTTAATAACTCCTGAAGACCAGCACTACTTGGACTGAGAAAAACTAGATCATCAGCATACATAAAATGATTCACTAACTTATTCCCTATTAAACACCCAGTTTTACAGGCATTCAGTTGTTTTGACAACTCATCCATATAAAGATTATATCATGTTACGTTACTGAATATGACTTTTTCCTGTAACTTTTACACTTTTTTCACATAAATCTGCAACTTTTTTCTTGGACGTTTCCATCTTTTTTTTTTAATTGCAACATTTTTCATAGATTTGCAATTTTTCTATTTAAAATTTGCAACTTTTTTCCTGTAACATTTAGACTTTTTTTCATAAATCTGGAACTTTTTTCAAATACAGTAAATATGCAACTTTTTTCTTGTAGATATACAACTTTTTTCACAAAAGTTTTTGTCTTTTTTCCTCATTAATCTACAACTTGTTTTCATAAATCTGCAACTTTTTTTCTCAAATTGTGACTTTTGTAATAAATTTCAAACATTTTTCTTGTAAAATTGCAATTTCTTTTCGTAAAAAAAAAAAATTGACTTTTTTCCTCATAAATCTGCAACTTTTTTGTATGGATTTGCAACTTTTTTCTCAAATCTGCAAATTTGTTCTTGGACATTTGCACTTGGACATTTAATTGCAACATTTTTCATACATTTGCAATTTTTGTCTTTAAAATTTGCAACTTTTCCTGTAACGTTTACACTTCTCATAAATCTGGAACTTCTTTCTTGGATATTTGCATCTTTTTTTTTTTTTTAAATTCCAACATTTTTTCATAGATTTGCAATTTTTCTGTTGAAAATTTCCATGTTTTTTTCCTGTAACTTTTAGACTTTTTTTTCTCATAAATCTGCAACTTTTTCACATACAGTAAATATGCAACTTTTTTCGCAGAGATTTACAACTTTTTCCTCAGATTTTTGCCTTTTTTCCTCCTTAATCTACAACTTTTTTTCTCATAAATCTGCAATTTTTTTTCTCAAAAATTGTGACTTTTGTAATAAATTTCCAACTTTTTTCTTGTAAAATTGCAACTTCGTTTCTTAAAAAAATTGACTATTTTCCTCATAAATCTGCAACTTTTTTTTTTGTGGATTTGCAACTTTTTACTCAAATCTGCAACTTTTTCTTTGATGTTTGCATCTTTTTAAATTGTAACATTTTTCATAGATTTGCAGTTTTTCTCTTTAAAATTTGCAACTTTTTCCTGTAATGTTTAGACTTTTTTTCTCATAAATCTGCAACTTTTTTCATACAGAAAATATGCAACTTTTTCTTGTAGATTTACAGCAGTTTTCCTCACATTTTTTTTACTTTTTTCCTCATTAATCTGCAACTTTTTTCTCAAAAATTATGACTTTTTGTAATAAATTTCCAACTTTTTTCTTGTAAATTTGCAACTTTTTTTAACTTAACTTTTTTTATTTACTTTTCCTCATAAATCTGCAGCATTTTTTTGTGGATTTGCAACTTTTTTTCTCAAAAGTATACAGCTTTTTTCTTAAAAATTTGTGACTTTTTTTTCTAATAAAGATAAGATAAGGTAAGCCTTTATTAGTCCCACAATGGGGAAATTCCAGGATTGCAACAGCACAGGGATAGCAACACTCAGAGTAACAATCAGAAGGCAAGAAAAACAAGAGCAGCTAGTATACATTTGTACATATTAATATATATACATATATGTATATACGTATATATATATAGACACACAGTGCGGAGCATTGTAGCTGGATGGAATAAATATGTAAATATATAAACACACCCAGTGCGGAGCATTGTAGCTAGATGGAATAATATGTAGATATATAAACACACCCAGTGCGGAGCATTGTAGCTAGATGGAATAAATATGTAGATATATAAACACACCCAGTGCGGAGCATTGTTGCTAGATAGGATGAAACAGCACAACCGTCTACTTAGTTATCCTACATGGTGTGGCGGTTTGGTTAACCCCCACAACAGATTAAGGACACTCAGCTCTCTTCTCTTGGTTTTTCCCGCTGCACTACTGAGATGTAATGTGCCATTCATGTATTGTGATGCAATGTGCCACGCATGTATTGTGATGCAATGTGCCACGCATGTATTGTGATGCAATGTGCCATTCATGTATTGTGATGTAATGTGCCATTCATGTATAGTGTTCATGCGTCCGGTCCTTACTGTGACCTAGAGGCTGAGATCAATATGTAGATGTGCTTTGTTGTAAACTCCCACAAACAGACTGGTCAAACACAGCGCTCGGCTAGAGCGATTAACAGAACAGTGAAATGTGTATTAATGTCTACAGACAGACTCCAATATACATTTCTTCTGGCTCACTTCTGTGATGTTAATGTTGCCTTTCATGCATTGTGTTCATGCGTCCTGTCCTTACTGTGACCTAGGGACTGAGATCAATATGTCTCTCAAATGCAAATGTCTCATGCCGTTCTGTTATCTCTTTTGATCATGCCAACTGCTGGGGAATTCCCCTTTGATGTATTGTTGTAGTTAGGTATATATGCTGCAACTCTGTAGCGCAAACTCTCTCACTCTCATTCCCACTTCTGCAACTGCTGCTGCTGGACACAGACTCTTGTGTCCTCCTTCTCTGAGAACCGTGGGCTCGCTCCCGGCGCGCATGCACGGCGCCGGGAGCGGAGCCCGTGACGGCGGTATGATATAATAAACTTCCTTAAAACCTACAGCATCGCTGCTTATTATTTTTTATCATCTGCCGCACTGGTGACCCCTTGAAGACGCACACGCTTTGTGCGACGCAGCCTTCTGATTTGGACGGCCATGCTGGTGACCCGACACTGAAAGAAACACGCTGCCGGCGAACGCAGCACCCGGCAGTGATGCTCCGATGACAAGCGAACGCAGCAGCTGCCTTCTGCTTCAGTGAACTCTCAGGACATCACCCACGACCGGGAAAGCCGCAGCAAACTCCATGGTGGGATCTGCACGCCTAGATCGGCACATCCACGCTGGGCCGGCCGCGCTCGCAGCTCGTCCACATGAGAGTGCAGGCACCTCGTCCCTTCTCCACAACGGCAACCTCCAGGGCCGGCGGAGGACGCAGCGCGTGGACCTGAACGCACCACGGCCGAGAGGGACAAAAGATGGTCTATTTCCCCTCACCGCTCCAACGCACCATGGCCAAGCTGCAGCCACAGCTCAAACCTGGATTTTATCGGCGCCGTCTGCGCCGATCTCCACCAAGATTCTGCACCCTGGTTCTCCTCTCCAGCTGGCCCACCCACGCACGAGCCCCGGCGCAAGCATCGGGGAGTTACGAGGACGGCGCATCACGCACGGGACAAATAACGGCTCCAGAGACCACCATCGTCCTCCGCCGCTGCTCACAGAACCCTCAGGGCTGCTCGTTCACCCGAAGCAAGCACGCAGCTCGCCACTGGACTTTTTTAATGGTCTCAGCCACGGCACATAAGGGATTTCAGCCGTCAGCTGTTCCCGGGGGGTTTTAGGGTTGCTCCTGCACCTAAAGCCAACAAGCCGAGTCCCTCTGCTTCTTTTTTTCTTACAGCCGCTACACAGCCTCACCGCTCCTGTTTTCTTCATGGCCACGAGAGGAGCCAGAGACTAATTTTTCTTCTTGTGGACCTCTGCACGTTCAACGGGACAGCCCTTCGACATCGCGGACCCACAAGCAATTTTTGCGCGGCTTGGACGAGTTCACCGTCCCCCTGCCGGCACTTACCCCCCTCCTCCCTCCCCCTCCACCTGCAGTGAGCTTCTCCCACAGCTCGCTCCCATAGAGGGATTATCAAGGTCTCGGCCCCCTGCCGTGCCCTCTGGGGGGGAGCGTGTGTGGCGGTTCGGTTAACCCCCACAACAGATTAAGGACACTCAGCTCTCTTCTCTTGGTTTTTCCTGCTGCACTACTGAGATGTAATGTGCCATTCATGTATTGTGATGCAATGTGCCACGCATGTATTGTGATGCAATGTGCCACGCATGTATTGTGATGCAATGTGCCATTCATGTATTGTGATGTAATGTGCCATTCATGTATAGTGTTCATGTGTCCTGTCCTTACTGTGACCTAGAGGCTGAGATCAATATGTAGATGTGCTTTGTTGTAAACCCCCACAAACAGACTGGTCAAACACAGCGCTCGGCTAGAGTGATTAACAGAACAGTGAAATGTGTATTAATGTCTACAGACAGACTCCAATATACATTTCTTCTGGCTCACTTCTGTGATGTTAATGTTGCCTTTCATGCATTGTGTTCATGCGTCCTGTCCTTACTGTGACCTAGGGACTGAGATCAATATGTCTCTCAAATGCAAATGTCTCATGCCGTTCTGTTATCTCTTTTGATCATGCCAACTGCTGGGGAATTCCCCTTTGATGTATTGTTGTAGTTAGGTATATATGCTGCAATTCTGTAACGCAAACTCTCTCACTCTCATTCCCACTTCTGCAACTGCTGCTGCTGGACACAGACTCTTGTGTCCTCCTTCTCTGAGAGCCGTGGGCTCGCTCCCGGCGCGCATGCACGGCGCCGGGAGCGGAGCCCATGACGGCGGTATGATATAATAAACTTCCTTAAAACCTACAGCATCGCTGCTTATTATTTTTTATCATCCGCCGCACATGGTATGATTATGTACCCATACATATTCTCACCCTCCATAGCGACCGGTGTTATCCTAGTTGTATGCCGGAGGGGACCATTGTATAAGTCTATTGCGTCTTTTGCATTCAAAAACTATTAGGTCGTCACGTCTTTTTGCTATCTCTGCGAGCAGCCCTGCTTAGGTTGTACAGTCTGACAGCCGTTGGTAGGAAGGACCTGCGAAACCTCTCGGTTGTGCACCTAGGATGATGTAGTCTGCTGCTAAATGAGCTCCTCAGTGCATTCAGTATGTCCTGCATAGGGTGGAACTCGGCCTCCAGCAGAGATGACAGTTTAGCCACCGTTCTCCTATCTCCTCCGCTGGGTCAAGGCGCTGCCCCAGGACAGAGCTAGCTTTCTTGATCAGTTTGTTCAGTCTCTTCCTATCGGCTGCCATAATGCCACTGCCCCAGCAGACCACTCCAAAAGTGATGGCTGATGCCACCACCGTGTCATAGAATGTCTTCAGCAGTGCCCCTTGTACACCAAAAGACCTGAGTCTCCTCAGTAGGAACAGCCTGCGCTGTCCCTTCTTGTAGAGAGCGTCAGTATTGTGTGACCAGTCCAGTTTATTGTTCAGATGAACACCCAGGTACTTGTAGGATGTCACCATCTTGATGTCTGTTCCCTGTATATTTACTGGTGCTGAGGGGTTGTCCTTGCCTGCGGCAGTCCACCACCAGCTCCTGTAAATTAAGTAAATTTGCTACTTTTTGCTTGTACAGTAAATTTTCAACTTTCTTCTTAAAAATTCCTGTCATATTTCTTTATAAATCTGCAACTATTTTTGTGGCTTTGCAACTTTTTCTGATAAATTGTCATAATCGCCTTTCAAGGCAGGGGAAAAAGGCACCAAACGTTGGCTGTGAGTTTGCAAATTTATTGGGAGAACAAAAAGTTACAACATAAATGAGTGGAGAAAATGCAGGCAAGAAAAATGGCTACTGCTAAGGCAAGGGCATTGACGGCTAAACCTAAACAAAGGACCACAGCCCCTTAAATAGGGACCAGAACCCATTAACATAACAAACAGCAGGTGTGAGTATCTGAACGGGCAGGAGAAAGCGATGATACATGATTGGGATCAGCTGAGGCAGTGAGAGGGAGGCAAACCTATTATATATGATAAATGACCAGGACAGAGGCAAGTCTACATGCAGCAACTAACTAACTTTATTATGAACTTAAGCTTATATACAGAGTGGGCCGTGCCTGACTGACGTCACCCTGTGGGTGGGCATGGCATCCCAGACACACACACTCTCATACATCACATTCTCCCCCCCTTTACAAAACTGGGAAACCACACACAATTAAACCTCCCAAATTTAGAAACCCGAATCACACTCTAAGAACAGGGAGTTCAATGGAGGGAGGAGGGAGAGAGGGAGGAGAACAATATACTGTCATGAACATCCTATCACATTCACACAAAACAATTAAACTGGACCTTGTCTCTTGAAAAATACAACATAACCCCGTATTACTCACATTCACCCACATGCACACCAGCATCAAATATATACAAACTATATACTTTCTCTTATATATACACACACAGGTATTTACACAAAGGCAACGAAAAATTCAAGTAACGCCAACGTCTCTGGGCAGCCACCATCCACAAAACTGCCTCGGAGGTCCCGGGTACCCCCACAGCATATGTGCCCCTGGCCTCTGTCCACGTTCATGGTCGAAGCCTCTCTCCCTGGCAAAGATGTCCCTTCCCGCCATAAGCTTCGTCTTCCATCTGGCCCCGTAGTGCTGTTGTCCAGTGCGCCATCCCACCATGTCCCTCAGACCGCTCCCGACCACCTTCAGCACCGGCATCATGGCTCCAACTAGTCCAGCCCCCCGTGGCTGCACTCTGGTGAAAATGGAAACCCGCTCGTCGGTACTGTACGCTGCCTCGGGCATCTTGCCATACCGTCCAGCATCCTTGTCCAGGATGCTCCGTCGTGCTGCCACCATGTCCAGCTGCCGCTGCTCTCTCCCGGGACTCTCAGCTTCTCACACGTCGGCGACCTTCTCTGACTCGGGCATCTCGACGCAGCTTTTGACTCCCTCATTCCATGAGTCATGCTGCATAGCCTCCGTATCCAGCCACTGCTCACCTCCAGGACATGCACCATCACCCTCGTCGGGCCGGCTCACCGACCTAGGCTCCTCACTGCTGCATTCAGGGCTCTCGGTGTTGTTGCTCCGCTGCACGGTCACTGTGTTCCGCGGCTGCTGCTCCTCCTCGGGACATGCACCATCACCCTCGTCAGGCCCGCTCACTGACCTGCGCTCCTTACCGCTGCATCCCATGGTCTCGGTGTTGGTGCTCTGCTGCGCTGTCACCATGTCGTGCAGCTGCTGCTCCTCCCTGGGGCTGTCAGCCAGCATGGCCTCAAGTGGTGGGGCTAACTCCTGCTGCGCCACCTCTCCGCTGGTGTTGGTCTTGATTAACTCGGGCTCTCTCCATCACTTCTCCGGCTCTGGCTCGAGGCCCAGTTTTGTGCCCATAGCCCCGTTTCAGCACGGGGATAGTCGATATGCTCTGACTGAGCCGTTAGCTCTCCCAAGCTAACTAGCTCCGGCATGCCCAGCACTACTAGTCTCTTCGCCCGCAGTTCTCTGGCCCTCGCCCGCTCCGCGAAGTGCGCCTCCATGAGCGTGATGACATGATGAGGGTGATGACGTCACCCTGTGGGTGGGCATGGCATCCCAGACACACACACTCTCAAACATCACAAAACCCACACTGACAGCTGACAGGGCACGCCAATACAAAGCTTCACGCCCCTGACAGCTGTCAACAGTAAAAAGGATCATGCTGGGATATAAAGAATAAAAATAACATGTCAAAGTATAATTATAAATGAGTACAAAAATAAAATTATTACCTAAACACAAACAGAAAAATGACAAGGAGACAATAACACATAAACCCAAAAAGCATGAAATGCAACAGATGAGTAAATGAGCAGAAAAAGCCATGAGGCTGAGTCTGGCGTGTCGGCTCAAGACATAAATTAACAACTTCTTTTCTCAAAGTGTTTTGATTTTTTTCCTCATAAATCGGCAACATTTTTCCCATGGGTTTGCAACTTTTTCCTCATAAATATGCAACTTTTTTTTCTGAAAAATTTGTGACTTTTTTCTAATAAATTACCAACTTTTTTCTCAAAATGCTTTGAGAAATGGCCAGTCTGTGCCAACGGCCTCTACAACCACTGCCAAACATTCATACACAGTGTCATGGACACTGGAGGCAAGGTGGGTAAAGTGTCTTGCCCAGGGACTCCGTTCCATTTTTGCTGAGCACCAAGCTGGACTGCAAGAAGTTCCATTTTTATATGGTCTTTGGCATCACCCGGCTGGGACTTGAACTCCAACCTCCCGGTTGTGAGGCAGGTGCTCTACCTCTAAGTCAGCACTGCGGTGGTGGTTGATACTCCCTATGCTCTCTTACTATAGAACGTGTAAAGCTCTCTAGGGTCACCAAACTTGCTGCACAGGTTCACCTCGGGATCCTGACCTACAACTATGGTTGTATACTTTGTTGTATATTCGTGGATGATGGGCTTATCATAATTTGGTTCTGCCACAGTAATTATAGTGAAAAGATGAAAACTGCTCTTTCAGTAAGTACCGGCAACTTCATAGAAAATGGAGGTGGGGGATACTGCACTTGTGTCAGAGTGCTCTTGTTTCTAATAAATTTGAAACTTTTTCTCATAAATATGCAGCTTTTTTCTTAAAAAGGTGTTTCTTTCTCTCTTAAATTTGTTTTTTTTTTCTTTTAAAATTTGTAATTTTTCATATAAAGTTATTTTTTTCTTCATAGATTTGCAACTGTTTTCTGAAAAATCTGATTTTTTTTTCTCATAAATTAGCAACTTTTTTCTTGTACATTTCAAACTTTTTCCCTTATAAATCTGCATAATTTTTCTCAAAAATGTATAACTTTTTTTTTAAAAATTAGAACTTCTTCCTCATAAATTTCTAATTTTTCTCTCGAAAATTCCCCTAGTTACAGATTCCCCTCAAGTTCCCCTATTTTTTCCAGTCTTATTTTAGTTGGATATTTCATAATTTACAGAAACAGGAAATCTCCCAGGCTTCTTAAGCAATTTCAGAGCATATAAAGTTTACAAATGCCCACAGAGTCATAGAGTCGGCCATCTTTTCATGCTGTTTACACATCTTCCTTGTAGAACCTGCGGCGTGCAACTCCCAAAAGATGGTGAGACACGGAGCTGGGGGAGCCTGAAAGCGTAGCGGCTTCAGAAGTTTGACCCAGACTGTTTAGCCTGTGAGCTGTGAGCAGCAGGAAGCGAGGTTAACAACAGATCTCGACGGGGGGGGGCAGACGGCGCACTTAAACCTGACTGGGCTCTTCCTGCTTCAGAAACAACATGGCCACACATGGAAATGCTGAACTCCTCTGGTGACACGGCTCTTAATGGACCAGGATAGAGCCCAAAGAGGGCCGGGTCAAGGGATCAATCAGTACCGTGGGAAGCTTTTAAAGACTCGGCTCACGCTTGAAATTTATAAATGGCAGCGGCCTGGCTTCTTCCATGGCGGCCGGCGGCTCTGTAGGACGCATCATCTGGGCTGAAGCGGCGAGCTAGCAGTGGCGGCAGTCCCATAGCTCCGTTCGCTGAAGTTCTTGGACCATTACGTACAATCAAACAGTGGCGTTCAATGGACTCCTGGTGGGATTGTCGTAAAAGCTCTGTAATTTACTTTTGTAATTAACTTCACCGGGGGTTTCCACTTTACCTCAACCTGCCTCATCTGCTTCTACTTCACTGTAATTTCCTACATTTCAAGGCATGTAAACTTTCCCTGTCGACTCTGGGATTTCACTCCGCTTGTAGGTGAAGAAAACAAAACGGATGGAGAGATCAGTTTGCTTATCAAAAACCCTGGTTGCTTTCAGGAACCTTTTAACAGAAAACACTTGATGGGTAAATGTGTGCACAGTTAAAAACAGACAAAACGGTGTTGGAGACCAAAATTAGAGTATAAGCAGCAGGAGATTTGGTCTTTTTTTACAGAGGGGGATGTGATTAATCACGATTAAATCTTCTGCTGCTATCCTTTACACACAGAGTGATATGTCCTGAGTAGGGCACAGTTCTAATCGAAACTAACTGCAATTAAACCTCCCACCACAGTGCTGCTCTGACCGCGATTAATTGTGATTAAAAGTCTCACTGCGACGGCGCTTTAACCACGTTTAATCGTCTCACCACGGTGCCAGATTAATCGCAGTTAAAACTTTTGTCATTATCCTTTACAGACCGAGTGCTATGTCTTCAGTAGGACCCAGTTGTAATCGAGATTAATCGTGATTGAACGTCCCACCATGGTGCTGCTCCAACCAATCAATCAGGATTAAACCTCTCACTGTGGTGGTGCTTTAATCGCGATTAATCGCCCCATCAAAGTGTCAGATTAATCGTGATCAGTAGTGGTTAGTTAATCATTGATAGCAATTAATTAAACAAGTGGAATGTGAAGTGGGATATGGTGTCATGAGATCAATACACCTTGATGCGATTAATCTCGGTCCACCGCTGTTAATCACGATTAAAGCGACACCACTACTATTAAATGTAAATTAGGTACAAATCTGCAGGAATAAAAGGTGCAAAGATATGATAAAAGATGCCAATTCAAACAATTAAATAGTCATAAATTACAGTTTATTTACACAGAATAAATATTTAACCAGCAATAAGATGAGTGTTGCAAATTTGCAAGAAAAAAAATTTCAGAAGAAAGTTCCAATTTTATAAGAAAAAAGGTATAAATTTATGAGCAAAAAGATGAAAAGTTGCAGGAAAAAGTCATAAATGTATGAGGAAAAAGTTGCAGTTATGAAAAGTTTAAAATTTACAGGGAAAAAAGTAGCAATTTTATGAGAAAAAGTTGCAGATTTTTTAGAAAAGTCAAATTTTTAAGAAAAAAGTGGCAGTTTTTTTTAAAAAAGTTGAAAATTTATGAGAAAAAGTTGAATATTTATTAGAAAAACATCAAGAATTTTTAAGAAAAAGGTGGAAATTTATGAGAAAAAAGTCACAAATCTAAGAAAAAAATTGGCCGATTTATGATAAAGTAGGAAATCTATGAGAAAAAAACAAAGTTTATGAGAAAAAGCTACAAATTTTTGAGGAAAAAAGTCTAAATTTATGATCAAAAAAGCCTCAGATTTATAAGAAAGAAGGTAAAAATTTACAGGAAAAAGTTGCATATATACAAGAACAATTGCAAATTTATGAGAAAAAAGTCAGATTATTGAGAGAAGTTGCAAATTTATAACAAAAAAGTTGCAAATTTACAAAAAAAATATGCTAATTCATGAAAAAGTAAAAATTTTAAGAAATAGTTGTAAATCTACAAGAAAAACAGATTTAGGAGAAAGTTGCAAATGTACAAGAAAATGTTGGGTAATTTATTTGAAGAAATTCATCAATTTTTAAGAAAAAAACATGCAAATTTATGAGAAGACGCAAATTTGTGAGAAAAAAATCTGCAAATCTATAAGAGCAATGTTAAAAGCTTTTGAATTGGTGGATCATAGTGATTTTATTCAGTTCTGTAACATGATATAGATACAGGTTTGATGGGGCAGTGTCCTCCTTTCCCCCCCCCTTGATTTACACCTATGAATGGGGATGGGGGACGTGGTACCCCCCCCCCCCCCCCTCAAATCAGCTACTGGGCATTAAGGCAAACATTAATATGTGTGGACCCATCAGTCATCTAAGTTATGCCTGACTATAAGTGTGCTGAGATCAGATTCATTTCTAAATGAAAAGTCTATATTTCCTTTAAGAATTGCCCACACTGACGATGAGATGTGGGTATTTATACAATGAAAAAATATGTTTCATCAGAGGAAATTTTCCCATTTTCAAGAGCTGCGTTGCAAATTCACAAGAAAAGGCCTGAAAGGAAAAAAGTGACAAATTTAGGAGAAAAAAATATCCATTCCTACATTTCAAACTTGAATGGCTTTACAGAAAAGTTGGGAGGAGGAAATTTAGGGCTAGCATTTAAATGAAATCAAATGAATGCTAATGCTAGCAAAGCTCTCATGTGTTTTCTAGAATAAACGCCTAGCAGCTTTATTTTGGAAGGTTTGGTGTTTGCAAAAAAACACCTAAATTTATTACTTCAGTGCCAAAATGTCTAAAGTGTACAATTAATTGATTACACAAAAACTACTGGACGGATTTTGATTACAGTCTCACCACTGGCAGCCACTGGGCTGAAGAAAAACCCATTCAGTTTTGGAATTTGGTCTGAGAATGCGTAGCTTCATCAGTTCCCTGTTTCGCAATGTGGGACAGCTCATGTTCAATGGTTTGGAGACAAAGTAAGAGAAGAAAGGCTGAGATGGTTTGGACATGTGCAGACAAGGGATTATGGAGATATTGGACCAAGGATGTTGAAGATGGAGCTGCCAGGCAGGAGGAGAAGAGGAACACCACAGAGAAGATTCATGGATGTAGTGAAGGAGGACATGGAGAGGATTGGTGTTACAGAGGAAGATGTGAGGTATAGAGTGAGATGGAGGCAGATGATCCGCTGTGGCAACCCCTAAAAGGAGCAGCTGGAAGAAGAGGAAGAAAAAGAATCCAGCTTTTATGTTCTTTGGTGTAGCTACTGCTGGAAGTGCCATCTTCACAAAGCCTAGTATGTCATATATTGTCCTGGTCTTTCCAGGATTCATTCTCATCCAGGGATCACTTGCAGTGTCCACCACCTTTTTGAGTGGCCCATAGACACTGTGATCGAGTGGTTGAAGCTTGTGACTGGTATGCAGAGGGAAAGTTAGCATCACTATTCCATTGCTCTTGCAGAATTGGATGGCTGCGATAGAGATGTGTGAGCTGTGGTTATCCAAGAGAAGTAGTTCCTCTCTCTCAGGGCTGACTTTGGTGTGGTTTGCAACATGCTTGAGAAATATCATGAAATCCACCTCCTGCATCCATCCAGATTCCAAAGCTTCCTATTGGCCCATCTTGAGCAAAATGGTCTGCGTAACGCACCCAAGGGAACACAAACATGGGAGGAATTGTGTTGCAGATGGCATTGATTGCACATGCGATTGACACCAGTGAACCCCTTTTGGCAGACGTCATGGCTCCTACTTGTTTTGTTCTGTTTTGCAATCACTCTGTCAGGAGTCTGCACAGTAGCGATGCCAGTTTCATCAGCATTCCAAATGTCGTTTGCAGTCAGGTTGTGCCTTTTTATCCCTTGGTCAAACTTTCAAAAAAAAGTGCTATGTTGTGTTTATTAAAACCCAATGACTGCCACAGGCACTCCGTTGTGCCAAAAGCTCCTAGTGGTCAAGATTTTTTTCAAGTAAATATTCAGTTCAGATGTCAGAGATTTCAAAGGCTATAGCCTTTAAAAATTTAAAAAGATGTAGAATATGATCCAAAGTTTGAGATAGGAGTAAATTTACGTTATAGCACCTTGGGGGAGTCAGATTATTTAGCATCTCAGACAAGAGACAGTGGATAAGCATGGGAGAACAATGCTCGGGAGGTTCCTGGCGAGATAGCAGGAAGGAGTCAAGGACGTAGGGGGTTGAATGCAGTGTAATGCAAATGTCATGTTGTGTGTGGAGAAATGCCATGAAACTTGTGAGGAGAGATTTGGGGTAAAAAGAGAGTGCCTGCTGAAATGAGTCAGTCTGTTCTGTGCTTGAGAGACGTGAAGTGTGTAATAAACTGTGTGCCATGAGTCGGCCTCTTATTTCACACACTCCACACTGGTGACCCAAGACGTATTATGGAACACGAGGCAAGAACCCCAGAGCCGGCCTGGTCAGGAAGCTCCAGCGAGGCGGCAGCCATCCCACAGACAGCCCGGACTGGAACCCCCAGCCACGCGTGTGCGGTTTCAGTCAAGCTACCGGATTTCTGGCAGCACAACCCGCGCTCTTGGTTCCACCACACCGAGGCCCAGTTCGCCCTCCGGGGAGTAACGGCAGACGACACCAGATTCTACCATGTGGTAGCAGCGCTGGACGCCTGCTCAGCTCAGCAGGTAGTGAGCCTGCTCGATCAGCCACCAGCCAGCAACAAATACGAGGCGCTCAAGGCTGCGCTCACCCGGCGCTACACGCTCTCGGACTGTGAGAGAGCGGAGAGGCTCCTGACGTGGACCGAGTTAGGAGATGGTTTGGCCGTAGACCCGATTGAGAAGATGCTGGCGTTAATGGGCACGGACGACGGGCACTTTGTTTGCCCACCTCTTCCTCCAGAACCTTCCAACAGTGGTGAGAGCGGTTCTGGCCAATTTGCCATCGCTGGCCGCGCGTGACTACCGTGCGCTAACCCAGGAGGCAGACCGGATCATCATCACCACCAGGGTGATCACAGTCAACGCGGCAGCGGCGGAGCCCAGCGAGACGACCACAGGAGGTGAGGAGCCACCGACGGTAGCAGCAGCGGGGGCCAAGGAGCGCCAGAGAGACACGCTCTGTTTCTACCACCGCCGCTTCGGAGAGAATGCACGCAGATGTGCACCACCGTGCCAATTCAAGCGCTTGGGAAAACGCCGAGACTGGCGGTCGGTAGCAGCTGCGACCCTCGGTGAAGAGAACAAGCTGCTCTACTTAATGGATGCACGCTTGGGGAGGCGTTTCCTCGTGGACACCGGAGCCCAGAAGAGCTTCATCCTGCCGACCTACGCCGACCGGCTGGCAGGACCTAGCGGCCCCGAGATGTTGGCAGCAAACGGCTCGGATATTAAGACCTTTGGTGAGAGGACCCTGCTCTTATCTCTACACGGCGGCACATATGAGTGGACTTTTGTCGTAGCAGCACTGAATTACCATATCCTGGGGGCTGATTTTCTGTGTGCACATGGTTTACTGGTTGATGTTGCTAACAGGCGCCTGGTTAATGCACTGTCCTTTGACTCTCTCCCCTATATAGCTCGACTGACCTGGCCAACAGCACAAGCGAACGTCACAGCTACAGGTGGTAAGTTCCACGCACTGCTCACTCAGTTCCCAGCACTCACGGTCCCGACGTTTTCGGCGGCCATCGCTAAACACGGGGTGGAGCACTTTATCACCACCACCGGGCCGCCTGTTTTTGCAAGACCTCGGTGCTTGGACGCAGCTAAACTGGCCATAGCACGCGAGGAGTTCGCCAACCTGGAAAGGTTGGGCATCATCAGGCGATCAAACAGCCCATGGGCATCCCTGCTACACATGGTCCCTAAGGCTGAGGGATCATGGTGACCGTGCGGTGATTTCCGCAGGTTGAACAACGCCACAGCGCACGACCACTACCCAATTCCCCACATACAGGATTTTTCCATTCACCTCACCGGAGCACGCATTTTTTTCCAAAATAGACCTGGTCCATGGTTACCACCAAGTCCCAGTGTGCGCTGAGGACATACCCAAAGCAGCGGTAATAACTCTGTTCGGTCTATTCGAGTTCCTGCGCATGCCATTCGGGTTAAAAGGAGCGGCACAGACATTCCAGCGCATGATGGATGCAGTGCTGCGCGATCTCCCGTTCGTGTTCGTCTACCTGGACGATATCCTGGTAGCCAGTGCGTCCGAAGACGAACACGAAACCCACCTCACGACGGTTTTCCGGAGGTTGGAGGAGCACGGGTTAATAATCAACCCGGCGAAATGTCAGTTCGGCGTGATGGAGATTGATTTTTTTGGGGTGCCGCGTCTCTCCGAAAGGAGCGATCTCGCTGCCCGACAAAGTGCGCACCGTGGCGGATTTTCCCCGGCCTCAGACGGTCAGGGCGCTGCAGGAATTTTTGGGGATGGTGAACTTTTATAACCGTTTCCTTCCCCGCGCGGTGCAGCTCATGCAACCATTGTACGCCGTGCTCAAGAAACAGAAACTCGCGGATAGGGTCGAATGGACCCCGGAGCGAGAGCGGGCGTTCTCGGAGGTTAAAGCAGCCCTGGCAAACGCCGCACTGATGGCGCGTCCGGACCCGACGGCCCGGTTAGTGCTCACCACCTACGCTTCAGACGTGGCCATAGGGGCTGTCGTGGATCAGCGCGTCGCCGGGGCTTGGCAGCCGCTCGCCTTTTTCAGCAGAACTTGGCGCAACAGCGAACATATATACAGCGCATTCGACAGAGAGTTACTGGCCCTCCACCTGGCCATACGCCACTTCCAGTTCTGGCTGGAAGGGTGCAGCTTCACCGCTTTCGTGGACCACAAGCCGCTAACATTCACGATGGCCAAGGTTTCAGAACCGTGGTCGGGCCGGCAGCAGAGACAGCTGGCCGTGATCTCAGAGTTTACTACCGATATTCAGCATGTGTCGGGTAAACTGAATGTGGTGGCGGACTGCTTCTCGCGCGCCGTGGTGGCCCCGGTCTGCGTGGGGATAGATTATGCAGCCATGGCCGCGGAGCAGATTAGCGATGCAGACATGGGCGCGCTCCAGTCTGGACCAACAGGGTTAAGGCTGGAGAGCAGGGTGCTGCAAGATGGCGGCCCCCCCTAATCTGCGATGTCTCCACGGGATGCCCGCGTCCGGTGGTCCCGGTCGCGTGGCGCCGCCGCGTGTTTGAGTCGGTTCACACTCTGGCGCACCCAGGAGTGCGCACGTCGGTCAAAATGGTGGGAGAGAAGTTTGTGTGGCCGAGCCTACGCAAACAAGTGAAAGAGTGGGCTGCAGCCTGCGTGGTGTGCCAATGAGCCAAGGTACACAGACACACGAAGGCTCCCTTGGAGCCGTTTCATATCCCGGCTAAGAGGTTGGACCATGTTCACGTGGACCTCGTGGGCCCCCTCCCGCCATCACAGGGGTGCACACACCTCCTGACAGTGGTGGACCGCACCACGCGCTGGCCAGAAGCAGTCCCGCTGGCGGCAACCACGTCCGCGGACGTAGCACGTGCTTTTTTGACAGCATGGGTGGCGCGTTTTGGAGTCCCGTCGGACATTACGTCCGACAGGGGCCCTCAATTTGTTTCCGAACTCTGGTCTGCAATGGCCCGCAGCCTGGGTGTTACAATTCATCGCACAACCGCATACAACCCACAGGCCAATGGGTTATGCGAGCGTTTTCATAGATCACTGAAAGCAGCACTCAGGGCTTCACTGACGGATGCAAATTGGGTAGACAGGCTGCTGTGGGTTTTATTGGGGTTGTGCTCCGCGCCGAAAGAGGATCTGGAAGCTTCCCGGGCAGAGCTGGTTTTTGCGCAGCCCCTACGGCTGCCCGGGGAACTTCTGCCAGATAATCCCGCGCCGGACAGCTCCCCATCTCAGCTTTTGCAGCGTAGCACAAACACAGGCACACTGTCGGGCCCGGCCCACCACTGTTTTCCACGTGCTTTCGTGCCTAAAACTTTGAAGAACGTGGAGTTCGTCTTCGTCAGACACGACGCCCACCGCCCCCCATTGCGCCCACCCTATGATGGACCATTCAGAGTGTTGGAAACAGGGGATAAGCATTTTTTGCTAGACTTGGGGGGTAGGCGGGAAAAAAATTGGCATAGACAGACTCAAACCCACTTTCATTGTGGCGGACGAGCAAGTGCTGTTGGCTAGGGCCCCTCGGCGTGGAAGACCCCCACGGAGAGCTCCCCAGGGAAACGATTCACCAGAGCAGCCACACGGACAGACCGAAGTGCCCCCCCCCCTCGTCACGGCCCACCCACAGTCAGACACACTCCCAGCAGCTCCCCACCAGCACAGTAGCGCCACAGAGGCGGTAAACCCCAGTTACAGCAGATACGGGAGGAGACTGAAGCCCAAACAGCATGTGGACTGATGTTCTATCTAAGATGCTGGGGGGGGGGGGGTGGTTATAGCACCTTGGGGGAGTCAGATTATTTAGCATCTCAGACAAGAGACAGTGGATAAGCATGGGAGAACAATGCTCAGGAGGTTCCTGGCGAGATAGCAGGAAGGAGTCAAGGACGTGGGGGGTTGAATGCAGTGTAATGCAAATGTCATGTTGTGTGTGGAGAAATGCCATGAAACTTGTGAGGAGAAATTTGGGGTAAAAAGAGAGTGCCTGCTGAAATGAGTCAGTCTGTTCTGTGCTTGAGAGATGTGAAGTGTGTAATAAACTGCGTGCCATGAGTCGGCCTCTTATTTCACACACTCCACAACGTATCAAATTTGCATAATGCGACACAGCCATAACAAATTACATAACTTTCGGTCAAAAATGGACTTTTTGGACATATTTACACAAAGGATGGTTTTGTTTTCTTGTCACCGGTTTTGTTCTGGGGTTTTTTGTTATCTTCTCTCCAAAGTATTTGAACCAGAACTTTAGTAGACTGTCAACAAACAAAGAAATTCGTCAGATTTACCGCTGGTCAGGCGGCTCTTGCTTCATCCATTTCCGTCCATCCTGGTCGTTATTTTGCCTTCTGTCAGTCATTTGCACTTTCTCTTCCACATCCAGAAACTCTTATGATTATCCCACCTCAATTTTGCTTTAATTCTGCCACAATTTGTCTTATATGACGACATGGAACCGGCGTGATTGTTGTCTAGTCACATGGCACTGGGGGCGGCAGCAGGTGAACATCAACCAGCTTCGCCCACCCTCTGTTGTAACAAAATGTAAACATTTACCTTCATAAGCTAAATAATCTCTTTTTAGAATCATAGTTGGCAAATTTGGGAGCAAATGACTCCTCTGTCTGCGATCGAGTACATCCACAGTGATCGGTAATGTCCACATTTGTTTGTCTAAAAACTTCTTCTCTGGTGTCCAGAAGGATGCTTCTATGTCCGCTATAAGTCCTCCAAGGCAAGAGCAGTAAGCTATACGTATCTGCCACCTTGTGAGGTGGAATCGTTTTTACAACTTAAATCAACTGGGGAGTTTTTGGCCACATCATATAACATCACATGACAGGTGCACTGCTGCACATGTGGCAGTGGGGGTGCTATCTGTTCCTTGAAACCTTGCCACAGTTAGATAGATAGATACATAGTTTATTTCGAACACAAAAATATAACAAATACAAGCAAATGGCAAATGCAATAAAGTAACAGTATACACTGTTTGAAAGGGAGAAGGGAGAAGTGAACACTTATTGATTCCATCTCCTTTTTTCCATAGATACACCCATGTGAATTTTATACAAATTACCACCTTTAAGACCCCAAGTAAACAATTTACTGTATTTTTTACAAATCAACATTAACGCCTATCCATTCTAACATACAATGATGTCCATACATCAAAACCAGCCTCAAGCAACACAGATACACACAGTGCTGTCCCACCCACCATTCCATAGTGTCCCATAATGTCCCAGAGTGAACATAATGAATCGTACATATAACTACTACCCTTCTAACATATATCCTTTCAGCAAATGGTGCTTATACCTCTTTTTGAATTGATTTCTGTTTGTACATAGTTTCAGTTCCGGCTCCAGACTGTTCCACAAATCCACCCCACAGACAGATATGCACAGACTTTTCTTGGTTGTACATATCTTGGGTTTTGTAAAGTTTAAGTCTCCTCTCAAATTATGATCATTGTCTCTTTTTTTAAATATTTTTTGTATATTAGTTGGTAGTTGATTATTAATTGCCCTGTACATTACTTGTGCTGTCTTAAATTTAACTAAATCGATGAACTTTATGACATGTGACTTTAAGAACAACGAATTGGTATGGTCTCTATATCCTGCATTGTTTATTATCCTTATAGCTCTTTTTTGTAATGTGCATATTGACTGTAGGTTGGTCTTGTAGGTGTTTCCCCAGACTTCTACACAGTAGTTAAGATAAGGTAAAAACAGTGAATTGTACAATAAGACCAATGATTTATAGTCCAAGAAGTGTCTTGTCTTCCCCAGTATGCCTATACATTTTGCTAATTTGGCCCGGATGTGACTGATGTGAGGTTTCCAGCAGATTTTATTGTCTAGCGTCACCCCCAGAAACTTATTTTCCTGTACTGTTTCTATTCTGGTATCATCTATCGTTACCATAATTTTATGATTTATTTTATAATTTCCAAACAACATAATCTTTGTTTTTTTTAGATTTAGAGATAATTTATTTTTGTTGAACCACTGCGTTAATTTTTCCATTTCAGTTGTGACCACCTCTAAAACCTGTTGCAAATTCTCACCAGTGCAAAGGATATTTGTGTCATCCGCAAACAAAATAAATTTCAGAATTTTTGATACTTGGCATATGTCATTTATATACAAAATAAAGAGTTTGGATCCCAAAACTGACCCCTGGGGCACACCACAAGTGATGTCCATGAAGGGTGATTTGTGCTCACCAATTTGTACAAATTGTTGTCTGTTACTTAAATAACTTTCCACCCAACTCAGTCCTACCCCTCTTATCCCATACCTTTCCAGTTTCCTTAGTAGTATTCTGTGGTCAATGGTGTCAAAAGCTTTCTTTAAATCTATAAATACTCCTACAGCAACCTTTTTTTATCTGTACAACTAGTAATTTCTTCTATAAGTTCGATCAGTGCCAAAGATGTAGATTTATGTAGATGTAGATTTCCGTACAGAGGGAGCTGAGGAGAAAGATCAGAGAAGGCAAGGACAGCTTCAGGAAGAAGATGGAGGATAAGCTGCAACAGAGCGACATCAGCAGGGTCTGGAGAAACCTCAAAACCATCTATGGGCTCCAGAATACCTCCCCCCAGGCCATGGGGGGGGGGCGGGGGGAAGTGGGCGAACAACCTGAATCTGTTTTTCAATAGGTTTGACCAACCGCCCTCCCCCCTGACTGCACAACAACCACTGCTGCCTCTAAAGAAATCAAGTCCTGCTGCCCACTCCCCACTCCACCAACACCCCCCCACTCCCAACACACAGCCCCCCATCCTGACCCTGACCAGGACCCAGGTGAGGACGGAGCTGAGGAAGATCAAGACGAGGAAGGCGTCGGGACCGGACGGCATCAGCTCAAAGCTCCTCAAGTCCTGTGCAGACCAGCTGTGTGGGACTGTGACGTACATCTTCAACCTGAGCCTGAAGCTGGGGAGGGTACCACAGCTGTGGAAAACATCTTGTGTGGTACCTGTACCAAAAACTTCCCACCCCAAAGACCTGAACAGCTACAGACCAGTGGCCTTGACGTCCCACTTGATGAAGACCCTGGAGAGACTGCTCCTTGCTCACCTCCGCCCCCTGGTGGAACCAGCGATGGATCCACTCCAGTTCGCCTACCAGCATGGCATTGGGGTGGAGGATGCGGTGATCTTCCTCCTTCACCGTTCTCTGTCCCACCTGGAGAAGCCCGGGAATATGGTGAGGATCATGTTCTTTGACTTCTCCAGTGCTTTCAACACCATCCAACCGATGATCCTGAAGGACAAGCTGCTGCGCACAGGGATGGACCAGCACCTGTCATCATGGATCCTGGACTACCTCACGAACCGGCCTCAGTTTGTGAGAACCCGGGACTGTGTGTCCGACACGATTATCGGTAGCACGGGGGCCCCCCAGGGAACGGTGCTGGCTCCCTTCCTGTTCACTCTTTATACTGCGGACTTCTCACACAACACAACACACTGCCATCTACAGAAGTTCTCTGATGACTCTGCGATCGTTGGCCTCATCTCCAATGGAGATGAAGCTGAGTACAGAGGACTTATCCAGGACTTCGTGGACTGGTGCCATCGGAACTGCCTCCAGATCAACGCGAGGAAAACTAAGGAGCTGGTGGTGGACTGCCGCAGGCATGGGCAACCCCTTACAGCACCAGTAAATATACAGGGAACAGACATTGAGATGGTGACATCCTATAAGTACCTGGGTGTTCATCTGAACAATAAACTAGACTGGTCACACAATACTGACGCACTCTACAAGAAGGGACAGCGCAGGCTGTTCCTGCTGAGGAGACTCAGGTCTTTTGGTGTACAAGGGGCGCTGCTGAAGACATTCTATGACACGGTGGTGGCATCAGCCATCACTTTTGGAGTGGCCTGCTGGGGCAGTGGCATTACTGCAGCCGATAGGAAGAGACTGAACAAACTGATCAAGAAAGCTAGCTCTGTCCTGGGGCAGCGCCTTGATCCGATGGAGGAGATAGGAGAGAGAAGGATGGTGGCTAAACTGTCATCTCTGCTGGAGTCCGAGTTCCACCCTATGCAGGACATACTGAATGCACTGAGGAGCTCATTTAGCAGCAGACTACATCATCCCAGGTGCACAACCGAGAGGTTTCGCAGGTCCTTCCTACCAACGGCTGTCAGACTGTACAACCTAAGCAGGGCTGCTCGCAGAGATAGCAAAAAGACGTAACAAACTAATAGTTTTTTGAATGCAAAAGATGCAATAGACTTACACAATGGTCCCCTCCGGCATACAACTAGGAAAATACCGGTCGCTATGGAGGGTGAGAATATGTATGGGTACATAATCATACCATGTAGGATAACTAAGTAGACGGTTATGCTGTTTCATCCCATCTAGCAACAATGCTCTGCACTGGGTGTGTTTATATTTATATATCTATATATTTATTCCATCTAGCTACAATGCTCCGCACTGTGTGTTTATATATCTACATATTATTCCATCTAGTTACATTGCTCCGCACTGTGTGTGTTTATACAGTATATTTACATATTTATTCCACCTAGCTGCAATGCTCCATACTGTTGGTGTTTATATATCTACATATTTATTCCATCCAGCTACAATGCTCTGCACTGTGTGTCTGTGTGTGTGTATATATATATTTTATAGTAATATGTACATATGTATATTAGCTGCTCTTGCTTGCTTGCTTTTTTTCTTGCCTTCTGATTGTTGCTCTGAGTGTTGCTATCCCTGTGCTGTTGCAATCCTGGAATTTCCCCGTTGTGGGAATAATAAAGGCTTATCTTATCTTATCTGCTCTAAAACCATACTGGCTATCTGTAAGGAGGTTGTGTTTTTCAGTGAAATCATCCAGTCTCTTAGTGAAGATTTTTTCAAGTATTTTGGAGAATTGTGAGAGTAAAGAGACTGGCCTGTAATTTGTGAAGCGATGACTGTAAGGGTAAGGGTAAGGGACAGTAAGGGTTAAGACTGGTGGCCCATGCAAGGCTGGTGGCCTCAGCACTTCTTATGAAAAGAGTTGGGTTTTGTTTCGTGAAGCCAAAAAACTAATCTGAACCAGCAGTTTAAGTCTCATCCCGTGACTTTGGATGTTTGCAGTCATATTTTTCTGCAAACTGATATGCAAGTTCTCTCTCCTGTAATGTTAATCAAAAAAAAAAATGTTGAATATTTCTCCATTCAATACATTTTACATTGCCACCAGTAAAAC
The DNA here is from genome assembly GCA_020510985.1 of Pholidichthys leucotaenia. Classification (NCBI taxonomy): domain Eukaryota; kingdom Metazoa; phylum Chordata; class Actinopteri; order Cichliformes; family Pholidichthyidae; genus Pholidichthys; species Pholidichthys leucotaenia. Next base: position 329,182,480 of record CM035845.1, read on the forward strand.
TGTCACAAACTCAGCCTGACTGATCCTTTACCAATTTCTACATGCTTACCTGCTATGGACACAGTCCATAGTATGTAATAGCAGCACCTTCCAGAAACTCTGTCAGCATCTTTTCTTGTTCATCAGTGAACACCTTTGTTGAAGAGTTGTAGCCTACTCATGGAAGTTCACTGATCTTCTGACTTCTTCCTCGCCTTGCAGAATCTATAAAGTGTGACATGGCGTATGCCATACAGTTTTGCCACAGATCTGATTGACTTTCACTGGACCTTTACATCGGTGGATGCCCGCTTCAGAATGTCAAGAGGCACCCCCCTGTCAGTCTTTCTCTTCTGGGACCTAGGCATATTAGAACTAAAAAAGAAAAAAAAAAGCAGCTAATTAAAATCATTTTATTTACTCAGGCATTCATTGAAATTTAGCTTGGAGTATGTTGTAACATTTTAGAATGTGTTACAACCTACCCCAGGCAAGTTCATTAAAACTGTCCCTGAGTGCATTAGCGATGAGTTACAGCTAACAGCTAAAACATTACCACAAATAACCTGAAAGAAAGGTAGCTAAACAGACAGATAATCAACATGATATACCTTTAACGAGTCCAACTACAAAGCAAGCTATGTAATCACAAAAATAATTTGAGCAAAATAATTGCTTTCTTACCTCAAAATTATGTTTTCCCTCACAAATTGTGCTGTGCCTGCCTCAAGGCACTACAACTTCCCATTTGGACTAAGGAAGAAACTGAGCATGTGCAGAGTGAATCCGGTGAGTCCTAACTTGCTCATGAATGGAGCAATTGCTAGTGTTACAACTGACCCCAGTCTCCCAACAACTGCTTTAACTGATCTCAGTTTAGACAGTTTTACACCAGTTGATCCCTCAGATCTAATAAAATTAATCTCCTCGTCCAAACCATCAACATGTTTATAAGATCCCACTAAGCTGCTCAAACAAATCTTACCATTAATCCACTTCTGCAGATTATTAACTTACCTTTAAACACAAACTATGTACTCCAAGCCTTTAAGATCACTGTAACTAAGCCAGCACTTAAAAAAGCTTTTTTTACAACCAGATGTCACATAGCTCATACACTCACTGAGTCATGTGACATGCAAACCCATGAAAACCAAAATAATCTTTACTTAGATAAGATAGATAGATAGCTATACTTTACTCATCCCAAACTGGGAAATTACAGTGTAACAGCAGCATGACGGTAGACAACCAAACAACAGAAACACACACATGACAGACAAAGGGATTACCCATGGAAAGTAAAAACCAGCACGACTATAAAAACCTATATACATCATAGCTTAATATATGATGACCCGTATAAACACATGAATCATTCCATTGCACAAAGAAGGACTATCAGGAGCAGAATGAAAATATGAGGTACCAGTTAGTCTGTAAGGTGCAGTGTGGCAGCATAGCTATGACCAGAATACAACATCATAGTGAGTTGTTGTACAGTGAAATTGCATGTGGCAGGAAAGATTTCCTGTACCTGGCCGTTCAACAGCGAAGCTGTAGTAGTCTACTGGAGAAAGTGCTCCGCTGTCTATCTAGTGTGTGGTGGAGGGGGTGATCAGGATTGTCCGTGATGGATTGCAGTTTATTTAGTGTTCTCCTCTCCACCACTGTCTCAAAGGTCTCCGGTCTGAGGCCAATTACAGAGCCAGCCCTCTTGATAATCTTGTCAGGTCTGATGGTATCTCTGGCCCTGATACTGCTACCCCAACAGAGAGCAGCAAAAAAGATGGCACTGGCAACAACGGTCTGGTAGTAAAGCTCCAGCATCCTGCTGCACACGTTGAAGGATCTCAGCTCTATTCAGTAGAGTCTGCCCATCCCCTTCTTGTGCGCAGCATTGGTGTTGGATCTCCAGTCCAACCCGCGGCTGATCCTGACACCCAGATATTTGTAGTCCTCAACCACTCCCACATCCTCTCCCCTAATTTGCAGTGGCTGAAAAGGTGTCTTCCTCTTCCTGAAGTCGATCACCATCTCTCTGGTCTTGCTGACATTCAACCTCAGGTGACTCTGCTCCGTCCACTCCACAGATCTGTCTACCAGTGCCCTGTACTGCCCCTCCTCTCCTCCTCTTATACACCTCACAACAGCTGAGTCATCAGAGAATTTCTGCAGGTGGCATGACTCTGTGTTGTACTGAAAGTCAGTGGTGTATAAGGTAAAAAGAAAAGGACAGAGCACAGTCCCCTGTGGAGCTCCCGTATCACTAGCCACCACTTCAGACAAGACATTGTCCAGCCGGACAAACTGTGGTCTGCCTGTCAGGTAGTCAGTAATCCAGGAGATCACAGAGCTGTCAACCCCCATCACCCGCAGCTTCTCACCCAGCAGCAGTGGCTGGATGGTGTTAAAGGCTCTGGAGAAATCGAAAAAAGTGATTCTCACAGTGTCTCCTCCACCATCCAGGTGCAGATAGACTTGTTGCAGCAGGTAGATGACAGAATCTTCAACTCCTAAATGGGGCTGATATGCAAACTGCAGTGGGTCCAGCCACGTCTTCACCTGCGGCCTCAGGTGGGCTAAGACCAGTCTCTCCAGCACCTTCATCACATGAGATGTGAGGGCAACTGGTCAGTAAATGGTAAATGGTAAATGGTGCGCTTTTATCATCTCTTGATGACCAAAGCGCTTTACAGATCCTGCCATCCACCCATTCACGCACACATTAACACACTGGTAGTCATTCAGATCCGATGGAGATGACTTCTTGGGGACAGGAACAAGGCAGGATGTTTTCCACAGCACCAGTACTCTCTCCAGACTCAGGCTCAGGTTGTACAGGTGTTTCAGTACCAGAGCTAGCTGGTTGACACAGGTCCTCAGGGTCCTTGCGGAGATGCCATCAGGGCTCGCCTCCTTCTGCTGACGGAGTCTCTCCAGCTGTTTCTCCACCTGATCTGTAGTCACTGTGAAGTGAGGGAGGGTCCTGGTGCTCCCTCACTTCACCTCCCTGGTGCCCCCATAAATTAAATGTTGTCAAAATCTTCCATCTATAACTGCAGACTTGAAGTTTTGTTGCAGAGTTGTGGATTTTCTAGAAGAACTTTTTTCTGAGAATCCTGCGGAAAAGAGAAGCTGTTAAATTAGAGGCACTTTGCTCCCCCTTCTACGGTCGATCGACTCGGTTTGAAAGATCCTTTGACAAGGAGGAGAAACTGTGTTGTCAGAGCGAGCGGCTCTTCCCTGAGCCCCCCCGCGCCTCTAAATACACAATGGGAATGTCAGAGTCTATGAAGCAGCGAGCCGGTACCTGAATAAATCACACGGGCGCATGTGGAATTGGTTGACTTTTTTACCCATGTGTGAACACTGGCTGAGGGCCTGGGTGGGATAATAAGGGAGAGCTTGTTCTGGCCTAAATGATGTTGTCTTGATCAGAAACACTCAGCTGATAAATAATGAAAAAACAAAAGGTTTGTAAGGGGTTTTTAAGGGTAGAATACATGGAAATTGTTGTCTCCTTGTGGATTTTTACATGTAAACACCATTGGGGAGACAATAAACAGAACATTTTCTCCAGAGTAAAGACTGAGTGGGACACTACAGTCAGTTGGGGTCCGAAGCAAGTTTAGGGCCCCTAATTTTTTAATAGAGAAGAGTTCAAATCCTTTATAACAAAAACATTATAAAAACAAACTTGAGTCATTGTCTAGGTGAAGAGAGAACATTTAAAAGGGGAAATTTACTGATTTTTAATTGGGCTGAATTTGGTATGTTTACGCAGGAAATGATATAATTTCCTCAAATATCACCATTTTTTGCAATAAACTGTGATCCAGAGAGAGAAAAAAGTCAGTGAAAGTGACGGTTTCAGATGACTGAAATTCATTGGGAATGTTGGCCTAAAATGTGTGATGTCAGGAACTGAACAATTAATTAATTTCTAGTCTCGTTACTATCTTAAAACGACGAGATCGCGTTCATATTTTGAGAAAAATGGAAGACATCATTCTTGATCTGAGTTTTGAAGTGGATACCAACGAAGAAGAAGATGAAGGTGAAGAGTGATTTAGCAGACAACGATAACACAGGGTCTAAAAAATATTTTTTTTGTAAGTTGTCTGTGTTTTTTTCCAACTGATTTAAGACAATTTTGCACCGCTGAATCCCAAAATGACATCCGTTTCTCTCGATCAGATGCTAAGTAAAAATCTGTACTCACTTAGTACTTACTTAGTATTGTGCATGTACTTACCTTTATATAAAAGTAAGTACATGTAAATTGAATGTTACATCATCATTGTTCAAAATTCAGAGAATTTCAAGACATAAAAAAAGAATTTTCCATCATATAAAGCGAAAATATCTGAACATGTAAACAAAAACGTATAAAACATGTGGCCATAATTCAAAAAGTTGACCCGATTGAGCAAAACCAATGAGATTTTTGGATTCAGCACATCAAAATTGTCCTTAATCAGCTAAAAAAAAACCTTAGACAATAAATTTGGTGTTGACCAGTGTAATGATGACGAAGATTTGGGAGATTTTTACCCTGAAGAAGACGATGAATACCAAACAAGTGCCTAACACTGTGGCTAGAGTCCCTGCAGCTTACCTGCATGAACCAGTTCCAAGACAGCCAGATGGTGAGTTCCTCGTTAATCCATCCCAAGATTTTTTTTCACTGTCCAGCTCCTCCCTGTTAGCTGTTAGCTCCAGTCCTCCTGCCCAGCTGCTCCTCCCTCATCGTCCCGCTGCTGCCAGTGGCTGAAGCCGCTTTTAAACTTCCACCAAACTGATGTCCGAGTTCCACCGGCAGTCCCTCCTTCACCTCCGAGCCCCGGCGACGTGAGCCCCACAGCGGCCGTTCGGTCCCTTGTGAGCCGCTGTATCAGAGCAGAGCAACCCGAGTCGGTGTGCCTCCCTCCGGGCTGAACCTCTGTAATGATGAACCAAGATGAGTCACAGCTGAACCCTAACAACACTGTAAACCGATATGTGTAAATGTATTTATTGATGTTTCTTGTCTTACTTTTATATTATAGAAAATTTAGAAATCCACTTTGTAATTGTCTTTTCTCTAAATATATATATATATATACAGTATATACATATACATATATATATATATATATATATATATATATATATATATATATATATATATATATATATATATATATATATATATATATATGTGTGTGTGTGTGTGTGTGTGTGTGTGTGTGTGTGTGTGTGTGTGTGTAAACGTCCTTGAGAGATGGGCAATTCAGCTGAAATTATTCATCAGATTTTAGAGAAACTAGTGTTTCTTATTTTAATACCAAATTATGTTTTTTAGCAAAGGTAGACCTTATTCTTCAAATCTATGTGCTTTATTGATCTGGATGATTTGTAGATAAGTCTTGATCATCGATTTTGCTTCATATCTTCACCCTCTCCTTGCAACTTACATGCTAGAAGTGAGAATAGCGATCTCGCCACCGAGTGACCGAGCGATCAAACTCTTCACAAGGTCTCTTGTCTGCAATATGTGTTTATTTCTAATATTTAGATGCCTAATCAAGAGTGTAGGTTGGATCTGCTGAAGCCTTTGAGCTTTTAGTTTGTACAACCTGGAATGTCATCCAAATCACTCGGCAAATACGGAAGTCAAAGCCTTGATGTGGGTGCACAGAATGAATGGAAAAAATTCAATTCCTTCTCTTTCTAGAAGAAATTAAGGCTACAAAAGTGCTCCACCCATACAACCCATCCACCCACTGGTAATATATGATGCAAGGCCAGCCCTCCACTCTCCTCTGACCTGACAACACCGAAGACTGCTTCGCTAAACAATGGTCAACTCTCCTCCCTTCTCCGGAGGGAACGAGGGGATTAATGTCTCCTCCTCTGTCCTCCCTGGCGGAGACAGAATGTAGCACCTGTAGGGTTTTGTGTCCCCACCCCGAAAACCTCTTCACTGAACCGAGTCAAATGAATGCAAATCGGATGGGTGGCAGTCTTGGTGCCTTCATCCTGAGAGCAGACGTCTCTGTCTGGTTCGGCCTTCCAACCCTGTGCCTCCCATTCCTCCATGGGCGCCTCCAGGACACCGCATGTGTGGCACAGCAGCCAGTTACAAATTGTGAGAAAAAGTTCCAAATGTACAAGAAAAAAGCTACAAATTACAAGAAAAAACCTTCAAATGTATGAGAAAAAAGTTACAAATTGTGAGAAAAAGTTCCAAATTTACAAGAAAAAAAGCTACAGATTACAAGAAAAAAAAAAACCTTCAAATGTATGAGAAAAAGGCTGGAGACTGAAAGTTTCCAAATTTGCATTTTTTTTTTTCCATTTAGCATTGGTGCTTCAAAGTCTTGTGTAACATACTAAAGGTTTATGGCGATATGGGGGGGGGGGGGATTCTCTGTTTTTCCATGCTGGGTCCTGCATGTCCTAACACTGTCAGCTTAATCAAACATTGCTTTAAACTCCCCTTCAGCCAGTGCCAGAGTTTAGATTCTTTGTCTCCTGCATCCACTTAAGCCTGATTATGATTGTCTGAGTTGTTTTGCCACCCGTCACTGTGACATTCATCGTGGCTCTTTCTCTCACAGACAAAGGTACTCATGTTCAGGCAGCCCGCTCCAGCCCACCGCCCTCCTCTTGTTCTGGGCTTTGGCCTATTATGTCTCGAAGCTTGGAAGCAGGCTCCCCCGACAAAACGGGGAGTAAATGAAGATATTTGTTTCCACTCAGGTAGCGCTGGCACGCGCCCACCGCAGCTTCAGCTCTCCGAGACAATTATCCCACACCTGCTCGCAGCAGATTGCTCTGGCAGATTTCGGCTGCTCCCATCGCCTCCGACATCGCCATCTGGCCTGGGGAAGGTGTTGCACAGGTCGCGTTGCCGTGCGCGGCGAGAGCAGCAGCCAGGAGCGGCGGCAGCCTGATGAAAATAGACGCAGGGAGAAAGAGCCATGGAGAACAGAACGTCTCTTTTTCAGAACTTATTTCAGTCTGAACATGTGATCTTTGTCTGGAGGTGAGAGTTTGAGTAGAAGCAAAGATATTTAAAGGAGGAGAACTTAGCACAGTGATACATCAGCACAGGCAGAATGGCCAGGAAGTTCATGTCTCCGCTGTGGGGACGGTAATCAGAACGTTTTCTCCAGAGTAAAGATTGAGGGGGACACTATAGGTGGTCGGACCGATGCAAAGATTGTAATAGGTTCAAACCCTTTAAAACAAAAACTTGATAAGAGTAAACTTGTAAACTTGAATTATTGTCTAGCTGAAGAGAGAACATTTAATTTTAAGGCATTACATAGAATAAAACTGAATCTGCATTCATATGAATGTTGGACATTTAAAAGAAAAAAGTCACACATTTACAACAAAAAAGTTGATTTGTGAGAAAAATAGTGAATCTATGAGGAAGAAATAGCAAATGCATGTGGAAAAAGTAGCAAATTTACAAGAAAAAAGTCACCAATTTGATTCAAGAAGTTGCAACTTTACAACAAAAGTAGCAAATTTATGAGAAAAAGTTGTTAATTTGTATAATATGTTGCAAATTTACAAGAAGAAAAACGCAAATTATGCAGGGTAGGGAGGAGTAAATGAACAGAACTGCGGGTCACTATATTCACAGTTACTACTGTATATTCATGGATACTGTACTCCCTCTCATGTAATATTGCTGAAATACACTTCAGAATTCATCTGGCTGCTTTTGTCTTCTGTCACATCATCAGTAAACACCAGTGACCCAGTGCCACTGGAAGCCATACATGCATCACACCGCCTCCACCATGGTTTACAGAAGATGATGTGTGCTGTGGATCATGAGCCATTCCAAGACTTTGCCATGCTTTCTTCTTCCCATCATTCTCATCATTCTGGTCCAAGTTGACCTTGGTTTCATCTGTCCAGAGAATGCTGTTCCAGAACTGGGCGGGCTTCTTTAGATGTTGTTCGACAAAGTCTAATCTGGCCATTTTATTTTTGAGGCTGATTAGTGGTTTGAACCTTGTGATGAACCCTCTGTGTCTGCTCTCATGAAGTTGTGTCTTTATGGTAGACTTAGATACTGATAAATGTACTTTCTGTAGTGTGTTCTTCACTTGAGTGGATGTTGTGAAGGGGTTTTTCTTCACCATGGAAAGGATTCCGTGATCATCCTTCTGTGGATGTCCAGACCTTTTGTGAGTTCTCAGAGTTCTCAGAATGGACCAAACTGTTGATCTGGCCCCTCCTAACATGTCTGCTATCTCTCTGATGGACTACTTCTTCTTTTTTCAGCCTAAGAATGGCCAGTTTCACTTCCACTGAGAGCTCCTTTGACCGCATGTTGTGGATTCACAGCAATGGCTTTCAAATGCAAATGCCACGCTTGGAATCAACTCCAGACCTTTTACCTGCTTAATTGACTATGGATTGATGAGGGAACAGCCCATGAAGCCCATGAAATAGCTTTTGGGTCAACTGTTCATCTACTTTTGAGCCCCTGAAATGAGATTTTGTATAAAAATGGTTGCAGTTCCTAAACCGTAACTCCAATTTGGATGTGAATACCCTCAAATTAAAGCTGAGCGTCTGCACTTTGAAATCATATTGATTGAATATGTTTTGGTAAACAGCTGAAATACCAAAACTTGTGTTGTTCTTCTGTTCCACTACTTTTAGAGGATAGTATACATACTCCTTGATCTATGTGTTGCGTATGTTGCGTAAACTGATTTTATCGAATATAAATCTCGTAAATGTAGATTTGAGCAAGAGAGATATTAATAGACATCAAATAATGTTCATTAAAAAGGCTTTCCTTAGTTTCATAATGCCTTCAGGAATATATGCAAGCTCAACCCTTACACTGATTTTAATCCTTCCCTATTGCTTTTGTGTCGATCTTCGGCTTTGACTCTCAATTTACAGGAGAAAAGAAGTGATTGGGGGCAGCTGAAGAGGGGAGGGAAAGGCGGCTGATCATGCTAATGAGCGGTGCATGCCAACATGCTAGCTGTCCTTCTTGGCCTCACTTTTCTCTTCTCTTTGTCTCTACACTTCACACCTACATCACTGACCCATCTGTGTGGTTGCAACTCACGTGTAAGGCAAAGGGAAAAAGAAGAAAAAACGCACAGAAGGGCAACAGAGAGAACACAATGGAGAGAAGAAAGGGAAAAGAAAAACTAATTTGGGCTCTTCCTAGTGAGAAGAGCAAATGTTTAATTGGAAGTTAATTCTTAAATCATGGTTTAAAGTGTTATTTTGAAAAACTTCAGGGAGCACGATATTTAAATATCAGAACCAAAGTGACATATTTGTTACTGATTGGCCCAGAGGGAAACTACATCATGAAACAGAAATGCGTGTGTGTTGGGGGGGGGGGGGGGGTTCCTGTTGCTTCGCTTTACTGTTACAATCACTGAGAGCGCCACCTAAACGCCTCACACGTTCTGGTGAATACGCCTCGTCTCGACGATGGCCCAAACCCGAGCTGACCGGCCAGATCACTGGAGATTAGGGCCGTGGCAGATTCACTTCCTCCCATGATCCTAATGTGCTTAATATTCATTTTTTCAACCAGAGGAGACAAATCCGGCTGATTTATTCGATCATCTCACTTGTGCACACTCCGCTTCCCTTTTCCAAAAGGATTCAGGTTGTAATGGAGGGAAGCGGGTAGATGGCTCCGGGCACGTAACGCCACCCCGTAGCACACAGAGACGTACAGAAACACACACAAAGAGTGATTGTGAAAGAAGAGACTGGGAGAAATGGGGCGATATAAAGAGTGTCACTAAAATATTGATATGTGACAACTTTATGTACACCAAACATCTAATGAGCTGAATAAATGTACTTGACAATCAATAGTGTCCACTTTTATAGATTTTGCCCAGTTTTTGGTTCCTGTTATTCTGTGGTGCCAGCCTGTCAAGGTCAGTTCCGGGAGACAGCAACGCTGTGAATACTGCTGACTCATCATTCCATGCTTATCTGTTACCGTATTAAACTCTACTCTGAAGAGTCTTCCCGTGGCATTGCCTGCGTGTAACGTTGTGGGGCTCTTCGCTTCTGGCTAGATGTAAATAAATTCACTAAATATGCATTTTTGGAGAGCAGCTTTTTTTTATTTATTCACCAGATCAAGGAGGGACATTTATTACTAAAGTCAAAATCCAGGACAGTATAAATGTAAAATAGGAACACATTTGCAAGAATAAAGGTGCAAAGATGTGATAAAAGATGACAATTTGAAAATAAAAAAAATTACAGTTTCATCACACAGAATAAAAATTTGAACAGTATCCAGCTGAGCAATGCAAATTTTGAAGAAAAAAGTTGCAAATCTATGAGAAAAAGTAGTAAATTTAGATTTTTTTTAAAAATTCTGCTTAAAATTGGTCATTAAAAGTCATGTTATTCTGTTATGTAACATCCTATAGAAATGGTTAACCTCTTAAAATTCCTGTGTTCTGCCGGCGAGACGTTTAACATTGTCTACTGCCACTCAGTGAAGAAAGAACTGCATATGCTAAATTTAGGGAAACTGGCTGGAGTGCTAGCCAGTTTCGAAAGCCAGGGATCAGACTGCCAAGGTCTCTGCCTTCGACCATCACCTTGTCCACATTCACTGGCCCCCCATGGTCCCTCCTGCAGGTGTTGAGCCCACCGAAGGGCGGACCCATGTAACTCCTTGGGGCTGTGCCTGGCCGAGTCCTGGGCAGAAAGAATGAGACCTTGGATACAAGTGACTGAAATGAGCTTCCTCCATAGGATTGCTGGACTCACCCTTAGAGGTAGGGTGAGGAGTAGGGATGGGTGATACCAGCACTTTTACTTTTGATATGATGCCATTAATTTATGAGACTTTTTCTTCGACACTGATACTTTTTGCCTCTTAATGGAAAATCACATGATTGCAGTTTCATTAACATCTGCCTCCAGATCAACGCGAGGAAAACTAAGGAGCTGGTGGTGGACTGCCGCAGGCATGGGCAGCCCCTCACAGCACCAGTAAATATACAGGGAACAGACATCGAGATGGTGACATCCTACAAGTACCTGGGTATTCATCTGAACAATAAACTAGACTGGTCACACAATACTGACGCACTCTACAAGAAGGGACAGCGCAGGCTGTTCCTGCTGAGGAGACTCAGGTCTTTTGGTGTACAAGGGGCGCTGCTGAAGTCATTCTATGACACGGTGGTGGCATCAGCCATCACTTTTGGAGTGGTCTGCTGGGGCAGTGGCATTACTGCAGCCGATAGGAAGAGACTGAACAAACTGATTAAGAAAGCTAGCTCTGTCCTGGGGCAACGCCTTGATCCGATGGAGGAGATAGGAGAGAGAAGGACGGTGGCTAAACTGTCATCTCTGCTGGAGTCCGAGTTCCACCCTATGCAGGACATACTGGATGCACTGAGGAGCTCATTTAGCAGCAGACTACATCATCCCAGGTGCACAACCGAGAGGTTTCGTAGGTCCTTCCTACCAACGGCTGTCAGACTGTACAACCTAAGCAGGGCTGCTCGCAGAGATAGCAAAAAGACGTAACAAACTAATAGTTTTTTTTTTTGAATGCAAAAGATGCAATAGACTTACACAATGATCCTCTCCGGCATACAACTAGGAACATACCGGTCGCTATGGAGGGTGAGAATATGTATGGGCACATAATCATACCATGTAGGATAACTAAATAGACGGTTATGCTGTTTCATCAATGCTCTGCACTGTGCGTGTTTATATATTTACATATTTATTCCATCTAGCTACAATGCTCTGCACTGGGTGTGTTTATATTTATATATCTATATATTTATTCCATCTAGCTACAATGCTCAGCACTGGGTGTGTTTATATTTATATATCTATATATTTATTCCATCTAGCTACAATGCTCCGCACTGTGTTTTTATATATCTACATATTATTCCATCTAGCTACATTGCTCCGCACTGTGTGTGTTTATATACTTGCATATTTATTCCACCTAGCTGCAATGCTCCGTACTGTGGGTGTTTATATATTTACATATTTATTCCATCTAGCTACAATGCTCTGCACTGTGTGTTCATATATTCATATATTTATTCCATCCAGCTACAATGCTCTGCACTGTGTGTCTGTGTGTGTATATATATATTTTATAGTAATATGTACATATGTATATTAGCTGCTCTTGCTTGCTTGTTTTTTTTTTTTTTTTTTTTTCTTGCCTTCTGATTGTTGCTCTGAGTGTTGCTATCCCTGTGCTGTTGCAATCCTGGAATTTCCCCGTTGTGGGACTAATAAAGGCTTATCTTATCTTATCTTATCTTATCTTTATTGCAAGGGCAATATGATATATGAATAAAACTCATGAACATAAATACTGGAAAGAAATGCTTATAAAATGATAATAAAATAGAACAATGAGCAATGTAAATAAAAAAATGAAATATGACTCAATTATAATAAAAATAATTAAGACTTAAAATGAATGCAAAATTAAGTCAATTTCTTAATTTGGTGAAGATTCTCAGTCATCCAGGTGGGTAAATATGCTGTATGAAAGTGCAGTCAAGTCAACTAGATTCAAGTATTTTTTACTTCTGAAATGTTTCACAATTCACCCAAATTCTGTGGGAATACCAAGCAGCAGATATGTGTTATTTTTTTTTCACAATGCAATGTTTTTTAATTTTTAATTAAAAATAAAATTAAATTGGCGGAGCACCAAAGACCACATCTCCTGCCGTTAGCCCCTTAATATACCCACGGCACTGTGACGTCATTATATGAGTGCGTCCCCACGTTCGTGGCTCTTAAGGTGACACTTAAGGTGGTATTAGCGGTATAGCACATTTACCTCTCCCTTGGAAAAAACCCAGAACTCCTGGTGTTAACTGGGTGTGGCGATGTAGTGGCATATAGCTAGCACAGCATAAACATAACCAAAACCATTTCACATAATGTAGCACAAAGCTAGCTAACAAACATGCATGGCCTGGCTATCGGCAGATGATATTACAGTGTTTGTTCACATGTATACGGCAGTATGCTGTTACCAGTCCTGTGGCTAACAGCATGATTGTAAATACATTGTTGTATGATGTTAAAGCACACTATGGCAGTATTATCAACCAGAGCTATGACAATTATTATTATGAACTGTTATACAAACTTATAAGAACCTGGGCAACCAGGTGGACTACTGGTAGAGCCCTGCATGATTGAGTGGGTTATTCTGCAACTGTGTTGAAACCATGCTCTGCTAAACAATTCAAAATAGTCATTTTAACAGTTCAACTTTGGCGGTCCTCTGGCGAGCCCACGGTGGGCATGGCCCTGGAGGTGCTCGCTGCAGCGGACCTGGGTGCACTCTTTCATCAGCAAAGTCCCACACCGGGTCCCACACTGGATGGCTCTGCACTAGCATCGCAGCTTAGTCTGGGGCAGCTGCTCTTACCTTTCACAGGTGACTTGGTGTGCCATCTCGAAACCATCAGCCATCTGGAAGGTGGCTGGCCCCAACTGTGCGGTGATCTGCATCGGCAGTAACAGGAGCATCTGCGGGTCCTCTGGGCATTCAAATGGGCATACCCAAACCCAGTCAAGTACTGTGAGCAGCGATCTGTTTGGCTGCACTCGATACTTCTGGTCTCTCATCCCAGATGCTGGTTGCTGTTGTGGCGGGGTACCGTTCACACCGGCGGCAGGACACGCTCTGGATTGGCGTTGCTCTGCTAGGTCCTGCTCGGCCATGAACTCTCTCTCCCGCAGCGTTACAGTGGCTCCCTCCTCTCAGCAAACTCCATCTCCTCTGACTCCTCCCATGTTCTAAACAGTGAATACCAACTTCTTCCCCCAAACAGACATTTCAGAATCCCTACGTTTAAACACAATAAACTCAAATATTCATTTATCCACCAATCTATTCTGCTGCTGAACCACAATTGATGAATGGCAGAATACCATCAAGGTCTAAACATGTGCTGTTATGCCTGTCCGCACGGTTTTATTTTTATTTGTATGGTGTGTCCAACTGGTATGTTTTGTGTAACTGGTACATGTGTCCATTTTATGTGCTTTTGTATGTTTGAAAACGGAGTGTCCAATGAACTGCAAAACAAATTTCAGTTATAACTGACAATAAAGTCATATCGTATCATATCATTATGCCAGGTGAAGATCTGAGACAAGTCTGATTTATGCCCTCTCGCTCTCTCGGTGCTGGCTGTGGTCGTGGGCGGTGTGTTGCTCTCGTCGGCGACAGAACGCGTGCCAGGTTGTCGTCATTCACCGGGGTCCTGCTTGGCCACGGACCCTCTCTCCTGCAGCACTGCAGCAGCTCCCTGAAGCTTATGCTGGGTGAGTATCAGAGATGAGTCCGGTTTCTGCCCTCTCTCCATGTTGTGTTCTTCATGCGGTGTCAAGCATGGAGTGGCTGTACCCACATCTGGTTGTGATGCGCTCCGGCCATCAGTGGTCAGACAGAGTCCCTGGTTGTCATTTATTGAAAAGCCAAATTCATGAAAAAGGTTGTTCTGTTGTTCTGTTTGTTGTTCTGTTTTCGGTTGTTCTGTTGTCCAGTAAAATTCACCTTGGCATCCTCCGAGAAGGTCGTGGTGTAGCCAGGTTCTTCTGCAAGGGTAACTGCTTGCACTAGCAAGCTTGTTGTTGTTGGTCACCTAGCTGTGATGTTAGGTTGTCGGTGGCCTCCAGCTGGAATACTAACTCCACCACCTTTGCCAGTGGCCACCTTTGCCTGGCGCCATCGACAGCCTTGCCCGCAGCTGCGGGTTACTGGTGTGCTCCTCTAGCTGATTCCGCACCATTTTGAGCTCTAGTTGACCAAACCTGCACATGTTCGCCAGACATCAGAGATCTGCAACGTACTACTGGGTCGTCTCTCCCACTGTCTGTCGGCACCGGTGGAACTTGATCCTCCTCGCCAGCATGCCCTCAGGTGTCGCAAAATGTCTGGCAAGCAGTGTGTTACAGTCCTCGTATGTGTCCGCTGGTCCCAATGTACTAAACACCTGTTGTCCCTCAGAACCCAGGCTGTGGAGCAAAAATGCTCGTAGCCGCATCTTGCTGACCTTAGCCAGGTCCATAGCCGACACATACATCAGGAACGAATGAAACCAGCGAGGCCATGGGATGGGTGGCTCACCTGGGGATGTGAGGAACGGTGGTAGAGGTGCCAAACACCCTTCCATGTTGATGTTATTAAAGATCCCATCCTCGTTGCCAACTGTTATGTCTGGAAACAGGGACAAGGGTGACGATGGCTGTGTGCTGAACAGTGGCTTTATTAATAAACCTAGTAGCACGTGAAGCAGTACAACAATAGCTAGTAAGCTAGAAAAAAAGGGGTATAGGTTAGTAGTAGGCTAGAGGCGGAGCACCAAAGACCACATCTCCCGCCGTTAGCCCCTTAATATACCCACGGCGCGGTGATGTCATTACATGAATACGTCCCCACATCCGTGGCACTTAAGGTGGTATAAGCAGTATGCCACAATGCCCATGGAGAGTATGGGGACTGACCCAAACAGACACAAGAGGAAATTTGATCCAGAGGAACTAAAGGTGTTCCAGAGATGTGGTTCGGCTCAGAAATCGGATGGCATCCCGATCGAGCAGATGCCCAAACTGTGCCAGAGAACTGTCCAGCTAGTCTAGCGCCCATCCATCCTGGCACTAAACCAATGTCCTATATATGTACAAATATCATTCTAACAAAGCTAGTTTTTCATGCTATACTACCATACCTACAGAAAATATAGCAGTTTGTCCTTCCTAGAGGAAGAAGACCACCTTTAGTCATCATCTGACCTGAGATCTGTATGGATACAGAGATGGCTAGTGAGGCCTATCCATGCTGGGAACATTCTGAGGCACTGTGGACAAGGCAACACTGGCACCCCAGATGCTGATGTGCTGCAACTGAAATGGAGCTTGCATATTACACTCTTTGTTATAGCTGCCTCGATACACTGGACTTCATAGGCTACGGTCACACTGCAGGTTTTAATGCTCAATTGTGATTTTTTTGTACAAATGTGACCCATATCTGATTTTTTTAATGACAGTCTGAACAGCACATATCAGATTTTTTTCACACAAGACCCAGGCCACTTTCATATGTGGTCCTAATTCAAATACGTATCTGATATTTCTATAGTGGGAGCTTGTGGCTCCCACAAGCCAAAAACATGCAGGTTAGGTGAATTGGAGACTCTAAAGTGGCCCTAGGTGTGAATGTGTGTGTGAATGGTTAAGGGATAGCGCCGTACCGTGGCTGCTTCATCCATCCAGGTGGATGCCCTCAATTTCCCCTCTGGGGATCAATAAAGTAAAACAAAATTAAAAAAAAATAAATAAATAAATAAAAAAAAAAATATTTTCCAAAGCGACCTCAGTTTGAACAGTCATTTTGCATTTCATCTGACTTTTTCCTCAAAGAAGTGAGAAAGAAACTACAATTCTGCAGTGGAGGATGCAGCAAGCATGGCAGACACAGCTGATTTGTGCTCTCTTTTTAATCAATCTTTTCCCCTTTGTCACTGGACCGTAATTTTGTCAGCCTCGACTGCACAATAACTTCAGAATTTCAGGGGATCCGGGGCTGAAACCTTCAGACAAGCAGGCGCACAGTAACGGCGCACTAAAAAAAAAAAAAAAAAGTCATGGCACATTTACCGGACACTGCAAATTCCCTTTTCCCTGCAAACAGCACAGTTCTGGCCACTGTAATATGTAAAGTTAATACCGATATGACTGTGGAGTGGAATGGCCAGATAGTGGCATATGAAAACACACTGTCCAGGAGAGGGGAGTCTCTGGCGGCATCTTCTTCCTGTACAGGACCGGTGTTATGCCGCTGGTACAAACCATGCTGTTTATTAGGGAGCGAGCCACTGACAATGTCAGTGGGTGAGAGCCCTATTGTAATTGCTAGGATTATTTATTTTTAACTTTATTTATACAGGAAATCCCATTGAAACACGGAGTCTCATTTCAAGACAGCTGTTTAATCGATCAGTTCTGTGAAAGTAGAGCTGATCACAGTGGTCATCTGGTGTGTAGAGGAATGAAGCTGGTCTCATTTATTTTGTGCATAATCATTTCTGAACGACTTTAACATTTATTTTGCTGCGCTACATCAAGGTGAAGAAGTTCTGTCCCACTCAATTGTTCAGGGCTCATTTTTACTTTCGTAAACAGAACGCTGTGCCTGATGCTACGTTTTCTTCTGCGCATGCAGGTCAGTTCATAGCTGTAGACCGTTAACACTTGAGTCTGATGGGGTCACATTTAAATTATACTGTGAACACCCACACAAAAAAATCAGATCTCGGCAAAAAAATGGAACTGAGCATTAAGACCCGCAGTGTGACCATAGTCTAAGTTCCCTTTTGATCTGGTGGATTAATAAAACAGCTGTAGTTGAAAGATGCCTTTTGGGGTATTTATTTTTATTTTGGGGTATTTATTGTACTGTTTATTATTACATCTTGTTCAACGCAGCCACAGAGAGTGCACAAGCCAGTGTACTCCTAGTTTCAGTCCCAAGCCCGCAAAAATGGGGAGGGTTGTGCCAGGAAGTACATCTGAAGTAAAACCTTTGCCAAATCAAACATACAGATCATGACGAATGAGACTTTCATACCGGATCAGTCCAGGCCTGGGTTAACAAAGACCGCCACTGGTGCTGTTAACTGACAGGGTGCCGGTAGAAACTGGGCTTCTGTCGGTCAAAGATTGAGGGGGAGAGGGGGAAGGCATGTTAGGAGAGAGAGAGAGAGACAAGGAAAGGTAAAAGTGTGGAGGTGAGAGTAGGGACATTAACTGTAGGAATTCTGACTGGTAAAGGCAGAGAGTTGGCTGATATGATGGAGAGAAGAAAGGTAGATATACTGTGTGTTCAAGAAACTAGATGGAAAGGAAGCAAGGCTAGGAACATTGGAGGTGGATTTAAACTGTTCTACCATGGTGTATATAGGAAGAGAAATAGAGTAGGAGTAATCTTGAAGGAAGAGTATGTGAAGAGTGTTCAGGAGGCAAAGAGGGAGTCAGACAGAATCATGAGCTTGAAGCTTGAAGTCAAAGGTGTGATGTTGAATGTTGTCAGTCCGTATGCCCGACAAGTTGGATGTCAGGTAGGAGATCAGGAAGGAGCTGATACAGGATCTGGGAGGTAGGAAAGAGTTACCAGATGACTGGGAAAGTCGTATCGTCGGCCTCCGTCGGTCTATGATGACCATGGAAGAGAATCCTAAACGTCTACTCTGCTGGAACAGCACCGCCTGTGGCTGAACAGGCCGATGCGCGAATGGCAGTCCCTGTCCCACAGGTCGCACTTGTGGGTGGTCTCCGTGCTGCTGGGTCTGTGGTGGTTCTTCCTGCGGGTCCTTTTTTCATCTGCAGCAGCAGTCAGTCTCTCTTCACCCGCCTTGAGCTGTCTGGTCAGGGTGCCTCTCCATTTGGAGCGGTCCGTTGCAAGGTCCTCCCAGCGCTCTGTGTTGATCTCCAGGGCCTTCATGTCTCTCTTGCAGACGTCTCTAAAACGCAGCTGTGGGCGGCCAACGTCTCTCTTGCCAGTTGCCAGTTCTCCATAGAGGACGTCTTTGGGGATTCTGCCATCCTCCATACGGTGAACGTGGCCTAGCCAGCGGAGCCTGCGCTGTCTGAGTAGAGTGAACATGGAGGGGAGGCCGGCGCGGGACAGAACTTCTGTGTTGGGCACTTTGTCCCGCCAGGATATGTCCAGGATGTGGCGAATGCAGCGCAAGTGGAAGGAGTTCAGTCTCTTTTCCTGCCGGGCGTATGTTGTCCACGTCTCACTCCCATAGAGCAGTGTGCTGATGACGCAGGCGTTGTACACTGCCATCTTCGTCTTGACAGAGAGTTTGGGATTCTCCCACACTCGTGTGGTGAGGCGAGCGAGTGTGAAGGCTGATTTTCCAATCCTCTTGTCGATCTCTGTATCAAGGGAGAGGTTGTTGCTGATCGTGGACCCCAGGTACATGAACTGATTCACGACCTCCAGCTCGTAGTCGTCAATGGTGATGGTTGGTGGTGCTTCCGTGCCTTGCGCCAAGACGTTAGTCTTCTTCAGGCTGATGGTAAGCCCGAAGTCCTTGCATGCCTGGGAGAAGCGGTCCATAAGGGTCTGAAGCTCCTGCTGTGTGTGGGTTGCGACTGCAGCATCGTCTGCGAACAGCATGTCTCTGATTAGAGCCTCGCGTACTTTGGTTCTGGCTTTCAGGCGGGCGAGGTTGAAAAGCCTGCCGTCAGATCTTGTGTGCAGGTAGATTCCCTCTGTTGCTGTGCTGAAGGCATGCCTCAGGAGCATAGCAAAGAAAATCCCAAAGAGGGTTGGCGCAAGTACACAGCCCTGTTTCACTCCGCTGCGTATGTTGAAAGGCTCTGAGACGTTGCCATCGTGCTGCACTATTCCCTGCATGTTGGTGTGAAACGATTCAATAAGGCTTTGCAACTTTGGTGGGCATCCTATCTTTGGCAGGATCTTGAAAAGGCCCTCTCTGCTGACCAGATCAAACGCTTTGGTGAGGTCGATGAAGGCGACGTACAGGGGCATGTTCTGTTCTCTGCATTTCTCCTGGAGTTGGCGGATGGAGAATATCATGTCTACCGTCGATCGCTCAGCGCGGAAGCCACACTGAGACTCGGGGTAGACACGTTCGGCAAGCTTCTGTAGACGAACGAGAACAACTCGTGCGTAGGCTTTGCCAACAACGCTGAGGAGGGAGATGCCCCTGTAGTTGTTGCAGTCGCTTCTCTCCCCTTTGTTTTTGTAGAGGGTGATGATCTTGGCGTCCCTCATGTCCTGTGGTATGGCACCTTCCTTCCAACACTGGCAGAGGACGTCATGCAATGGCAGCAGTAGGGCGGTCTTGCAGTGCTTGATCAGGTCGGGGGGTATGCCGTCGTTGCCGGGTGCCTTGCCAGCGGCCAAGCTATCAATGGCCTTGCTGAGTTCGTCGATGGTTGGCTCGGCGTCAAGTTCGTCCATGGATGGCAGGCAGTCGATGGCATCAAGGGCTGACGGTGTCACGGTGTTCTGTCTGGAGTAGAGGTCGGAGTAGTGTTCCACCCATCTCTCCATCTGCTTGTTCTTTTCTGTGATCATCTCCCCAGTGGAGGATTTGAGGGGGGCCGTCTTGCTCTGAGCCGGACCAAGTGCTTTCTTGATGCCATCGTACATACCACGGATGTTCCCTGTTATGGCAGCGGTTTGAATGTCTTGGCTGAGCTGAGTCCAGTACTCGTTGGCACAGCGCCGAGCAGTCTGCTGAACTTTGCTTCTCGCAGCCCTGAGAATCTGGAGATTCTTCTCGTTTGGGTACTTCTTGTACTCAGCAAGTGCTGAGCGCTTGGCTTCAATGACGGGGGTCATCTCTGTCAACTTGGCATCAAACCAGTCTTGTGACTTTGAGGTCTTCCTCCCAAAGGTAGCCAAGGCTGTGCGGTGGATGGTGTTTCGCAGCTCTTCCCACTTCTGCTTTGCAGATTCTCCTTCTTGTGGTACACCAAGTTCCTTCTCAAAGGTGGAGGCAAACTGCTCAACAAGTTCTGGTTGAGCCATCTTGCTGGTGTCAATCCGTGCCTTTCCAGGTTGTCTAGCACGATGGAATTTCTTCAGCTGCAGCTTGACCTTGCAACACACCAATGAATGGTCTGTGTCGCAATCTGCACTCTGGAACGAACGGGTGATTAGCACGTTCTTCAGTGAGGTGCGCCTGGTCAGGATCAAGTCCAGCTGGTGCCAGTGCTTTGAGCGTGGATGTTGCCAGGAAACCTTGTGTTGGGGCTTGGTCTTGAAGAACGAGTTTGTGATGCACAGATCGTGATATGTGCAGAACTCGAGCAGCCGCTGTCCGTTGTCATTCATTCTGCCCACGCCAAAAGGTCCAAGACAGGAGGGCCAGGAGTCGTGGTCAGCATCCACTCTGGCATTGAAGTCTCCAAGGAGAATGAGTTGTTCAGAGTTGGGGACGATCCTGACAGTTGTTGCGAGATTCTCGTAGAACTCGTCTTTTGCCTCTGGTGTGGCTGTCAGTGTTGGGGCATACACACTGACAAGGGTGACTGGGCCTTGAGTGGTGTTCAGGCGGAGGGTGAGGAGTCGAGCAGAGCCAGTGCTGCTCGGTTCCACCATCTTCAGCAAGGTGTTCTTCACTGCAAAGCCCACTCCGTGTTCCCTGTGTTCGTCACTGCCCTTTCCCTGCCAGTAGAACGTGTAGTCCTTCTCTCTCAGTGTGCCTGCGTCAGCCAACCGTGTTTCCTGGAGAGTGGCGATATCCACTCCCAGTCTCTTCAGCTCATTATTGATGATGGCAGTTTTCCTGGTGTCGTTGATGTCCTTGAGGTTAGTAGCAAGTCCTGTCATCATAGTGCGGACGTTCCAAGTTCCCAGTTTTAGAGTTGGTCTCTTTTGTTTTATTGTCTTGCCTGGTGCGAAAGTTCTCAGCCTGCTGTTCGGATTTCTCCTCATCCCCATGCACCCAATGAGGAAAGCAAGCTGTGGCGGGACATCACCTTATTGGCTTATTGGCTTATTCTTTATTATAGGAAAGAGTTACCAGATGACTGGGAAAGTACAGTACAAGTATTGAGAGAAACGGGTAGAAAGGTATGTGGTGTATCCAGTGGACAGAGGAAGGAAGACAAAAGGACTTTGAGGTTGAATGAGGAGGTACAGGAAATTATTCAGAGGAAGAGGTAAGCAAAGAAAAAGTGGGATTGTCAGGGAGATGAAGACAGTAGACAGCAGTATTTGGAATCTAGGCGCATGGCAAAGAAAAAAAGTAGTAAAGGCAAATGAAAAGGCTATAGTGAGTTGTATGAGAAGCTGGACATTAAGAAAGGCGAAAAGGAGTTGCATCAACTGGCTAAACAGAGAGATCGAGCTGGAAAGGATGTACAGCAGGTTTGGTTGATTAAGGACAGAAATGGTAATGTTCTAACAAGTGACGAGAGTGTGTTGAGGAGGTGGAAGGAGTACTTTGAAGAGCTGATGAATGAAAAAAATGAGAGAGAGAGGAGGATGGATGAAGGAAAAATGGTGATCAAGGAAGTCCAGAGGATTAGCAAGACGGAAGTGAGGGCAGCTTTGAAAAGGATGAAGAATGGAAAGGCGGCTGGTCCAGATGACATACCTGTAGCGGTATGGAGATGTTTCGGAGAGATGGCAGTGGACTTTTTAATCAGATTGTTTAACACATTCTTGGAGAGTGAGAGGATGCAAGAGGAGTGGAGAAGAAGTGTTTTGGTACCAATTTTAAAGAACAAAGGTGATGCTCAGCGCTGTAGTAACTACAGAGGCATAAAGTTGATCAGCCACACTATGAAGATGTGAGAAAGAGTTGTTGAAGCAAGGTTGAGAGGAGAGGTGGCAATCAGTGAGCAGCAGTATGGCTTCATGCCAAGAAAGAGTACTACAGATGCAATGTTTACTCTAAGAGTGCTGATGGAGAAGCATAGAGAAGGTCAGAAGGAGTTGCAGTGTGTCTTTGTGGATCTAGAGAAAGCATATGATAGGATGCTAAGACAGGAAGTGTGGTACTGTATGAGAAAGTCAGGAGTGGCAGAGAAGTATGTAAGGGTGGTGCAGGACATGTATGAGGACAGCGAGATGGTGGTGAGGTGCAATGTAGGAGTGACGGATGGATTCAAGGTGAGGTGGGATTACATCAGGGATCGGCTCTGAGCTCCTTTTTGTTTGCCATGGTGATGGACAGGCTGACAGATGAGGTCAGGCAGGAGTCTCCGTGGACCATGATGTTTGGAGATGACATTGTGATCTGTAGTGAGAAAAGGGAGCAGTTGGAAGAGGACCTGGACAGGTGGAGGTATGCTCTGGAGAGAAGAGTAATGAAAGTCAGTAGAAGGAAGACAGAATACATGAGCGTGAATGAGAGGAAGGCAGGTGCAACGGTGAAAATGGAAGGAGTAGAGGTAGTGAAAGTAGATGATTTTAAATACCTGGGGTCAACCATCCAAAGCAATAGAAATGCACAAGAGAGGTGAAGAAGAGAGTGCAGGTTGGATGGAGTCGGTGAAGATGAGGGTCAGGGGTGATTTGTGACAGAAGGGTAACAGCAAGAGTGAAAGGGAAGATTTACAAGACAGTAGTGAAACCTGCTATGATGTATGGTTTGGAGATGATGGTGCTGACAAAAAGACAGGCGATGGAGCTGGAGGTGGCAGAGTTGAAGATGTTAAGATTTTCACTGGGAGTGAGTAGGAGGGAAAACATTAAAAATGAGTATGTGGTTTATATTAATCATATATTCCATACCTACCTATGTATAGACATATTAGAATGTTTAGTGATTACATATGTGCAATGACCTCACGCCTCAGAACAGGACAAGAGGTCTCGACCGCCAGCGAAGATCAAAGAGCATACGGAGTCGCAGCGGTGGAGACCAGATCGATCTCCCTGACTACCCAGGGTCAGGTGGAGGAGACGGAGGACAATGGAGGAGATCGATCTCCCTGACCACCCAGGGTCAGGTGGAGGAGACGGAGGACAAAGGAGGGGGGATTAAGTTAATGCGGGATGTCAGCTTTGATATGCAATGTCTTTTGTTGTGTGTAGGTATAAGTATGAAGGTCTGACTGTGTTCGACCTCTTATTCTGCTTCTGCACTGAGATGAGACTTGTTAGAGGAGCGAAGCTGATATTAAACTTTGGTTTATAAATAACATCGCCTTGTAGAAGCATGCTCAAATAACAAGGCTGAGTTTTAGTCATAAACCAGCTTTATTTGACAGAACACAGCTTCTAGCATTCTCAAAGCAGGAAAGAGAAAGAATCATATCTCAACACCCCTTTTATACATTTCCAGCATCAGGATTCAAGTCACATGGTGTCTTCAGTAAACATACAGTTACAAAGCATCCCTTTGAAGCTTCACCCATTGTCTCTCATTTCCTGATGAACCGGAATTCCCTCCGGGGCATCTTCTGTGGGACAAAGAGACAAATCTCACACTTCCTTGTTATCTTCTGCAGATTCGAGTCCTCTTGTCCTTGCAGACGTGACACCCCACAATACACATACAGTCCTGTCTCTGTGGCAACGTGAGCCCACAATGTGTGTCGGCCACACTACCCCCCCCCCCCCCCCCCCAAACGTCTAGTAAGGCAGAACTTGCATGGCATAACAGAAAAAAAAGAAAAACACAAAGCACTCCATACATCGCTAATCAATCCACCAACTGCCTAGGTTTTAACCTTCTGCCGAATCTGCTGCAACCTGGCTTGGCTGCCTCTGCAACATCTCTCTGCACCTGTGGATTAAAGCTGTTAACACCTTTCTGTGAAGACTTTGGAGAATGTCGTCTCGGCGGCCTGCCCCGGCGGGGGGGCCTCGCGAGCTGCACCTCCTCGTCAGCCAGAACAAAAGCGGGTTTGAGCCTGTTAATGCAAATCAGCTCCCGTCTGCCCCCTAAATCTAGCAGAAAATGCTTCTGCCCGGTCTCCAGCACTCGAAACGGTCCGTCGTAAAACGGCCGCAAACTTGGACGCTGGGCGTCATGTTTAACAAAAACAAACTCTGCATTTTTTAAAGCCTTGGGCACAAAAACGTGTGGGAAACTGTGATGGACTGGGCCAGGGAGCGTGTTTGCAACTGAGCCGCTCTGCCACGGCTGAGCGGGGGGGCCATTAGGTGCGGGATTATCGGGAAGAAATTCCCCGGGCAAACGGAGCGGTTGAGCGAACACTAATTCAGCCGGGGAAGCGTGCAAATCTTCCTTAGGTGCAGAACACAACCCTAATAAGACCCATGGAAGTTTGTCTACCCAATTTGTATCCGTTAGCGACGCTCTGAGGGCTGCTTTCAATGACCTGTGAAAGCATTCGCATAAACCATTAGCCTGGGGGTTATACGCGGTGGTGCGATGAATCTTCACCCCCAAGCTGCGGGCCATCGATGACCATAGCTCGGAAATAAATTGGGGACCCCTGTCGGACGTTATGTCCGACGGTACACCAAAACGCGCAACCCACGCTGCTAAAAATGCTCACGCAACTTCTTCCGCTGTGGTTGATGTCAGAGGAATTGCCTCTGGCCAGCGCGTGGTGCGGTCTACCATCGTCAAAAGATGTGTGTGCCCGTGTGATAACGGAAGCGGGCCGACCAGGTCAATATGCACATGATCAAAACGCTTAGCGGGGATGTGGAAAGGTTCTAACGGGGCCTTAGTGTGTCTGTGTATTTTGGCTCGCTGACACGCTACGCAGGCTGCTGCCCATTCCTTGACCTGTTTGCGCAACCCGGGCCAAACAAATTTCTCCCCCACCAATTTGATCGATGCGCGCACCCCCGGGTGCGCGAGAGAATGGACCAAGTCAAAAACACGGCGACGCCACGCGGTTGGCACCACAGGGCGGGGCCGTCCCGTGGAGACATCGCAGATTAGCGGGGGCATACCGTTTTGTTGCACCCTGTGCTCCAGCCTTAACCCTGTTGGTCCAGACTGGAGCGCGCGCACGTCTGCGTCGTTAACTTGCTCCGCAGCCATGGCTGCATAATCTAAC
Source organism: Pholidichthys leucotaenia (assembly GCA_020510985.1). Lineage (NCBI taxonomy): Eukaryota > Metazoa > Chordata > Actinopteri > Cichliformes > Pholidichthyidae > Pholidichthys > Pholidichthys leucotaenia. The sequence goes on from CM035845.1 coordinate 329,208,025, forward strand.
CCAACACAGACCGGGGCTGCGCGCGCTCCCGCGTCGCTGCCCGGGCCTGCGGCCATGGCTACAGAGTCTGCCCCTATGGGGCTAGGCGGTGCTACCGCACGCGAGAGGCAGTCTGCCACCACATTGTGTTTACCCGCAACATGCTGAATATCAGTAGTGAACTCCGATATTGCGGCTAGTTGCCTTTGTTGCCGGCCTGACCAGGGTTCTGAAATTTTGGCCATCGCAAACGTTAGCAGTTTATGATCCACAAAAGCGGTGAAACGTCGCCCCTCTAACCAGAACTGAAAATGACAAATGGCCAAGTGTAGGGCCAAAAGCTCCCTGTCAAACGCGCTGTATTTCCGTTTACTATCGCGCAAAGTCCTGCTGAAAAACGCGAGGGGTTGCCAGGTACCTGCCACAAACTGTTCAACTACCGCCCCCACCGCTACATCGGAAGCGTCAGTTGTGAGCGCCATGCGGGCCGTTGGAACTGGGTGCGCTAACAAAACTGCATTTGCCAGGGCTGATTTGACCTGGGCAAAAGCGCGCTCCCGCTCCGGAGACCATTCAACTTTATTTGCGGGCTTTTGTTTTTTTAACGCGGTGTACAATGGCTGCATGAGTCGTGCTGCGCTTGAGAGGAATCGGTTGTAAAAATTAACCATCCCTAGAAACTCCTGAAGCGCCTTGACCGTTTGAGGTTGCGGAAAATCAGTTATGGCACGCACTTTATTTGGAAGGGGAACTGCTCCCTCTGCCGAAACGCGATGTCCCAAAAAATCAATCTGCGCCACCCCAAACTGGCACTTCGCTGGGTTCACTATTAACCCGTGCTCTGACAACCTCTGGAAAACTGCTGTGAGGTGTTTTTCATGTTCGCCTTCAGACGTGCTGGCTACCAAAATATCGTCCAAATAAACGAACACGAAAGGCAGGTCGCGTAAAACTGCATCCATCATGCGTTGGAAAGTCTGCGCGGCCCCCTTGAGGCCAAAAGGCATGCGCAAGAACTCAAAAAGGCCGAAAGGAGTTATGACCGCTGTTTTGGGTACATCCTGCGCGCGCACTGGAACCTGGTGATAGCCGCGCACCAAGTCTATTTTAGAAAAAATGCGCGCCCCCGCCAAATGAACAGAAAAATCCTGAATGTGCGGAATCGTGTAGCGGTCATGAGCTGAAACGTTGTTCAACCTGCGGAAATCGCCACAAGGCTGCCACAAGCCGTCAGCCTTTGGCACCATGTGTAACGGCGAAGCCCAAGCGCTCTTGGAGCGTTTAACAATGCCCAGTTTTTCCAGATTAGTGAACTCCTCGCGCGCGATGGCCAGTTTAGCTGGGTCCAAGCGCCGAGCCTTTGCAAAAACCGGAGGGCCTGTGGTTGTTATGAAATGTTCTACCCCATGTTTGGCCACCGTTGCTGAAAACGTGGGGACTGTGAGTGCTGGAAACTGAGCAAGCAGAGTGTGAAACTTACCACCCGCAGCTGAGACGCTGGCATGTGCAGTTGGCGGGGCCACCTGAGCTGTGCAGGGAATAGAATGAAAGGACAGTGCATTAATCAGACGTCTATTAGCAAGGTCAACCAATAAACCATGTGAGCACAAAAAATCAGCCCCTAACATGTTGAAACTGACTGCTGCTACAATAAATGTCCACTCAAATGAACGGCCCTGTAAGGACAGAAGCATGGTCCTCTCACCAAACGTTTTAATCGTGGAGCCATTCGCTGCTGACACTGACACCCAGGGGGCTTTAGAAGGCGACAGCCGTTCCGCGTAGGTGGGTGTGACGAAGCTCAGCTGAGAGCCCGTGTCCACGAGAAACTGTTTCCCCGAGCGTGCATCCGTCAGGTAAAGCAGCCTGTTCTCGTTGCCGAGGGTCGCGGCTGCTACCGGCCCTCGGTCCTGGCGTTTCCCTGGCGCTTAAAATTGCACGGTGGGATGCACCTGTGCGCTCTCTCTGCAAAACGGCGGTGGTAGAAGCACGAGCCGTTCTCCGCTCCACGTCATCTGGCTCCGGTCGCCGCCGTTGTTGGTGCGTCTGGCGCCGCGGCCGCTGGACCCGCGCTGTCTCCGGACGCCGTTCCCGGACTGGCCGCCGCGGCCGAAACCGCGTTCCGCTTGTGGGCGTCGACCAGCTTCTGCGCCTCCTTGCTCAACCCATGGTAGTCTCGCTTGGCCAATCGGGGTGACTCTGCCAGGGCCACTCTCACTGCTGGTGGTAGGGTTCGAAGGAAAAGGTGGGCGAAAATGAATTCGCCATCCTCAGACGCTTTGAGCTGCAGCATCTTCACCATCAGGTCTGCAGGTCTATCGTTTTCTGCCTCCGTCAGCGCCAGGAGCCCCTCTGCACGTTGTTGGACTGAGGGGGTGAAATGGCTGATCAGCGCGTCCTTCAATGCGCTGTACTTGTCGCTGTCTGGTGGATGATTAACCAGATCCTCCACTCTCTGGACCGTGTCGCTGTCCAGCTTCGCTACCACGTGGTAGAATCTTGTGTCGTCGTTGGAGATTCTCCGGAGGTTGAACTGCGCCTCGATTGCGCTAAACCATGAGCGCGGGCTGTGCTGCCAGAAATCGGGCAGCCAGATCGTGGAGGCGGCCATCAGGCTGGCTTCCACCGAGCCCCGCTCGGGAGGATTCTGTCTGCTCATTCTCCGTCGTAGGTCACCAGTGTAGAAGCATGCTCAAATAACGAGGCTGAGTTTTAGTCATAAACCAGCTTTATTTGACAGAACACAGCTTCTAGCATTCTCAAAGCAGGAAAGAGAAAGAATCATATCTCAACACCCCTTTTATACATTTCCAGCATCAGGATTCAAGTCACATGGTGTCTTCAGTAAACATACAGTTACAAAGCATCCCTTTGAAGCTTCACCCATTGTCTCTCATTTCCTGATGAACTGGAATTCCCTCTGGGGCATCTTCTGTGGGACAAAGAGAGAAATCTCACACTTCCTTGTTATCTTCTGCAGATTCGAGTCCTCTTGTCCTTGCAGACGTGACACCCCACAATACACATACAGTCCTGGCTCTGTGGCAACGTGAGCCCACAATGGGTGTCGGCCACAGCCTCGTTATTTCAAGCTCTTCTACACTGGTGACCCCGACGCGAGGATGGAACAGAGACGTTCTCCCGCGATTGACTCATCAGAGGCGACCCAGACAAGTGCCGTCACCGTCAAGCTGCCAGACTTCTGGCAAGAAGACCCGAGCTCGTGGTTCCAGCAAGCTGAGGCTCAGTTTGCACTGGCGGGCATAACGGCAGACGACACAAAATTTTATCACATCATCGCCAAACTCGACGCTGCCACGTCAAGATGTGCGCAGAGCATAATCCAACGGCCGCCCGCCCATGACAAATATAGAGAACTTAAGGCGACCATCGTCGAGAACTTCGTCCCCTCAGCCGAAGAGAGAGCAGAGAAGATCCTGGCGATCTACGGCCACAGAGGATGCAGACCCAAGGCCCTCATGGAGGACATGCTGCAGCTCAAGGAAGAGGACAACGACAACTTCCTCTTCCAACATATCTTCCTCAGCACTCTGCCGCCACACATGAGAAGGACGCTGGTCAACATGCGGTGCAGCACCCAGCAAGACTTCCGCGCGCTGGCCCGCGAAGTGCAGCGACTCATCAACGCCTGCGGCGAACAGATGGCCACAGCAGCATCCGCAGATCTCAGCGCGGATGCCCAGAGCAGCGGAGAACCACAGACAACCGAGCAGAGCCCGCCCACCATGGCGGCAACACGACCAAGACGCAGCAGGCGGAACGACATCTGCTATTACCACCACCATTTTGCCGAGAGGGCGTACAAATGCGTTCCCCCCTGCAAGTTCAAATGTTCGGGAAAACGCCAAAGCCGAGAACCGTTAACGGCTGCGGTTCTCGGCGAAAAAAATAAGCTTCTTTATGTGACTGACGGACACACCGGGAGACAATTCCTGATCGACACCGGAGCTCAACTGAGTTTTATCACCCCTTCCCACGCAGATCGGGCCATGGGTCCCAGGGGTAATGGGGCGATGGCAGCCAACGGCTCGATCATCGACACTTACGGTGAAAGGAGCCTGCCTCTTTGCATTCACGGCCGTAACTATAGATGGACATTTATTGTAGCGGCGGTGAGTTTTAACTTGTTGGGCGCTGATTTTTTTGTGTGCACATGGGTTGTTAGTTGATCTAGCAAATAGACGCTTGGTTAATGCACTGTCATTTTCTTCTATCCCCTGCTCAGCTCGAGTTTCTCCACCACCCGTGCAGGCCAACGTCACAACAGCAGGAGGTAAGTTTGACCAACTCCTCACCCAATTTCCAGCACTCACAGTTCCCAAATTTTCAGCAACAGTAGCGAAACACGGGGTTGAACACTTCTTTCCCACAACGGGCCCACCCGTGTTCGCCAAAGCTCGGCGCTTAGACGCGACCAAGCTCGCCATAGCACGGGACGAGTTTACCACCCTGGAAAAATTAGGCATTATTAGACGCTCGAAAAGCCCCTGGGCATCGCCACTCCACATGGTCCCGAAAACCGACGGTTCTTGGAGACCGTGCGGCGATTACCGCAGATTAAACAATGCGACAATGCATGACCGCTACCCAGTTCCTCACATCCAAGATTTTTCACTGCATCTGGCGGGTGCGCGCATTTTTTCTAAAATAGACCTGGTCCGTGGCTATCACCAAGTCCCCGTTCGAGCGGAAGACATTCCTAAAACGACTGTAATAACCCCTTTCGGTCTTTTTGAATTTATGCGGATGCCGTTTGGCCTCAAAGGCGCTGCTCAAACCTTTCAGCGCATGATGGACGCAGTATTACGCGACCTCCCCTTCGTGTTCGTCTACCTCGATGATATGCTGGTAGCCAGCCCGTCAGAGGAAGAACACGAACAACACCTCACTACAGTTTTTCAGAGACTAGAAGAGCACGGGTTAATAATCAATACAGCCAAATGCAAATTCGGCGTGTCACAAATTGATTTTTTGGGGCACAGAGTTTCACCGAAGGGGGCAGTCCCATTGCCAGACAAAGTCCACGGGGTAAAATATTTTCCACGACCACAAACGGTCAAATCGCTGCAAGAATTTTTGGGAATGGTGAATTTTTACAACCGTTTCCTCCCCCGCGCAGCTCAACTCATGCAGCCCCTGTATGCCGCGCTCAGAAAACAAAAGCCTTCCAACGCGGTCGAATGGACCCTGGAGCGCGAACGCACCTTCGCGGAAGTAAAAAGTGCTCTAGCGAATGCCACATTGTTGGTTCACCCCGATCCCTCGGCCCGCATAGTGTTAACCACAGATGCTTCAGACCTGGCCATAGGGGCAGTCGTGGAACAACATGTTGGTGGAACCTGGCAACCTTTAGCATTTTTTAGCAAATCTTTAAACCAAACCGAGCGTAAATACAGCACTTTTGACAGGGAGCTGCTAGCTCTTCATTTATCAATCTGCCACTTCCAGTTCTGGTTAGAAGGGCGGCGTTTCATGGCTTTCGTAGACCACAAACCGCTCACTTTTGCGATGGCTAAAATTTCAGAACCATGGTCAGACAGGCAACAAAGACAGCTAGCTGCAATTTCAGAGTTCACCACAGACATTCGACATGTGGCAGGCAAACTTAACATGGTAGCAGACTGCCTCTCTCGCGCTGTGACATCGCCAGAGCACGAGGAGACAGATTATACTACCTCAGCCGCAGAACTCTTCGCCAACGCGGACGCGCACGCGGCCCCAATTCATGTAGGGATAGATTACGCAGCCATGGCAGAGGAACAAAGCAGCGACGCGGACGTGCGCGCGTTCCTGTCTGGACCAACAGGGTTAAGACTGGAGGAAAGGGGTTTACGTGACGGTTTACCCCCCCTAATCTGCGATGTTTCAACCGGCCGACCTCGCCCGGTAGTCCCAGCTGCATGGCGCCGCCGCATTTTCGACTCGGTTCACTCCCTCGCGCGCCTCGGTTAAAATGGTCACCGAAAAGTTTGTTTGGCCGGGCCTGCGCAAAAATGTAAAGGAATGGGCAAAAACTTGCATGTCTTGTCAGCGCGCCAAAATACACAAACACACAAAAGCCCCTCTAGAGCCTTTTCGAATCCCAGCTAGAAGGTTTGACCACGTTCATGTCGACCTCGTTGGACCACTACCTTCGTCTCAAGGCTTCACACACCTGTTAACAATGATAGACTGTACTACGTGCTGGCCTGAGGCGGTCCCTCTGGCGTCAACCACAGCGGCGGAAGTCGCTCGCGTTTTTTTGACAAACTGGGTGGCACGTTTCGGCATCCCATCGGACATCACGTCCGATAGGGGGCCTCAATTTGTCTCAGAGCTGTGGTCAGCCATGGCCAGCAGCTTAGGGGCGACAATTCACCGCACCACCGCTTATCACCCTCAGGCTAATGGGTTGTGCGAGCGTTTTCACAGATCTTTAAAGGCCGCCCTCAGGGCCTCGCTAACGGATACAAATTGGGTAAATAAACTCCCCTGGGTTTTATTGGGGTTGCGTGCTGCGCCTAAAGAGGATCTAGACGCCTCCCCAGCAGAATTAGTTTTTGCACAACCTCTCAGACTCCCAGGTGAGTTTTTACTAGAGAACCCAGAGCCTGGGCATCTTCCAACCCTGAGGCCTTTAGGCAGCAACGGACCGGACACTCTCCCCGGACCAGCACATCACTCTTTTCCACGGGTTTTTGTCCCCCAAGCTTTAAAAAACGCCGAGTTTGTTTTTGTTAGGCATGAAGCTTTAAAATCAACCCTCCGTCCACCATACGACGGACCATTCAGAGTGCTGGAACCTGGTGATAAGCATTTTGTGCTTGATTTAGGGGACAGAAAAGAAACAGTCAGCATTGACAGACTTAAACCTGCTTTCTTGTTGAGAGACGAACCTGCACGGGTGGCGAGAGCACCTCGGCGGGGTAGACCCCCCAAGAAAAAAGACTCAGCCCCCCTGCAGGGAACAAATAACCACTCTCCTCCCCAAGCTGCAGATTCCTTACAGGAAGGTCCCACCAGGACGCCAAAGCGGACCTACAGCAGATTCGGGAGAAGATTAAAACCCAGACGGCACAGGGACTGATGCAAATTAACCAAGAGTTGTTAACTATGTTATCAGATTGTGCCGTGACAGTTTTAAGGCTGATTTGTGATATTACTATACTGTTATGGTTACCACTGAATTCTCTACAGGAGCATGACTGCTGGAAAGATTCTTCCTTGTTTTCCCTGTCAAGAGATTTAACAGTATAGTATGTCATAGAAATTATCTTAAACTGTAAACTTACTTTGATTGTCCTTTTCTTAGTCGTTTGGGGGGGGGGGCTGTGGTTTATATTAATCATATATTCCATACCTACATATGTATAGACATATTAGAATGTTTAGTGATTACATATGTGCAATGACCTCACGCCTCAGAACAGGACAAGAGGTCTCGATCGCCAGCGAAGATCAAAGGGCATACGGAGTTGCAGCGGTGGAGACCAGATCGATCTCCCTGACTACCCAGGGTCAGGTGGAGGAGACGGAGGACAATGGAGGAAATCGATCTCCCTGACCACCCAGGGTCAGGTGGAGGAGACGGAGGACAAAGGAGGGGGGATTAAGTTAATGCGGGATGTCAGCTTTGATATGCAATGTCTTTTGTTGTGTGTAGGTATAAGTATGAAGGTCTGACTGTGTACGACCTCTTATTCTGCTTCTGCACTGAGATGAGACTTGTTAGAGGAGCGAAGCTGATATTAAACTTTGGTTTATAAATCACATCGCCTCGTTATTTCAAGCTCTTCTACAGAGTATATCAAAAGGGACAGCTCAGGTTGAGCGGTTTGGAGACAAAGTAAGAGAGGCAAGGCTGAGATGGTTTGGACACTTGCAGAGGAGGGCTAGTGGATATACTGGACAAAGAATGTTGAAAATGGAACTGCCAAGCAGGAGGAAAAGAGGAAGACCACTGAGAAGACTCATGGATGTAGTGAATGTTGACATGGAGAGTGTCATGAACCTGTTCTCCTGTAGGCTCGGTTCTGATCGTTCTTGGTGGCTCAGGCATTGGGGTTGTCATGTGTTGTTATGTTTTGATTTCTCATCTGTGTATTGTTTATTTCCATGCTTGTAGCCGCTGCTCTGGCCGGCGATCGTTAGGCAGCTGTTTGACCCACTTCCTGGTGGGCCCTGTCTAGCATTCGCCGGTCCGACCACACACCCCTCTCTGGTAGTCAGCTTTGCACCCCGGTAATCATCTTTCCCCTGCCTCGCCCAGGTGTTGCCAATTTGTTATGCCAGCAGTGTTTGTAGTTAAGCAGCTCTTTGCTAGTCAAACACCGCTGGACCGTTATACATGCTCACATGGTTACTTTTCACCATGTGACCGTCACATCAGGTGAGGGATTATTTGTGTATGTGCTTGCTGGCGGACCTGGATGACTCGGACTGTTCCTACACGTTGAGTAAGAGCTGTCTGCATTTCTGTTTGCAGTTGGGCTGCTACGTTTGTCTGTAGCGTTTCCCCTTGTGGCACAACTTCTGCGGGTAGGCACTGCTGCCCGGCTCTTCTCCCATGCCAGCCAAGCATCCTGGAGAACTCTAAGTTTACCCGAGCATTTTGTCCTGTCTGTTTTTGTGGCCAAGATGCACAGTGGTCTGGCAGCTGCATGCAATCCGTGTGAGCCTTTTTGTGCACAACCGTTACATTTCTGTAAGTCTTTATTTTTGAACTTTTTGATATCAAATGTGTGTTTGGTTCCAAAGTTGTCATAGCCAGGAGCGGTACTGGGGTTAAGCTCCCAGTGCTCATAAAATGCTCCTTACGGCGTGCGTCTCGAAAAGCCTCTGACAACTAAGTCCAACTCCTAGCCTGCCCGTGTGGTTTAGTCTCTAAGCCCGGCGGAACTGCTTTTACTAATAGGAGAAGGGGCGAGGGCGGATCTCTGGCGCCTTAAAACCAGATGCTTCGGGTAGATGGTGCCTCGTCAACCTGGGAAGGTAGCCCATCTAGGGGAAGGTAAACCCTGATTTCAAACCTCCGCTGCCTTGCGGTACACCCGGTCACGGGAAAGGCTTCGGGAGTCAACCCTGAGGAAAAATCCGGAGTCGGAGCCCCTAAGGCAGTTCTCTGTTGTGCTCAACATCGTTCTGGCAGCTCCTGCGACGGCGCTGGTGCCAAACTATAGCAGCCCTGCTGTTCCTTTGGATTCATCAGTGACGTGGAGAGGGGGGACATGCTGCATGGGTAACATCTTGTCCTCCATATCTCCCTGCCCAGGCTTGAATCCTACCAACGCCCAACGCTGGAAGGTAGAACACCGGTGCGCGTCGGCCTGTTCAGCCACAGGCAGTGCTGTTCCAGCAGAGTAGATGTTTAGGATTCTCTTCCATGGTCATCATAGACCGACGGAGGCCGACAACGTGTTTGGTGAAACCCTGCGCTTAAGTCCATCCTCCCCTCTCCTCCTCCGTGCGCTTTTCCACAGAGCACAGGGAGTTTATGACAGAGAGGGTTGATGTTACAGAGGAAGATGCAAGGGATAGGGTGAGATGGAGGTAGATGATCCACTGTGGCGACCCCTAAAGGGAGCGGCCGAAAGAAGATTATTACATCTTATACAAGAAGGGAAAAGTCATGCAACACTAGATACAGACAGAGCTATGAGAAGTAGACCAATACAGTAGACCAAAACAGATAAGCATTGTCTTGAGAATGCCATGTCAGCAGTATTCAGAGCCTAGCTGTCTCCCAGAACTGACCTTGATAGGCTAGAGCCACAGAATCACAGGAAAAAAAAACAAAAACATGATGTGCTTTGTTCAGGAACAAAGTGCAATAATAAATAAAGAAATCTTTCACAAGACTTTTAGAGTGTCCTTAAATCTCATCTTCTGGCCGCCTTGTGAGCAAGTACCTGACTGCAATTCTCCAAAGAGGATACGCTTGGGAAGGTGCTTGTCAGGCATTCCGGTGACATGTCCAGCACAGCAGAGTTGTACCATACGCAGCATTGTAAAGATGCCACACGTCTGTCCGGTCAAAGATCTCTGTGCCAGGAACCTTATCTTGCCATTTCACCTTGAGTAACCTGCATTGGCAGTTGAGATAGAAGCAGTTCAGCTTTTTAGCACGCCTATGATACACAGTCCATGTCTCACTTGCGTACAGCAAGGTGGTGAGGACTATGGCTTTGCAGACTTTCAGTTTGGTTGGGAAGCTTATTCCCTTGTGCTCCCACACTGACGAGCACTGTCAGCCAAAGGAAGACCTGGCTTTGACAATCCTCGCGTCAGTCTCATTCTCAATGTCCACACAGTGAGAGAGAGCGCTACCAAAGTATGTGAACTTGTCCGTGCATTTGAATTTCTGACCAATGACTGTTATTTTAGGTTTTTGATATTCTTTGCCACAGAAAATATACAGTAGGGAGTGTTTGCCAGAAAATAGTAATTTAGTTCCAGGTATTGTTAAAGATGAAGGGGTAACAGCTTTATATTCTGTGTATTTTGGATTTTATGCTTGTATTGCACCCAGATTTGTGTAATCCACACCGAGTCAGGGATGTATCATGGCTTCATTTTATTGTCCCTTTGTTTTAAAAGCTAGAAAGTTAAACTAGTTGAATTCTCATATTGCCAAAAATCAGTCAGACTCGTTTCCAGTGAGAGCTGGACTCCACCAGGGCTGTCCTTTGTCACCCATCCTCTTCATAATATTTATGGACAGGATTTCTAGGCGCAGCCAAGGAACGGAGGGTGTTGCGTTCGGTGGTCACAGGATCTCGTCTTTGCTTTTTGCAGATGATGTGGTCCTGCTGGCTTCATCGAGAAATAACCTACAGGTCTCACTGGGACCGTTTGCTACTGAGTGAGAATCAGCACCTCCAAATCTGAGTCCATGGTCCTCAGCCGGAAAAGGTTGGATTGTCGATTTCCTGCCCCAAGTGGTGGAGTTCAAGTATCTTGGATCCTTATTCATGAGGGAGGTGAGAATGGATGAATGGATTGTCTTGTCAGATTAGAGCTTGATAAGTTCAACATTTATGTCAATTTATCTTTTTCTCTAAAAAAACTGCAATTGCCACTATCAATCCAGAACTGAGTAAAAGCCTTTGTGTCTGTCACACATGGAAACTGCTTTAAGAAAAGATATAGCATCAACACATGTTCGCCAACACCACAGCATGACGCTCTAAAGCTGCAGCACACAAACACATCTCTTCTATGAGAGCATCTGTACAACACTCCGACTCACGCAGATTAACCACACAAAGACGCTGCTCAGAAATTTCAAAACACACACACATGCACACACACACACACACACACACAAAGAGTGCAGGCCTCCTGATGCTCCTCTTTCATCCACGGTGGTGCACAGCTGCTCACCTTACTGCCAGCAGTGCTCGCTTCAACCCCCAACCTTGCCTTCAAGGTACACAGTGGATGTGTGTGGGCTCCTCCGCTCGCTTGTGCATGTGTTTGTGTCTATCTCCCAGTGTGAAAATATGCATCTAAATATGTTTGCATGCATGTATGTCTTTGGGTGTGCAGTACACTTCAGAGGGAGAGAGAGAGAGAGAGAGAGAGAGAGAGAGAGTGTGTGTGTGTGTGTGTGTGTGTGTGTGTGTGTGTGCGTGTGTATGAGGGGTCAGGCCTCAGAGACCAGGCTCACTGGCTGCCTTCCTGTGTGAGTTTTCTCGTATGTGAGCTCGGCCTCAGCGACCCTGACATGTACACACTCAAATCGGTAGTTTGGTGGGTGTGGGGGGTGGGGGGTGGAGAGTGTCATGTTCTACTGATACAAGAGCTTCCAAAGGAAGGGAAGGGTTATGGTGAGGCTTGCATATGAGTTGTGGAGGTCAGTCGCCACTTTCATTTCCAGGAAGCATGGTGTGTGAGCACCCTAGAGATTAGGTATAGAGCAGTCCATCGAAATACCGTAAGAAAACAGGACACCATTTCAGAGATATGCGATATAATTTAGCATCACATTTAACAGAAATGTCAAGGAAAGCTGGAAGAATGTGTGCAGTTTTCAGAAACATCATCGGGAATCTTCAGCCAAACTGGCAGCTGGATCAACAGGAGAGGAGCCTGATAACTGAAAGCTCTTCCTCCCATTGTACTTTTATAGATTCTAGGTATTACAATTCTGTGCTTTGGGAGAGTATCATCCCATCTAGCAACAATGCTCTGCACTGTGTGTGTTTATATATTTACATATTTATTCCATCTAGCTACAATGCTCAGCACTGGGTGTGTTTATATTTATATATCTATATATTTATTCCATCTAGCTACAATGCTCCGCACTGTGTTTTTATATATCTACATATTATTCCATCTAGCTACATTGCTCCGCACTGTGTGTGTTTATATACTTACATATTTATTCCACCTAGCTGCAATGCTCCGTACTGTGGGTGTTTATATATTTACATATTTATTCCATCTAGCTACAATGCTCTGCACTGTGTGTCTGTGTGTGTGTGTATATATATATTTTATAGTAATATGTACATATGTATATTAGCTGCTCTTGCTTGCTTGTTTTTTTTTTTCTTGCCTTCTGATTGTTGCTCTGAGTGTTGCTATCCCTGTGCTGTTGCAATCCTGGAATTTCCCCTTTGTGGGACTAATAAAGGCTTATCTTATCTTATCTTATCTTATCTTAGTAGTGTTCTGTTAGGCTAGTATCCCATGGAGCACAGAATGCTGAGGAACTTTGCGATTTTTAGATTCACCAGCTTTTCTGACCAATGTTTGGGGTTTGCTTGTCTCATTAGAAACATTTAGTGATGTTTGGTGACAATTAGCAACATTTGTGTGAATGTTTGCGAAAGACAGTTGTCAAATGTTAGTGACTGCTAGAAAATGTTAATGATTGTGTTTGTGGCAATTACTATTTGCAACTCTTTGGGAACATCTGGGACCTTTTGCCAAATCCAGGCAAAATTCGAGGCAAATGTTGGGTGAATCTTGGACCCAACACTTTAAAAAGGGTGAACAAACCCTCCCCAATATTCCAAGCGTTTGTAAGCCAACGCCAGGCAGCCTGTCGGTCAGTCTCTCCCCGCTGAGGTGAGCTATATTGCGGTTAGCAAGACCGACTCTGACCGCTTACCCAAGCTAATGCTAATGGTTCAATGTACTATAAAAATAAAAACATAAAATAAAATAAGCAAGAATAACACAAGATACAGTGGTATGAAAAAAGTATTTTTCCCTTCCTGATTTCTCTCTCTTTTTTTTTTTTTGTATGTTTGACACACTTAACTGTTTCAGATCATCAAACAAATTTAAACATTAGCCTGTTGAACTCTGGTCAATTTCCCTAAAAACGCCTAAAAATAACATACCCAAAGTAAATCAAAAGCTGTTCTTCAACCCTTTGCAGCATCTTCATGGGGTTGGTCTCATTTAAAAGAAAACACTCCGAATTTTTTGGCAAAACAGTCATATTCTCTCTAAATGCTCCTGCCACTGAGTAACAGTCATCTAAACATACTGAATTTGAAGAAAATAAAGTTCGCCTGGGTGTTTTTTTTAGATACAAATGCTTGCAAATAGCACACACCTGTCAGATACTGGCTGGAAAATGGAACAGAACTGTAGAACCAAGTGTTATCAAGCTGAGGTCAAAATTTTGTAACAATACCACAAAAAATGAATATATTACACATTGTTTTTCTCAGGTTGTTCCCAGGCACTTTTGAACTGTGCCAAACTGTGCCAAATGGCACAGTTTGGAAAAACGTCTATAACTTTTGAATTCTTCAACATAGAAGCTTCATCTTGGGCTCTAATGAAAGGAGACACTCAGGGTTGTGTGTGTATGTGTGTGTGGGGGGGTTGTTTGTTCATTCATGAATGAATGAATGAATGAACAAACAAGCCCCCACACACAAAGAAACATACCATGCGTGACCTTTTTTTACAAGAAAAAATAACCTACAGTGCAATAAAAATTATACTAAAATATCTGCAATGTAGAGGATAACAACCCCCCCCCCCCCACTACAGAGGAGCTCGGCGCACAAAAAAACTTGTGGCCATGACGGACCGTTGTAATTACCGATCTGTCAAAAGTCATTTTTATTACTATTTTCATTGATAAAGAATAATTTAGCTTATAACACTTACCTGTCCACAACAGCAGTGTCGTTGGCGAACATCTGTTCCTCATTGTCAGACGAACATGAAGCTGGTCCGGTTGTTACGGACTCGTGGTTCTGGTCACCCGACCTGGTCAAACCATCTCCGCTTCCATGATTGCGGTTTTTGCGAACCATTTTTCAAAACAAATAAGAACAGTAGTAATAAAAAAGACTGGCTAATGGCTGAGAATGGCTAACGCTACCGTTACACACAGGTCTCAATGTGAGTCACCCAGCGGCTTAGGCAAAAAAGATTTTACGCAATGGGATGCACGCATTTCAATCGTCGAATTTCTCTGCTTCAATTGGCTCGTTGTATTTGCGGTCATTGGTAGGCAGGTCCTTCTTGCTAGGTTTTCAGTCATTGGTTCTTCAAGGTTTCAGAAACCCAATTCAAGGCTCTTATTAGTCGAATGAGAGGTCAATCAAATCTAAACCAATCAAACACTCCTTTGGCTTTCTGTTCGCGGCTGTGTCTGTACTGGAAGAACGGAAATGCAGCCTTTTTTTTTTTCAGTGCGCACTGAGATGCACTATGATGCACCTATGGACTGGTGTTGAGAATTAGCACTTGTGCTATATACACCTATGCAAAACATCTGGTGTCTCCTTGTGATTGTACTAATGTAATTTTTTATGTCCATATTAAATAAAATAAAGAAAGAAAAAGAAAAAGAGACGTGACCGCCCGCGGAATCCCAGAGTTCAACAGGTTAAAGGCTATCTGTCAGGACTTAACTGTCTAAAATTAATTTGCACTGATGGGGGATAGGTTGGTTTCCTAAATTCTGATGAATTTCAGCTGATTTCTTTGCTTTCAAAGCCTTTTTGCACCTTTTTCTTCATGTATTCAATACTTATTCCCTTTGTCATTTCACTTTATTAAGTGTAACCTGTGAACACATTTGCCTTGGTTTCTTTGTATGTATGGATTACTTGGGTTGTTACTGATATCTGGTTAAAATCTCAGGTCAGTGCCTCCATTAGGAATATGTTTAATGGGAAAAATGTTGACGTGTTCAACACTTTTTCCCCCACTGTATCCACTGAAAAAAGCTATTCTGAAGAATTACTGATGTAAAGGGGCATGTTCTAAAGAAAAAAACTGCATTTTCCCTGATACACACAAGTAGCTTGTAAGTCTTTAATGTTACCTGCAAGTGATAATTTTTAAATTCCATTTTTTTTCTCTCTCTGGAAATGAAACAGTGGCTAGAAATGAAACGACACAACACAGAAAAAAGTGGGACAAATCATATAAATTGGCATGCAAACCAAAGTTTGTTGGCTCTCTTATGCCAGTGCCACCTCTCCAATCTGCTAATGAGCTTCCATAAAATGGGACTGGTATTTCTTGTGCTGGGCATGTGGTTCATGAATACCAACTTTATAAAGTGATGCTGGAAGGGACTATGGCTACCACACAATCCACTCCACACCACCCCAACTGCCCGGTTTTCTGCTGCTCGAGCATCAGCCAGTTTGTTTTCAGTCTGGCTGCTATTGTTTCAGAAAGTGGACACACTTAAAATGAGATAGATGAGGGTTAATTTGAGCGACTCTTCATGGAACCCTGAAATAATGTGGCTGGAATAAGAATCAATCAAATTGGACTCAATAAAAGCAAATTGTGGGGTTTCGCAAGGTTAGAAATCGATTAAAATTATAGTATAATCCAAAATCAGCAAAGTGGTGCATAAATCTAGTATGTGGAAAAACGTTTTCATAACATGAACTAAGACTTAGAATATCATCCGAAATCCCATCAATTCCCATGGACACATGCTAGATTTATGCACCACTTTGCTGATTTTGCATGCAACCTTAGCACAAATGGTAAGGATACATGCAAAACAAATATTTTGGGAGTTGGGGGGGTGCAAATTTTCTCATAGATTTGTGATTTTTTTTCTCATAAATCTGCAACTTTTTTCATGTCAATTTGCAACTTTTCTCCTTAAGTTTGTAACTTTTTTCCTTTTCCTCTTCATTAAGCCTGGGGTCCAACTGTACCCCAGACACGTTTATTTGTTGATATTTTTTCAAAGTGCAATGCTAATGATCTTTCCTTTTAGGTAGTTTTCAGTCTACATGTGGACTATATATTGGTCAATTTAAATTTGATGTGCACAGTGAAAAACTGTCTCAATAAAACGATTACGCTTGGGGTCTGGTTGGACCCCACTCATTTTATGGATGGGAAAATTAATATGTATGCATCTAAATATGATACAACAATTCTTTGGTTAAGTTTATAAACAGTGGGTTCTACTTGTGCTGTAAAATCAGTCTCCTTTGTTTAGTTTATCATGTGTGAGCAAATGAGATTGCAGTGTAACAAAGCTCTACCATGGCAGATAAAGCATCAAAAAGTGGAGAAATTAGCAGCTAACTTAATGAAAATATATTATTTTTTGTTGCAACTTTCACTTAAGACACAATAGTTTTAGCAACTTACACAAACATCATCTTAGAAAGTGGGTCCAGCTGGACCCCAAGGTTTCAGTTAGAAAGTTAACATGTTTTTAATGCTATTTTCCATGTGTTTGCACTAGTTTTACTTTTTTAAATCACATAGATATGTAGATACTGAAAATGATGATTTTTAGATTCTCCATTTTCCCTGTGCCAGAGAGGGGGTATATCAATTCATGTTCCATTTTGCATAGTCAGAGCAAGGTTAGAAACCTGTGCTTAGTTTTATATTTCCCTTATATTTTAGTATTTTTTCCTGTAAATTTACAACTTTTATTTCATAACTTTGCAAAGTTTTTCTATTAAATTTTTAACTTTTTTCTCATAAATGTAATTTTTCCTCTTCTAAGTTTGCAACATTTTCTAATAAATTTATGACTTTTTTGCAGAATTGCAACTTTTCTCAGAAATTTTCAACCTATTTCTCATGCAACTTTTTATCGCAATTTTTTTTCTCATAAATTTTCAAAATTTTTCCTAGTAAATGTTCAGCCATTTTTGTCTTAAAATTTATTTATTTTTTTAAGTTTTGAACTTTTCTCTTGTAAAATTTCAACTGTTAACATGTAAATTTTCATCTCTTTTCTCACAATTTTTAAGATTTTTTTTTTTAATTTTTTTTTAAAAAAATTCTGCAATTACAGTAGGAAACGTTTTCCTCTCATAATTTTTTGGGGGAAAATTTTCAACTTTTTGGCACATAAATTTTTGGATTTTTTCCTGCAAATATTCAACTTTTTCCTCATAAATGTTTAGATTTTTCTAGAAAAAATTGTAACTTTTCAACTTTTTACATGCAGATTTTCAACTTTTTTCTCATAAATTTATATTTTTTCCGTAAATTTTCAACTTCTATTCAAAATTTTTTGGATTTTTTTCTTTATAAATTTTCATCTCTTTTCTGATATTTTTTTTTTTTTTTGAAAATTTGTAACTTTTCTCTTGTAAATTTTCATTTTTTTTACATGCAAATTTTCATTTTTTCTCATAACTTTTTAGATTTTTGTTTAATTTTTAATTTTTTCTGGAATTACAGTAGGAAACCTTTTCCCTCTGATAACTTTTTGGGGAAAATTTTCAACTTTTTTGCATATAAATTTTTGGATTTTTTCCTGTAAATTTTCAACTTTTTTCTTATAAATGTTTAGATTTTTTTCAGAAAAAAATTATAACTTTTCTTTTGGAAATTTTCCACTTTTTACATGCAAATTTTCAACTTTTTTCTCATAAATGTATATTCCGTAAATTTTCAACTTCTTTTCAAAATTTTGGGGATTTTTTTATTTACAAATTTTCATCTCTTTTCTGATATTTTTTTTTTTAAATTTGTAACTTTTCTCTTGTAAATTTTCATTTTTTTGCATGCAAATTTTCATTTTTTTCTCATATTTTTTTTCTGTAAATTTTCAACTTTTTTGCAATGTTTTTCCAGCAAATTGTCATCTTTTTTCTCATAAATCTACATTTTTCCTGAACATCTGAAACTCTTTTTCTCAAAAATTTAAGTTTTTCTTGCAAATTTTCAACTTTTTTCTCATGGATTTTTTTTTTTTTTTTTTTTTTGGTTGCAAATTTTCAAATTTTTCTTGTAAATTTGCAAGGTTCATCTGGATGCTGGTTAAAGTTTTATTCTCTGTAAATACATTGTAATTTGCAATTTTTCAAAAAAAATTCAATTGGGACCTTTTTCATATTTTTGCACCTAGATTCTTCCAAATTTGCAGCTTTTTTACATTCATACATCTGCACCTTATGCTAAATTTGTGAACACCCCCCATCCCCCTTGCAAAAAAAAACAACAAATTGCCCACTGCTTGTGACCCAAATAAGAGAAAGCAATTAAGAAAACGAATGAACCAATAAATCTGGGTTCAGGAAGAGTTTTTTTTATGCTGGAAGAGTGTTTAACAGTTGAATTTTGAGTGATGCAACCTACAATCCCAGGACAGTTGGAGCCACAACATCCAAAAGTCATAGATGGCACAGAGGTATCGCACCCACTCTGACAATGACATATTAGTCATTACAAATGCCAGGCTCCATTGTAGCACCTTTACTCCATCCTTCCTTTAACAAAAAGAAGAAGAAGAAGGAAAAAAAGAAGCCCCCAAGCAGTAGCATCGCCCACACAGCGTGTAATGGATGCTTGGATCACGCAACCACTTCTCTTTTCTGCTCTCTTCCAACATGCCTGTATGGCCTGGGGGTGCAGAGAAGAAGTTTAGGCACCTCTTAGCCTTACACCTGGCACAAGATGTGCCGAGGCAGCCAAAGTTCAATTCCCTCCATGTACATCTGTGTGTACAAAAGACTGTGTGCGTGAGTGTGTGTGCGTCTCGACGGGCAAAAATGCAATATGAGGTGTGAAGAGGCGGCACAGGAACAGACCTGCATAATGGAGCACAGATCCCCCGTCGGTTCCTTTTTAACACCTCGCAGTAGTCTGAGAGGAGAGTGAGACAATGAGAGAGGGAGACGGAGAGAAAGAGGGCGACGAGCAGACACGCGGAAAAGAAACAACAACTTGTAATTGAGCCGACAGCAGAAGACTGAATGTAACAACAACAAACCCGAGACTTCTGCGCACACTTTCTCAGAAGTTGCCGGGCTGTTGTTTGGCCTGTCTTGGAGAAAGTTGTCTGGCAGGGAATCTGTGAAGACGAGGCCTTTGATTTTAGGTCTGGAGATACCTTGTCTTGTTTTGTTTTCCAGGCTTAAGGGTGGGATTTTATCGATCCCAAGTCGGACGCGACCATCAGAACTCTGCGCACCTACCTACATGGGAGGGATTTCGTGCGCTACCTTTGCTACCTTCAGAAGTTTCCCTGTCTCTCCCTCGCCTTTACCCAACCAGACAGGGGATCGTAACTACAAAGAGGAGATGGCCCTTTGAATGGAGAGAATTCCAAGATTGCTTTGGGCAAACAGGGAGTGTGTGTGTGTGGGGGGGAGAGCTTTGAAGCCACACTCTCCTATTAAAAGGAGAAAGATGAGGGGGCAGGAGAAAAATCGATGATGACACAAAAAAAGCACGCTATCTATTGCTGGAAATCCATGTGGAAACTCAGAGAGCAGAAATAACTTTGTGAACTTTGTTGTTGGAGATGGGGACCTCAGGTCTTCACTCTCTTCATCCTGTTATTGAGTTTAACTGCATCCAACATTTCACTTTTATTGTTCAGTTATGTACCTTTATTGGTTAATCATTTATAATAAATGTCATTAGCCAATACGGTGCATTTAAAGACCCTTAAACCAATGGTTCCAAAATCATTTTGATGGTACATCAGCCTTTGACCAGGTGAATGTCACTTCCACCATAGCTTAAGTGGGCCTGCCTCACCTACAACTAGCACCATTAGCCAATCACATTGCACGACTTTAGGCACAAACTAACGGTTGCTTTCACATCTAACCTGTTTGGTCTGGACTTTTGGGACTTTTTGGTTTGATTCAGACCAAAATATTCCCCAACAGCACACATACGCCTGGCCTACGTCTGCCCAATGTACAAAGTTTGCATCGGGAATGCATCATAGAGGGTTTATGTCTACCTGTGAGAATGCCAGTATAAATTTCACTTTTTCCTAGAGGCTTTAGTTCCACTCTACAAAAAAAAAAAAAAGAAAACACCGTCACTAACAAAAGGTAATGCTCAAAACCTCCCAAAAATCTTCTGATTCAAAGATTATCAAATATATTATACAGTGATGATCAAATAAAATCAAAGAAATAAAATTTTAGACTGTCACGGCTCTCAAATGAAAAAAATACAACTAAGTTAGTTATGTAATTTTCAAGCGGATGCTTTTAGACAAGTGTTTAAACTCTTGCTTCAGTGAAAATGTATTTTTACCCCAGTAAGAATGTAGGCCATTCAGTCTCTCAAAGAGTCAGAGCAGTCTCAACTTTTCAGTTCAAGCAGAAATAAAAACAAACTTTGCTCTAGTCTCTTAATTCAAAAGCACCATACAAATAAACAGAAGGAATTTACTGGTTTAGTAGTAGATGTCTGGCTTTGCAGGGTCCAGGACCTGCAAAGCCAGACAAGTGAGGTCCTTCAGAGGCCACCAGTGGTCAGAACCAATGCCTCATCATGCTTCTCTACCCCGTGTGCACACCTGTCTGGGGAACATCTGCCCAGCTGCTCCCTTGATGCTCACGGTGGTCACGGGCCAAAGAAAGAATGACAAGAAATTACTATCAAACATCAAGTAATACAATAAATTAAGGGTGCATTCAGACGGCCACTGTTTGGTCCAGACCAAAGGATCAAACAGTGGATTCCGCGGATAGTTCAGTTCGTTTGGTGCCGTCTGAACGCACGTTAGAACTCTGGTGAGCACCAAACAAGCAAAGTCTCGACCCCCTGAAAACGACAGTCTCGGGTCACTTGCAAACAAAGTCTGGTGTGCTCTGCTCGCAGTGTGAATCCATAGTATCCAGCGGACCAAAGGGCGGAAGTGCCCCTCGGCGTTTGTGTAACCATAGTATTTACCGTAGTATATTTTGGGTAGAAAGTAACAATAAAGACAACCGTGCAAATCCAAGAAATCCTTTTACCAGCGTTATTTGAGGTGATCAAACAACCCGGCTGAAGGGAACGGAGTTCCGTTTTCAGTCCTGGACAATCGATGAGCCGGATTTTTCTTCTTCCTCAAGATTTTTTCTTCCTGGTCAGTGGTGGTTTCGGCTACAGGGCCCCAAACGAGTAGTTGCTGTAACTGTGTGACGTTGTCCAGGCAGTTTGGTCCGCTGCAGTGTGGATGCAAACCTCACCAAATGGAGGCGTGAAAATTCTCAGTATTCTTCGCCCAGTCGAACTGAGACCCCCGGACTATCCTGGTCTGAATGCAGCCTAAAAGTCATCTGCCTGCTGTCGGGGGAAGGGAGGGGTAACCACCACACCAACACAGTGATGATGCATTCACTTGCACTCAGAAATCTTAAGTTTCACAAATATACGTCATCAAGGAATAAAATGAAGTCTGATGCCAAAGGCTTAGTCTTTTTTTTTTTTTTTTGCGGGGGGGGGGGGTGTTCACAGATCTCGAATAACCCTCCATGGTGCTGGCTCTGTGTCTAATTATACTGAATGATGAAAATTTAAATGGCCACTCGAAAGGGCACTTTGGACACTTTGGACAAGGGGCAGGGGTCATGGTTTCTTTTTGCCTCTTATGATCTCTCAAGGATCTTTCAAAGATCTCTGTAGATCACCATGAAAACAGTCGAAGCATCTCCTAAACATTTCCAGAGACACAGTTTTGATCTCTGAGAGATCATGCCAATGTTGATCTCTCAGTGGTCACCCAACGATCTTCTTCTGTGTGAAGCTGCCCTGAATGTTTCAGTGAAAATCTTCCGTTTCCATCTCCGCTTGCAGCATTTTTATACGGAGCCTGAAACTCAGAAAGCACACGGAGAGCTTTCAGAATTTCCCCCACATTATCAAATCATCAACAGAGCCTCTGCAATGCATCGGGCCTGACTGCAAGCCCCGCCCACACGAGGCCCCCGTGGCGGGGAATTATGGAATGCTGAAAGACATGAAAAGACATAAAATACTGCCTTAAAATCTCTGTGACTTAGAAATGTAGTCTATTTATCTCTTTAGCGCTGGATGGAACGGAAGACTGGGGGGCGCAACTGCATCTTTAGACACATTTTGGCCTAATTAAAGCATCTCAAATCATCAGCCATGTGGGGGGGTGCCAAGCTCCGAGTTAGGGGACGCTCTCTGATGGTAAATGGACGAGGATTTGTGACTCCAGTCGACTCACATCAAAGCCTCAACTCAGGGGGAAGAAGAAAAATATATCGCCCTGAATGTTTCCATATCCAGAAAAACTGTCGTGGGTGTACAGAAGCCCCCTCACCCCACCCCACCCCTGGTAGGGCGGCTTGACACCAGGGCAAAAAGATCTGTACAAGAGATGGAAAGAAAGAGTTTGACTTGAGAGTATCACAGCACCCCTTCCCCCCCCCCTTTTTTTTGTTTTTCCGTTGCTGCAAATTAACGAACAGGTGGTAGCTAGGAGGTTTGGAAGTACGGATCTGAGGAGAGTTGGGGGGGGGGGGG
Organism: Pholidichthys leucotaenia; assembly: GCA_020510985.1. Classification (NCBI taxonomy): domain Eukaryota; kingdom Metazoa; phylum Chordata; class Actinopteri; order Cichliformes; family Pholidichthyidae; genus Pholidichthys; species Pholidichthys leucotaenia. The sequence continues at coordinate 329,230,714 of CM035845.1, forward strand.
GCTGGCCAAGAGGTAGAGCCCAGACTGCAGCATCTCCAGCCCTGTGATCTGACTCCAAGCTGGCAGCCATGCTATCAACAACGGGGACTGCAGATGTTGCCGGGTTCCCCCTCTTCCTCCAACATGGCTCTGAGCTTTTTTTTTTACCCTCCTTTTTTAACTCATCCCCACCACCACCACCTCCCTCCCATCCCTTTCTACGCAGGATCTTGTGTGTGTGTGTGTGTGTGTGTGTGTGTGTGTGTGTGTGTGTGTGTGTGTGTGTGTGTGTGTGTGTGTGTGTGTGTGTGTGCTGAGTAGGAGGTCCTGTGAGCAAATCCCGATCAAGGCCTCTGACTGTGACAAGCCATGTCAGGGCTCATTTCTGAGTAAGCTCATCCTTTCTTGTGTGTGTGTGTGTGTGTGTGTGTGTGTGTGTGTGTGTGTGTGTGAGTGTGTGTCTGTTCGATATGACGATATATATATCGCACGACAAGATAAAGCCATCTATCGTTTCATTTACAACTCTATCATTTCCCAGCCGGCATGTCCATGTGGGCCCCACCAAAGGTTAAATCTGGGCTCTTTTATGGGTCCATGTGGGTTTGTCCGTGGGCCTCATCTGTCTTTGCCCACATGGACTTCACCTGTTGACGTCTTTTCTTGTAAATTTGTGACTTTCCCCCAATTTGATACATTTTTCTTGAAAATTTCAAACTTTCTCATAAATTTGCAACTTTTTTATTGTAAATTTGTGGGGGGGGTTTCTATAAATTTGTGACATTTTTCTTGTAAATTTGGAACTTTGTCAAAAATTTTAAACTTTGTTTTTACTGTAAACTTACTTTTCCTCATAAATTTGGGGCTTTTTTTTCTTGTATTTTCAATTTATTTACTCATATTTGATACTTTTTTCTTAATTTGCAAGTTTTGCTTATTTTTTTCCTCATATGTTTGTGACTTTTCTTGTAAATTTGCTAAATTTTTCTTGCAAGTTTAAAACTCTTTCAAATAATTTCACAATTTTTTTCATGCAAATTTGAAACTTTTTTCTCTTAAATTTTCACTTTTTTCTCCTAAATTTGCATCTTTTTTTCTAGTAAATTTATAACTTTTTTCTCAAAAAGTTTGCTTTATTTTTTTTTTTTTTTGTAAATTTGTCACTTTTTTCACGTAATTCTGCCTATGGCACCAGTGTTACTGAAAGCCTCAGGTATAGTCCATGTGGGCAAGCACAGATGGGGCCAACATGGAAGCTGCAGACAAAACCACATGGGACAAACCCAGTTTAAACCCGTGGTGGGGCCCACATGGGCATGCTGGCTGGGTGTGGTCAACTATTTTCAGCTCATTTTCTGTGTAAAACTGGTCTTGTTCTGGTCCAACGGCCATCTTGGTTGGCGAACAGACTGACAGAGTGGTGGCCTCCGTGGTAGAGTATCCGCCCCTTCAGCCGGGAGGTCATGGGTTCAAGACGGGTCATACCAGAGACCATATAAAATGGCACTTCCCACCCTCTAGCTTGGTGCTCAGCATAATAGAATGGGGGAAGGAAAAAGTGTAACCCACAGACAACGGATGGAAGTTAGCCACTGGCTGCAATCTGCCAAGTTTACATTGATTGCCATCAATGTTCATCAACTTACACTGTCCTTAAAAATAGCAATTTGCAATTTACTTGAACAGACCACGCCCACTGGAGGACGTGTCGACCCATGAAGTGCAGCTTGTGCATTTTGCCTAGCAGGGCTTACACACGTCAGTCATTTGTTGCGGCCCCAGTGGTTGTGTGGCATCACGGGGGGGTGGGGGGGTGGACTGAGATGGACAGGCGCCATCCGTCAGGTGGGACACCACTGCCCAGCCAGTATGTCCATGTGGGCCCCAGCAAAGGTTACCCCTGGGCTGTCTTCTGGGCCCATGTGGGTTTGTCTGCAGGTTCCATGTTGGCCCCATCTGTGATTGTCCACATGGACTTTTTCTGTTTGCCTATTTTCAACGGATTTGCTTGTAAATTTGTGACTTTTCCCCATAAATTCAATACATTTTTCTTGGAATTTGAAATTTCCGCTTAATTTTCAACTTTTTTTAATGTAAGCTTGCAACTTTTTCTCACGAATGTGGGATTATTTTCTTGCAAATTTGCAACGTTTTTCCTCATAAATTTGTTTGTTTTTCTTGTAAAATTGTGACTTTTTTCCTGGAAATTTGCTAACTTTGTAATTTTGGAACTTTGTCATAAATGTGTCACTTTTGTACTGTAATCTTGCAGCTTTTAATCATAAATTTGGGACATTTTTCGTATAAATTTGCAACTTTTTTCTCATAAATTTTCAATTTATTTTCTCACATTTGCTACTTTCTTGTTAATTTGCAACTTTTTCTAATTTTTTCCTCATAAATTTGTGACTTCTCTTATAAATTTGCTAGTTTTTTTCTTGTAGGTTTGTAACTTTTTTCAAGTAATTTCACCATTTTTTATTCTTGTAAATTTGCACCTTTTTTGCCTAAATTTTCACTTTATTCTCATAAATTTGTGATTTTCTTCTACTAAATTTGTGACTTTTTTCTCACAAATTTTCTATTTTTTTCTCATCAATTTGTGACTTTTTTCTTGTAATTTTGCCGATGGCTCCGGTGTTACGGAAACTTGCTCACCATGTGGGCAAACAAAGATGGGCCAATAAGCCCAGTTTTAAGCTACTGTGGGGCCCACATGGGCATGCGGGCTGGGTGACGGCCTGTAGATGTTAAATCCCCAGTCCACCATAATATATAACTAAACACCTTTACAGTGTTGTGTATTAGAAATAATGAAGATATTATAATAAACCACCAAACCGGCTCTGAAAGAAATTCTTTAATTCCTAACCGAGCTACTGAATGTCTAGTTGATATTTAAAAAAAAAAAAAAAACTTCTCATGTATCATAAAAACAGTTGATATCTAAAAGAACTGTTGTTTTCATTGTTTGCATATCACACAAAACACTTTAAAATGTCCATCTGCGCCTTTTCGTTCTTCCTTTCAAATGTCCTAAATGTTTTTTGTCCTCTATCTTGTGTGTGTTGTGGTGCAGCTCTGACTCCCCTCGCTTCTCTCCTGTGTCTATGTGAATACTGAACAATTGGATGCACAGGTGGTCAGTCCACTTCTCCTCTTCCAAGTGTTAGATTTCATTACAAGCAGTGTTGGAGGTGGGTCGAGTGTGTGTGTGTGTGCGCGTGTGCATGCGTGCGTGCCGTTGGTGTTGGTGGGGGAGTCCTCTTGACATCTGCGGGTCTATTTGAATGAGACACGAATCCCTGTCCAGGAAGAGCGAGACTTCATCGAGAGACCAGCGTTTGGTTTAACCCTCGCTCCCCGGCCAGCATGTTCTGTGGGTCCCATGTGTGTTTGTCTGCGGGTTCCATGTAGGCCCCATCTGTGATTGGCCATGTGGACTTTACCTGTGGTGCAGATGTGCGGGTGGTCTGCTTACCCACTTTAACCCCATCTGGGCCACACATGGGTAGAATGTGGCTGAGCAGGTTTCAGGAACACTTGTGCCATCGGCAAAATTACAAGGAAAAAGGTCACAACTTTACAAAAAAATAGGAGCAAATTCATGAGAAAAGTTACAAATTTACTAGAAAAAAGTGAAAATTTAGGAGAAAAAAAGTTGCAAATTTACAAGAAAAGAAATTGTAAAATTATTTGAGTTACAAATATGCAAGAAAAATATTGCAAATTTACAAGAAAAAACTTACAAATTTATGAGGAAAAAATGTGACAATTTCTAAGAAAAAAATAGAAAATTTACAAAAAAAAGAAATAATTTTGTCACAAATCACCCTTTTCAAGGGCAGAATAGAGAACGCCAAATACAGGCTGTAGGTTTGCACATTTAATAACAAAAACACACAAGTACACAAAAACACTACATGTACACATAAACGGTGGGAATAATGGGGAACGCCTGGAGAATAATAATCAGATGGGAATTCCATCAGAGAAGGTAAGAATCCAGTGATGCTAAAATTGCTGAGCAGATTAACAATGAGTTAGACAACAAGCACAATACTCACGTCTGAAAAATAGCAGAGAGGCACAAGCATCAGGGAAGGAGAACGGGGCTGCAATGAACTACATTACAGCATGGGCTAAATAGGCACCGACTAATGAACAACTGAGTCCAGGTGTGGGTGGCATGAGTGAGGAAAAAATAACTAAACAGGTGACAGCTGTCAAAGCCCGCAAACCAGCTTTGACAGGAGGAAGTAAACAAAGACTCAAAGTAAAAGCACCAAAGGAGATGAAAGAGAATTAAGAACAAATACAAGAACAATACACTAAGGGAGAAAACTGAGGAAAGCTAAAAATACAACCTGATAAATACTGAGACTACAAAAGAAGAACTAACACGGGAAAATAAATAGGAAAACAAGATAATACATTAATACATAGATAAGACTATAATGTCAAAACCAAGAACCATCACAGAAATAGAAAAGATGACGTAACACAACTAAGCAACTGAGCACAGTGACCACCCGTGCTCAGGATCATGACAGTGTCCCCTCCTCAAGGGTGGTTACAAGACACCCTGAAGAACATCAAAAAGGAAAAAAGGACCCACCCACAAGGAAGACCCCCCCCAGCAAAAAAAAAACACCCCGGGTGGGAGGAGGGGGAAACAAGGCATGGAGGGACCAAAACAAACCATAAAACAAGAAAAAAACCATGACTTAAAACAGTGAACAGCAGGCGGCAATCAAATACCAATGATACAAAGTGGAAAATAAACACAGTTTAGGTGGTCTCCCAGAGTCCTTGAGCCACCTAAACAGATGGAGTAGACCATCGGGTGGTCTCCCAGCATCCTTGAGCCACCTTTTAAAAAAAAAAAAAAAAAAATTATATATATATATACACACATTTTTTTTTTTTTTTTTTTTTTTTTTTTTTTGCTGAGTCTCCTCAAGAATTTCTTCCTTTCTTTAACTTGTACAGGACAGTGGTTACCACGCCTCTCTGCCTGCCAACAGTATGTTGTATGTTGGTTTTTTCCCTCCTCCGTTCCTTTATTGCTGAGCACCAAGCAGGATAGCAGGAATTTCCACTTTTACCTAGTCTTTGGCATGACCCAGCTGGGATTTGAACCCCGGCCTCCCAGTTGTGGGGTGGATGCTCTACCCCTAGGTTACCACTCTGGTTGAGCCACCTAAGAAGGAAGAATAGCCCATCAGGTGGTCTCCAAGCATCCCTGGGCCAACGGTCCATGGGGCACAATACGCCCCCAACTGGAGACGGCAGTTGGAACCTTTGCCTCCCGCAGACAGCAGGGACCATGAAGTGGATGGAGAGAGTAGGTGGTAATAAGGAGCTGATACCTAATGGGAAGGATGGCTGACCAATGTTGACACTAGCTGACAGGATAACTGACCAGGGTGGCTAACCAGCGAAGGAATCAGATGAAGGAAGCTGATAATAACCGGTGAGGTTGAGTGAGGAAGGGGGAACTACGCTGACCTCAGGTGAAGAAGAAGGAACTACGGCGACCTCAGATGGAGTCGGAGGACCCACAGCAGCCTCGGACGGAAGCAGAGGACCCACGGCGACCTCAGGCGGAAGCAGAGGACCCACGGCAACCTCAGGCGGAGGCCCCACAGTGACCTTGGGTGAAGATGAGGGGCCCTTGGTGATCTCAGATGAAGATGGAGGACCTTCGGTGACCTCTGGTGAAGGTGGACGATCCTCAGGGACCTCAGACGATGGCTCAGACAAAAGGATAGAGACAGAAAGATAAGCATCACCAGCAGTGGTGGAGTCCAGCGAGGAGACCTCAGAAGCAGAGGATATCTGTAGCTGATTCTTCTCACCATGAGCAAGACAAGGTTTCTCTAGAACTGAAAGTGAAGAAATAGAACAAAGTACTTACCCTGGCTAGAGCTCCACCGCCATCCAGGACTCCGACAATTCAAGCTGGGACGTCTCTGATCCAATCATTCAGGCATCTATTGCCAATGTGGTCACCTCAGATGGGGAGGAAAAGAAAAACACTGGATCATAGTTACCAGTAGTGGTGGAGCTAAGCAAGGAGAATTCAGGAGCAGAGAACATCTGCAGCCGGTTCTACTCACCATGAGCCAGACAAGATTTCTCTAGATATCCATGTGTTAAAACAGAACAGAGAACTTGCCAGAGCTCGGGCTCCAGTGCTGTCCAGGACTCCGGTGAACCAGGCTGAGGCATCTCGAATCCATCCCTCTGAGCATCCACTCCCGAGATGGCCACCTCAGAGGGGAAGGAAAAGATTGACACCAGAATACTATTACTGGCAGAAGTGGGGCCAAGCGAGGAGAACTCAGGAGCAGAGGACATCTGCAGCTGAGTCTCCCTGTCACGAGCAAGACTAGATTTCTCTAAGGCTAATAGTGGAGTTACTGGACAGAGAACTTGCCTTGACTTGAGCTCCACCACTGTCCAGGACTTTGGCGACTCCACTGCAACAACCCCGGCAGCAGGCATGATGGTGGATACAGCTCAAGGACCTCCAGGCATCTTGGGGTGGGCGGTCTCGATTCCAGTCATCTGATACTCCAACCCCGGCTCGGCCACCTCAGACGGGGAGGAAGAGAAAAACACCAGAAAATTACCGGCGGCAGTGGAGCCCGGCAAGGAGAGCTCAGGAACAGAGGATGTCTGCACCCAACTCTCCCCACCATGGGCTAAACAAGATTCCTCTAAATCTGCAGATGTAAAAACAGAACAGTGTACTTGCCTAGACTTGAGCTCCACCGCCGTCCAAGACGCCGACGACTCAACTGCGGTGACTGTTACAGTAGGCACGATGGTGGATGCAGCTGAAGAACTGGGACCGCTGATGCTGATCGAACTCCCGGCGTGGTGGCTGATGCTTGAGATTGCCTCACCGATGACTCTGGCACATGTACCACTGAAACCAGGGGACACTTTCCAGTCTGCTCAAGCTTCAGAGCATAGGTAGCGCTCTCCTCTCCTCCAGGATGTGGCTGTGGGGATGGAACAGGATCTTCCATGGCTGCAGGCTCCTCTATTATCCGGCGACTCCATCCCAGGACTGGCGGACATTCAGGGGACACAGAAGGGGACATGGGAGAGGCAGGTGAGGAACAGGTGGCAGCAGCATGTCGTGAGGACTCAGTGAAAGTGGACTGCTGATGCTGAGCTTCACCACCAGGAATAAGGCAAAACACTGCCTTTTCTTGTGCAGAAGAATGCAAACACACTTGCCTTTTTTCCTGGGGCGTGATGGTATCTGCTGCTGAAGGACAAGATGAAGCTCCTTTGGAGACAGCTAGGGTCGTCTGGCAAGACGGCGGTGACACGGGCTTCTGGTGAAGGGGGGGGCGAGGTGCCAGTCAGGGAACGCTTCTTCATCGGCTCAGACCTCGGCATGGATGGGACCCCAGCCCTGCGTGACGGAGCCAAGGAACGCCTCACTGATGGCACTGGATACTATGATGCCGAAACCAGAGGACAATGAACTGTCGGCACAGGCTTTGGGACACAGGGGGTGCTCTTTTCCCATGCAGGATGTGGCTGCGGAGCAGGATTAGATTCTCCTGGAATTGCAGATCCCTCCCTTGTTCAGCGGCTCCGTCCCAAGACCGGTGGACACTCAGGAAGAATGGCAAGGAGCACGGGAGGAACAGGTGAGGACAAAATGGCAGCAGCAGGCGGTGAGGACTCAGCTACAGTGGACTGCTGATGCTGACCCTCGCCACTAGGAATAAGGCAGGAAGATTCATTTTTATATGTTGAAGAATGAGGAAGCACTTGCCTTACCTCCCAGGGCATGATGGTAGCTGCTGCAGCTGGACCAGACATGTTCTCCCGAGAACTGTGGGGGTCATCTGGTGAGGAGGCAGAGACACGGACTCATGGCGAGGTGGGTGAGGTTCCGGAGTCAGGGGACGCTCAATCGTTGGCTCAAACTCCGCTCCACCTGGTGAAACTCTTTCCAGCTTTTGCTGATATTCTTGGAGGAGCCATGGCTTGTAATCAAGCAGGAGTTCTGTCTCCAATAATAAGACCCGCTGGCACTCCTCCAGCTCCTTGGCTGATGGTATGGGCCACAGTTCAGGAGGAGAAGGTGGGACTGCTGCTGAAGAGCGGCAAGAGGCTTGGGACTTCCGTGCCTGGGAACTCCTCTTCTTTGGCACCGGCATAGATGGAGAAGAGGTTTCCTCCAGCTCATGGAGCTTGGGTTGTGCACTGATAATGGGGAGGAGTAGGTCCTTGAGCTCCGGGTGGCTCCGCAGGCTAGGGCATGCGTCGAGCACCTGTGCCGCTCCAGCCAAACATTCCCAGGCCCCTTCAGGAGTATGAGAAGCACGAACCTCCAACACGATGATACACAATATTCCCACGGTCCTACACTCCATCCAAGGTCCATACATGCTGCCATGCCAGTGGGAAAAAAACGAATACTATCAAAAAATAACGGGAGAGAAAGGAAAAAAAGGCAAAACTTACAGCTGCTGGCGTCTGATGGGCAGCACCATTCTGTCATAAATCACCATTTTCAAGGGCAGAATAGAGAGCCCCAAATGCAGGCTATAGATTTGCATGTTTAATAACAAAAATACACAAATACACACACAAAAAAAAAAACACTACATGTAGACATAAAGGTAGGAATAATGGGGAATGCCCGGAGAATAATAATCAGATGGGAACTCCGTCAGAGAAGGTAAGGATCCAGTGATGCTAAAATTGCTAAGCAGATTAACAAACAATGAGTTAGACAACAAGCAGATTACTCACGTCTGAAAAATAGCAGAAAGGAACAAGCGTCAGGGAAGGGGAACGGTGCTGCAATGAACTACATTACAGCACGGGCTAAATAGGCACTGACTAATGAACAGCTGAGTCCAGGTGTGGGTGGCATGAGTAAGCAAAAATTAACTAAACAGCTGATAGCTGTCAAAGCCCATGAACCAGCTTTTACAGGAGGAAGTAAACAAAGACTATCAAAGTAAAAGCACCAAAGGAGACCAAAGAGAATCAGAAATAAATACAAGAACAATACACTAACGGAGAAAACTGAGGAAAGCTAAAAATACAACCTGATAAATACTGAGACTACAAAAGAAGAACTAACACGGGAAAATAAATAGGAACATCAACTAAGAAACTGAGCACGGCGACCACCCATGCTCAGGAAGAGTCACAGATTTACTAGGAAAGAAGTTGGAAATTTATGAAAAAAAAAATATACTGATAGTGTTACAAACTTAACAGAAAAAAAAATAAGTTTGCAAGAAAAAAAGTCACAAATTTTTGAAGAAAAAAATCTGAAAATTTTTAAGAAAAATGAAAAATTTACAAAAAAAGGAGAAAATTTAGGAGAAAAAAGTGAAAATTTAGGAGAAAAAGTTGCAAATTTATAAGAAGAGAAATCTGGGAATTACTTGAAAGAGTTACAAACTTTCAAGAAAAAATTGAGCAAATTTACAAGAAAAAAGTTACAAATTTTTAAGGAAAAATGTGACAATTTCTTAGAAAAAAAAATGGAAAATTTACAAGAAAAGGAGATAATTTATGAGGAAAAAATGAAAATTTTACAAAAAATTAGTAAATTTATGAGAAGAGTCACAAATTTACTAGGAAAAAAGTTGGAAATTTATGAAAAGATTTTAAAAAAATATTTGATAGTGATACAAACTTACCAGAAAAAAAATAAGTTTGCAAGACAAAAGTCATAAATATATGAGGAAAAAATTTGAAAATTTTTAGAAAAAATTAAAAAAAGGTGAAAATTTATGAGAAAAAAGTGAAAATGTAGGAGAAAAAGCTGCCAATTTACAAGAAAAGAAATTCGGAAATTACTTGAAAGAGTTACAAACTTACAAGAAAAAATTTTGCAAATTTACAAGAAAAAAGTTACAAATTTGTAAGGGAAAAATGTGACAATTTCTTAGAAAAAAAATGGAAAAATTAAAAGAAAAGGAGATAATTCATGAGGAAAAAATGAAAATTTTACAAAAAAGTAGTAAATTTATGAGAAGAGTCATACATTTACTAGGAAAAAAGTTGGAAATTTATGAAAAGATTTAAAAAAAAATACTTGATAGTGATACAAACTTAACAGGAAAAAAAATAAGTTTGCAAGAAAAAAGTCATAAATTTATGAGGAAAAAAATTGAAAATTTTAAGAAAAAATTACAAAAAAAGTGAAAATTTATGAGACAAAAGTGAAAATGTAGGAGAAAAAGTTGCCAATTTACAAGAAAAGAAATTTGGAAATTACTTGAAAGAGTTACAAACTTTCAAGAAAAAATTGAGCAAATTTACAAGAAAAAAAAAGAAACAAATTTATAAGGAAAAATGTGACAATTTCTTAGAAAAAAATGGAAAATTTACAAGAAAAGGAGATAATTTATAAGGAAAAATGAAAATTTTACAAAAAAGTGGTAAATTTATGAGAAGGATCACAAATTTACTAGGAAAAAGTTGGAAATTTATGAAAAGATTTAAAAAAAAAATACTTGATAGTGATACAAACTTACCAGAAAAAAAAAAATGTTTGCAAGAAAAAAAGTCATAAATTTATGAGGAAAAAAATTGAAAATTTTAAGAAAAAATTACAAAAAAGGTGAAAATTTATGAGACAAAAGTGAAAATGTAGGAGAAAAAGTTGCCAATTTACAAGAAAAGAAATTTGTAAATTACTTGAAAGAGTCACAAACCTACAAGAAAAAATTTAGCAAATTTACAAGAAAAAAGTTACAAATTTATAAGGAAAAAATGTGAAAATTTCTTAGAAAAAAATGGAAAATTTACAAAAAGGGACATAATTTATGAGGGAAAAAGGAAAATTTTACAAAAATACGTAGTACGATTATGAGAAGAGTCACAAATTTAGTAGGAAAAAAGTTGGAAATTTATGAAAAAAAATTAAAATACTTGAGTTACAAAGTCGAAAGAAAAAATAGCAAATTTACAAGAAAAAAGGCACAAATTTATGAGGAAAAAATGTGAAAATTTATAAGAAAAAAATGAAAAATTTACAAAAAAGGAACAATTTTATCAGGAAAATGGCAAATGGCGTTCACTTATATGGTGCTTTTTTCTCATCTGTAGATGACAAAATGCTTTATAGATCCTGCTATCCACCCATTCACACATACATTCACACGCTGATGGCGGCAGAGCTCCCATGCACCCGCGCTGGCCTGACCCACCAGGAGCAACTGGGGGTTCAGTGTCTTGCTCAAGGACACTTCAACATGCAGACTGCAGACAGACTATTTGACCTGACAATTTATAAGAAACAAAAAAGAAAAGAAAAAAGAAAACAATAGTAACAAATTTGCAAGGAAAAAAGTTGGAAATTTATGCAAAAAAACATTAAAAATACATGAAAGAGTTGCAAACTTACAAGAAATGAAAATTAGCAAATTTGCAAGAAAAAAGTTGCAAATTTATGAGGAAAAAATGTAAAAATTTATAAGGAAAAAAAGAAAATTTTACCAAAAAAGCAGATAATTTATGAGAAATTAAAGAAACTTGCTCCTTTTTTGTAAATTTTTCATTTTTATTTTTTTAAACAATAAATTTATGGGAAAAACACAAATATACAAGAAAATAACAAATTTACAAGGGAAAAAGTAACAAATGAGGAAAAAGTTGCAAGAGTACAGTTAAAATAGTGGCAAATTTAGGAGAAAGTCAAAAATTACAAGAAAAAATAGAAAATTTGCAAGAAAAAAAATCAAAATTTTACAACAAAAACTAATAGAAAAAGCTGTAATTTTTACAAAAGATGTTGCAAATTTATGAGAAAGTTTCAATTTTTTACAGTTTAACTGTTTATTCACACACACATCACACATTGTCAACAACATGAATGAATAAATTACAGTATGAGCTATCCACAGCATGAATTGCAGTATACAATAAGCTCTGTTTCACATTGATTTGGAGTGTGAAAAGGTCACCCCAATAAGCTACTGAAAGGTCTTAGTAGGGGCCCCATTTCTACAATAAAGTGATAACGGATATTTTCAAGAAAAATGTATCAAAGTAGGGGAAAACATCACAAATTTACAAGAAAACAGCAAATTGAAATACTGTAGGTAAGCAGTTGAAGTCCATGTGGGCAAACACAGATGGGACCAATAATGGAATCCATGGACAAGCCACATGGGACCCATAAGACAGCCCAGATTTAACCTTTGGTGGGGCCCACATGAGCATGCTGGGTAGGGTGACACTTAGAGCCCTGCATACCCCATTATTGTTGGCAGCCCTTTGCCAGACTAAAAAAAAACAAAACAAAAAAAAATAAAAATGCTGCCCAAATTAGTGTTCCAAAAGAGTTTCTGCCCTCTTAGGTAGATCATATTGTGCTGACGTATGTCCAAGTGTTTGTTTCTGGAAGGAACTGGTATTGTTTAAGTATTTGATGGTGTAGAAAATGGGTGTGGGTGAGACTGAGTGAATTCATGATAGAGTGGACATCCTATGGGTGTGAATTATACTGTGTAATGTGCACGTTTCTTAGATCTCTACATAATGAAAATGATTTATGTGACAAGTCTTCTGGCCACCTGTGGACAATCTGATCTGCAGTCTGTACTGGACCTTTAAGATAAGCATCATGGTTGATTTAGTGGCTGGGGACATAAAAATATAGTATGAAAAATGTTTACATTGCTTCCGTATTAAAACTAAACTTCTTAAAGCTAGGGTCTCTCATATTGCTTTCTAAACATGCAGTACCATAAAACTAGATACAAGAAAGTAGACCCGAGTGAACCAACACTCCACGGAGCTGAGAGTGAATCAATCCATCCATCTTCTATCACTTATCTGGGGATCTGAGTCGTGGAGGCAGCAGTCTGAAGCTACGGTTACAAAGACTTACAAAAAATGGGTTCGTAAGAATCTCCCAATTCCTATGGGTCTGGAGTTCTATACTTCTGGAGTTTGCAGGCATTCGGGGAGGGGGGCATAGTTTGTTCAGGCTGCTGTTCAATTCGCAAGAGCAACTTGAGGCATTCTTGAGAAATGAGGTGCTTTTCTGTCGTACGATGGTCCTACAGTCCTTACGTTCTTTGTAAGGTTGCCTTGGGATCTTCCTATGGTATACTTCCTACCCTCTAACGAAAATTTTTTGTTCATCTCAGGCACTCTCAAGTCATTGGTAGGAAGATCTTACAACGTTTGGGACGTATTGTCTGCACAAATGTTGCAAGAATGATGTACTTCTGCCTTTTGAGCACCTTACGCATGCTGTACAAATCTCCGTACGCGTTTCCTACATCTTCACTTCCGCCCTCCCAAGAGAGCAGACGCTTTTTCCTCTCTCTTGCTCTGACTTTTTTTCCTCCCCCCCCAACTACTGGATCCCAGCTTGCTGTTGTCTGTCTGCGTCTAATTGCGACCGTCGAAAAGAAATTATGGAGTTAATAAGCTGGGCTTTGAATACAATTGACACTATTTTTTCAACAAGGAAAAGTGCTCCGGGGGAAGCTGTCTGCCCCGCAGGAACGGCTCCAGCGGGCTATTTACGTGACACAAGTAATTGGAGGATCTTGTGTCTCACTAATCTCTCTATCGAAGATATTGAAGATTTGTATGTCTTCGTAATAATGGTGATCGGGATCTTTCTGATTGGAACTGGGATTGTCCTGGTGTACTGCAAATTGCTGAAGATGGATACAACCTATCAAAATGCTGGCCAGGCGAGGTGCATCTATCAAATTGGAAAATTGGAGAAGACCCTGATAGCGACAACTGGAGAACTGTCTCGGAAGGTGGATTACATCATGGTCTCGCTTAGGTCTTTCCACGACGGACTTAAAGCCCCGCAATGAAGGATTAAGTACTGAATATACAGAAGAAATAAAAAGCCTTCTCTGTGATCAGTCCTATTTGGCTCAATTTCCCCATGAAAATTCCTCCTGGCTGTCTGCAGTCTGTGTTTTCAAAATCATCGAGCACAAGGCCTTGGACAGCACCTGCCCAGATAATCGCAAGGACGATTGGCGGCAGCCAGACAAAACATCTCCTGCCAAGTGCCCTTGTTGTTCTCTTATTATCATCAACACTTGCTTCAACAGTGCACACATATTGATCCATGAACTGAATAAAGATACACACACTGCTCTCTTGTGTCCTGTGAATCTTGTCTTGCGAATGTGCATCGAGAGCTTTTTTTTTTCCTTGTAATCATAATATTGATTGATTATGCAACCAGTATTGTGAATCAATGATTTTTTTGCTCCTTCCTATTGTTCCTTGTATTATTCTTATTCTTATGCTACCTGTACCCTCTATCCTGTTGGCAGGCGCATCCCCGATGCAGCCGTGTCACTGGAAATGCAGGTTCATTTTCTGTGTCAAGTCAAATTCTCTCGTATGTTATCAGTGATCTGTTAATGTACTTGGCAATAAATCTTTTTCTGATTCTGATTCTGATTCTGATTCTACAACCACTGTAAGGGGCTCTCAAGAACAACTTAAGGTATTCTTGAGGCATACTTATGGCTAACATCTTGCATAGTTCTTACATTGTTCCTATGGTATTCGTATGGCCGCCCTATGATGAGGGGTTTTCGTGGGGTGTTCGTGCAAATCTTGGAAAAGACCATTGACCTGGCCACGAACTTACGAATGGTCTACAAACAGTGAATTCCCATACGGCTGCCTTAAGAAGGCCATACAAAATAGTCGAAAAATCGTTCATATGGTGTTTGCAGCCGTTCGTAAGGGTATTTGTCACACTCAACGCTTTCAAGACTCATTGTAAAAATTGGCTTTTAAGCAACCAAAACTGTACCTATAACTAGTGGTTGCTCTGTGGCATGCACACACACACACACACACACACACACACATATGCCCCACCTCTTGTTTGTTGGTGTTGTTTGTTGTTGCTGTGAGGTGCTTGGGTGCATGCGTGTGTGTATGCATCCACAGCATTTCACTCATGTGACATTTGAATGTTTTGTTTGTAACACCTTAACTCTTGCACTTTAGCATATCCACTTTGTACAGTTTTATTGCAGCTGTTCTTCTCGTGTATGACTGTTTGCTTGTGCTTGTGTTTTTGTGACCCACTGGGGGACTAGAGATGCTAATTAGCAGTATTGCTAAATCTGGCACTCTTACATTTGTATTAATGTCCATTAGTATGTAATGTCTCTTTCAAATAAACATTAAACCGTAGCTTTTGCAGAGATGCCCAGACTTCCTTTCCTCAGCCACCCTCCTCCAGCTCTTCAGTGAGTAAAGCAATGCATTTCTAAGGCCACCGTGTTCTGGGTATTTCCTGAAACACCTCATAACTGGCTCTTTTCGATGTGAACTCTGAACCTTTCCAGGTTAACTGAGCTCCTCACCCTAGCGGTGAGTTCAGCCTCGCTGCAGAAGAAGGTCATTTTAACTGCTTGTGTCCGTGAGCTCATTCTTTCAGTTCCTACATGAAGTATGGTGAGGGCAGGAACATAGATTAGCTGGTACATTAACAGCTTTGCTCTAAAGCTCAGCTCTGTCCGTCTTCACCACAACAGGCTGGTGAACATCCACATCTTTGTCTGTCAATCTCTCGCTCTGTTCTCCCCTCATTCTTAAACAAGCCCCCGAGATAAGATGAAAACCAGACTATGTGAATGTTTTCAATCCCTTAAAGTATTGGTCTTGCTGTTGTCTTGGTCTCAGCACCCTCTGGTTTCCCTGTGGTCTTGACTACAACACAGAAGCTTCTGTAACAACTGGTTAAAAATGTCCTATCATTTGATCTACTCAAAGTATTGTTGTACCAGCTGAAATGCATCATTTCTTTTCTTTCATCTTTGTGGTTCATCTATAAGGTTGAAGCAATACTTCCATGCAAAACTTCAAATGAAAATGCAAGTGCATGACACAGATGCAAGAAGTATTTGCAGTTCTTCTTCCTAGAAAAGGCTTTTTTTCTTTTTAGAATTCAACAAACAAACCTGCCAGTTAAAAGGTGATCGAATTGTCACAGTGCTCATTCTCAGACATCTTCCTTTGCTTCTCCCTCTTTACAGAAAAAGGTACGGCCCGCAGCCTGCTGCTCCTCTTTGGCTCACAGTGAAATTGTTCTTGGCAATCCTGCGAGGCTTCTCCCTGTTATGTGCCATTTGAAAGCATTACGAAATCTGCCATCTTGACTACATGAACCAAATAACAACAAGAGTGCATTGTGCACCACCTGCTCCACACATTTAGGTTGCTTTAAATATGCAGGCGTAATGGCACCTATCCCCTCCGTCTGATGCGATGCGGCCCAGAAAACAAAGAAGGGGTGGGGGGGTGGGGCAGTGGGGAACGTTTCAATCTTTGCTTAAGGGCTGACTTTCATCTTCCACTGAGGTGTCTGCCTTCTTACCAAAGGACAAGCATGAGAGTGACAAACTCCGGCTTCCAAGAGGCGTCCAAGAAGTGTGTTTCTGTCTCCATGTGGAGTTATGGCTGTGATGAGGCTCTGTCTGGCTCCATGACGGTTTTAGAGACACAGCCAGAACTGGCGATGAGGAGAAACAGAAAATAAGACAGAGATTTATGGGAGAAAAGGTGGCACAGACTGCTGTAATCAAGTAGATGTTGGATCGGGGACATACTGGCCAAATACACGTTTGATGCCAGCGTTAATCTGAAAGAAGCATACTTCAGAAATCTACAGTGTATCAGTTCTGGTATTGACTGAAGTGGAGGGAAAGGGAAAAGGATGTTAAAACAGTGGTATGCAAACAATCTGTTGGTCCCCGAGAGTCAATCACCGGCTGTGAAAAGCTAGCCCACACTCTGAAGAAGCCTAGAAAACATGGGCTTTACTTGGTCTCACGTCACCTATCAGCAGACATTCAGGAAAGGGGAAAACATACAGAAACTGAATTTATATAAAAGACAAGGGCCAGATCTTTCTTTGAGTCACAAACTCTGACTGTTGGTTAGTTCATATCATACAACCGTAGCGGTGTAGATCAAGGGAACCTGGAACAAACAGAATATCATCATAAACATTTCTATGTTACAGAACTGAATAAAATACATTTTAGCACAAATGCTAAGGATACATGAAAAACAAATATATTTTAATAAAATTTGCAACTTTTCTTAAAGAGCTGTGAGTTTTCTCATTAATTTGCAACTTTTTTTCATTAATCTGAAACTTCTTTCATGTAAATTTTAAACTTTTTTTCATTTATATTTGGAACTTTTTCAAGCAAATCTGCAAATTTTTTCTCACTCATTTGCAACTTTTTTCTATTAAATTTGCAACTTTTTTCTTTCTTAATTTGCAACTTTTTTATGTAATGTTTCAACTTTTTTCTCATTAATCTACAACTTTCTTCTCATTAATTCAAAAACAATTTTGCCATTTTTTGTAAATTTCTGACTTTTCTTATAAATAATAATAATAAAAAATAAAAAATAATTACCCCATTTTACTTTGTTTAAGTTATATAAACACACACACACACACACACACACACACACACACACACACACATAAATCAACAGAAAGAAAAAGCAAGGAAAATAAGTATTGAACATGTCAGCATTTTTCTCGTTAAACATATTTCTGAAGGAGCCATTGACCTGAGATTTTTTACCAGATATCAGTAACAATCCAAGTAATCCATACATGCAAAGAAATCAAAGCAACTGTGTTCACAAAACAAGTTATATTTAAAAAAGTGGAATGACAGGGAATAAGTATTGAACACATGAAGAAAAAGAGGCGCAAAAAGACATAGAAAACCAAGAAACCAGCTGAAATCGATCAGAATTTAGGAAGCCATCCCATCCCCCATCAGTGTAAATTAATTTCAGCTGGTTAAGTCCTGAATGATAGCCTTTAAAAAGGTCTGCAAATATCAGATTGTCACACCACAAAGAACCCATGATGGATAGAAGCAAAGAGCTCTCTTTAGAGCTTCGTAACCTTATTGTTGCAAAACAAAATGATGGCACTGGTTACAGGTGCATTTCTAAACTGCTGAATGTTCCAGTCAGCACTGTTGGAGCAATTATTCAGAAGTGGAAAGAACACCATTTTACCATAAACTGGCCACTACCAGGAGCTCCTCACAAGATTTCCAACAGAGAAGTCAAAAGAATTATCAGAAGAGTTATACAAGAGCCAAAGACCACTTGTGGACAGTTCCAGAAAGACCTGGAGTTAGCAGGTCCTGCTGTTTCAAAGAAAACAATAAGTAATGCACTCAACCGACATGGGCTCTATGCCCACTCATCTTGTAAGATTCCATTGCTGTAGAAAAAGCATGTTGAAGCTCGTTTAAAGTTTGCTGCACAACATTTGGGCAAGTCAGAAAAATTCTGTAAGAATATAGTCTGGTCAGATGAGACCAAAATTGAACTTTTTGGATCCCACAACACACAGCATGTTTGGAGGAGAAAGACGTTGAACATCAGCCCAAAACCACCATGCCAACAGTGAAGTTTGGAGGTGGGGGCATCATGGTGTGGGCACATTTTTCAGCATATGGTACAGGCAGACTTCATTTAATTGAAGGAAAGAGGAATGGACAAATGTAGAGAGACATCCTTGATAAGAACCTGTTGCCATCTGCCAAGATACTGAAGATGAAACGAAGGTGGACATTTCAGCAAGACAATGATTCCTAACACACAGCCAAGGAAACTCTCAACTAGCTCAAGAGAAGGAAAATAAAGCTGCTAGAATTGCCCAGTCAGTCATCTGACCTGAATCCAATTGAAAATCTATGGAATGAACTAAAGATCAAAGTTCATAGAAGACACACACAGAAGCTTCAAGATTTGAAGAGAGTTTGTGCGGAAGAATGGGCTAAAATCACTCCTGAGCAATGCCTGTGCCTAGTTTCTCCATACAGGAGGCATCTGGAAGTTATTACCAACAAAGGCTTTTCTTCTTCTTCTTTTTCTTTTTTTTGCACTGCTTCCTTTAGGGGTCACAACAGCGGATCATCTGCCTCCATCTCACCCAATCTCACCCCATCCCTTGCATCTTACTCTGTAACAACAACCCTCTCCATGTCCTCCTTCACTACATCCGTGAATATTCTCAGTGGTCGTCCTCTTTTCCTCCTGCCTGGCAGCTCCATTTTCAACAGCCTTTGTCCAATATATCCACTATCCCTCCCCTGCACATGTCCAAACCATCTCAGTCTTGCCTCTCTTACTTTGTCTTCAAACCGTTCAACCTGAACTGTCCCTCTGATATACTCATTTCTAATCTTGTCCCCCTTAGTCACTCCCAATGAAAATGTTAGCATCTTCATCTCTGCCACCTCCAGCTCCACATCCTGTCATTTTGTCAGCATCACCATCTCCAAACCATACATCGTAGCAGGCCTCACTACCATCTTGACAATATTCACTTTCACTCTAGTTGGTATCCTTCTGTCACAAATCACCCCTGACATTCGTCTTCCACAGCTCCACCCTGCCTGCACTCTTTTTCACTTCTCTTGTTCATTTTCCATTGCTTTGGATAGTTGACCCCAGGTATTTAAAATCATCTACTTTTATTACCGCAATTCCTTCTATGTTCACTGTTACACCTGCCTCCCTCTCATTCACACTCATATATTCTGTCTTGCTTCTACTGACTTTAATTCCTCTTCTCTCCAGAGCATACCTCTACCTCTACAGTTTCTCTTCCTCCTGCTCCCTATTCTCCCCAACAAAGGCTTTCTACTAAATATTAAACGAATTGTACCAAGCATGTTCAATACTAATTTCCTGTGTCATTCCACTTTATTAAATATAGCTTGTTTTGTGAACACAGTTGTCATGATTTCTTTGTATGTATGCATTACTTGGATTGTTAATGATATCTGGTGAAAATCTCAGGTCAATGGCTCCATCAGAAATATGATGAATGAGAAAAATGTTGATGCATTCAATACTTATTTTCCTCGTTGTATATACACTACTCACAAAAAGTTAGGGACATTCGGCTTTCGGGTGAAATTTCAGGATTCACCTAGAAAGCACTATAACCTTTCCAGGGGATTGCAATTTGACCTTCTCTAACCTTTTGAATGCACATGTCCAACTGTTCAAACGTTTCAGTACTTTTTGCATAACTTGCTGTTCTCTAACAAGGTGCTTAATGGCAAAATTCACAACAGGTGTTTGATCCATGAATCGACCAATAAATGTTCTTGTTCAATTAGAATCAGTATTTAAACAGTCCTCTTCATCATGCTGTTCACATTTTGACATCATGAGACCAAGACGACACCTCACAATTGACCTTGCCATTGTGAGGCTTCAAACAGGATGTTCTCAGAGGGAAGTGGCCACTGAGCTTAGAGTGTCACAGAGTGTCATCAGCAGGTTGCAACAGAGATATAGAGAGACTGGAAGTCACAGAAAAGCATAGAAGTGGACGTCCTTTGGCCACATCCCACGCTGATGACCGCTTCATTGTGAACAGTGCCCTGCAGAACCGGATAATGAATGCCACTCAACTCCAGTCATTGTGCCCCTGCATGAACAACACAGGCCTAATTTCATCTTCATGGACGACAATGCTCCAGCTCATTGAAGTTGCATCATTAGGGAATGGCTGCTGGAGGCTGGGGTACCTCAAATTGAGAGGCCTGCATTTTCTCCAGACCTTAATCTCATAGTAAACCTATGGGATTAGCTGAGTCGCCATGTAGAGGCTCATAACCCCACAACCTCAATTACCTGAGGGCCGCCTGTTATGTCCATAACTGGTATAAAGCAAACACATGGTTGCTGCAGTTTAATGGAGCTTTATTACACAGAGTTGTTGCTTACATATACAGGCTCACGGCACACGCCTTCTGACCAGGTGGCTCCTACGACAAAAGAGGCAGAGCCTCTTCTGCCCACTCCTTTACACCATGGACGGCATCACCACCGGAAACCGGCAGTAGCCACCCTGGTCTAGACCATGAACAACCCGGCCGCCATCTTACTATTACAGCCTATTTACATAGACAACATTTCTCCCCCCTTCAAAAATGCCAAGCGCACGGATAGTCCCCCCCCCCCCCAAATTTGCTTGAAGACTTACACACTAAAACAAAACAATTACAAAGACAAATAAACAACCTATCCATGCAAACAACTAACTGGGGGGGCAGGTAGACTACCAGCACCCCCACATGGCTGGGTGGATTATTCTGCCGCCGAACACAAAACAAAGCAGTGTAACTACAATAATAAAATAAAATTAAAACAATCCCAGAACAGCTCCACACAAAACACATAATTACAGGACAAATAACGGCTACTAGCGCCCCCCCCCCCAACACTCACCCCCACACTGGGCACATTCCAAAACGTCAGGTATGTAAATATTCAATCATAAACAATTTACATGGGCCAAACACACCCCACCACCCCAAATCTGGGCACACAAAATGTCATTCTAATAAAATTTTATACTAAAATTAACAAAATTACATAATTTATACATATAAACCTCTCAGGTCAAAATTCAATCAACACACATCATACTTAAAATAGAAAACTTCCCTCAAATTAAGACTCTCTTTTCTCTCTTTTTTTTTTTTTTCAAACTAGGGTACCAAACCAGCAGCAGACAAACGTAAATAAAGGAATAAACACATCCGGACTGTGGAGAAAAACACAGACAAAAATTAAAACAATTCTCTCAGTCCTCAGGTGGGTCTTTCTCTTGACGCCACCGTCTCTTGACCTCAGGGTTCCCACCACGCCGCTTTATCTCCTCCACCTTGCGCAGCTCATTTGGATGCATCCAGGTCTGGTCAGACAAGCGTAGAAGCCTTTCACTCCGAACGGCCTCCACTCGGAACCGTCTCCTCTCGTTGCGCCACTCTCGCGAGGCATGTTCACCTCTCATCCTGGCCCCAACCCTGGGCTGCACCACATCGCCGACCCGCAGGGAAGCCTGCGACCTCCTCCTCCGATGGTGTTGGGTCTGACTGGTCTCCATCAGTGGTCCGGCTGACTCCCGGGCCCAGTCCGTGTTTCCCATGGTTGACCATCTTCCCGAGCGATGTAACACCTCGGTCTCTGGTCCCGCTCCTTCTGGATCCAGCGTGGGCACTTCGTCCTTACAGGTTGCCAGCGGAGTCCCGTCGTGCCATTCTGCACCCCCAGTTTGGGCATCAAACAGACCTGCACCGGGTCCAACCCGTGGCATCCCCACGTAGCTCCGAACATGCTCTCCTTCATGACACATGTCCAACCAGTCCGATTCCCTCACCTCCACGCCATTCACCAGCAGAGTCAGCCGGCCCCAAAATCCGCAGCCCGACCACTCCTCACCCGACACACTGGCGATTGAAAAACCCAAGCTATAAAATAGGTTACACCCCATGACGCCAACCCCCGCAGCGGTGACATGAATGTGGGCTCGGGGCATCACAACCGACCTATAAAGAGCTTCTACCTCCATAAAGCCCATCACAGCCAGCCTGTTCAGTCCATAGCTGTAGTAGTCTCTCTCACGTTGTTTAATCTGTCGGTGGGGAAACAAACTGTTCACGGTCACCAGGTTCAGCACCGAGATAACAGCACCTGTGTCAACCAACAGCGGAACCACGACACCGTTAAGCATGACATCACAGCCAATCCTCCCCGTAGTCGCTTGGGAGACCGTATGTACAATGGTCGGAGACTTCTGCGCAACACCTGGGTTTTCTTCTACGGCTTCTGCGTACAAAGTTGTCACACGTCCTGGCGAAGTGGTCCCGCAGACCGCACTTGCCACACTGCTTTCCTCTCGCTGGGCACACACTGGCCTTATAGCGGTGAACAGGGGACCCACACCCATAACAACGAGGTGTGCCAGGAGCAGACCGTATCTTCGTCACAGTGGCATATGTGTCACCTCCTGCGTCATTGTCATTAGGGTCCCAACTCGGTGCCTTCGCGTGAGAATCATCCTCACTCAGAAGAGCCTCTTCAGGCAGGCCCCTCGTGATGATCTCCGCTGCCCCAAATCGCTGGGTGAGCTCAACAGCTGTGGTCAACGTCAACTCTCCTGGAAACTCCAATAACCTGGACTGGACCGCTTCACTACAAACGTGTTCCGCCAGTTGGTCCCGAATCATCTCCTCTTCCAGGCGTCCAAACTCACACCCCCTCGCCAGCCTACGGAGCTTGGTAACGAATGTCGTCACCGGCTCACCTAAACGCTGGCGGTGCTGTCGAAAATGGATGCGCTGGACCGTGACGCTCTCAACAGCGCGAAAATGGCGTGCCATCAACTCTACCACGCTGTCAAAACTGTCGGCCCCACCCAGGCTGTCCAACACTCTCTACCCCTCAGCGCCCAACTTATGGATTAACACCGACCTCGTGCGAGGCCTCTCACACTCGCTGAGGTCCAAGACCACGAGGTAGTTGGTAAAAGCCGAGAACCAGCAAGGCCATGGCATGGGCGGCATGCCCGGCGCCTCCATAAACGGCCAAAATTCAGCAACAAATTTATCCATTCCCGCTTTTACCTCGTTGCTAAATGTTATGTCCATAACTGGTATAAAGCAAACACACGGTTGCTGCAGTTTAACGGAGCTTTATTACACAGAGTCGTTGCTTACATATACAGGCTCACGGCACACGCCCGATGACCAGGTGGCTCCCACGACGAAAGAGGCAGAGCCTCTTCTGCCCACTCCTTTATACCATGGGCGACGTCTAGCCCATGACCAACCCGGCCGCCATCTTACTATTACAGCCTATTTACATACACAACACCGCCCTTTAAGAAGACTGGATTGCCATGCCTCAGCAAACAATAAGTCGACTTGTGAACAGCTTGAGACGTCGTCAAGCTGTAATTGATGCTCAATGGCACATGACAAGTTATTGAGACATTGACATTTTTTGTTGTGGTATACCCACCACTGTTGTTGGCTTTTGCTTCCATAAATTGTTTGAGATGAGGAAATCACCATTGCATGCTTCTACTTAAATGCCCTGCTTTCATGATATAATATCACTGTAGTGTGAAGTTTTACATTTTCCATAAGTTTCCCCTGAAAGTAAAATGTCTTTAACTTTTCGTAAGTAGCGTACACAGAATTATACACAGAGATGTTTTTTCCTATTGTCTATTCGTAGAGTTCTCGCATCTTTGAATAAGCTGCGAGTGATGCCCCTTGTATTCAAATGAGGTAAGTGAATAATTATTAATAATCCTATTCATATAATTACAGCAGTTAACGGTACACCCAGGACCACTTCGCATTGGGAGACCTACCAGGGGCAAGTTGCCCCAACAACATAACTCCTGGGATCATTAGGGCACTCAAACCCCTCCACTGCGATAAGGTGGCGATCCACAGAGGGACAGTTACAGCTAAACACATAAATCTCTATGATTTGATGCTGTAGAGCTACTGCATATGCATGACGTGTAACATGGGAGGGAAGGAACTAAACCTAACGAGGGATAAATTTCTGAAAGAGAATTGCATTAAAATCAACAAGACATGCCTTCCCTCACAAACAAACAGCATAGTTCTTTTTTTAAATTTTGGCTTTGGTGTTGCTGTCTAAAAGAGAGCAGGGCTGGTAAATTAATGAGAAAATAACCCAGGCTTTTGTGATTTCCCACCTCGTGTTAAGGGAGGGGTTATTTTTGTCAGTTGTTAATTACTGTCATATGGCTACAGCACCTTTCTCCCTGAAAATGACAAGAGTACGGAGGGATGGCGGTGGGGGGTACGAAAATTAACTCCACTCTGGGAGTGTGATCTTGTCATGTTCCTGACGGAAAAGGGAGTATGTTTTACCCTGCTCTGGGGGTCCTCATTTATTTATGTTTTTCATGCATGATTTTTAGCACATTAGTGATAGAAATGCTTAAATTCTACCTAAACGTACTGTAATGTTGGAATGGATTAGTCTGGTTGGGGTAACCTTTAATTACTCTAAATTTCTTTTAATCTTAGTGAATCTTAATGATTTAATAAAATGTACAGTATGTGATGTGTTTTGGTCAAAATACCTCAGGATTTAATTCTTGCAGCATTATTTTTGTCCCGTCTTTTTTGAACCTTCCTCCGAATGCCTCATTTTAATGCATGTCTCTTTAAATGCTCATTGATTCTCAGTTCAAACCCATCCTCCCTTTTTGTCCTTCATGAGGCTGGCTGTTGATGCCATATTGCTACTATTAACTGGCTAGCTGCTAGCTCCTCTCGTGAATACAGTCTGAGCTAACTTAAAATCATCTGAAAGTATGACTCAACTAGAAAAGCACTCGGAGAGCGCAGACCTCCGCCAAGCCCCACAGTTCCCCCCCATACAGTGTTTGTGTGTACGTTTTCAGATTCCTTGACCATGAAAACCTATGACTAGCAATTGGATTCACAATGATAGGATTAGTGGTTCAGTAGTTAAAGCATTACCTCCTTGGCGGAGGTAATAAACTGAAGTGTTGGTGTTGTGTCCATCTCCTTCATGTGCAAAGTCCCAGGCTGCGAGCGTTTTCAGAGATCACTGAAAGCAGCACTCAGGGCTTCACTGACGGATGCAAATTGGGTCGACAGGTTGCCGTGGGTTTTATTGGGTTTGCGCTCCACGGAAAAAAAGAGTATTTGGAAGCTTCCCCGGCAGAGAGCTGGTTTTTGCGCAGCCCCTATGGCTGCCCGGGGAATTTCTGCCAAATAATCCCGCACCGGACAGCTGCCCGTCTCAGTTTTTGCAGCGTAGCGCAAACACAGGCACGCTGGCGGGCCCGGCCCACCACTGTTTTGACGGAAGCAAATTGGGTAGACAGGTTGCCGTGGGTTTTATTGGGTTTGCGCTCTGCGGAAAAAAAGAGTATTTGGAAGCTTCCCCGGCAGAGAGCTGGTTTTTGCGCAGCCCCTATGGCTGGCCGGGGAATTTCTGCCAAATAATCCGGTGGCGGACAGCTGCCCGTCTCAGCTTTTGCAGCGTCACGCAAACACATGCACGCTGGCGGGCCACGCCCACCACAGTTTTCCGCGTGCTTTTGTGCCTAAAACTTTGAAGAAGGCGGAGTTTGTGTTCGTCAGACACGACGACGAGTGCCCTCTATTGCCCCTGCACACATGTTGAAAATGGCCGTATCTCACAATGTTAAAGAATCCTTTAAAAAATTCCTGTATCCAGACGGTGATCCGGATCATCCCCAAAATTTAATCAGTTCTTCCTTGTACCATTTCCAACAACGCCTGAAAGTTTCATCGAAATCCGTCCAAAACTTTTTGAGTTATCTTGCTAACCAACAGACAGACAGACAGACAGACAGACAGACAGACAGAGACAGACAAACGCTGGTAAAAACATAACCTCCTCCTGGCCTTCGGCCTGGCGGAGGTAACTAAAGCATCGCTGGTGGATATGTTTGTGTTTTCGGTGGTCGATATGGTATGATTGGTCCCCGGAGTACAAGAAGCACGAAGCATTCATGTTAACAGCAGCTAGCCACCTTTTGTCCAGATGATATACAGTACATTAAACTATAATAAAATAAGCTAAAACTGGAGAGGTGACCTAGAGATAGAACATCGGTCCCACAACCAGGAGGTCATGGGTTCAAACCCCGGCTGGATCATACCAAAGACCATATAAAATGAAAGCATCAAGGTGTTTTGCCTCGGTGCTTGTAGCATGGTAGCATGGGGGGCTGTAAAAAAAAAGTGGCATTATGACCTCTACTGGCCCAGGATAGTTATTAAAGTATCTTTTTTTTCACAGCTGCATTGACAGAAATGGTGAGTTATACTTGTGTTTATTTTGAAAACAAAGCCTTATTTCGAATGTCTGGCAAATTAAAATGGCGATACAATGATACAAGCCTTTACATCAACTTAATTTTGACGGGGTGAGCTGAAAAGCTGGTGACAGACAGATACACACACACAACCACACGCAGACACATTGAGTGGTTGCTGTATGCATTTGTTGCACCGAGACATAAAAACAGTACTTCCTGCCTTCTTGCTTGGTATTCAGCGATAATAGAATGGAGGAAGGAAAGTTAGTAACCCAGCCACAGGGGGTGCACAAGCCAGTGTACTCCCTGTGCCCATCCAAAGCCCAAATAGATGGGCAGGGTTGCGTCAAGAAGGGCATCCGGTGTAAAAATCCTTGCCAAATCTACTTGCGGATAATCAATCACTTATTTATTGTCCCCGTGGGGAAATTTTTGTGCTGCAGCATCGCGAAAACAACATACACACAAACAGCATACACAAAAACACACACAGTACAGTACACACACCTCACAGCAGACATTAGGCATTTAAAAACTTAATAGCCTGGGGTATGAACGAAAAAGGAGAGTTTTTTTATGAGAGGAGGTGGCCAATACTGAAGTCCATCCATCCATCCATCCATCTTCTACCGCTTTTCCGGAGGTCCGGGTCGCGGAGGCAGCAGTTCAAGCAGAGAAGCCCAGACTTCCCTCTCCCCAGCCACCTGCTCCAGCTCTTCAGAGGGGATACCAAGGCGTTCCCAGACTAGCTGGGAGACATAGTCTCTCCACCGAGTCCTGGGTCTGCCCCGGGGTCTCCTCCCAGTGGGACTACTGAAGTCCAGAAGGCAGCAATTCAAAAGATGAAGCCAGTGGGTGCCTCCAATCCCCCACAATTCCATGTGCCTTTTTCATAGTTGTTACCCTGTACAGAATCTCCAGGCTGGGAAGAGTACTACCAAATATCCCACTGGTGATGGAGATTGTCTTTTGGAGAGTCTTTTTCTGTGTCTCTGTAGCATTGCCAAACCAGCAAATAAGTCCAAAGGTGAAAACACTTTCAATAAAAGCACAAAAGCAAATTGTTGCTAACATTAAAAGACAACAGTTTCTTTAAAAAGTACAGTTTCTGCTGAACCTTGGTTCTCATGTGATCAGATGTCCCATTTTAGTTTGTGGTCCAGTGTGATGCCCAGGTACTTATATTTCAAGACCATTTGTATTTCCTCACCATTAATGAAGGGTGGGAGGGAGTTTTGTTGTTTTCTAAAATCAGTGATCAATTCTTTGGTTTTGGAGGTATTAAGCTGTAGATTTGAGTTTTCACACCACTTTAAAAAATTGTCTAAAACTGCTAACAGATATGCACTATAAAGTGATGATACACTGTGGCGACTCAGAAAGGGAGCAGCCGAAAGACAAAAACAAAGTAAAATAAGCTAAAATAACACCTAAAAATAGCATATAATGATGAAGTGCTGGTAGATGAACAATGATGTCTAGTGAGGGTAGACAGGATATGTAGAAAATAGCAATCAGACCAGACTGAAGTCTGACAGCTAAGATAGTATTACTTGTCCTGACCTCTTAAGGTACATTCAGAACAAACATGAAAGCGCAAATTTTTTGCATGGTGCAATTACATGTTGACGTAAACATGCAAACAGACATGAATTCACCATCTGAGCGATCTGCAGATGGGTAGAGATGCCTTTATAACTTCTGCGGCTGTGTTTTACCTGCTGTGTAAACTCCCCAAACGCCATCATGTTTAGGTTTACATTAGGACTGCAGCTAACACTGTTTTATGGCTCAGGTAATCACCCACTCTAATCAAAGATTACTTTAGTAATCGTATACTATTTTAAAAGAAACTTGCATTGCCCAGCATATGCAGAACGTTCTTTCCTAAAGAGCAGTAGTAATTGTACCAAACACTCAATAACACAGGTACACGTTTATTGCAATGCTTATTGCAATGTTTGTTGCATAGAACGTAACTTTAAATGTGAAGTTACACCATAAAGTTCCATTAGCTGCCATTAGTATCCACTAACGGATGCTAATGGCAGTGGCTATATGTTCTTTGGTCATATAAGCATAATTAGCATAGGTGACTACATTTTATTCATCTTGATTTAAAATCTCAATCATGTGCCATGTCTTGGGTGCGCTGGCAGTGCATGATGTATAATGCTTTCTGCCAAGACACCGTAACATCGACGTTGTAGGATGCTAGCTCTCCACTCGGTTTTAACATATACACACTGCACAATGTTTTCCTTCAATTCGAGCTTGAAATGATCCCAGACTTCAGATAATGTTGTCATTTTTTTCTAACATTCTTCTTGCTCTTTGCCGGCCCGTCACTTTGTCCCTCTGATATGACGCCATTAAACAAAGTTGTGTCTTGTTTATGTAGCGTGACCAGAAGAAGGCCGTACCGGACAAAAGTCATATAGACCAAAAGTGCTACATTAAATGACATGTCAAAGCATAGATTTTGAATTGAGGAATTTTTGTAATCGAATTATTCAAATTATTTGAGTAACTGTTGCAGCCCTAGTTTCCATTATCCAACGGGGCTCTCACCTTGGAAAATTGCCCCTGCCTCCAAAACTTCACCTGGATGCTGGTTGTTTACACTGTTAGCCTGCTAGCCCTCGATAGCGCATCTGTGGCAGGAGTCCATGGGTGTATACCTCCGACACTGCGATTCAGCTGCAGAGCTCCCAGTCCATCTGTCTGCAGGTGAGTGGCAGTCTCATTTTCAAACTAGCTTACTCTCCAGTTTCGATTCTTTAAATGGCAGAATCTCAAGGCTGATTACTAGCTAGTGCTACCAAATCCCTCAAGTCCACAAATGCTAAAATTTGCATGTTTTCTGCATGTTTACATGAACATTACATTGCCTTGCATGTTTTGTCTGAACGCACCTTTAACCTCTCCCTGCTGATGAGGATAAGGAAGGGAGGGAAGGCGCTCTAATGCAGTTAGACAGACCAATGACTAGCCAAACTAACGGTAATGAGCCATTAAACCGAATATCACAGCAAAAATATGGCAAAATATTCTAGAATGACATGAGCTATATTTTTGACTGTGGATTACCGAAGCAAGCTGGAACAGTGATGTCTGTTGGGGTGACTGGAAGAAAACAAAATAAAGCAATTAGTGATGTCACTTTAATCGCGATTAATAGAGGTTAATCGCATGATGGCATATTGCACTTCATGCATTTAATGTGATCAGATTGCTTGATGTGATTAATTGTGATAACTGCTATTAATCGCAATTAAAGTGACACCACTAAAAAGAATATAACAATAAAAACCCATGTTTGCAAAGCTAACTCTACTGTATAGTAATACTGTTACTGCTGAAGCTAACACCTTGGGCTCAGAAGTTCTGGATGGGGACTAGATTGATTCCACAGCCAACAGCTGTCATGAATGGCCCCTCCGAGGCAGAAAGACAGACCCACTTACTGAACTGTAGTTGTGACATTTAATAACAATACCAAAATAGTGCAGACAATACAAAAAATACAAACGGGGTTAACTTACAGAGAAGAGGCACTCCAGAGCCGATAATGCTCTGGAGGAGATGAGGAGAAAAAGCACGGAGGAAAAAAGTCCATTTAACTCACGTCAAGACTGCCACAATGAGAACATGAACTGACAGTCCTTAAATAGAAGACAGACCAATGAGCAGCAGGTACGGGCAGCTGAGTGAGCAGGTGACCTAATTAAACAACTGCTCACAGCTGGGATGACAGGGCAGCAGACTATGAGCAGCTAGTGGGAGTGTCTGGAGGAGAGGAGGTACAAGTGTCAACAAACCAGAATATATACAGAAACTAACAAAATAATACTAAGACTTAGAAATAAATTGAGAGTCTGAGCTCTGTGGAAACATACGCTCAGACTCATGACAATAGCACTGGAGAAGAATGGCTTACTTGTCAGTGATGTAGGGAAATGTAACCAGAAAGAGCTAAGACCTTCTGAGCGTTCTGCTAAAATGTAAAAATAGTGGCGTCACTTTAATCGGGATTAATCTCCTTTGAGATTTCACCACAATTCATTACACACACAGTGACATGTTTCAAGTAGGATTCAGCTTTAATTGTGATTAACTGCATGAAATTGCATCACACTTCATGCATTTAATGCAATTTAGCTCACCCAGATGCGATTAATCGCGATCAAAACCTATTAATTGTGATTAAAATGACACCACTAGTCAAAATGTAAAATTTTCAAAGTGAAAAGAGATTTTATAATTTTTACTGTAATCATGTCACCCACCAAAGAAGATTAAAAGTCAAAGACATACCGTGTTTTAGTGAGCGGGACTTTTTAAAACCCTTTTTCACTTAGGATTAGACCAGTTAAATGACTATGTATTTCAGGTAAATTTGTATGAAAGCACTGGTTGGTGATTGCGGTGTTCCAGGTTGTTGTAGAACACAGAAAACTCGTCTAACAGAAAAGGAATGCGGCATAACACTAACTCTAGCATAAGAATGTGTACGTACAGTATGTAGCAGGACCTGTTAGAGCGCACAACATTTGGATGCATAACTAGTACGTGAATTTAGCATCAGCCCAGGATTACAGAAACATAAACCAGCAGGTGAGAACGGGTCAGGAGGTCAATGAAACCCACAGCTGCGATCCTAGATGGAACCCTGGGACCGCGCTGTGCTCCCCACCTCACCCCGTCTTGCCATTTACAACTAATGGCTGTTAGGTGTGGTGTTGTGGTGCTGTGGATGGGGGGGCTCTGCATAGCACTCGATAGCCGGTGAATGCCCACTTCACACATATCGGCGGTGTTAAAGGACAGAAAGTTACTCGGTGCCTGGCTGGGGATTGTCTCCATTTCCTGGTTGATCGCTTCAGCGGCTCCTGCGGAGGGAGGGGAGGAGGGGGTCAACCTCCGATTGCACGCTAACCTTTTCTCACCCCTCCAAAATCAAATCAATAACACTTTGGCCACGGACGGGGGGAACGCTGTGTTGGCATTAATCATCTGCCCTTCCATGCTTGACTCTGCAGTTTGTTTCCTTGATGTCTGGCCCTCTGTTTGGTCTTGTAGGTAATGGATGGCTGACTGTGTGGGAGACTGAACGGCCGCTTTCCTGCCTGAGAAACCTGCCACGAGACAGGACGGCGATTGCTCGTGATGCATCAGTATGCTGCCATTTTTAAAAAGTAAAACAACAGGACCATGGACCTGAGAACATTTAGATAAATGGATAGGTTTTAAGCCTATTCATTACGAATCACTCTATGTGGACCAAAGATAAGTATATGCTTAACGAGGGTTGCTCATTAAAAATTTTCCCTGACCCACTTCCTGTTATTGTAGGAGGCTGAAATGTCACATGTATAATAATCCATATTTCTGTAGGTGAAGTGGTAATCAGCAGCTCTGAACTCCTAAGGGTTTTTTCTTTTACAGATGCTACGCCGGAGTAAGGTGTGATAATGGAGCCAGTTCATCATCAGGCTCCTGTGGTTGAGAGCCTGCACGCCACAGGAGATGTCCCATGACATGAGAGAGACTAATGGGGAGGATGAACCATCATATGACATAGTCAAGCACAGTTCAAGTGTTGCCGGACACCATCCGGCAGCTGGAGGCCAACATTTTGGAGGATCGCCACATAACCAGTTAGCCCAAGATGTCAAGATCAGTGTGGGGTCTGTGGAAAAAAATCATCCATGGCCACACATGCGGAAGTTGTCTGCATGATGGATTGTCCGGTTGCTCACACCTTTCCAGAAGCAGGACCAAGTCATGTGTTACCGGGCTCTTTTGGCCATGTGCCAAGAAAACCAGGAGGACTTCTGTGACAAAGTAATCATGCAGAACCAAACGTGGGTCCATCACTATGATCCAGAGACTAAAGCCCAGTTGAAGCTATGGAAGCATCATGACTCACCACTTCTGAAGAAGACACATGTCCAACCCTAATCATGCTCATGGTTTGGGACCAGCATGGCGGATAGATGATGGATTTCCTGACAAACAGTACCACAATTACCAGGACTTACGACACTTCACTACTGCAGAAATTGCAGGAGGCCATCAGAATCAAGAGACGTGGCATGCTAACCAAAGATGCCCATGTTGTCCAGATGAAAGCACAGTCCTGCTACAATGAAATCCTTCCTCACGTCCCCCACCCCCCACTTTCCCAGCCTCACACCATCTGACTTCCACCTATTTCAAACCATGAAGTCATTTTTGTAGGGCAAGCACTTACTTCCAAGACGATGAAACGCCGATTTCCAAGGTCAAGTCACAGCTTCTGACACAACCTGCAGTCTAGTACAGGTGAGGTCTTCACAGCTGCATAAATCAATGGGGGAAGTGTGTGACCCTTGGTGGTTCCTATGTTGAGAAAGACTGATAACTGTGACAAGTTTGGTTCCTATCAGTCCATGGGGAATGAGTCAGGGGGAATGTTTAGTGAACAGCCTTCATTAAGTTGGCTTATAGCAGCGGTCTGCAGCCACCCAACCAGCATGTCCATGTGGGCCCCACCAAAGCTAAAATCAGGGTTGTCTTATGGGTCCACTGGGTTTGTCTGTGGGTTCCATGATGGCCCCATCTGTGTTTGCCCACATGGACTTTAACTGTGGTACAGGTGAGCGGGTAATCTGCCTTCTCTCTTTAAAGCCACTGGGCCTTAATGGGTTTAATGTGGGTGATCAGGTTTCAGTAACATTTGTGGCATGGGCAAAATTACGAGAAAAAATTCACAAATTTATAAGAAAAAATGTGAAAATATGTGAGAATTAAAGTTGCAAATTTCCAACAATAAAAAGGAAAATTATAAGAGAAAGTTACAAACTTAGAAGAAAAAATTAGCAAGATGGAAAAAAAAAAGTTGCAAATTTATGAGAAAAAAATGGAAAATTTAGGAGAAAAAACTGCAAATTTACAACAAAAAAGTAAAATTACTTGAAAATGTTACAAACTTACAAGAAAAATTTTGCAAATTTTAAAGAAAAAAGTCAAATTTATTGGAAAAATTTTTTAAAAAGTTGCAAATTAACAAAAAAAGGAGCAAATATATGACTAAATAAATTGAAAATTTACAAGAAAAAAAGTTACAAATTTATGAGTCACAAATGTATGAGAAAAAAATTGCAAATTTACAGTAAAAACGTTTTTTTTAAGAAAGCTCAAAAAATGTCAAATTTCTAGAGAAAAGCAAAAAAAAAAATGCAAATTTACAAGGAAAAAAATAAATTCACGAGAAAAAGTTGCAGGATTACAGTAAAAAAAGTGGCAAATTTATGTGAAAATTAAAACATTGCAAGGAAAAGTTGACAAATTTGCAAGAAAAAAGTTACAATTTTGCAAGCAATACCAAGAAATTTATAAGGAAAAAATAGTTGCATATTTACAAGTAAAACAATGACAGATTTATGAGAAAAAATAGCACAGTGACAGTTACAAAATGTGGCAAATTCATAACAAAGTTTAAATTTTTCCAGAAAGTGAATCAGATTTATGGGAAAACAGCAAATTTATGAGAAAATAAGTTGGAAATTGGTAAATACAGCAGGGAAAATAAGTATTGAATATGTCAACATTTTTCTCATTAAACATATTTCTGATGGAGCCATTGACCTGAGATTTTCACCAGATATCAGTAACAACCCAAGTAATCCATACATACAAAGAAATCAAGGTAACTGTGTTCACAACACAAGTTATATTTAATAAAGTCAAATGACACAGGGAATAAGTATTGAACACATGAAGTAAAAGAGGTGCAAAAAGGCATAGAAGGCCAAGAAACCAGCTGAAATCCATTAGAATTTAGGAAGCCATCCCATCCCCCATCAGTGCACATTAATTACAGCTGATTAAGTCCTGACTCACAGCCTTTGAAAAGGTCTGTGAATAGCAGATTGTCACACTACAAAGAACTCATGATGGGTAGAAGCAAAGAGCTTGAATTTTCCAGTGACCGTTGTTGGAGCCATCATTCAGAAGTGGAAAGAACATCATTTTACCATAAACCAGCCACGACCAGGAGCTCCTCACAAGATTTCTGACAGAGGGGTCAAAAGAAATATCAGAAGAGTCATCCAAGAGCCAAAGACCATTCGTGGAGAGCTCCAGAAAGACCTGGAGTTAGCAGGTACTGCTAACCATAAGTAATGCATTCAACCGACATGGTCTCTATGCCTGCTCACCTTGCAAGACTCCATTACTGAAGAAAAAGCATTATGAAGTTTAAAGTTTGCTGCACAACATTTGGGCAAGCCAGTAAAATCCTGTAAGAAAATAGTCTGGTCAGATGAGACCAAAACTGAGCTTTTTGGATCCCACAACACACAGCATGTTTGGAGGAGAAAAGCACTTCACATCAGCCCAAAACCACCATACCAACAGTGAAGTTTGGAGGTGGGAGTATCATGGTGTGGGGGTGTTTTCAGCAAATGGTACAGGCAGACTTCATACAATTGAAGGAAAGATGAATGGACAAATGTAGAGAGACATCCTTGATAAGAACCTGTTGCCATCTGCCAAGATACTGAAGATGAAACGAGGGTGGACATTTCAGCAAGACAATGATCCCAGACACACAGCCAAGAAAACTCTCAACTGGCTCCAGAAAAGGAAAATAAAGCTGCTAGAAAGGCCCAGTCAGTCACCTGACCTGAATCCAAATGAAAATCTATGGAACGAATTGAAGATCGAACTTCATAGAAGACACCCACAGAAGCTTCAAGATTTGAAGACAGTTTGTGTGGAAGAATGGGCTAAAATTACTCCTGACCAGTGCCTGCACCTAGCTTCTCCATACAGGAGGCATCTGCAAGCTGTCATTACCAACAAAGGCTTTTCTACTAAATGTTAAATTAATTTCACGAAGTGTGTTTAATACTTATTCCCTGTGTCATTCCACTTTATTACATATAACTTGTTTTGTGAACACAGTTGCCTTGATTTCTTTGTATATATGGATAACTTGGGTTGGTACTGATATCTGGTGAAAATCTCAGGTCAATGGCGCCATCAGAAATATGTTTAATGAGAAAAATGTTGACATGTTAAATGCTTATTGTCACGCTGTAGGTAATGTCCCAGTGAATATATGTGTCCGTGTTTCTGCCTGTGTCAGAGGTGGGGATGATATCATGATAAACGTTTACCACGGGGCCAAAAATTAATCCAAAATTAAAGAAAAGATGCTGCTGTATCCTCCAGGATGATGTACTTTATCAGTGGAATAACACACATCACACATAAATATGTCACAAATCTTAACATCTGGACAGTTAAACATGCCTTAAAAAAGATCTCATTGTCCCTTTAGCACCACATGCACACCAATCACTTTAATTGTCTCAATGGTGTTTTTTAGGTCAAAAAAAGATTCTTCAATTGGAGCATCCTTAGAAAATTCACATCCTGACTCGATTTGAGTTAATTCACCCCACACCGTTGGCTTGCTTCACAGTTGTCAAGTGTTCCCTGTCCTTCCTGTGATTGCATTAGCAGAGCCTGATATCAAGCCCTGGAGCGCCCCCCCACCCCCCCATCCATATAAATACTCCTCTTGAGGCTCTTGTGTAAGCACATACAGGTGCAGCCATAGAGGGGCCTAGCTAGCGTTGGCAGGAAACAGGTGCCTGGCTATTGATAGCGTCCTGATGAGGGTTGGGTGGAGGGGGGGCAACGAAATGCAGGGGTATGAAAATCAGGTGGGCTGTTGTGAGGTCCCCGGATACAGCAACTACTAATTGTTACCAACGCTTTTTGAGTCTATTTTTGTGGCCCGGTGCCAGATGGTTGCGGCTTGACGGTGGGGCGGAAAGAAAAGGAAAGATAAGTTGGTGTTTATCACAGGTTGTTGATTCCCGATGAAATGTGACCCCCCAGGGACCCCTTACCACCTGGCTAATAGAGGCGTGAAATTATTAACAGTATGTAAATGTGTGCAGGAATGGTAGGTGCATGTTTTCATGCTCTCTGCACACATTCAACATGCAAAAATATCAGTTTGGTCCGGTGTGATTTCCAGGAAAGTTGCAGCTCTGAGCGGAGTTTGTGCATCTTTAGAACTGCAGCAATCTCCAGTGTTCCACTTACATGTCAGCAAATCCTTCCTGCAAATCCTTTTCAGCCTGTATTCAATTGAATACACTACAAAGACAAGATATTTAATGTTTAAATTGATAAACTTTTTTGTTTTGTTGTAAATATTCACTCATTTTAAATTTGATGCCTGAAACACGTTCCAAAAAAAACTGGAACAGGTGCAACAAAAGACCGGGAAAGTTGAGAAATGCTCAAAAAACACCTTATTGGAATATTCCATAGGTGAACAGGTTAATTGGAAACAGGTGAGTGTCATCACTGGGTATAATAATAATGGATGGCTGGATAATGGATAATGGATAATAGTATAAAAGGTATAAAAGGCTAAAAGTATAAAAAGCTCAGTAATTCACCACTATGTGAACAACTGCATGGGCAAGTAGTCCAACAGTTGAAGAACGTTTCTCAACATACAATTGCAAGGAATTTAGGGATTTCGTCATATACAGTCCATAATATCATCAAAAGATTCAGAGAATTTGGAGACATTTCTGCATGTAAGCAACAAGGCAGAAAACCAACATTGAATTCCCGTGACCTTTGCTCCCTCAGGCAGCACTGCATCAAAAACCAACATCATTCATTCATCATTTATGTAAAGGATATTACTACATGGGCTCAGGAACACTTCAGAAAGCCATTGTCAATTGACACAGTTCGTCGCTACATCTACAAGAGCAAGTTAAAACTCTACTATGCAAAGCCAAAGTCATATATCAACATCACCCAGAAACGCCGCCAGTTGTTCTGAGCCTGAGCTCATCTGAGATGGACTGACATAAAGTGGAAAAGTGTGCTGTGGTCTGACGAGTCCACATTTCAAATTGTTTTTGGAAATCATGGACGTCATGTGCTCTGGGCTAAAGAGGAAAAGGACCATCCAGATTATTATCAGCACAAAGTTCAAAGCCTGTGATGGTATGTGGGTGTGTTAGTGCCCATGCCACATCTGTGAAGGCACCATTAATGCTGAACGGTGGATTCAGGTTTTGGTGCAACATCTGCTGCCATCCAAGCAATGTCTTTTCAGGGATGTCCCTGCTTATTTCAGCAAGACAATGCCAAGCCACATTCTGCACGTGTTACAACAGCATGGTGTTGTAGTAAAAGAGTGCAGGTACTAGACTGGCCTGCCTGCAGTCCAGACCTGTGTCCCATTGAAAATGTTTGGAGCATTATGAAACACAAAACAGGACAGCAGAGACCCCGGACTTTTATCTTAGATTTTTTACTGAGCTTGCTGCTTTTCATGAGGCATCTGAATTTTACCATCGCTGCTCTGGCCATGTTGAACCAAACTGTTCCTTTTGTTCTCCACATTCACCTGAAAGTTGCGTGTCATCATCACTTTGGTCTTCTTGATGTTCAGATCCAACCCAGCATGACTGTTCTCTTCCCTGACCTTTGTAATCAATAGGGCTGGGAATGATCCCTAATTTCCAGGATCGATTCGATTCCGATTCTTGAGATTCTGAATCGATTCAATTCCGATTTGATTCGATCTGATTTGATCGGGGAAATCATCATTTTAATATCCATT
Organism: Pholidichthys leucotaenia; assembly: GCA_020510985.1. NCBI lineage: Eukaryota > Metazoa > Chordata > Actinopteri > Cichliformes > Pholidichthyidae > Pholidichthys > Pholidichthys leucotaenia. The sequence continues at coordinate 329,269,074 of CM035845.1, forward strand.
TTACTTGCCAGGAAAAAAAAAAAAACATCTTATGAGACCTAATGCTGCAAATTGTACCAAGAACACTCTAACATTGTTAATACAAGAATTATCACATAAGGAACTGACCCAAAATCAGTTACAATAATGCATTTTTTATTTAACATTTGATTTCACAAAGTGCTCACAAGTACTTTCTTTAGTGCAAAGGGTGTGTAGTGTCAAGTTAACAACCCAAAGTCAGTAAACAAATTCAATACATGAAGCATGTAAACATAATCTCACTGGATTTCAGTCCCTCCAGGATTTCATCAGCTGTTTCTGTGATTGTCGTGGCTCAAAAAGCCTGAAATTGTGGGAGCTTTTCCCAGAAGTTGTGGCATCTTTAGACTTTTTCTTTTTTTTACACTGAAAGTTGTGTGAGGAAATACAGATTTTAAAGTAGTTGCTTTTTCCATAGTTTACAGTGATGTTATTCGATGAACCACAAGAAAAGCACAGGATTGCCAAAAATCTCCAGTTAAACAGTGATTTATGTAGAATTAAATGTTCAGTAAAGTTGTCAAAAAAAATGACAAACATTGTAACCTTGCTGAGAACTTAAATTAAAAAAAGAAATAAAAGAATTACTCATTACAATAACTAAATTGCATTGAATGCATGTTAGAGTATGGAGAAAATTATGGCAGCACCTTATTGAATCTTGAAAACTAAGACCCCTGAAAAACTGAGGTCTTCTTCTGTGCTGAAATCCTCATGAAGCAGGGATGGTCCTCCACTTACAACCTCTTCCCTTCAGAAGGTCTCAGTGCAGGACGGACCTTGGAGTGGAAACCCAGTCTTCACAGAACTGAAGGAGGAGATGAAAAGGAGAATAGATTTCAAAGTAAAATTAATCATATTTTAAATCCCCACACCACAGTAGGGTTTAATAATTACTTTCTTTTATTTTTAGGGCCTGAGCCACTGTCAACGTCAGTGGGTGAGAGCCCTATTGTAATTGTTAGAATGAATGAATGAATTTATTTATTTCGGATAGTACATTACAGGTTAAAAGAAACTGTATAATATAACAACAAGGTCAAATTAGACAAAGACTCCTTCTACTATACAATACCTCAGGACTGGCAAAAAAAATGAATATTTTGGAGGAAACCTACTGCTCAAAGGAAGTACTGCGTCAAATGGTTTACTTTATTATTCAAGCAGCACTTGCTGCAGCGACGGGAAATTTTCTAAGCCAGCTAGGTACGACAGGTGCCGGGGTCCGCGGTTGTGCGGGGGCGAGGCTCCGCTTACAGCTGCTTGCAGTTTTAATTTTTTTTTTTCTTCTTCTCCATCTAAGATCTCAGTTTTGGGGTAGTGAACGTGCATGAAAACTCATCATTTTTTGCAGGAACCTCAAGACTGGTAAAAAATTTATGAAATATGAATAATAATATTAATTATTATTCACATTTAAATTAAAAATAATTTAGGAAATGTGAATGATCCCACAAAAATGGCTCTACAGCGCAACCTAATATATGAAGTCAATGGGGAGTGGAACACGCTTACTTTCACGTAGAAAGATTAAAATTGGGTGAGATGTTGATCATGTCAAGACATCCAAAAAACTCCATAGAAGTGATGGTCTACACCCAACAAGAAGTCGGTGATTTTGGCAGAAAGTGGCAGTGACCTGATTTCCACCTCACGCATTTGATGAAACTCGTCCTAGGGTTTTAGTCCAATTGAGCTCATTTGTGGTGACATTCATCTATACCCATGTGCCATTAAAACTTATTGAAAACTTTTCCAAAAGCTTGACAGTTTGGCCATAGGGGCATAGCAAAGTTTGATGCCTCAACGAAATTCAGTTTTATGGATCTTAGTCCAATTCCAAACAGTTCTATAGAACAATATTCATAGAAATCTACAGCGCCACCTATAGGAGGTAGAAAGTTTTTTTATCAGAAAGTTTGCATCATGTTGTTTTTTTAATACCTCGGGAATGGAATGTCGGATTGGCACCAAGATAGGTATGATGTATATGGGTATGCCTCCGAACAATAACAGCTATGAATATTCATGAGTAGCAACAGCACCCTCTCTTGGAGATATGAAGGTTACGCCAAAGGTTTTCTTCAATATCAATTCAATATCAATTTCTTCAATATATAGAAATAAATAGGTTGGTACCATTTATGGTGACAATCATCTATTCCCATGTGCCATCAAAAGCTGTTGAAAACTTTTCCAAATGCCCGACGGTTTGGCGGAAGGGGCGTGGCCAAGTTTGTAGTATCACCATTACCCTTCCAGTGGCTTTTACTCTGGCATACATTGACTGATTTCACCCAAATTTTGTGTGGTGAATAGGGAGCCAATACTGATAATTTATATAATAAAGAAGGACGTATAGCGACAGTGCCCCCTACCAACAATGGACTGTAAGTTGTCATAACTCAAAAGTATATTGTCCAAATGCCACAAAACTTCATATATATGATACTAGTCAGACCCTGAACAGATTTATATAACTTTAACAAACATTGCTATAGCGCCCCCTAGGAAAACAACAACAACAACAACAACAAAGCTTTATAACTCACTCATACTTTGCCCAAATTCAACCAAATGTTGTGTGGTGGATCGGTATCCCACATTGAACATGTCTTTAATGAACAATGACACATAGCTAAACCGCCCCCTTTCAAAAAAAAAAAAAAAAAAAAAAAAGCCTTAGAACTCTGAAATACTTTGTCCAAATTTAACCTAATTTTGTGTGGTGCATGAATACCTAACATTGAACATTTCTATATTCAACAATTGCATATAGCTATAGCGCCCCCTACGAAAAAAAAAACAAACAAAAAACAAAGCTTAATATCTCTGGCATACTTTGTCCAAAATCAACAAAATTTGGAGTGGTGAATAGGCGGCCAATGATAAACATTTGTATATTATGTGATACGCAGCAGTAGCGCTCCCTACCACGAATGCATAGGAAGTTGTCATAACTCACACGTCCAAGGTCCAAATGGATCCAAACTTCATGTATATGGTACTGTACCACCCAGAACAGATTTACATTACTATCGCATACATAGCTCTACAACACCCTAGGAAAAAAAAAAAAACAAAGCTTTATAAGTCAGGCATATATTGTCCAAATTTAACCAGATTTTGTTTAGTGGATCAGTAGCCTACACTGGACCTTTCTATAACGAACAATGACACATAGATATAGCACCCCCCTAGCAGAAAAAAACAAATCCATTTAACTGTGAAATACTTTGTCCAAATTCAACCATATTTTGTGTGGAGCATGGTAAACCAATACCGAACCTTTCGATAATGAACAATTACACATAGCTACAGTGCCCCTTACTGCTAATGGACAGGAAGTTTTCAATAACTCACACATAAATGGTTCTCAGTGGGAGCCAAACTTAATATATATGATTCTTGTCCTACCTAGAACAGATTTATATGATTATTCCACATATAGCTAAAGTGCCCCCTAGGTTAAAAAATATATAACGATGGTATATCTTGTCCAAATTCAAACTATTTTTCTGATTCAGAACTTCATATATATTATACTAGTCAGATCCCAGAAAAGATTTATGTAATGATAACAAACATAACTATAGCACACTCTAGGGAAAAAAAACAAAAACAAAACAAAAACAAAGCTTTATAACTCAGGCATCCTTTATCCAACTTCAACCAAATTTTGTGTTGAAATCAATAGCCTACATTGAACTTTGTATAATGAACAATGACAAGTAGCTATTGCGTCCCCCTAGCTAGTAATATATTATCCAAATCTTTTTTTTTGTAATAAATGTAGATTTGTCAATAAAAAAAAAAATAATTGTGTGGACCTCTTGCACAATGTACTGTTAAGTAACGTACTTCCTGAAAACCCCTAGTAATGTTATTTTATTTTTATTTATTTGTATATTTAGATATATTTATAGTATTTGTTTTTTTAGTAATTTACTTTTATTTCCATGTATGTAGCAGTTTTGCTTTTTTGTCACCTTTCTGTCATTGCTGTCTTGTATTTTGTATGGATTTGTAGCATTTTACTGTCCAGACTTGGTGTTGAGCAGTCTTCTAGCCCAGACTATACCCTGCTGTGAGTTCATTAAGAAGCTACCCAGACTACACCCATTCATCTCCATCACTGGGGTATGCAGGAAACCAGAACTCCATTTTGAATCCATACCAGCAGCTCAAAAAGACCCCAGCATGGATGGCTTGCATTGTATCACTGACTTTCCTTCCTCCTTATTTGTGCATTTGCTGAAGCCCTTTATGATTGTGAGTTGTCTCAATGGTGTTTTGGTAGGAGTGAGTCAAGAAAACATTAACAGGCAGGTATGAGCCACAGGGGAGCAAAAGCCACAGTTAACATGAGAAGTGGCGTGCCACTGCTCTTGCACACAGGTTTTGGAAAGACTTCAGCACATTTGTTATTGAGCACATTTTAAGAAACTTTTCCTTATCATCACAAATTTTTTTAGTAGGTTTTTTTTTTTTTATTTGTCAAAATCCTTTTTAGACTAAAGCTAGTAATCTTATTATCCATATCTTTCATTTATAAATTTAGATTTGACAGTAAAAAAATAATAAAAAAAAACCTCTTGCACAATGTAGAGTAACATACTTCCTTAAAGCCCCTAGTAATGTTATTTTATTTTTATTCATTTGTATATTTGTATATTTTTAAAGTATTTATTTTTTTCTAGCAATTTACTTTTATTTCAATTTATTTAGCAGTTTTTTTTTCTTTTTTGTCACCTGTCTGTCATTGCTGTCTCATATTTTGTGCTGTCTGGTATTTTGTATGTGTTCAGTTTCTCAACTTTGCCAGTTCTGTTTCATTCATTTTTTTTTAATCCAAAATGCTTTTTAAACAATTAACAAAGTACAAAACAAGTTTTGTCATGAAAAAAAAAAAAAAGAATTACCAGCAGGACACAGTACAAAAAAAATTGAACAAATATTTACAATGTAACTTTACATTGTGCCAAACAGCCTAGAGGCCAAACAACATATCAATTAGAGAAAAGGGGGGGGGGAAATGTCAAGCAAAAATAAATAGAGAAAGGCAATATCTATCTCTATAAATAAATAATATAGGCCTTATTAAATTAAACCAAACATTTCAAATGTTGAATATCACTTAAAAGCATTATTGTTTTTAACAAGTTGTTGTGATTTGCAAAATTAAAAGGAATAATTTTGCCAGTGCGGCAGCATGGAATAAAGCCGGCGTTGTTGGAGGTTTTAAGTAGAGTTTTATTATATCATACCACCGTCACGAGCTCCGCTCCCGGCGCCGTGCAAGCGCGCCGAGAGCGAGCCCACAGCTCTCAGAAGAGAGAGGCGACACAAAGTCTGTGTCCTGCAGCAAAGTTGAAGTCAGATTGAGAGTGAGAGGAAGTGTTACAGAACCTGTGCAGTATTTATACCCAACTCAATCAATACATCAAGGCAGTGTCACAGCAGTTGGTCTGATCAAAGGGACTGCAGAACAGGCATGAGATATTTGCATTTGTGAGACATACATCACAATAGGCAGATTTGCTAGACCCTGCTCCAGGTGCAGAACAAAGAGGTTAACAGGCACATCTACATATTGATCTGAGTCTCTAGGTCACAGTAAGGACAGGACGCATGAACACAATGCATGAGAGGCAACATTAACATCTCAAGGCATGAATGGCACATTACGTCTCAGTAGTGTAGCGGAAAAAAACAGGAGTAGCGAGTTGTCTGTCCTTAGTCTGTTGTGGGGGTTAACCGAACCGCCACATGCTCCCCCCCAGAGGGCGCGGCAGGGGGCCGAGACCTCGATAATCCATCTGTTTGAGCGAGCTGTGGGAGAAGCTCGCTGCAGGCGGAGGGGAGGGAGGGGAGGGGTAGTAAGTGCCGGCAGGGGCTGTAAAACCGTCCTGAGCCGCGCAAAAATTGCTTGCTGCTCCGCGACGTCGAGGGGCTGTCCCGTTGCGCGTGCGGAGATCACAAGAAGAAAAATTAGTCTCTGACTCCTCTCGTGGCCATGAAGAAAAGCAGGAACGGCTGTAAGAAAAAAATAAACAAAAGCAGAGGGACTGGCGTGTTGGCTTTAGGTGCAGAAGCAACCCCAAAGCCCCCAGGAACAGCTGACGGCTGAAATCCCTTTGTGCCGTGGCTGAGACCATTAAAAAATCCAGTGGCGAGCTGCGTCCTTGCTTCAGGTGAACGAGCAGCCCTGAAGGTTCTGTGAGCAGCGGCGGAGGATGATGGCGGTCTCTGGAGCCGTTACTTGTCCCGTGCTTGATGCGCCGTCCTCGTAACTCCCCGGTGCGTGCGCGGGGAGTTCCGTGCATGGGTGGGCCGCTGGAGCGGCGAGTCAGGGTGCAGAAACTTGGTGGAGATCGGCGCAGACGGCGCCGATAAAAATCCAGGTTGAGCTGTGGCTGCATGATTGGCCATGGAGCGTTGGAGCGGTGAGAGGAAATAGACGATCTTTTGTCCCTCAGGCTCATGCAGATGCGTCTGGAGCGGTGAGCGGGAATAGACGATCTTTGTTCCTCAGGCTCGGGCGTGGTTGCGTTCAGGTCCACCGCGTTGCGTTCTCCGCCGGCCAGGGAGGACGCCGCTGTGGAGAAGGGACGAGGTGCCTGCACTCACGAGTGAAGGAGACTGCGAGCATGGCCGGTCAGCGTGGATGAGCAGATCTCAGACGTTGCAGATCTCATCCTGAAGAACGGGTCCACCAGTGCAGCTGTCCAGCTCAGAAGGGGTGCTTCGCCCAAGCGTGTGCGTGTCCCGGGTGCTTGCGTTCGCTGGCCGCTCGTTTTTTCATCAGCGTCAGTTCGCAGTTGTGGCTGTCCAAATCAGAGGCTGCATCGCACAAATACAGCGTGTGCGTCTTTCAAGGGGGTCACCAGTGCGGGCGCATGGAATAATGCGGCGTTGTTGGAGGTTTAAGTAGAGTTTTATTATCATACCGCCGTCACGAGCTCCGCTCCCGGCGCCGTGCATGAGCGCCGAGAGCGAGCCCACGGCTCTCAGAGAAGGAGAGGAGGCGGACACAAAGTCTGTGTCCTGCAGCAAAGTTGAAGTCAGATTGAGAGTGAGAGGAAGTGTTACAGAACCTGTGCAGTATTTATACCCAACTCAAACAATACATCAAGGCAGTGTCACAGCAGTTGGTCTGATCAAAGGGACTGCAGAACAGGCATGAGATATTTGCATTTGTGAGACATACATCACAATAGGCAGATTTGCTAGACCCTGCTCCAGGTGCAGAACAAAGAGGTTAACAGGCACATCTACATATTGATCTGAGTCTTTAGGTCACAGTAAGGACAGGACGCATGAACACAATGCATGAGAGGCAACATTAACATCACAAGACATGAATGGCACATTACGTCTCATTAGTGTAGCGGAAAAAACCAGGAGTAGCGAGTTGTCTGTCTTAGTCTGTTGTGGGGGTTAACCTGAACCGCCACACCAGTGATTTATCGAATTGACATGTATGAACTCATTTTTTTTGGGGTAGTCATACATGGCACGAAAACTCACGGTCATCTGTTGCAGGGACCTCAAGACCTGGTGCAAAAAATTTTATATTTTCCAGGAAATATGAATGACCCCACAAAAACGGCTCTATAGCACCATCTAATATGTGAAGTCAATGGAGAGTGGCACACTCGTTTACTTTTGCGTAGAAAGATGAAAATCGGATGAGATGTTTATCATGTCAAGACAAGCAAAAAACTCCATAGAAGTAATGGTCTATACCTAACAGGAAGTCGGCCATTTTGGCAGGAAGTGGCGGTGACCTGATTTCCACCTCACACATTTGATTGAACTAGTCCTAGGGTTTTAGTTTGATTGAGCTCATTTGTGGTGACAGTCATCTATACCCATGTGCCATTAAAAGTTACTGAAAACTTTTTCAAAAGCTTGATGGTTTGGCTGTAGGGGCGTGGCAAAGTTTAATGCCTCACCATGATCATTCTATGAGCATTCTGACGGCCATAACTCTGGTATGCATTGTCGGATTTCAACCAAATTCAATATTGTGGATATCAGTCAAATTCCAAACAGTTCTATAAAACAATATTGATAGATTCTATCAGCGCCACTTATAGGAGACAGAAATGTTTTGCATCAGAAAGTTTTGCATCATGTTGTTTTTTTTAAATACCTCGGGAATGGAGTGTATGATTGGGCAGCAAGATTTGCATCATGTTGTTTTTTTTTAATACCTCAGGAATGGAGTGTATGATTGGCAGCGATAAGTATGATGTAGATGGGTAGTGCCTCCGAACAATTTACAGCTATGAATATTCATGAGCAGCAATAAGCGCCCTCTCATGGAGACATGAAGGGTTACAACCATATGTTCTTCAGTATCTCTGAGAATAAATAGTCGGATTGGTACCATTTATGGTGACGATCATCTATACCTGTGTGCCATCAAAAAGCTGTTGAAAACTTTTTCCAAATGCCTGACGGTTTGGGTGGAAGGGTGTGGCCAAGTTTGCAAGTATCGCCATCACCCTTCCAAGTGGCTTTTTACTCTTGCATACATTGACTGATTTCCCCCAAATTTTTGTGTGGTGAGTAGGTAGCCAGTACTGATAATTTCTATACTAAAAAAATTACACAAAGTGACAGCGCCCCCTACCAACAACGGAGAGGAAGTTGCCATAACTCACATGCCATACTCACACGCTGCTTGCCAGAATGACATGCAATTTTCTGAGGTTTATCAGACCACCTGGTTGATCATAACTGCACACCACCTTTAGCATGGCATCACTGCTGTTACCATGAACACGCCCTCCTAGCTATTCAATCCTTGATCTTGTTGGGATGGTTTGGAACGGCCTGGAATCATGAAATCTGGAACATAGGTTGAGGTGACTGTCATATGTAGTCTTATGTGGGTGGGCAACACATAACTGACAGGGAAGTGTTGCCATGGTGACATGGCGAAGGTTGACTTCTTGCCGTGGAACATCGAAAAGTTCTAACTTGGACAAACTTCTTCTGATTTTCACCAAATTTCCTACAATGGATATTAGTCCCACCCCACACGCTCCTACATAAAAATGATTGACAATAGTTATAGCGCCACCTACTGCTCACAGGAAGTACTGCGCCAAATGTTTATTTTATTTTTCAAGCAGCGCTTGCCACAACGACAGGAAATTTTCTAAGCCAGCTAGGTATGATGGGTGTCGGGGTTTGCAGTTGTGTGGGGGTATGGGCCTGCTAACAGCTGCTTGCAGCTTAAATTTTTTTTCTTCTCCATCTAAGATCTCATGTTTGGGGTAGTCACCGGGCAGGAAAACCCACAATTTTTTGCAGGGACCTCAAGACTGGCAAAAAATTTTATATTATGCAGGAAATATGAATGACCCCACAGAAATGGCGCTACATTGCCACCTAACATGTGAAGTCAATGGGGAGAGGCACATGCTTTCTTTCACGTAGAAAGATGAATATCGTATGAGATGTTTATCATGTCAAGACATGCAAAAAACTCCATAGAAGTGATGGTCTATACCCAACAGGAGGCCAGCCATTTTTGCAGGAAATATCTGTGACTTGATTTCCACCTCGTGCATTTAATCAAACTCATCCAATGGTTTTAGTCTGATTGAGCTCGTTTGTGGTGACAATCATACCCAAGTGCACTGAAAGTTATCGAAAACAACACTTGACGGTTTGGCCGTAGGGGTGTGGAAAAGTTTGTTGCCTCGCCATGATCATTCTATGACTATTCTGATGGCAATAACTCTGGTATGCATTGTGGGATTTCAACCAAATTCAATTTTCTGAATAACAGTCAAATTCCAAACAGTTCTATAAAACAAAATTCATGGAAATCTACAGTGCCACCTATAGGAGGCAGAAAGTTTTGCATCAGAAAGTTAGCATCATGATGTTTTTTTAATACCTCGGAAATGGAATGTCAGATTGGCATCAAGATAGGTATATTGTATATAGGTTTGCCTCCAAACAATTATAGCTATGAATATTCATGAGTAGCCATAGCACCCTCTCTTGGAGACATGAAGGTTGCACCAAAGGTTTTCTTCAATCTCTCTGAAATAAATAGTCTGATTGGTACCATTTATGGTGACAATCATCTATACCCATGTGCCATCAAAACTTGTTGAAAATTTTTCCAAATGCCCTACGGTTTGGGCGGAAGGGGCATAGCCAATTTGCTGTACTCGCCATCACCCCTCCAATTGCTTTTTTACTCTTGCATACATTGACCTGATTTCACCCAAATTTTGTGTGGTGAATAGGTAGCCAATCCTGATCATTTCTATAAAATAAATAATGGCAACAAAGCAACAGCAACCCCCTACCGCTAATGACAGGAAGTTGCCATAACCACATGTAGAATGTCCAATTGCTGCTAAACTTTATATATTGATACTAGTCAGACCCAGAAAAGAATTTTGTATTGTATAACAAACATAGCTATAGCCGCCCCCTAGGAAAAAAAAAAACAACAACCCCCCCCCCCCAAACGCTTTATAACTCAGGTATAACTTTGTCCAAATTCAATCAATTTTATATGGCCACATCGTAGCCTACATTGAAACCTTTGTATAATGAGAAATGACACATAGCTATAGCTATAGCGCTCCCTAGCAGAAAAACAAAAGCCTTATAACTCCTGAAATACAAGGTCTAAATTCAACTACATTTTGTGTGGTGCATGGTTCACCAAAACTGAACCTTTCTATAATGAACAATTACAGATAGCTCTAGCGCCCCCTAGTAGAAAAACAAATCTTAATAACTCTGGCATACTTTCTCCGAAGTCAACCAAATTTAATGTGTTGAATAGGCAGCCCATGGTGAAATATTTCTATAATAGTACAATGAGATGCAGCAGTAGTGCCCCCTACCGCCAATGGACAGAAGTTGTCATAACTAACAGGTACATCGTCCAAGTTGGACCCCACACTTGATAACATGGTACTAGTACCCACCCATAAAAGATTATATATGACTACCACATATAGTTATAGTGCCCCTATTTAAAAAAAAAAAAAAAAAAAAAAAAGCATTTATAGTGATGGCATAGCTTGTCTAAATTGAAACAAATTTCCTGTTGAAATTTTCATCAGCAGTGGCCTTTAGGCTATGGATAAACATATTAGATTTTCAGGTTCAGGTTCAGGTTCAGGTTACTTTATTTGTACCCGTAGGTAGATTTGTTTTGCAGTTGGTGACATCCATATTTACAAGCCACTAATTACATTCAACATAGACACAAATACAGGCACACATCTTACAAAATAGGTAAATATAAAATATGTACAATATAATTTTTATAGCTTGTTCAACTCTTTGACAGCAGCAGGGACAAAGCTGTTTTTGTAGCGCTGGGTTCTACTTTTTGGGACAGCAAACCTCCGTCTGGAGGGAAGAAGCTGAAAGTTGCAGTGCAAAGGGTGGGAGTCATCATTTAAAATCGAGTCGGCCATCCTCTGTACTTGTCTGGTGTACAGGGATGTCAGGCTCAGCTGTGACTCACCAAGCAAAGGACTGGACCATCTGACTACCTGATCCAAGGATTTCCTCTGTTTCAGTTTTATCTGACCAAACCATGACATTAAAGGTTTTTGAGGTAATCCATGAGCTTATACAGTTACCTCTGCCGAGGTGCTCTCTTGCAATGTACAGATGGACAGATGGATAGACTGATGATGGATGATGGTATGGACAGATGAACAAGCAAATGGATTGATGGACGAATGGATGGCAGATGGATGGCAGTATGGCGTTATGGAAGGAAGGATGGACAAAAAGCGGGAGGGAGAGAGTTGGGGAGGGAGAAATGGAGCCTGCGCGGAGTTACACACTCCAAGTAGCAAAGCCAAGGTCTAGTGAGGACTCAAGGGCCTGTTTATTGCTACTCGGAGCGTTGATTTTTTTTTTTTCTTCTTCTCCATCAAAGATCTCATTTTTGGGGTAGTCATTGTGCACAAAAACTCATCATTTTTTGCAGGGAACTCAAGACAGATCAAAAATTTAATATTTTGGATGAAATATGAATCACCCCACAAAAATGGCTGTACAGTGCCACCTAACATGTGAAGTCAAAGGGGAGTGGCACACGCTTACTTTCGCATAGAAAGATGAAAATCGTATGAGATGTTTATCATGTCAAGACATGCAAAAAAACTTGATAGAAGTGATGGTCCACACCCAACAGGAAGTCAGCTATTTTGGCAGGAAATGGCAGTGACCTGATTTCCACCTTGCACATTTGATCGAACTTGTCCTAGGGTTTTAGTCCGATTGAGTTCATTTGTGGTGACAATCATCTATACCCATGTGTCATTAAAAGTTATTCAAAACTTTTCACGACACTTGACGGTTTGGCCGTAGGGGTGTGGCAAAATTTGATGCCTCGCCATGATCATTCTATGACCATTCTGATGGCAATAACTCTGGTATGCATTGTGCGATTTCAACCAAATTCATTATTATGGATATCAGTCCAATTCCAAACAGTTCTATAGAGCAATATTCATAGGAATGAATATTGAAATCATAGAAATGAATATTAAAGAAATGACTATCAACCCAGACTGATGATGGATGGCGGTATGGACGGATGGACAAGCGAATGGATTGATGGACTAGTGGTGACGGATGGATGGGGTGTATGGCGTTATGGAAGGATGGACGGACAAAGAGCGAGAGGGGGAGGGTTGAGGAGGGAGGAATGGGGCCTGCGCGGAGTTACGCACTCTTAGTTGCAAGGTCGAGGTCTAGCAAGGACACGAGGGCCTGTGTATCACTGCTCGCAGCTTTAATTTGTTGTTTATATTTTAACTACAAATTAACTTTCAATTTTTGAAAGACTTGCAATTCATTTCCTGGGAAGATTTGTTCATTTCAGTTTAGTTCTATTGAGTAAGATGGCTCGTACTGCAGCCTTAATTACTTCTGCCAAGGAGGTTATGTTTTCATCAGCGTTGGTTTGTCTGTCTGTTTTGTTGTTTGTTAGCAAGATAACTCAAAAAGTTATGGACGGATTTTCATGAAATTTTCACAGATTGTCAGAAATGGGGGTTCCTACAGATGATTAGATTTTGGTGGGTGATCCGGATCACCGGCTGGAAAAAAAACAGAAAAAAACCAAAACAAGCATCACAGTATAGCTATTATTATATGCCACTTGCGAATGGCAATTTTTTTTCATGGTCAAGGAATCTATCAGTTAGAAGACAAAATAAATGTAGGATTAATATTTATGATGTTAAACACTGTATGGGGGAACTGTGGTGCGCTTGGCGGAGGTCTGGCGCTCTCTCCGATTGCTTTCTAGTTAATTCTGTCATTTTCATTTATTGTGATTTATTATTATCTTACAAATCTCTCACTTAAGGGCTAGAAGTCCTTATCTCAGAAAATATACCTTTATTCTGCATTTATTCACAGCGCTTAACCAACAATTAACTACTGTATCCATAGTTTGTAAAAGCAAACACCATGATGCTGGATAAATAATTATTAATATACGACAGAAATGTTAAAACAAATGAAGGTTTTACTTACAATCTCACAGCAGCTCCAAGTCCTCTCTGTTCACGAGTTCAGCCAGTCTTCTCTGTGCTTTCCGTTCAAGTGTTTATCAATTGCAGACTTTTATGTTCCAACACAGCGCTTGCATATAGTACAAAACCGTTTATCCCACTTTTTGAAAAATATTAGGAAACTGTTGAGGATAGTCTTTACGGTGACTTTGTTGATAAATCAAGAGACACGCACCTTGAATGATTGGATTTATTTAATTCGGTAATAATAATAATAAGTAAACACATACAATACAATAAGAACACACAAAAGAACAGCCGAAAGGGTGTAGGCTGAAGCTAGTGCTTATATAGTGCCTACCCCATTACAATTTTAAAATCAATAACATAAAAATTTAAGTCTTACCCAAAATCAACAAAGGAAATCAAATAGAACAGGTAGACAAAAAAAAAACAAAAACAAAAAACAACAACAAAACTTTAAGTTATTACAAATTGATCTCCCAGCATTTACAGTGAGATTACTGGAGATTTTCTCATCTTTGTACAATTTTTTGAATTGCTTCAGAGTTGAACATGTTTTAATATTTTCAGAGCATCAGTTCCACAGTTTAACTCTAGTGACATACATGCAATGATACTTTGTATTTGTTCTAACCTTTGGCTTATTAAAAACAGAGTACCTCTTAGCTCATAGTTGTTTTCCCTTTTTTTTTAAACAGTCTCTAAATATTTACAGGTATTGGTATTATTTGCTATGTACATGATTTGAATGACATTATAATCTACCAGAGTCTCTAAATTTAAGAGTATGTAATTGAATGAATTGGATTTGTTGGTTCACGGTAAGGTTTCATTGATACAATGCCTACGGCTTTTTTCTGTAGTAAAAAAGATTAAGTTTGTGTTTGTTTTATATGTGTTTCCCCCGGATCTCCCCACAGTATGTCATAAAAGAACTATCAGTGAATTATATAAAATGCAAAGAGATTTCTGACACAGGAGATCCTTAACTTTATACAGTACGGCAATGGATTTAGACATTTTAGTTTTGACATAATTTATGTGTAATTTCCAGTTTAGTTTGTTATCAACAATGACCCCTAGGAACTTGGTTTCGAAAACTGTGTCAATTTCAACATTGTTTATTTAAATTTTTCTGTGATTATATAATTTGCGGTTTCCAAATATTATACATTTTGTTTTTCCAAGGTGAATAGATAATTTATTGGCAGTGAACCATTGATTGATTTGTTTAAGTCCATTTTCTACTGAATCCAGAAGCTGCTTAAGATTTTCTCCACTACAAAAAAAAAAAAAAAAGTTGTGTCATCTGCAAATAAAATACACTTGAGCAATTTAGACACAGAACATAAATCATTAATATACAAAATAAACAGCAATGGACCAAGCACAGAACCCTGTGGTACCCCACACGTCATCTTCAGCAACTCAGGAGTCTGTATTATTTCTGACTTCTAAATAGCTGTGTAACCTGTCAAAAGCAATTCCTCTGATGCCATACTTATGTAATTTACTGAGGAGTAATTTATGGTCAACTGTATCAAATGCCTTTTGTAAGTCCAGAAATATTCCAACTATGTATTCTCTTCTATCTGTTGCATCCGTAATCTGTTCAACAAAGTCCATGAGTGCCAGTGAGGTGGTCCAGTTCTTCCTGAATCCATACTGTTGTTCACAGAGTATATTGTGCTTATCAGTGAAATCATTCAGTCTCTTAACAAATATTTTTTCCAGTATTTTGGAGAACTGATGTAACACCTTAACACCTTAGCACACCTTAGCACTTTAACGCCGCTCATGTAAACACGGAAGTAAAGATGTGCTCCGCAGGGACCTCTTGCCGGATGAGAACCATTTTAACACCACAGAAGAAGAACTAGCATATCCGTTAGCTTGTTAGCTGTTAGCTCCGTTAGTGCTCCCGGTGCTTCTGGTTCTTCACTACTGTCCGGCTCACTGACCCGGTTTCAACCCGATCAAACTCGGCAGATGTTCATAGATATAAAAGCATATTAAAAGATCGAACTGTGGATTTTGTGGATCAATATCAGCTCAGTCAAAAGTGGATTGATCCAGACCTTTTTATCGATCTTTTGAACCCACTCCTAGTAATCAACCTCTGCAAATCATCTTTAGCCATTTTTTAAATCGTATCCAATTAGATTTAGTTAGCTTGCTTTAGCTACAAGTTAAATTATCAAAAAAAAAAGTTTACCTCTCCAATCAGATATCCGATTCATATGATTGTTCTTATGATTCTTTCATCCAGCATGATCAAGGTGAAAGAATGATCTTTCATTCATTCATAAT
Organism: Pholidichthys leucotaenia; assembly: GCA_020510985.1. Classification (NCBI taxonomy): domain Eukaryota; kingdom Metazoa; phylum Chordata; class Actinopteri; order Cichliformes; family Pholidichthyidae; genus Pholidichthys; species Pholidichthys leucotaenia. Next base: position 329,284,961 of record CM035845.1, read on the forward strand.
GAAAAAAGAGAGATTGCACTGAAAAAGTCATTATCTACCAAAGTGAACACAGACACCTTATTTTTCAGGGTCTGAGGAATAAGGTCATCAAGGAACTGTGTAAAGCAAAAAACCACATACTTTAAACAATTGATTGAGTATCTGATGGAAATAACACCTCACTGTGGAAACAGTTGAACACTCAGGCATCAAAAATTAACAACAAAGCTAGAAATAAATGGAGTGACCAACAGTGATAGTGAATGAATTGCAAACAATTTTAATAATTATTTTATTCAGTTATTGGAGGAACTTGCTGAAAAAATTTGAACCAGTAAAATGACCACAGATTGCTGTGACAGATTCACCACAATCATTCTATATCAAGGAGGATGACCAAGAGAAATGGGATAAATCATTAATCCATCCATCCATCCATCTAATAATTCAAAGGCAAAGGATCTGTTGGGATTGGACACAGCCCTTATTAAAAACCATAGCACCACCCTGGTCAAACCCATAACACATTTAATAAATCAGAACTGATAAGTTCCCACAATGCTGGAAAACAGCAATAATTGCACTGATTTTTAAGGCAGGAGCACCAGACCAAGTAGGCAGTTATAGACAGATTTCTACATTACCCATTTCATCAAAAGTCCTGAAAAAAGTTATTGCAGAACAACTGGTTGATCTCTTGAAAGTACCAAACTCATCCATCATAAACAATTTGCATTCAGACCAGGTTACTCAACAGAAATGGCAAACTGCTACCTCACTGAAAACATCAAGAGCTCATTAGGAAAGGTAATATAGTGGGAATGGTGTTCTTAGACCTTAAAAAGGCCTTTGATACCATCAACCATGGTATACCTCTAAAATAAACTAATAATTCTTAATTTTTTGGAACTGGCAACCAGCTGGTTTGAATCATGCCTAAAAATGTAGAGAGCAATGTGTTCAAATCAACGGGAAAAACTCAACCCCCAACATTCCAGAGTGGGCCTTCCACAAGGTTCGACTTTGGGGGGCCTCTGCTCTTTAGCATATACATAAATGATCTGCCACATGCTGTAAAATAGCAAATTGTCAAATGTATGCTGATGACACAGTCATTTATGTATCAACTAAAACTTCTCATGTAGCAGCAGAGACATTAACACATGAAATACAGAGTGTATCTCAGTGGCTCAAAAGTTATCAACTAATTGTGAATATTAATCAGACTGTGTCAACGTGCTTTTCCATAAGAAAGAGAAAGCAAAGATACCTTTTTTTTTTTTTTTGTTACTTATTTGTACCCGTAGGTAGATTTGGTTTGCAGTCTGGTGACAAGCCACCGCTGCCGGTCGCTGCCGTGCGCGAGCGCCCTAAACCTACATGTTTTTGGTATGCGGGAGGAAACCGGAGAAATCCCGGAGTAAACCCACGCACACGGGGGAGAACATGCAAACTCCACACAGCTCACTGTTGGTCGGGGGGCTGGATTGAACCCACGATCTCATGATCCCCGCGATCCCCCCGGCCGAGGGTAAAACTGTGCTGCCACAGTGCTAAACCACTGCCCCACCGTACAGCCCTTTGTAACTAAATTAGACCAAGAGGAAATAAAAAATCAGTGAATTTAAATTACTTGGGTGTCATCTTGGACCCTTGACTTCAGTTTGATAAAGACATTAATAAATGTTGCAAGAAAGTAAAGACAAGTCTGAACTGCTTCTGACTGGTATGGTAATGGCCTCACATCCCTTAAAGGCAGCTAAACTTTTCATGCATGCCATGATATTTCCACATCTGTCTCATTGTGCAACTGTATGGAGCCAAGCCTCACAGACCGCCATCCAACCCATCACATCACTATATAAACAAGCTTTGAAAATAATGGATCAAAAACCAATGAGATGCCACCATTGCTCAGTTCTGAAAAAAACAAAACAAACCAAAAAACACAAGTTGCTCAGTTTTGACAGTTTGGTAAAGTTCTCCTTCAATAAGTTGATTTTTAAATGTGTGAACAGTCATGCCCCAGCCAGACTCTGTCCATATGTCACAAAAACACGCACCAGTAGAATCACCACCAGGGGGTCAGCACGAGGCATAGCCGCACAGCGCAAAGCTCCTTTTGGTCAGTCATCTTTTTCAGTCAAAGGATTAATTTTGAAATGCCCTATCGACAGAAATGAAAACACTAACTGACCTGAAAATATTCAATGAAAAGGTGAAAGTCTGGCTGAAACAAAACCAAATTTGTGATCACTGATTGTGGACTGTGGACTATGCACCTGTTCTTTGATGTTTTATATTATGCCTCCGCCAAGGGAGGAGGTAATATTTTCGGTAGCATTGGTTTGTCTTTTAGCAACATAACTCCAAAAGTTATTAACGGATTTTGATGAAATTTTCAGGAAAGGTGTGTAATGGCACGGGGAACAGATGATTAGATTTTGGTGATGATCTGAGAATGCATACCTCAGCCAACGGCTCTTATCTTCTCACAGTGTGTTAGCAACAATCCTCCAAAACTAAAGGACAGACTTTGGTGCAATTTTCACCACAAGTGGTTCCAGACCTACACCAAACTCATTACATTTTGGAGGTGATCCATGAAAGACGGAAGGAGCCTTGGTGGAGGTATGTGCTCTCTGAGTGCTTTTCTAGTACGTAAATGTTTTATTGATGCATTGATTTAGTGATGTATTTGTGATAATTTTACAGTAGAAAAGTCTAACCAGGGACTGAGATTGCAAATTAGCATCAGATACAAATCTTATATACAATGCATCTGTGATGTGTTCATTTTAACTGGTCACAATGTATTTTTGCATTGTCCCTGAAAAATAAACTAACAAGTAAAAATAAATTCATTGGCAATAATCTTCCTTGTGCTCTTTATGTTGAAATTAGTCAATTAGTCAATGCAAAATAAAAAAGAATAATGCACCCTCCCCAGCCCACAGCTAATTTCGCTAAAAGCCTCCCTAAAAACTGCAAAGATTTATGAGAAGACGACTTAAGAGAGTCACAAATCTCTAGAAACATCCGTCATCTCATTTCTCTTAAGGATAACACATAAAATTTAACTGTTCTACAAACACTCCACATGACCCCCCCCCCCATACAGTTACAACCTGTAAACCACACAGAACACAGAACTGCGCCCCCTACAGGCAGTGAATATCCACTGCAGTCTGGAGGGGGGGGGGCATCTGACATGAAATCGATGCTTAAAACACCTTAATCTTCCAATTAAAGCTCTTCAGTGACTGCGGTGAGATGGTAGCTGTGATAAGTGCAGGTTGGAGCGAGGCAGGGAGGAGGAGGAGGTGAAACCTACACAGGTACGTCTGTCACGGGTAATTACCTTCTCAGAGCCCTCGGCTCTCTCCGAGCTGCCAGTCGGCTGTCTGTCAGGGAGATCGGCTTACCTCTTGTCTGGAAGCGAGAGTGTGTGTGTGTGCGTGTGTGTGTGTGTGTGTGTGTGTGTTTGTACTCGGGGAAATTGCTGAGCGACAGGGATGAAACGAGTCTGGCGGCGGGGAGATAATTTGTGTAAGTGTCTGCGGGAGCATACAGGTGTACGGAGAGTGAGTGGAGAGACTTGTAAATAAAAGAGCATGTTTGTTTGCAAGAGTGGAGGGTTTTAAAGTTCAAAGGGACTGTCAGCGTGAGAGGAAAAGAGGTGTGCGTTTACGGAAACCAGGGCTGAGCGCTGAACACACTCGTGACTCTGCTAGAGCAACACCAAACACTTGAACGTATATTCAGTTAAAACTAGTGGTGTCACTTTAATCGCGATTAATCGCATCCATTAAAGTGACACCAGTAGTTGAAATATTTTGTAATTTAGGGTAGCAATTTGTAATTTTTTTTCCAGTTTGTTATAAAGAGGAAGTCTTTATGTGTTGTGATTTTTCTCATTAATTTGCAACTTTTTCTTCAGTAATCTGCAAGTTTTTTCATATAAATTTTAAACTTTTTTCATATAAGTTTGCAACTTTTTTATTTAAATTTGCAACTTTTCATAAACTTACAACTTTTTCTCATTAGTTTGCAACTTTTTTTTTTTCAATTTGCAGCCTTTTTGTCATTGATTCACAACAACTTTTGCCATTTTTGTTGTAAATTTGTGACTTTTTTGTTATACAGTGCATCCAGAAAGTATTCACAGTGCTTCATTTTTTGCACATTTTGTTATGTTACAGCCTTATTCCAAAAGGGATTAAATTCATTTTTTCCCTCAAAATTCTACACACAATACCCCAATAACCCATCCATCCATCTTCTTCCGCTTAATCCTTTTCGGGTTGTGGGGGGGGGGGGTGCTGGAGCCTATCCCAGCATCTTTGGGCGAGAGGCAGGGTACACCCTGGACAGATCGCCAGTCCATTGCAGGGCCAACACAGACAGACAGACAACCAGTCTGGCAACTGTGTTCACTTTTTGTGAACACAGTTGCCTTTATTTCTTTGTATGGATTACTTGGGTTGTTACTGATATCTGGTGAAAATCTCAGGACAGTGGCACCATCAGAATTAAGTTTAATGAGAGGAATGTTGACTTGTTATTTTCCACGATATATATATATATATATATATATATATATATCCATCCATCCATCTTCTACCGCTTTTCTGAAGGTCCAGGTCGCGGATGCAGCAGTTCAAGCAGAGAAGCCCAAACTTCCCTCTCCCCAGCCACCTGCTCCAGCTCTTCAGAGAGGATACCAAAGCGTTCCCAGACCAGCTGGGAGACATAGTCTCTCCAGCAAGTCCTGGGTCTGCCCCGGGGTCTCCTCCCAGTGGGATGTGCCCAAAACACCTCAAGTGGGAGGCGTCCAGGAGGTATCCCAATCAGATGCCCATACCAATATATACAGTGGGGCAAAAAAGTATTTAGTCAGCCACCAATTGTGCAAGTTCTCCCACTTAAAAGATGAGAGAGGTCTCCAATTTTCATCATAGGTATACCTCAACTATGAGAGACAAAATGAGAAAAAAAAAAAAATCCAGAAAATCACATTGAAGGATTTTTAAAGAATTTATTTGCAAATTATGGTGGAAAATAAGTATTTGGTCACCTACAAACAAGCAAAATTTCTGGCTCTCACAGACCTGTAACTTCTTCTTTAAGAGGCTCCTCTGTCCTCCGCTCATTACCTGCATTAATGGCACCTGTTTGAACTCGTTATCAGTATAAAAGACACCTGTCCACAACCTCAAACAGTCAGACTCCAAACTCCACTATGGCCAAGACCAAAGAGCTGTCAAAGGACACCAGAAACAAAATTGTAGACCTGCACCAGACTGGGAAGACTGAATCTGCAATAGGTAAGCAGCTTGGTGTGAAGAAATCAACTGTGGGAGCAATTATTAGAAAATGGAAGACATACAAGACCAGTGATAATCTCCCTCCATCTGGGGCTCCACGCAAGATCTCACCCCGTGGGGTCAAAATGATCACGAGAACGGTGAGCAAAAATCCCAGAACTACACGGGGGGACCTAGTGAATGACCTGCAGAGAGCTGGGACCAAAGTAACAAAGGTTACCATCAGTAACACACTACGCCGCCAGGGACTCAAATCCTGCAGTGCCAGACGTGTCCCCCTGCTTAAGCCAGTACATGTCCAGGCCCGTCTAAAGTTTGCTAGAGAGCATTTGGATGATCCAGAAGAGGATTGGGAGAATGTCATATGGTCAGATGAAACCAAAATAGAACTTTTTGGTAAAAACTCAACTTGTCGTGTTTGGAGGAGAAAGAACACCATACCTACTGTGAAGCATGGGCATGGAAACATCATGCTTTGGGGCTGTTTTTCTGCAAAGGGACCAGGACGACTGATCCGTGTAAAGGAAAGAATGAATGGAGCCGTGTATCGTGAGATTTTGAGTGAAAACCTCCTTCCACCAGCAAGGGCATTGAAGATGAAACGTGGCTGGGTCTTTCAGCATGACAATGATCCCAAACACACCGCCCGGGCAATGAAGGAGTGGCTTTGTAAGGAGCATTTCAAAGTCCTGGAGTGGCCTAGCCAGTCTTCAGATCTCCAACCCTGTAGAAAATCTTTGGAGGGAGTTGAAAGTCCATGCTGCCCAGCGAACAGCCTCAAAACATCACTGCTCTAGAGGAGATCTGCATGGAGGAATGGGCCAAAATACCAGCAACAGTGTGTGAAAACCTTGTGAAAACTTACAGAAAACGTTTGACCTCTGTCATTGCCAACAAAGGGTATATAACAAAGTATTGAGATGAACTTTTATGATTGACCAAATACTTATTTTCCACCATAATTTGCAAATAAATTCTTTAAAAATCAGACAATGTGATTTTCTGGATTTTTTTTTTTCTCATTTTGTCTCTCATAGTTGAGGTATACCTATGATGAAAATTGGAGACCTCTCTCATCTTTTAAGTGGGAGAACTTGCACAATTGGTGGCTGACTAAATACTTTTTTACCCCACTGTATACATGGTGGAAAATAACAATTTGTAGCACCTTGGGAGAGTCAGATTTCTAGCATCTCAGACAAGAGACAGTGAATAAGTATGGGGGATCAAAGAGCAGGAGGCTCCTGGTGAGAGAGCGGGAAGGAGTCAAGGATGTAGGGGGTTGAATGCAGTGTGAGCAAATGTCCTGTTGTGTGTGATGTAAGCCATGAAACTTAAGAGGAGAGTCTCTGGGAAAAAGTTCATTCTGTTCTGTGCTCGTGAGGTGAGAGTGTGCAATAAATCATTTGAAATGCATCTGCCTGTGATTTCACACACTCCACAAAGTCAACATTTCTCTCATTAAACTTAATTCTGATGGTGCCACTTTCTTGAGGTTTTCACCAGATATCAGTAACAACCCAAGTAATCCATACAAACAAAGAAATAAAGGCAACCATGTTCATAAAAAGTTATATTTATAAAGTGAAATGACTCTGGGAATAAGAATTGAACACTTTCTTCTCTATCCCCTCACCCCCCAGCCAGTCACAGCAGATGACTGCCCCTCCCTGAGCCTGGTTCTGCTGGAGGTTTCTTCCTGTTAAAAGGGAGTTTTTCCTCTCCACCGTCGCCAAGTGCTTGCTCACAGGGGATAACCTGATTGCTGGAGTCTTTCTGCAATTGTGGGGGTTTCCCCTACGGTTGAAAGTGCTATGAGGTGACTGTTGTTGTAAAATGGCGCTATATAAATGAAGTTGAATTGAACTGAATTGAAAATTGAACACGCTTGGTGAAATTCATTTAATATTTAGTAGAAAAGGCTTTGTTTGTAATAACAGCTTCCAGATGCCTCCTGTATGGAGAAACTAGGCGCAGGCATTGCTCAGGAATGATTTTAGCCCATTCTTTCACACAAACTCAAGTCAGAGCGACCCTGGCCAGTTCGCCGTTGTTGGCCCAGCGGGACTTCGCCGCGCTGGCCCAGGAGGCGCACTGGATTCTCAACGCCAGCAAACAGCGCGCGGCCACCACAGCAGCGACGGAGTTCGGCGCGATGGCTGGAGATGGCGGGGGGCCAGAGACGGCGGTAGCAGAACCACCGACGACGGCGGCGGTGGGGACCAAGGATCGCGGAGGAGACACCCTCTGTTTCTACCATCGCCGCTTTGCAGTGAAGGCACACAAATGTATACCACCGTGCCAGTTCAAGCGCTCGGGAAACACCAAGACCGGGGGTCGGTAGCAGCTGCGGCCCTCGGGGAGGAGAACAAGCTGCTCTACTTGAAGGATGCGCACTCGGGGAGGCATTTCCTTGTGGACACAGGCTCCCAGTTGAGTTTCATCACACCTTCCTCTGCTGACCGGCTGGCGGTTTCCAGAGGTCCCGGGGTGTCAGCAGCGAACGGCTCGGAGATTAAGACCTTTGGTGAGAGGACTCTGCTTCTGTCCCTACACGGCCGTACATTTGAGTGGACTTTTGTCATAGCTGCAGTGAATTTCAATATGTTGGGGGCTGATTTTCTGTGCTTACATGGTTTGTTGGTTGATCTTGCTAACAGGCGCCTGGTTAATGCACTCTCTTTTTATTCTATTCCCTGTACAGCCCGAGTGACCCCGCCAACAGAACAAGCCAACGTCACAGCTGCAAGTGGTAAGTTCCACACACTGCTCACTCAGTTCCCAGCACTCACGGTTCCCACATTTTCAGCAGCCGTCGCTAAACACGGGGTGGAACATTTTATTACTACCACCGGTCCGCCCGTTTTTGCAAAAGCTCGGCGCTTGGATTCAGCTAATGTGACCATAGCACACGAGGAGTTCGCCAACCTGGAAAGGTTGGGCATCATCAGGCGTTCGAACAGCCCATTGGCTTCCCTGCTTCACATGGTCCCGAAAGCTGACGGCTCATGGCGACCTTGCGGAGATTTCTGCAGGTTGAACAACGCCACAGCGCACGACCGCTACCCAATCCCGCATATCCAAGATTTTCCGTTCATTTGGCGAGGGCGCGCGTTTTTTTCTAAGATAGACTTGGTCCGCGGTTACCACCAAGTCCCAGTGCGCGCTGAGGACATACCCAAAACAGCGGTAATAACTCCGTTTGGTCTATTCGAGTTTTTGCGCATGCCATTTGGGCTTAAAGGCGCTGCGCAGACGTTCCAACGAATGATGGACGCAGTGTTGCGCGATCTCCCCTTCGTATTCGTCTACCTGGACGACATCTTAGTAGCCAGCGCGTCCGAAGACGAACACGAAAACCACCTCACGGCATTTTTCCGGAGGTTGGGAAAGCACAGTTTAATAATCAACCCAGCGAAGTGTCAGTTCGGGGTGACGCAGATTGATTTTTTGGGGCATCACGTCTCTCCAGAAGGAGCGGTTCCGCTGCCTGACAAAGTGCGCGCGGTAGCAAATTTTCCCCAGCCACAAACGGTCAAGGCGTTACAGGAGTTTTTGGGAATGGTGAATTTTTATAACCGTTTCCTCCCCCGCGCAGCGCAGCTCATGCCACCATTGTATACCGCACTCAAAAAACAAAAACCCACAAATAAGATCGAATGGTCTCCGGAGCGAGAGCGAGCATTCTCGGAGGTCAAAACAGCCCTGGCAAACGCTGCGTTGTTAGCACATCCAGACCCAACGGCCCGCATAGCGCTCACTACTGACGCGTCAGATGTGGCCATAGGGGCGGTCGTGGAGCAGCATGTTGCCGGGGCTTGGCAGCCGCTCGCCTTTTTCAGCAGGACTTTGTGTGATAGTGAACGAAAATACAGCGCATTCGACAGGGAGTTGTTAGCTCTTCATTTGGCCATTCACCACTTCCAGTTCTGGCTGGAGGGACGTCGTTTCACCGCGTTCGTTGACCACAAGCCGCTGACATTCGTGATGGCCAAGGTTTCAGAACCGTGGTCAGGCCGGCAGCAAAGACAGCTGGCCGCCATCTCAGAGTTTACTACCGATATTCAGCATGTGGCGGGTAAACTGAATGTAGTGGCAGACTGTCTCTCGCGCGCCGTGGCAGCCCCAGTCCGCGTAGGGATAGATTACGCAGCCATGGCCACGGATCAGGTTAGCGACGCGTACGTGCGCGTGCTCCAGTCTGGACCAACAGGGTTAAGACTGGAGAACAGGGTGCTGCAAGACGGTATGCCCCCCCTAATCTGCGATGTCTCCACTGGGCGACCGCGTCCTGTGGTACCGGCCGCGTGGCGCCGCGTTTTTGACTTGATTCATTCTCTGGCGCACCCGAGAGTGCGCGCGTCGGTCAAAATGGTAGGAGAGAAATTTGTATGGCCGAGCCTGCGCAAACAAGTTAAGGAGTGGGCAGCAGCCTGCATGGCTTGTCAACGAGCCAAGGTATACAGACACACGAGAGCTCCCTTGGAGCCGTTTCACATCCCGGCCATGAGGTTCGATCATGTTCACGTGGACCTCGTAGGCCCCCTCCTGCCGTCACAGGGGTGCACACACCTTCTGACAATGGTGGACCGCACCACGCGTTGGCCGGAAGTGGTCCCACTGGCGTCAACCACAGCCGAGGAGGTGGCGCGCGCGTTTTTAACAGCATGGGCAGCGCGCTTTGGAGTCCCGTCGGACCAACAGAGGTCCTCAATTTGTTTCCGAACTTTGGTCAGCAATGGCCCGCAGCATGGGGGCAACGATCCACCGCACAACCGCGTACAATCCGCAGGCTAATGGGTTATGCGAACGTTTTCATAGGTCATTGAAAGCGGCTCTCAGAGCGTCGCTGACGGATGCAAATTGGGTAGACAGGCTACCGTGGGTTTTATTGGGGTTGCGTTCTGCACCTAAAGAGGACTTAGAAGCCTCCCCGGCTGAGCTAGTTTTTGCGCAGCCACTTTGGCTGCCCGGGGAGTTTCTCCCAGATAATCCTGCGCCAGATAGCTCCCCATCTCAGCGGTTGCAGCGTGGCACGGAGTCGGGCACGCTGCCTGGCCCTGTTCACCACAGTTTTCCACGCGTTTTTGTGCCTAAGGCTTTGAAAAACGCGGAGTTTGTTTTTGTCAGACACGATGCCCATCGCCCACCGCTGCGACCACCTTATGATGGACCATTTAGAGTGCTGGAAACAGGGGACAAGCATTTTTTGCTAGATTTGGGGGGCAGGAAGGAAAAGATTGGCATAAACAGGCTCAAACCTGCCTTTGTGGTGGCGGACGAGGATGTGCTGTTGGCCAGGGCTCCTCGGCGCGGCAGACCCCCCCCCCCCCCCCCCGGGGACATTCCCCAGAACACCCACAGGGAGTGACAAACAGTTCTCACCCCCAGACAGCAGCTCCCCAGCAGGATGGCGCCGCAGAAGTGGCGAAGCCCGCTTACAGCAGATACGGGAGGAGACTGAGGCCCAAGCAGCACGTGGGTTAAGGTGTAATGATTTTATCATGACATGCAGACTGTTATTCTGTTGTTCCATCTTAGATGTTTGGGGGGGGGGGGGGTCATGTGGGACACACATGTATCACTTTAAGCTTCACATCTCAGAGTAGAACAAAGGACTGGGTCTCCTTGGAGATAACAGGAGGATGTGAAAATTTAGTCTTTGTTATGCAAGAGACGACCTTGGGGGATTTCCTGGTCTTCCAGAGACAATGAGGAGGATGTGATAGGTTTTAAGAGAAGATACGTTGTTACTTGTGATTAAATGCAATGTGACTGTGAGCTTTGAAGGTCCTTGATATATAAAGGACGAATGTCTGTGTTTTTCCTTTTTCTGCTTGCTGATGTTGGAAGATGTGAATAAACCTGACTCGTGAGATAAACTCTGCCTCGTCATTTTCACATTTCCACAGCATGTTAATTATCCCAGCCCTTGATGAAATCCTTTAAAACAGGAAATAACCTGCTCGCCTTCCAAGCAAACAAATAAACAAACAAAAAAAAAATATATTAAAGAAATTTAGGTGATTGGCTAGATCAGCCATCGGCAACCTGTACTACACAAAGAGTCATTTTGAGTGATTTTTGACATTAAAATTTTGCGTGGAGCCACAAAAAAATATGTGAGCCTGAAAACTAAAGCTGGATTCATGCTGCATTTCCCCTCTGATCCGCTTTGGTCTGTCTATCTGTCTGTCTAGCTCGCTAGCTAGCTATTTATTAAAATTTGCATTTTTTTCCTCAGAAATATTTACTTTTGTTTTTTTGTGTTGTTTTTTTTTTTTGCAAATTCATGGGGACATTTCCTGAAAAAATGTAAACATTTTTCCCTAGTTTTGCAAGATTTTTAAAATACATTTTAGGCTTTTCTATTAAATTTGTGACAATATTCTAGTCTATTTGTAACCTTTTCTACATAAATTGGTGGCTTCTTTCTGTGAACATTTTGAGATTGTTTTTATAAGGGCCTCAGGGAGCCACTGGGCAAAGAGCCACTTGTGGCTCCAGAGCTGCAGGTTGCAGACCCCTGGTGTAGCTGAATTGAAAAAAAAAAAATAAATAAATAAAAAAAAAATTGCACAGTATAATAGAAATTTAACCATCATCTATAATAATGTTGCTAATTTACGAGAAAGCATTACAAATTCTTGAGAAAAAATGTGAAAACTTTATGAGAAAGTTGCAAAATAAAGTAAAAAAAATCCACAAATTTATAAGGAAAAAAGTTGCAAATATAAATAAAAATAGTGCATTTATCTGGAAAAAAATGGAAATTTAGAAGGAAAACTTTGAACTTTATGTGAAAAAGTAGCAAATTTATCAGAAAAAACAACTGCAAAGATGTTGAAAAATTATGAGAGAAAAAAAATCCAAATTTACAAGAAAACAAATAGCAAATTTCTGAGAAAGAAACTGACAAATTCATAAGGAAAAAGTTACACATGTACAAGAAAAGCTTTGAGCTTTATGAGGAAAAGTAGTAAATTTATCAGAACAACTGCAAATTTATAAGAAGTTGAAAAATTATCAGGGGAAAAAAATGCAAATTTACACGAAAAAAAGTAGCAAATTTATGAGGAAAAAAAGTTACAAATTGATGGGGAAAAGTTGCAAATTTACAACAAACAGAAAAGCTCAGGTCATGTCAGGCCTCTCCAAACAGCATTAATGGTGAAGTTGTATGTGGGGGCCCTCTAGTGGCTGAAGGGGCCTGTTGCATTTGTGTACTCCGTATCATAGACAGAAACGCCTCTGGGTTTGCACATCGAAACAACTGCATGCACGTACGTGAGAGAAGCATGAGGTGCATCGAGGAAACCCGCAGACCCACTCGCGTACCTGAGAGAGAAGCGAGTAAAACTACGGCACACACACACACACACACACACACACACACCCCAACAGATTCAGTTTTCCAACCCGACAAAGCCTCCATTGAGAAGTGAAAAAGGTATCCAGAGCCAGCGGGAGGGATTGTTGTGCAAACATGCAAACACAAAGGAGGCTAGTGTGCGCTGAGAGGCGGCGGGCAGGTAATAGAGCAGACATAATGGGAGCTAAGTACCTGTAATCCTCGGAGATATCACTCCAGACAAGAGTGGGGGGGGGGGGGGGTAATTCCCTTTGGTAAGTGTAATTGGTCCCTCGCCAGGGTGTTTGGGCCAAGTATCAGGTGTGAGAAGGCGTCAGCTGCACTGAGTGCCTACTATTGATCCAGGAAGGGTGGAGTGTGTGTGTGTGTGTGTGTGTGTGTGTGTCAGTGATACAAATTCAGTTAGAGGCATCTGGCAGAAGCAGGAAAGAAGCATCTACCTGACTTCACCGGCAGCAGAGGAGGGGAGGCAGGTGCACAACATGGGAGGAGGATGCAAGAGTGGAGCTGATGGAAGTAGTGATGATGATGACGATGATGATGATGATGATGATGATGATGGCTGCGCGCAGATGCCACTCGTGTCCCGCCAGTGAAGGAAAAGTAGCATATACATGCAACCGAGTACAAATGTAGTGCACGTGTTTCCAATGAGGCTACTCGTGAATTTTTCTCCAGACGTTGGCATTTCCTGTATAATAACCCTGCCAGCGTGTCCATGTGGGCCCCATCTGTATTTGCCCACATGGACTTTAACTGTGGCACAGGCGAGCAGGTCGTCTGGGCCCCACATGGGTTTAAGGCGGCTGAGCAGGTTTCAGTAACTCTGGTGCCAAATTTACAAGAAGAAACACAAATTTTTGAGAAAAAGATTGCAAACATCTGAGAAAAAATGTGAAAATTTACAAGAAAAAAAGTCACAAATTTACAAAAAAAAAATTATAGCAAATGTGTGACAGAAAGTCAAAAATTTACAAAAAAGTTGCAAATTTATGAGAGAAAAAAACATGAAAATTCAGGAGAAAAAGGTTGTTAATTTGCAAGAAAAAACAGTAAAATTACTTCAAAAAGTTAGACTTACAAGAAAATTTTCTCCAATTTACAAGAAAAAAGTCACAAATTTATTCAGATAAAATTAGAAAAAGTTACAAATTAACAAAAAAGTAGTGAATATATGAGTAAATATATTGAAAATTAATGAGAAAAACATTAGAAATTTATGAGAAAAAGTCACAAATTTACAAAAGAAGTTGCAAATTTATGAGAAAAAAGTGAAAATTTAGGAGAAAAAAGTTGCAAATTTACAAGAAAAAATTTGCAAATTTAAAAGAAAAAAGTCATAAATTTATTAAGAAAAAAGTCATCAATTTATTAGGAAAAAATTAGAAAAAGATGCAAATTTACCAAAAAAGTAGCGAATATATGAGTAAATAAATTTAAAATTAACGTTACAAATTTACGAGGAAAAAACGTTGCAAGTTTAGACGCTTCGTGTCAGGCGTACTCCAGTACGGTAGCGCAGCGGTTAGCACTGTGGCAGCACAGCAACTCACCTTTGGTCGTGGGATCTCGGGTTTGATCCCACCCCCTGACCATCGGTGATCTTTCTGTGTGAAGTCTGCATGTTCTCCCGTGTCTGCGTGGGTTTACTCCGAGATTTCTCCGGTTTCCTCCCACAGGCGCCCAAAACATGCAGGTTAGGTTAATTGGCGTCAACTGTGGAGGGATGAATGTGAGTTGTCCCTTTCCCCCCAGGCCATAGTTGTAAAAAAAAAAATGTGTTCTATGTGTCCTGCCTGGTTAAATAAAGGTAAAAAAAAAAATCACTGCCTGTTAAAATATTCATGATACCACAACAAACTCCAGTGTAATGTTGTTTTTATACAACAGTTCCGCAAGCACAATTTATTAAATGACAGCAGTGCTGGACAAAATATTATGATCTGTTGGTTTAACCAGTTATTTTGTGCCGCTGAGAAAAAAATAGTCCCTTGGAAATGTAGCCAGTAACTGTTGCTAAACATCTCAATCAGCATGAAGACGTCTGTTGTCATTTCACACACATGGAAACAAATATTGTCAAGTGCAAATATAAAGCATACCTGTCAAGGCATTCCTCATGCCTCCCTTATTGGGGGGGCTTTCACACCTGTACTGAGTATTTATCAGCAGATGAAAGAAAACTGAAGCAAAAAACAAACAAACAAAAACAAACAAAAACTAAACAAACAGCAACTGCAACATGAACTATTTCAAACATATTTATTCAAATGTACACTTATATGGACACAATCTTGAGCCATAACTTTTTGGTAATGTGAAAATAATAAGCCAAGTAGCACAAAAAAATTAAATAAAAAATAAATAAATAAAAAAATAAATGATATTAATAATAAATAAATAAAAATAAATAAAATAAAATCTGCTGCATGAAGCCATTTTGAAAATCACAAAAACACTGCTTAGGTGCGCTTGTGGAGGATCGAAATAAGCGCAGGCGGACACGGCGAAGTGAAGTTTAAAAGGGTGCTTCGTGCAGACAGTCAACTTATATTCTCGGCTACAGACAATGCATGCATGGCACATTAGCATCACAGTATACAGCAGGAAAGCGTGGACATTTGCATTAGAGTCACTCACACATATCAGGCGCAGCATTACTGGCGCTGGGATTCCTCTCTGTTCCGGAGCCGCAGGACAACAGAAGGTGCGAGGCGCATCTGCATAATGATCAGTCCACACCTCTCACTGTTGTTATAATTGCTCACGCTGAGCGCTCTGCCAGCCCCGTACGCTGTGGGGGTCACACGAGGTGTTCCTCTTTTCCCGTATATTTTTCTTTTTGGCGTACAGAAATGGCAATACGCCCGTATTTGCTAAAATTGCATTTTCCCCGTATTATCTTCCTTCTTCATTCTACACCTTTCACTCTATATATATATCACGGACACACAGATCGTCCCAAAGGTCTCCCGAGTCGGCGGACGGAGCCACTGTTTACAGCAGGAGACGTTACAGCAGGAAGAGCTAGTGCTAGCTAGCACTCAACCGCCACCCGGGCTAACGGTGAAACTCGACATACCGGGAACTGTAGTAAAAACGACGCGGGTGCCGGGCTGGAGTTTAGGCGGCGTGCAAGAAATATAAGACAGAATAATAAAGAGCGATGGCAAGAGCCAAGCAGACCGCCCGTAAAATCTACTGGAGGAAAAAGCCCCCCAGGAAGCAGCTAGCCACCAAGGCTGCTCGGAAAAGCGCTCCGGCCGCCGGCGGAGTGAAGAAGCCTCACCGTTACAGGCCCGTGGCTCTGAGAGAGATCCGTCGCTACCAGAAATCCACGGAGCTGCTCATTCATAAGCTGCCCAGCGCCTGGTGAGGGAGATCGCTCAGGACTTCAAGACCAACCTGCGCTTCCTGAGCTTCGCCGTCATGGCTCGGCAGGAGGCCAGCGAGGCCTACCTGGTGGGTCTCTTCTTCGCTAAGAGGGTCACCATCATGCCCAAAGACTTCCAGCTGGCCCGCCGCATCCGGGGAGAGAGAGCTTAGACTTTCTGCTGCACATTCACCAACCATAATGCTCCGCACTGTGTGTCTATATATATACAGTGATCCCTCGCTACTTCGCGTTTCACCTTTCGCGCCCTCAGTGCATCGCGGATTTTTCAAAAATATTCATCAAAAATTCAAAATTGAGAAAAAAATGGCACGAAAGTTGCCCGGGCGCTAGCAGAAGGCAGGGAGACTACATTAGAACATCAGGTATCAACATGGAGAGCCCGCACAACTCAAAATCCACCTCTCTGACCACCGCTCCACTCCTCTCCGCCCACCTCTTCACCGCTCGGGAATCTCGCAAGCTGATTGGCCGAGACGTTTTACCCAGCTTCTCTCCCTGCCGAGCGCCCATACCCAGCGAAGGAAGACCGCATTCATTGTTCTTTATCGCTCGCGTTGCTTAGTGGCACTTTTCGCTGTTCTCTTGTGCCTTTTTGTGTAAAATAGTGCTTGTGACGCCCTTGGGGGGTGTGTGTGACACTACTTCGCTGTTTTTCACTTTTCACGGTCGGTTCTGGTCCCCATTAAACGCAATAAGTGAGGGATCACTGTATATATATATATATATATATATATATATTTATAGTAATATGTACATACGTTTACTAGCTGTTCTTGTTTTTTCTTGCCTTCTGATTGTTGCTCTGAGTGTTGCTATCCCTGTGCTGTTGCAATCCTGGAATTTCCCCATTGTGGGACTAATAAAGGCTTATCTTATCGTATCTTATCTTATCTTATTGAAATACGGTGAAACCGTATCACTTGACACCTATGATAAAGTGTTCATGAAACATACCTGTTGAGTCAGTACTACAGAAGGCTCAAGATCAAAACGCTGGTAGTCAGAACACCGGTAGTTAGTCGGTAGCTAGTAGTTAGCATGCTAGCGATTTAACACACTGCTCGCTTTTCTACATATTTTCAGATGAAAACACTGACTCAGCTTTCCAAAGATGTGATAAGCCACAGTTAATTTATGTTTTAACGGGAGCGGGGGGGGGGGGGCACTTTTTCACACAGGGCCACGTAGGTTTGGATTTTTTTACTCTAAATAATAAACACCTTCATTTAAAAACTGCATTTTGTGTTTACTTGTGCTATCTTTGTCTAATATTTAAATAAACTCGACATACCGGGAGAACTGAAGCGAAAACGATGCGGGTGCCGGGCTGGAGTTTAGGCGGCATGCAAGAAATATAAGACAGAATAATAAAGAGCGATGGCAAGAACCAAGCAGACCGCCCGTAAATCTACTGAAGGAAAAAGCCCCCCAGGAAGCAGCTAGCCACCAAGGCTGCTCGGAAAAGTGCCCCGGCCACCGACGGAGTGAAGAAGCCTCACCGTTACAGGCCCGGTACCGTGGCTCTGACAGAGATCCGTCGCTACCAGAAATCCACGGAGCTGCTCATCTGTAAGCTGCCCTTCCAGCGCCTGGTGAGGGAGATCGCTCAGGACTTCAAGACCGACCTGCGCTTCCAGAGCTCCGCCGTCATGGCTCTGCAGGAGGCCAGCGAGGCCTGCCTGGTGGGTCTTCTCGTGGACACCAACCTGTGCGCCATCCACGCCAAGAGGGTCACCATCATGCCCAAAGACATCCAGCTGGCCCGCCGCATCCGCGAAGAGAGAGCTTAGACTTTCTGCTGCACATCCACCAACCACAATGCTCCGCACTGTGTCTCTCTCTCTCTCTCTATATATATATATATATATATATATATATGTATAGTAATATGTACATATGTATACTAGCTGCTCTTGTTTTTTCTTGCCTTCTGATTGTTGCTCTGAGTGTTGCTATCCCTGTGCTGTTGCAATCCTGGAATTTCCCCATTGTGGGACTAATAAAGGCTTATCTTATCTTATCTTAAATTGATCATCTGAAACATTTAAGTGTGACAAACATACAAAAAAATAAATCAGGAAGGGGGGAAACACTTTTTCACACCACTCTCACTCACAAAAAGTTAGGGATATACAACTTTTGGGTGAAATTTCAGGATGCACCTAAAATGCACGATAACCTTTCCAGGTGAACTTAATTTGACCTGCTCTAACCTTTTGAATGCACATGTCCACCTGTTCAATGCTTCAGTACTTTTTGCATAACTTGCTGTTCTCTAACAAGGTGCTTAATGGCAAAATTCACAACAGGTGTTTGATCCATGAATCGACCAATAAATTTTCTGGTTCAATTAGAATTGGTATTTAAACAGTCGTCTTCATCATGCTGTTCACATTTTGACATCATGAGACCAAGACGACACCTCACAGTTGATCAACAGTACCTCGTCATTGCGAGGCTTCAAACAGGATGTTCTCAGAGGGAAGTGGCCACTGAGCTTAGAATGTCACAGAGTGTCATCAGCAGGTTGCAACAGAGATACAGAGAGACTGTAAGAGTAACAGAAAGGCATGGAAATGGGCGTCCTTTGACCACATCCTACACTGATGACCACTTCATTGTGTACAGTACCCTGAAGAACCGGATGGTGAATGCCACTCAATTCCAGGCACATTTAAGGGAGGTGAAAGGCACCCAAGTGTCACGTTAGACCATTCAAAACTGTTTACATCAGCATGGTCTGCATGCTAGACGACCTGCAAGGGTACCTGACCACACCATCAGGCACAGGTGTCATTGTCTTGCATGTGCCAGGGAGCATTTACACTGGACAAAAGACCAGTGGGCCTCAGTGCTGTTCTCTGATGAAAGTCAATTCATGTTGAGCATAAATGATGGGCACCAACAATGCTGTAGACGTCAAGGAGAGCGCTATGCATCAGCCACTGTTGTCACCAGACAAGCCTTTGGTGGTGGTGGTGTTACAGTCTGGGCAGGTGTGTCTAGTCAATGCAGAACTGCCCTACACCTTGTGAATGGTACAGTGACGAGCCGATACTACTTGAATAACATCATTAATCCAGTAATTGTGCCCCTGTATGAACAACACAGGTCTAATTTCTTCTTCATGGACGACAATGCTCCAGTTCATCAAGGTTGCATCATTAGGGAATGGCTGCTGGAGGCTGGGGTACCTCAAAAGGAGTGGCCTGCACTTTCTTCAGACCTGAATCCTATAGAAAACCTATGAGATCAGCTGAGTCTCCCTGTAGAGGCCTGTAACCCTGCACCCCGCAACCTTAATGACCCGAGGGCCGCTCTTCAAAAAGAGGGGAATGCCATGCCTCAGCAGACAATAAGTCGACTTGTGAACAGCATGAGACGTTGTTGTCAAGCTGTAATTGATGCTCAAGGGCACATGACAAGTTATTGAGACAGTGACATTTTTTGTTGTAGTATACCCACCACTGTTGTTGGCTTTTGTTTCAATAAATGGTTTGAGATGAGGAAATTGCCATTGCATGATTCTACTTAAATGCCCTACTTTCATGATATAACATCACTGTAGGCTGAACTTTTTACATTTTCCATAAATTTCACCCGAAAGCCAAATATCCCTAACTTTTTGTGAGTACTGTATATATATAGTAGGGGTGTTTGTGCTGATTGCACTAATTGCTAGTGTGATTACCAAGACAGTTTTACAGTTTTTTTTTTTTTTTGTATTGGCCGTTTTTGGCCGAGAGAGGAAGTTTTGTATATAGTTTATTTATAATTAAGTAAAACATGACGTCAGGAATAAAAGACAAGACAAAACACTATTTTAGTAATGCAACTGTGATTTTTAATTTTGCATACATACTGTAGTTTAATAAAATGTTTATATTTATATCGTTTAAATGCATTCATTTAGTTTAGAATGTATTTATTATACACATATTTATGAAATATTCATTTTGAAACAAATATAAAATCATTGTCAAAGTTAATTTTTTTCAATGCAAAAATGCGAAAATCAGCACAATATAGCAAAACATGAAAAAGTGGACGTTTACATGCTTTGTTAAATGTAAGATACATATTTCATCAACATTAAGGAATAATTTTCATTAATCTATTAAGTACATTAATATAAGTGATAACTAATCCTAATCATTAAATAAAACATCAGTAGAAAAAACATGCTTAATATTCACATGTAAAGCAGTGATTATAATGTGTAATTTGGAAATAATATGAGCAACACTAACAGAAGTGGGGATAAAAAGACATTAAATATCATAAAGATTTTCTCTTTTTATCCTGCTCCTGTGAGAAACGTCTGTCTGTGGCTGCTGCTGAGGCACGAGTGGACGTCAGTGGGAGGACATGATTAGATTAAGGACATATGAAAAGACGAGCGAATGCTTACACATGCATGCACCCCCCCCAACCCGTGAACATGTGTGTGTGTGTGTGTGTGTGGTTCCTTCTGGATATCTGCTAATTGTGCATTTCATTTCTGCTCAAGTGACTCTTTTAAGGCAAAACAGATACTGAGAGTTTGAGAGCCGAGAGCGACGGCGAGAGGTGAGGATGGGTGGGGGGGGGGGGGGTTAGTGGTAGTGGTGGGGTGGGGGGAGAAAGAGATAAGAAACAGGAAAGACAGCTGCTCTTTTCCCTCTCATTTCATCCAGTTATTGGTTAACTCAGTGGAAAGAAGTAAATGTTCAGGGGATTTCAGGTCGGCCTCTTGCCTCCGCCAAGGTAGATGTGCACTCCACTTGAGGTCTAATTCAACTCTTGTGTAGTATCGATCGCGGCAGCGGCCACGAGGGAGCCCGCCAGCCTCTCCTCCAACCAAGGTAGACAACGCTGAGAGAAAAAAGGCGGTGTGAAAGGCCTCCCTCCCTCATCCACCCTCCCCTGTTGATATCAAGCTTTTCTTTTCCCCCTCTTACCCACTTTGAGTGCTTCTGTTCTCCCCCATCTCCCTCCTCTGGTCTCCCTCAGGTTTTGCCAGTGGGTGATGGAACACCTTTGGGACGTGTGTCCAGTGGGTCTGATGCTGTAAACCCAACAAGAACACGAGGCCCAGTTTGCTGGACCGAAACGCTTGGCTGTGTTGCAGAGCTGACCAGGAGCTGATTCAGCCGCATTTTTTGATAGGAGGAGGAGGAGGGCAAAGGGACGGATGGACAGTTGCTGAGAGGCGGCTGTGAAGTCAGCGGAGGGGTTGGGGCGGGGGGTGGGGGGTCCTGGAAGAAGGAGTACCTGTGATGAAGAAAATATGGATTCCTGTCGGCAAGACAAATTGATCTTCAGTGTGTGGGAGGGGAAGAGAGGCTTCTGAAGGGGAATGTAGTGAGGAAGAAGAAGAAGAAGAAGAAGAAGAAGAAGAAGAAGAAGAAGAAGAAGAAGAAGAAGAAGAAGAAGAAGAAGAAGAAGAAGAAGAAGAAGAAGAAGAAGACTGGGCCAGACTTCAGCTTGTTCATCAAAACTGCAAGATCTATTTAGCATAAGTAGCAAAGATTAACCTTTTCACTGCCTTGTTCATGCACAGGTAGCGCTGTGGAGTGCCTGTGTCACAATTCTGCAAATGTCATGTGACGTGGCCTTAAACCATAATAAATCCCCAGTTGTACGAAGAATTCCACCTCACAAGGTGGCATACACGTATAACTTACTGCTCTTGCCTTGGAGGACTAATGGCCCCCATGTAACCCCCTCCCCCCCCCACACACACACACACTTCTGGACACCAGAGAAGAAGAGTTTGCTAACAAATGTTGATCGATCGCAAATTTGCCAACTATAATTCTAAAAACAGATTATTTAGCTTATGAAGGTAAATATCTACATTTTGTTATAACAGAGGGTGGGCGAAGCTGGTTGATTTGCACCTGCCATTGACCCCCAGTGCCATGTGACTGGACAGAACAATCGTGCCAGTTCCCAGTCATCATATGAGATAAATAGCGGTGGAATAAAAGCAAAATTTAGGTGGAATAATCATAACAGTTTCTGGATGTGGGAGAGAAAGCGAAAATGACCGACAGAAGACAAAATAACAACCAGGATGGACGAATATGGACGAAGCGAGCCGCCTGGCTAGCAGTAAGTCTGACGAATTTCTTTGTTTGTTTACATTGTGCTGATTTTCTGGTTCATATACTTTAAAGATAAGATAACAAAAACCCCAAAGCAAAAAAAGGTGACAAAAATCAAAACCATCCTTTGTGTAAATATGTCCAAAGTCTGCTTTTGACTGAAAGTTATGTTATACGAAATAGCTGCTGTGCCATTATGCAAATTATGTAGATGCGTAAATGTACTCCTATCTCAAACTATGGATCATATTCTACATCTTTCTAATTGACAATAAGCCATTATCTCTTACCACTTTCAAGTTATAGCTTTGGAAATCTCTGACATCTGAACTGAATATTTTCTTGAAAAAATCTTGACCACTAGGGGCTGACAGCGCAATGGAGCACCATAGGCAGTCATTGGGTTAACTTACCCAAGGCAAACTGCTGAGCGAAGGGCCAGACCAGGACTGGTCCAGTCCCGCCCACTATGGGTTATTGCAGGGGCTTGACAGTAAGAGCCTGGTGACCGAGTTTCTGACCGCAGGTTCCTGGCTGGGCTCAGACTCAGTCAGGAGGGTCAGTGGGATCATGGGTGTTATGAGGATTGGGCAGCGAGCTGCACTTTTTCTGCTGCACCTGTGACTAGAGGATGTAGAGGATGGATGGATGGATTATTACAAACTGTACTGCTAGACTGATTTGAATGAAGCTGGTGACAGTGACTTTTTACTCAAAATCTTGCAACTTTTTTCTAATAAATTTGCAGCCTTTTTCTCATACATTTACTAGTTTTTTTCCTGTAATTTTTAAACTTTTTTGCTCATAAGTTTGTGATTTTTTTCTCAAAAACTGGAAATTTTTCCATATAAATTTTAAAGTTTTCCTCATAAATTTGCAGCTGTTTTGTATAAATTTGCAACTTTTTCCCTGTAAATTTCAAATTTTTTTCTCAAAAATTTGCAACTTTTTTTTTCTCAAAAATTCTCACCTTTATTCCTGTAAATTTCCAATTTTTTTTCCCTCATAAATTAGTAACTTTTTCTCAGAAATTTGTGAGAAATTTGGGATTTTTTTCTCAAAACTTTGAAATGTTTTTCCTCATAAATTTATGACTGTTTTTTTTTTTTCAAAAATTTGCAACTTTTCCCTGAAAAATTTTCAACTTCTTTCCGGTAAATTTGCAACTTTTTTCTCACAAATTTGCAATTTTCTTCTCAGAAATTTGCATTTTTTTTGGTAATTAGTAACACATTTCTCAGAAATTTATTACTTTTTTCTTTTACATTTTCATGTTATAATAAATTTGTAATTTATTTATGTAATTAACATAATTTTCATTGCCTGTAAATTTTCAACTTTTTTCTTGTTAATTTACTACACTCATCTGGATTCCAGTTAAATGTTTTATTCCATGTAAATTATATTGTAATTTGTGACATTTTTAATTCTTTAAATAGGCATCTCATCATATCATTTCACCTTTATGCTTGAAAATCTGTATCTTCTGCTCAGTTGCTGAATGACCCCCATTCCCTGTTGTCAAAAATAAATCCCCTACAGGTAGAGTGAGTCTCTCCTTGTTTTCTGGCGGAGCACAATAAAAATTCCCAATGAACGCTGTGCACTGGGGACACTAGCAGCCTTTCTATTCTCTGTATACAGTGTGTGGCATATGTAGCTGTCCATGTGAACTGTGTGTGTGGTCTCTCAAAGAGACACCTGTTAGTAGCCCCCCCCCCACACACACACACACCACCACCTTCCCCTAATCTGGCCAACCAAACCCACGCTCACACGCTGGTGTGAACAGGAAGGGAGCTCCAGCCGTCTCCTCTGGGAAATGTATAAAACACGTCACATTTGACTGATAATCCCATTTACATTTACATGCTCATGGAGGCTAAGTAATTGTTTTAATTTCGTTGATCAGCATATTTGTGATACTGGGGTGAATAGTGACCAAGTTTGCAGTCGATTTGCACATATTTGACAATTTAAATGCCGAGTTCATCGCCGAGAAATGAGCGGAACATCTTAGCTTTGGTTGCACTCATTTTTGAACCGAAGAAGCTTAAAGATCAACTGCCGTCGACCGCGTGACAGCAAAGGTCACTCCATCCACAAACAAATCCAAGCGTGAAGAGGTTACTGCTTCATCCAGGAGCCCACACATCAACTGCAAAGACTGCCTGCGACACATTTCCCCAACAGCCCGACGACTCCCCAGCGTATGGGGCGTGTAAAGGCGGTGGCGGCGGCTGAGCTCGCCTCCGAGCACCACAGATTGGCACCTGTCATGGCGCATCCAAAGGCCTGTGAGTAACAGTGAGAGACAGGTCAGTGTGCCAGACCCGAGGTAGCACCCATGGGCCCCCGTGAGTGGGTGAGCCAGTGTGAGGCGAGAGTGGAAATAAACACGCCATCTTTTCTTTTCTCCACCTCGTAAACATTTCTCCACAAATTGTGAAACATTTATGACAATCGAGGTTGAGAACGTAATGTTTCTAGTATTCTACAGGACAAATTCTGCATTGAACAGCTTTCTATTGCCAATGGCTGAACAAACTGTGATGGAAAATATGAACATTTGCTCGTCTACAGATGCGTATGGGTGAATTCTGGACTCAATTTATAGCATTAAATAATGCAATTATATGGGAAAAAACACCAATTTGACATGGTTTAGTGACAGGACGCAATGGCAGACACCAGAACAGACTCACGGACGCAAGGATGCTGTGTATACAAGGAGCATGTGTTTCACAGAGCTCAGACTCTCACTTTATTTCTAAGTTTTGTATGTCTGTTATTATTATTATTATGTTGTCAGTTTTTGTATATTTTTTTTGGTTTTGTGACAAGAGCCTTTCCTCGTTCTCCTGACACTCCCCACCAGCTGCTCACTGTCTGCTCCTCTGCCATCTCAGCTGTGAGCAGTTGTAATTAGGTCACTGGCTCACTCAGTGGCACGCACCTGTCGCTCATTTACTGCCAGTCATTTAAGGCTGCCTGCACATTCTCTCAGTACGGCAGCATTGTCTATTGTCTGTTGTCAATTGTCTGATGTCTATGGACTGTTGGACTTATTTTTTTTCCCCTCTCACAGTGCGATCTCGACCCTGGAGAGGTCCCCACTGTAAGTTACTTTAAGTTCACATTTTTTGTGTTCCGTCAAAGTTTTTGTATTTTCTGTTCTTGTTAATAAATATCACTAAACAGTTCAGCGCCTGGGTCATTCTCTTTGCCCTGAAAGGGCCAATTCATGACACACACCCAGGGCCACTGTTCTGACATTTTGGCATACCTATCAGAATAGCAAACCATACATACAACAGAAATATGCTGAACTAAACGAAAGTCCATCATTTCAGCATAACGAAGGAGACTTCATACAGCTGACCAAAGGTAAGCAATTACGTAATGTAATAACTATACATAGTTACATATTGTTAGTTCTGTTGTTGAAGTACATCTGTTAACTTTAGAGTACAGTTAACTTAAATTTTAAAAAAATATAAAAAATGCTGGCGTACTGGAGAAAATAAGTGATATATAGATCGTTAACGTGGTGTATTTAAGCAATATTACACAAGAGGGAGTATGGTATCAATCAATATCATAACTATGGGTGTGATATGTCTAATGCCTAACAATGTAGCAACAGTTCCACCAGCACAGTTTACTAAATGACAGCAATACTGGACAATATATTATGATTTGTTTGTTTAACCAGTTATTTTGCACAGCTGAGAAAAAATACTCTTCTAAATGTAGCCAGTAACTGTTGCTGAGCACCTAAATACATACCAGTCACCTGTTGAGTCGGTACTGCAGAAGAGCCCAGATCAATGCCGGTGGCTCGTCAGCATGCTAGCAATTTGGCTTCAGCACACTTCGTTCAATTTTTCTTGGCATTTTCAGATGAAACAAAGAGTCCATCACCACAAAGGTATTGTTGTTTTCTAATCGAGCCAATAAATTCATCTCTAGTCTGTCTATTTTGTTTAAACAGATGTAAAATGTATCAACAGATGTTTAGAAGGACAGGACTTCCGGATCAGAGATAGCTTAGACAGTCTAGTTGCTTTTCAAACAGCGCCTCCCTGTGGAAATTAAGGTATCCAACACAGTATTGCAATTCTCAAGTCTGCAGACTTAACAGTAAATTAGTGTCAGTAATTAACAGTTACTAGAACACCTCTGAAGCAGAATGACACATATCTAGTGAAACGCTGAAGTGCAATTATCATAGAATATAGTAACTCCTGGAATCCCTGTTATCCAATTAAATTGCTCGGTTGGAAATAACTGTTGTATAAAG
Organism: Pholidichthys leucotaenia; assembly: GCA_020510985.1. Taxonomy (NCBI): domain Eukaryota; kingdom Metazoa; phylum Chordata; class Actinopteri; order Cichliformes; family Pholidichthyidae; genus Pholidichthys; species Pholidichthys leucotaenia. The sequence goes on from CM035845.1 coordinate 329,311,428, forward strand.
TGGTATTGTGGGGGACCCATGCTGTAGAGTTCAGTAGTTTTCCTCTCAGACTGAGAGAGCATGGAGATCAAAGGGCTGGGGGGTAAGGGGAATTATCTTGGGAGAGTGAATGGTGAATGCAGGACCTCAGGTAGCAGGGGGTGTGAGTTTTGGGATATAAAAGAGAGAGTCCTTGCTACACATGTTTAATGTTCTGATTCTGGAAGATGTGAGAGTGAAATAAAGTTCATCTGCTCGGAAAGTTTGGTCTGGCTATTTCATCTCCACAGTATATAGATTGTTTTTGTGTAACTTTTATTGACGTCTAAGGTTTTTGTATGCAAAAGTATGATTGTCTTGTTTGGTTCTACCACTGTATTAAATGATAGGTACAGTGTAAGTTAACCTATCAGAACATCCTACCACTGTACAGGTGCATCTCAATAAATTAGAAAGTCAACAAAAAGTGGATTTATTTAGGTAATTCAATTAAAAAAAATGGAGCTTCTATATTCTATAGAATCATTACGCAGAGAATGATATATTTCAAGTGTTTGTTTATTTTAATTTTGATGATTATGGCTTACAGCCCATGAAAACCCCAAATTCAGTTTCTCAAAAAATTAGATTACATAAAATTAATTTTAAAAATAGTTTTTTGATAGAAATGTTGGTCGACTGAAAAGTCTGTCCATGTCCACACTCAATACTTGGTCGGGGCTCCTTTTGGATTAATTACTGTATCCGTGTGGCGTGGCATGGAGGTGATCAGCCTGTGGCACTGCTGAGGTGTTATGAAGGTCCTGTTTGCTTTGATAGTGACCTTCAGCTCATCTGCATTGTTGGGTCTGGTGTCTCTCATCTTCCTCTTGACAATCATCCATAGATTCTCTATGGGGTTTAGGTCAGGAGAGTTTGCTGACCAATCAAACACAGTGATGCCATGGTCATTGAACCAGGTTTTGATACTTTTGGCAGTATGTGTGTGGTGCCAAGTCCTGCTGGAAAATGAAATCAGCTTCTCCATAAAACTTGTCAGCAGAGGGAAGCATGAAGTGCTGTAAAATTTCCTGGTAGACGACTGCGCTGACTGGTCTGATAAAACACAGTGGACCGACACCAGCTGATGACATGGTTCCTCAAATCATCACTGACTGTGGAAACCACACCAAACCTCAAGCAACTTAGATTCTGTGCCTCTACACTCTTTCTTCAGACTCTGGGACTTTGATTTCCAAATGAAATGCAAAATTTACTTTTATCTGAAGAGAGATCATCTGCTGGTGTTTGTTCACTGTGTTTTATCAAGACCAAAGTCAGCGCAGTCGTCTACCAGGAAATTTTAGAGCACATCATGCTTCCCTCTGCTGACAAGCTTTATCGAGAAGCTGATTTCATTTTCCAGCAGGACTTGGCACCCACCCACCCACCCACACACACACATACTGCCAAAAGTATCAAAACCTGGTTTAATGACCATAGCATCACTGTGTTTGATTGGCCAGCAAACTCTCCTGACCTAAACCCCATAGAGAATCTATGGAGTATTGTCAAGAGGAAGATGAGAGACACCAGACCCAACAATGCAGACGAGCTGAAGGTCACTATCAAAGCAACCTGGACCTTCATAACACCTCAGCAGTGCCACAGGCTGATCACCTCCATGCAACGCCACACTGATACAGTAATTAATCCAAAATTTGCCCCAACCAAGTACTGAGTGAGTACATTGACATATTTTTCAGTCGGCCAACATTTCTATTAACAAACTATTTTTTAAAATTATTTTTATGTAATATTCTAAATTTTTGAGAAACTGAATTTGGGGTTTCCATGGGTTGTAAGCCATAATCATCAAAATTAAAATAAATAAACACTTGAAATATATCACTCTCTGTGTAATAACTCTATATAATACAGAAGTTTAATTTTTTGAATTGAATTGCCTAAATAAATCACCTTTTTGTTGTCATTCTAATTTATTGAGATGCAGCTCGAGTAGGTTCATTTTGTCTTCTTTTAATATTTGCTTTTTGTTCTTCTTAAAGACAAAGATAGAAAGGAGATGTTTTTGACATGGTTTTGTGACCCAGTGACCAGACACAGACTCAAGAATGGATGCAATTAGGTTTATTAGCATGTAGAGTGTGTGGATGTGTGTGTGTTAGTGTAAGGAGAAACCGCAGGGAACAGAGCAGCACACCATACGACCTGGCAACCCTAGGAACACACAGAAGCGGAGCAGTTAGTGGCAGGAGCTGCAGGTGATAGACAGTGTAGAATGATGTCATCACGTCGTCACGTCACGTACGTGGCACACACACACAGCCAGGACTACTGATATGTACACCTGCTTTCTTCCTGCATTGCTGAATAAAAACATTTGTGAAATAACGCCTTCGGTGCCGTTCAACATGGTGTCAGAAGTAAAGCAGCGGAAACTAATTTTCCTGCCGAATTCTACATAGACCCAGTAAGTCAACTAATTATTTAGTTAGACGTTAGAAGCGTATTCTGTGGTACACGTGTGCCTCCCCCAGCTAACGCTAGCATGGCTGATGGATTCCGCCGTCCGGACCCGCTTGTGTTCAACGACAAAATTGCAGAAAACTGGCGAGTGTTCGAACAAGAATACGGCATTTTCATCGCGGCTGCCCACAACGACAAGCCCGACCGAACCAAAGCCTACATACTCCTCAATTTGGCAGGTAGCGAGGCTATTGAAAGGGAACGCACGTTCACCTATGCACCAGCTCAACGGAATAACGAGGGGGAGGAGATCCGTCCGGCAGAGTCACGGGAGGATCCAGAATGCCTAAAAAGAAAGTTCAGATACCTCTGCAGTCCACAGACAAACATCACAATGGAGAGACATGCATTCAACACAAGGAACCAAAAACCCGGTGAGACCATAGAGGCTTATGTAAGCGCACTCCGAAATAAGGCTAAAACGTGTGACTTTGGAGCATTGCATGACGACTTAATTCGTGACCGGCTGGTTGTTGGTATCAGCTCCGATAGCGTGAGGAAGATACTACTGAGAGAGAGCGATTTAACACTACTAAAAGCCATCAAAATATGCACAAATTGAAAAAGAGCTGCTTGCTGTCGTTTTCACCTGTTTCAAATTCTATGACTACATATACGGAAAACCAGTGATCGTGGAGACAGACCACCAGCCCCTGGTCTCCATCCTGAAGAAACCTCACGCTAGTTTACAAGAAAGGAAAGGAATTGCACTTGGCAGACATGCTGTCCCGTGCACCGAGCAACGCCATAGCCTCACATGCCACTGAACGTGAGGACTTCGAGGTAATGACGGTGCAGCACATCTCATCCAGTCGTCAGGAAGAACTCCGCACACATACAGCGAAAGACACCGCACTCCAGGCCCTGAGCAACATCATCAAGCATGGATGGCCAGATAGGTTGAGCAAAGTACCCGACACAGTGAAAGAATTCTTCCCGTTCCGTGATGAGCTCTGTGTGGAAGATGGAATAATCATGAAAGGTACAAGAGCAACAATTCCACAAACGCTGCACAAAGAATATCTCCTGCTGCTCCATAAAGGACACCCCGGTGCTGAAGCCACCAAGCGGCGAGCACGCAACATAGTCTATTGGACCACAATGACGAGAGACATTGACAATTACGTACAGTCATGCAGCACTTGCAATGCCCTTAAACCACATCAGCAAAAGGAGCCAATGCAACCACACACAGTCCCAGAGCTCCCGTGGTCAATAGTGGCAACAGATCTGTTCGAATGGAACAGCCAGCACTACCTGGTCCTGGTAGACTCCTATTCAGGATGGTATGAACTGGATCCAGTCAAGAAAATCACATCACAATGTGTAATTAACAAGCTGAAACGTCACTTCTCAGTCCACGGAGTCCCCCACAAGCTGCTGTCAGACTGTGGAACACAATTCACTAGTCAGATGTTCCAAGACTTTGCGAAAAGCTGGGATTTCACTCATGTCACCAGCAGCCCTGAGTATCATCAAGCAAACGGGCTGGCAGAGAGAGCCGTACGGAGTGCAAAACGACTGTTGGAAACATCCAAAAGAGACGGTACTGACCTGTTCCTCAATCTTCTGAGCATCAGAAATGTCCCACGAGACGGCACACTGACCACACGCCTGGCCTCCTCGGACAGCCATCGCTCCCACAAGTCACCGAGACCCCCCTGGCCCGTTCCAGGTTTGGTAGACTCCTGAAGCCTAATCCCAAGTACAATACAGACTGATTGTGACATTTACTGAAGCTGATGTTTTGTAGTTTCGTGTTGAAATATAGACATATTTACAGGCCAGGCATAAGTTCATTTTCAAATTAGATCAGTTATGTTGTGTCACGGGAATTTATTTTATTTGCAAGCCAGGCATTAGTTTATTTTCAAGATAGGTATGTTATGTGGTGCCATTGAAAGTTATTTTATTAGTTGTTTATTCGTCACAGTATACTCACTCTCACAGGAATGTGACATGTTTTCTCATACCAATCCAAGAGTTAATAGTGTTCTCTTTGTACCAAAGTTCTATACTAAAGAAGGGGGATGTAGAATGATGTCATCACGTCGTCACGTCACGTACGTGGCACACACACACAGCCAGGACTACTGATATGTACACCTGCTTTCTTCCTGCATTGCTGAATAAAAACATTTGTGAAATAACGCCTTCGGTGCCGTTCTACAGACAGTTTAGTCAGAGGCTTACTGTATGCAGGGATGGTGAATGGCTCAGGTCCAGTGAGGTGGCTACGGCCAGGAGGACAGCGGCTGCAGACGTAGTTGCGGCTTCTGCTGGTGTGTTGGCTTGGAGGTGGAGATGTAGAGTTGGAGGGAAGGAGAGGAGTCCGCCGCCACAGAGAAGGAGAGAATCCGCCGCCACGGAGCTCCACCTGTGCACAGGGTACTGACAGAAAGGATGAGCAGAATAGATGGGTCTTACGTGAGCTGCAGGAGAGGTCCTTCAGACTTCGGTGGCAGCAGGCTTGGAACAGGGTTGACAACAGGCTTTGGCAAGGAAGTTGAGGATGGCAGATGAAGCTCGTTTGGAGCATAGTGAGACAACTCCGCACTGAAGCCTGGGCAACGCGGTATAAGTAGGCCAGGTCCTGATGGCGAGCAGGTGTGCACGCAGCTGTTGGTAATAGGCACAAAGCAGACCATGACAGTTTTTTTACCTTCTTTTCTTAACATGTTTTGACTTCTGATGAAGACTGCAGTGAACAGTCGAAACATATAAAGAAAAGAAGGTAAAAAACATCTCCTTTCTATCTTTGTCTTTAATAAGAACAAAAAGCAAAAATTATTGAGATGCACCTGTATTAAACTACTATTCTTTTCTATTAGCTTAAATGTACCTACAACATACACAGGTATGCTATTCTGACAACGTATGATAAAATGTCAGAACACCAGTTTTTAGAGTCTGGAATGTGGGAGGAAACCAACGCTCCTGGGGAAAACCCACACAAGAATGGGGAGACCATGCAAACTCCACACAGATAGGCTCTGATGGCTGCTGGATTTGAACTTGCGACCTTCTTACTGTGAGGCAGTAGTGCTAACAGCACTGCTGTACAGCATGTGGCGATTCTTGGAGTGGTCTGACCTACGGGGGGAGGAGAAGACAGAACGTGAGTATAAAGCCTGCTTCATACTACACCTCTGCTATCTGCGTACATGTAACCGGAAACCTCGTGTGACGAAATTTACGTCATCGCCTCCACTCCGCTAGTGTCCGGAGTGCTTGACCGCGGACGACTGCGTGCGGCCCAAATTTTATGACTGTGCCACCTGCCCACGACCTGAACGCGTTGAAAAGCACATGTGCAAGAGTGAACGTCCCATTCACGAGGTGACTATATCAACACAGCATTCATCAGTAGACGAAGAAGACAACAAGGAGGTGGAAAACGAGAATAAAAACATACATGAATCATACATACAGTACATACTTTTTTCACAGTGGCAGCAGCATCTTCTTGGAAAAGGAATGAAAGCCGGGAAGTCAAACAGCAGAAATGAACTCTATATTTGAAGAGAAACTTTGTGAAGAAGTCCGCCGTTTCTTCGTTGGTGAAAATCCTGGCGCGTCAGTACCTTGGCGCTACCTATCAGGCGGGAGTGAAACTACAAATGATGGTTGTGCGCATGTGTCAACCGCTTGGCCTGGGTAGATGAAAAAAGTGAGTATGTACAGTGCTGCATGCATGCCGGGCTCATCCAAAGCATACACGGACCAAGGCGAACTAGAGGGGATATGCAACATGAAGCAGGCTTAAGGCATGGGAATGACTGTTGAACGTAGGTGGGAGTGGTGTTACTGTTAAGGGAGGAGATGACAACCGAGTCCAGTTGTGAAGAAGATGTGGAGAACCGGTGGTGGGTTTATGGAGAAGGTGAGAACTGTTTGTCCACTTACAGGAGGAGGAGAAGGGGAAACAGGTGAAATGGAGAACTTCTATGAGGTAAGTGTGGTTGGATCCGGTAATACGGAGTAGCTAGGAGGTGGCTTTGGAGATACCCCGGGCATCTTAATTTTGTTTCCCAGCTATCATGACGATAGAAGAAAAGTCACCTCTGAAACAGACCCTTCACATTTGCTGTTCTACCCATAAAAACCTTTTTGATGTGTTATTTATTGATTTCTTGTTCTCATAACATGTTGTCTTTGTTTGTTCCAAGCTATAAAATCTGTCTGCACCATTTTGACTGTAAACATTTCTGCTGAACTGGTGCATGAAATCTTCCTCTTGATCAGGAATAAATACCCAGAAAAGGTATCTTTGACTCTGCACCTTTATTTATTAACAAGATCAACAAGGGGCATTTATCAATAAAAAGAAAATCCACAACAGTGACTTTAGCAGCGACATTAGCGACACCTTCTTATGCTATTATAAGTCCAACAAATGTACTTTATTTAATTTAAGTGACTCATATGGCAGCGTCAGCTCAGCCTTTACAGTTTAAGCAGAAAAAAAGTCTTGTTAGCATTTGTTCTTTCTGGTTCTTTTTCTTGCCGTGCAGGATCGTTAATGGAATTAGAGCTTCTTTAAAGAGAAATCTCATGCATTTTATTTTATTTATTTAATTCTGGTTCGGACATCGGGGTCAAAGCAGCCGGAATGAGCACCCCCTTATTGAAGAAGACAAGAGCAATGATCGATGCCAATCGCGTAATCAGGCTTTATTTGAAGGGGGTCGTTGATTCTCAGTCCATCAAGGTTAAGAGTGTGGCACTTGTCACGCCGTGATTTATTATTGCCAAGAGCAGACGAGCGACGTCGCATGCCAAAGGGGAGGATGGGGTGGGGGTGGGGGGTATGGAGGGGGGGGGTGAGGAGAAAAAGCCCCGTCATTTGTATTAATAAGTCCAGACGTTATGTGTGAGGCGCATTTTAGAAATTACCCTTGAAAAATTAGTGTGTCACGATCAATCGTCATCAAATGATTCAAGGGGCGTGGCCCGGCCTTATTTAAATGGTATCCATCATCACATGGACGCGGGCTAAATTGGTGAATTGTTATTCAGATGTCTTCGGCGCCAAAGACTTATTTCCCTGCTTCTTTGTCTTTGGCCGCTGACGTGTCAAGTCAATTTCCTTGTTTTACATGAGAATGTGGGATTAATCTCTCCCTGTTTTGTTGACGAATTCTAAAAATAAATAAGCACATGAAAAACAAAGTCATTTCCAAGGTAACGAGCGCAGCGATGGCTTTTAAGAGCTCAGGATGTATGGTGCAAACGTCCGCGGCAAAGGGAACGTCGCCGTGAATGATGCCCGTTTACAAACAAATCTGCGGCGGGACACTCCCGCCCGTCCGCTGGAGCGCGGCGGAACATGTGAGACGAATCGAGTGGAAACTGCATTTTTCATCCCGTCCCCCTCTGTTTGTGCACTCCTTACACACGCTACACAACAGGGAACAAATGTAATGCATCACGCCGCCATTTCTGACAGCGAGGTGGAGGTAATAACTTTAGGAAGCCCACTCCCCTTCTCCCCCCAACCCGGTGGCTCGATGCTCTCGTGTCAGCCATCGATCTGGTGGCTGGAGACAACTCATTTCATCGCCGTGACACGCCATGATGGACCGGCGCGCCCCGAACAACCCTCGACTTATTCCCAGCCCCGCTCTCCAGCAAGGCTCCATCAGAGAGGCAGTCCGCTGGACGCTTGGAGAGTCTATTGATCTGCCACGGGTGGATGGCCGGAGAGGCGCCGGCGCCATTCTTCTTATTTTCCTGGACCCCGTCATACACCTGCCACTCTCCGTCACCGTGTTGGAGACTCTGACAGAGTGTGAATTAACTTTGTGATATGTTGTGTAAGGTGTGAGTCAAATATATGTTTGTTGCATTCAGTCTTTTAAAAAAAAAAAAAAAAAAAAAAAAAGCATTTCAGTCAAACCTCAATTGATTTCGTCTTTACAGACTTTTGAATATTTAATTGTCATTTGTAATTGAGTGAGCAGTCACACTCTTGAGGCCTGTATGGTAAAGAAAATGAAGGGTGAGGGGTTTGTTGAGGAAACTTGAGTCAATTCACAACACTAAGCTGTGCTACAAAGCTAATCCACACTATAATAAATTAAAGCTGCAAGCAGCTGTAAAGGGCCCTTGTCCATGTACCTGTGGCCCCTACTGCCATTCGGTCCCATGTGTGTGGTGCTTAAATAAAGCAATTCTCCATTGTTTTCTATGTGAAATCCATTCCTTGTAATCAGGGCTTGACATTAACACCGGCCAACTGGCCAGTGGCGGGTGGATTTCAGCAGTGGCTGGTAAGACAGCCATTCCCACTAGCCACTTTGGCAGGCTGTAGTTTTCTCAAACAGCATCTAAAATAATAAACCTACTGCAAGAGAGTGAGACTACGAAACTACAACTCCCATAAGCACTATCTGCACACAGTGTGTGATCATTGGTCCACTATCACTATGGATGGAGTCTGGAGAAGCCGTGGGTGGTCTACTCCACAGGCTGGTCTCCCGTCCTGCCCCTGTTCAGCCCAGTGGGAAGAAATGCGGTAGCAGGTGGTGGCTTCTCCTGTATTGAGTACGAAGAGGAGCCAGACTCCACCCATGGCGAGCTCATTTTGCAGCCAGTCTGGAGAAATGGCGACGAACAGACAGCAGTCAGAACAACACACCTGTCCCCACTCTCAGCAATCAGATTTCCAGGAAAACTGACTCTGATCCCCGTTGTCCCAGCAGTGAGTAGCTAATCCCTGTGCCCCCCACCCCCCATCAGTTCCTACTTCTGTGGTTAAAGATGATTATTTTTTAGAGCAAGAAGTTGTCGTTTATCCTCTAAGTGTGTATTTTTAATGGGTTGGTCCAAGAGTGTCAAACATAGGGCCCAGGGGCCAAAAGCAGCCACCAGAGGGTCCAAATTTTTCTCTGTGAAGTTACAGCTTTCTTTGATTTTGACTTTTTCTACTGATTAGAATACTTCATGTGATTTGAGACATTTTTCTCCTTAAGATGAGACTTTTTTCTAATCAGTTTTCTTTTTCTTTCTCTTCTTTTTTCTGGTTAAAACAGGTTAAATTAAATCCATCAGAAACTAGTAATGACATAGTGCAGCCATGAAGGAGTGTCTCAATTCATCGGTGTAGGAGCAGTGGTAGGAGAAGGGGTAGCGGTACAAATGAGAATTAGGACGGGCCCTAAATCTACCTGTACCTCACACTCATGTTACAACTATTTCTCTCTACTGTTTTACAGTATTTACTACTGTTCATAAATAAACAGTGTTTTTCTTGCTAGTTTATTGTATGTAAAGGGTCATTTACATTTCAAAAGGTTGTAAATTTTCTTCAAGTAAATTTTACCATGAGGTATTCAAATTTGATTATATTAAACAATTTTCCAACCACAGAATTGTGGTTTGTGAAAAGACTGAGTGGCTAGTAACTTTGGAAAATCACTAGCCACAGTGACTGCTGAGAAAAAAAAAAAAAAAAATTAATGTCAAGCCTTTGTTGTAATGGTAGAATTTTTTTTTTTTATTATTTTTTTTTTTTACAAAAAACTGGGAACTCCAACAACAAAAATCTCTATCCAACACAAAAATTTGGTCTAAATCAGAAATTGCCTTTTCGAGATACAGCTGTCATGTGTAATATGGTGAAGGAACAAATCTATTTGGTTGCCATGGAAACAATTACATATTAGGTATGCCTTCCAGGCCCATATACTGTAGGGTCTGGACAACGTTTGTCACAGTTCTAAAGGTGCGTTCACACCAAACGCGAACGGGTGAATTTTTCGCATGGCACGATTACATTATAACTCAATGTAAACACACAAACAGACATAAATGGGCTGCACGGTGGCGCAGTGGTTTAGCACTGTGGCAGCACAGTTTACTCTCGGCCGGGGGATCGCGGGGATCATGAGATCGTGGGTTCGATCCCAGCCCCCGACCAACAGTGAGCTGTGTGGAGTTTGCATGTTCTCCCCGTGTTGCGCGGGTTTACTCCGGGATTTCTCCGGTTTCCTCCCGCATACCAAAAACATGTAGGTTTAGGGCGCTCGCGCACGCAGCGACCAGCAGCCGGTGGCTTGTCACCAGACTGCAAACCAAATCTACCTACGGGTACAAATAAGTAACAAAAAAAATAAATAAATAAATAAAAAAAAAAAATTCCCCTTCTAAGTGAGATGCAGACAGGTGAAGTTGCCATTAAAACTTCTGCAGCTGTGTTCAATCTGCTGTTGAAATTCAAAAAATAATGTCATGCTTATGTTTACATTATTCGACTGGGGGCTCACCTGAAAATGTCGTCTCAATCCTCCAAAACTTCACCAGATGATGGGTGTTTACGCTGCTAGCTTGCTAACACATCCGTGGCAGGAAACCGTGGGTAAATAACTCTGAAATCCCGATTCAGCTGAAGAGCTCCTTGTCCTCCTGTCTCCAGGTGAGTGAATCAAATTTTCAAACGAGTTTACTCTGCAGTGGTGATACCTTTACTCTGGTGATGGCAGAATCTCAAAGCTAGCAGCTAGCTAGCTAGCTAGCCTCAGACGCAAATGCGCGACTGTGCAATTTCGCATGTACTCGCCTCTTCCCATTCACTTTGTATGGATTTGCGCCGCCTGTTAGCGTTTGGTGTGAACGCACCTTAACGGTCTTGTGTTTGATGGCGAGAAGTCAAACTGTTGAGCTTTTGCCTGACACTTATACAACTTTTAATGGCCCAGGCCTATAGATGAGCTCAACGGGACTGCTCTCTTAGGAGGAGGAGTTAAAATGCCAGGGATGGAACTTGGCAAAACTGGCAGCGGCGCTGCTTTGAGGCAAGATGGCAGACTTCCTGATGGACTTGCTTTTTTTTAAAAAAAAAAAATAAAAAAATTATTGTTAATCAAGAAAATTTACTTTGAATCTCAAAAACTCGCATTACAAGCCAGGGACTGATGCAGGCAGCACAACAGTACATAACAGCACAAACAATACAACACAGAAATGCTTCACATCCGGCAGTGTGGATGGATTACACTGACACCATCATGATCTGGCCAGAGCGCCTTTTCAATTTTTTCTCATAAATGTGCTACAATTTTATTTTATTTTTTTATTTTTTTTTGGGGGGGGGTAGGGGGGGAAATTTGGCACTTTTTTCCATACAAATATACAAGAAAAAAAATGTGAAAATTTATGACTTTTTTGAGCAATTTTACCTACAGTACAAGTGTTTCTAAAACCTGCACATCCATTTTAAACGCATGTGGGGCCCAGTTGGGTTTAAAGCGGGTAAAGAGATTAGCTGCTCGTGTGCATCACTAGACTTTACCAGAAAAAAGTCACAAATTTTCTAGAAAAAAGTTACAAATTTACTTGAAAAAAGTCACAAATTTCCTTGAAAAAGTCACAAATTTTCTGGAAAAAACTCACAAATTTTCTTTTAAAATGTCACAAATTTTCTAGAAAAAAAAAGTCAGAAATTTACTTGGAAAAAAGTCAGAAATTTACTCCAAAAAAGTCACCAATTTCTTTGAAAAAAGTCACAAATTTTCTGGAAAAAAAAACTCACAAATTTTCTAGAAAAAAGGTCAGAAATTTAACTGGAAAAAAGTCAGAAATTAACTCCAAAAAAGTCACCAATTTCTTTGAAAAAAGTCACAAATTTTCTAGAAAAAGTAAAATTTTCTCGAAAAAAGACACAAATTTTCTATAAAAAAGTCACAATTTTCTAGAAAAAAGTCACAAATTTATGAGAAAAAAAGTGAAAATTTAGGAGAAAAAAGTTGCAAATTTACAAGAAAAAAACTGTAACATTACTTGAAAAGAGTTACAAATGTACAAGAAATAAATTACAAATTTATGAGGAAAAAATTTGAAAAAGTAGCAAATTACAAAAAAGTAGCAAATGTATGAGTAAATACAATGACAATTTACAAGAAAAAAGTCTCAAATTTATGAGAAAAAGTTGCAATAAAAAAAGTTGAAAATTTTTGAGAATTTTCCACATTTACAGACAAAATGTCACAAATTTATGGGAAAAACTCATGAATTTACAAGAAAATAGCAAATTTACAAGGAAAAATGTAACAAATTTATGAGAAAAGTTGCAAGCTTACAGTAAAAAAAGTGGCAAATGTATGAGAAAGTTCCAAAAATACAAGAATGCAAATATGCAAGAAAAAAGTTGCAATTTTCCAAGAAAAATTAACACATTTATGAGAAAAAGTTGCAAAATTACAGTAAAAAAAAAGTTGCAAATTTATGAGAAAGTTTCAAATTTTCAAGATAAAATGATCAAATTTGCAAATTTATGACAAATAATTTGAAAATAAGTAAAGAGGTAAAGTCCATGTGTGCAAAGACAGACAGGACCAACATGGACCTCACAGACAGACTCACCTGGACCCATAAGACAGCCCAGTTAAACCTGTCGTGGGACGCACGTGGACATGCCGGCTGGGGATTTGCACCAGTATTTCAAACAGTTTTAAAGGTGACCCTACAGTAACTCCAGCTGTCAGCTCACTGAGGGCGCATTCAGACGGCCACTGTTTGGTCCGGACCAAAGGACCAAACAGTGGATTCCGTGGATAGTTCGGGTTGTTTGGTGCCGTCTGAACGTGCGTTAGAACTCTGGTGCGCACCAAACAAGCAAAGTCTTGTCTCCCTGAAAACGGGGGTCTCGGTTCTCTTGCAAACGAAGTCTGGTGTGCTCTACTTGCAGTGTGAATCCAAACGGAGTATCCAGCGGAGCAAAGGGTGGAAGTGCCCCTCGCCGTTTGTGTAACCATAGCAACACGTAGTCTGAGAAGAGGAAGTGGCGTTTACGGTAGTACATTTTGGGTAGAAAATAACAATAAAGACAACCGCACAAATCCGAGAAATTCTTTTACCGGTGAAAGTCGAGGAGAAAAGTTAAAAAATGTCTCATTTGTGGCAGACAAACAACCCGGCGGAAGGGAACGGATTTCCGTTTTCTGTCCTGGCCAATCGATGAGCCTGATTTTCCTTCTTCATTGAGATTTTTCCTTCCTGATCAGTGGTGGTTTGGGCTACAGCGCCCCAAACAAGCAGTTGCTGTAACTGCGTGACGTTGTCCAGGCAGTTTGGTTCGCTGCAGTGCGAATGCAAACCAAACCAAACGGAGGTGTGAAAACTCTCGGCAGTCCCAGCCCAGTCGAACCGAGACCCCCGGACTATCCTGGTCTGAATGCAGCCTGAGAGTATTGAGGAATCACCCCCAGACCTTGATGATAAAACGCCCTGACTCCACTAATGCCTTGCTCCGGCAGCATTAGCGTGCTGCCTCCGTCACATTGTTGTGTTTGGTGTTGCAGCCCCGAGGCGGCGCAGGTCACCCTGATTTGTGCAAAAGTGTTGAACCTAACACCTGACCCTGAGGCTCCGCTGTGCGGATCCAAACCTGACGTGACACATAACTACAAACAGGCATTACCCCCACCGCCCCCCCCAGCACCACCACCACACACACGTTTCCCGTTGTGCCGAACACTGGAGCGTCTAAAAACCCCACAGCTCCATGTTCATGTTGTCAGGCGAAGAACACGTGTAAGGTAAAATAAAGAGCGCTGATTATGCGCTTGTTACAGCCAAAGTGCGTGCACGCTCGCAATTATGTTTGTGTGGAGTTGAGGGCGGCAATGCAAAATTGTCCTGTCACTTCGCTTAATGCCGGATGGGTGGAGGAATGTGTGCTCGTGAGGTGAGAGGAGAAGAAGAAGAAGGAGGAGGAGGCGGGGAATCAGGCCAAATCTCTTCACTCGCAGATGTGCGCTCTCATCGGTAGAACCTTGGGGGCAGAGCCGAGCCTCAACCTGAACTTGGGGAGTTCATTTTGTTTCTGTACGTCTGGAGCGAAAAGAAACAGCCTTGGGATATTCCAACTATTTCTCTTTTCCTTTTCCCTCTCCTGCCCGTTCACTTAATGTTTCAGTAAAAAAGAAAAAAAAAAGAAAAAGAAGAAAAACCTCAGGAAGGTAATTCGCCAGCAAGGAAGCTTTATTTTCCGGCGCTCCCAATTGTTCTGACAGCCAACCTTGCTCGCTTCCTTGTGTGGAAGGGGCTGCTAATAAATCAGACGAGAAAATAAGACGGCGATGAAGGTTACGGGGAAGCTCGAATGTATCCAGCACTGCAGGCATCCCCCCCACCCCCCACCCCCCAAAAAAAGACGCTACGCACATCCACTGGATTTCCCAAAACGGTTTATCAGTCCACGTCTCCATAATAATAATAATAACAATAGGCTCTTCACTGCTCTTTCACAGGAGCAGAAAAGCCCGAGGGTTAAGGAGGAATTTAAATAAGTCCTTTTTCCAATAGAACCCCTTAAAACCTCCATTACAGGTGTTCAGAAAAAAAAGGTTATCTGTGTGGCTTCCAGTGCTCCGGCTCCGGCCTGGGAGTATTAGCGGAGGCGGTTTAAGAGAAAAAGTTCATTAAATACCTCGGGGATTAGCTGCCAGAGTTGGCCACGGTTAAACCTCGTGCACCTGCTTTGGCCCTGTTTCCCCTTCCTCCTATTTTTACAGAGCAGACGATATATAGAAGGAGAAGAAGACGAAGCGCACAGTCTTCACCTGAATGGTAATGAAATCAGCCAATTTAGCCCGAGACATAAAGTTGAGGGGAAGAGGGAGAGGGATGGACGGCATCCAAGCATGCACTCATATGTGGACTTCAAAGCGGGGAGGGAAGGAGGGAGAGAGCGGCGGCGTGAGGGGAGAAAGTTCCGGAGAGGTGGGTAAATCTGTAAGGTGCCAGAGCCAGGAGGGGGGGCGGGGAGTCACCTCATCAGGCGTAGATTTTTACAGCCGCCGTTGCCCTAATCCTGACAGGCCGTCCGCCATTAGGGAAGCTGCACCTCCGACCTGCGCTTTCACTTCCTCTCCACGCGGGTGGGAGAGTTTCATCCCCCCCACTGACGAGAGGATGGACCGACGCCGGCACGCTGACTTCCAATCCAATCCAACTTTATTTCTAAAGCACTTTAAAAACAACTACAGCTGACACAAAGTGCTGTACTTCAAGAATAAAGAAAATGTGAAAGACATATAAGACATAAAAAGAAATAAAAGACAATGAAATACAAATGAAAAAGTATAAAACAAAACAGGTAAAAATGACAATCATATACTGCAATAAAAACAATAAAACAAGTGAGATCAGTGTCTCATGCTGGGTTGAAGGCCAAGGAGTAAAAATGAGGTTTAAGATAAGATTTAAAACTGGACAGCGAAGGCACCTGTCTAATAGGCAAAGGGAGACTGGTCCACAGTTTAGGAGCAACAGCAGAAAAAGCTTTGTCCCCTCTGAGCTTCCTCTCCTATCTCAGTATCTCCAGGAGCAGCTGATCAGCTGACCTGAGAGGCCGAGCAGGAGTGTAAGGATGAAGGAGCTCAGAGAGGTAAGGCGGGGCAAGGCCATTTAACGATTTAAAAACAAATAAAAGAATTTTTAAATAAACCCTAAAGTGCACAGGCAGCCAGTGAAGGGAAGCTAAATGTGGTCCCGCTTATATGTTCCAGTTAAAAGACGTGCAGCAGCATTCTGAACCAACTGGAGATGTGAGAGGGAAGACTGGCTGATTCCAAAATAAAGTGCAGTTACAGTAATCCAGCTGAGGTGTGATGAAGGCATGGATTTCTGTTTCAAAGTGCTGTTTAGAAAGGATGGGTTTAACCTTTGCCAGCTGCCTTAAATGAAAAAAGCTGCACTTCACTACTGCAGCAATTTGACAATCTATTTTAAAATCACTGTCCATCTTAAAACTCAGAATAGTAACAGTCAGTTGGACAAACCCTGCCAAGGGGCCCAGTTCAACATGGGAGGGGGAGGGGGGGACTCACAGAAGCCACTGAGTCCAAACACAATCACTTTTGTCTTCTTTTCATTAAAACTTAGGTTTACTGCCAACCAATCTTTAATGTCGTTAAGGCATTCAAGAAGTGATTTAATGGAGAAGGCCTCCTTCTGCCTTAATGGAACATAAACCTGACAGTCATCAGCATAACAGCAGAAGGTGATACCATGCTTTCTAAGAATTGAACCCAGTGGAAGCAGATAAAGTGAAAAGAGCAGGGGCCCTAAAATTGAGCCCTGTGGGACCCCACATGACAGGGAAGCAGAGGAGGATTCCGAGCCAGCAAGGCTTACACACTTGGTTCTATTGGTTAAATGGGACCTAAACATTGATTACTTGATTAAGCTCAGTTGATGATTTAAGGGGTGGGGGATACCATCCCGTTTGTTAACCTTCCATCTGCCCATCTCCATTCAAGGGTGTAAATTAAAGGGACGATGGGAGGGACGTGATGATGTTGTCCACCAAATATCATCATAAACCTTTCTATATCATGCTATACAACTACATAAATTGACTGCACCACCAATTCTAAGCAGAAATAGAAAAATAATAGCTTTTTTCTTAAAAATTATTAGTTTTCCTATTTACAAAATTTTTCCTGTAAATTTGCAACTATTTTCCTATAAATTTTCAACTTTTTTATAATAAATTTGTGACCTTTTTCCTCATACATTTACCAAAAAAATTCTTGTACATTTGCCTTTTTTTTCCTGTAAACTTTCAATTTTTTTCATAAATTTATGAATGTTTTTTAATTAATTTTAAACTTTTTCCCCCAAAATCTGCAGTTTTTTCCTCAAAAATTTGCGATTTTTTAATGTAAATTTGTAACTTTTTATCATAAATTTTCAACTTTTTTCCTCATAAATTTACAAAAAAATTCTTATACATTTGCCACTTTCTCCTGTAAAGTTTTATTTTTCTTTCTCATAAATGTGCAACTATTTTCCTCGAAAATCTGACTTTTTTTCTGTACATTTTCAACTTCTTTCTCACAAATATGCAGTTTTTTCTCCTAAATTTGGGAATTTATTTAACATTAATTTCCAACCTCTAATAAACTGGTGACTTTTTCTTTAAATTTTCAACTTTCTCATGAATTTGGGACTTTTCTTGAATAAATTTTCAACTTTTTTCTCATAAATTTGCGATTTTTTTCCTCCTAAATTTATTACCTTTTCTCCCGTTAATTTTCAACTTCTTTCTCATAAATTTTACAAACTTTTTCTAAAGTAAATGACCCTTTTCCCCTGTACAATTTCAACTTTTTTTCTCACAAATTTGCAACTTTTTTCTCCTAAATTTGTGACTTTTTTCCAGTCAACTTTCAACTTTTTTCTCATAAATCTGCAGCGCTTATCTGGTTAATTTTTTTTTTATTCTATGTAATTAAATTGTAATTTGTAGTTTTTTAATTTTTTAAACTGGCATCCTTGATCATATCATAGGGCCAGTGGTGGCCTAATGGTTTGGGGTGTGAAGTGGTGAGCGGAGGGTCACGGGTTCAATCCCAGGACCGGCAGGATCAGATCTGGGTGGGACAGATAACACAGCAGTGTTTGCCCCACCCTCCTTAACCCCACCGTAGTGCCCTTGAGCAAGGCCCTTAACCTCAGTGGCCACAGGTCAGTCTGTGGTTCTGCTGGGCAGCTTCCTGGTGAAAATGTGGAACTGTATGAGTGTGAATAGGGTGTCCTTGAAAAAGACAGGTTGCCTCTCAGTGGAACTGCCCTGCATAAATAAAGGTTAAAAAAAGATAGCTTTGTGCCTAATTTACATTTATACATCTGTATGTCACACTGAATTGGTGACTCCCCTCCACCCCCCTTGTTAAAAAAAAAATACCCAATCAGCCAATGATTAAGAGCAATAATGGCGAAAGAAGGGTGCGGCCGCGGTTTTAAAAGTGCACCACCATCATGAACCACACACACACACACACACACACCCTCACTGTACTCTTGTTCTGTTTGTTTTCTAAGTGGCATCTGAATCAATATCCCTACTCCAGGAGCCCCTTCGAAGGCAGCCAAAAGTAGCCAAGTGAAAATAACTTGTTTGGGAAATCGAAGCACAGGAGGCATCGGATTTGGTTCGGTTCAAAACAACCCCCCCCCCCCGAATAAAATAAATAAATAAATAAATATATACACGGAGGCATGGGGAGAGAAACACAAACAATGCAATGCAACAGACCATATTTGAGCTTAATTAATTGCCTAATGCCAATAATATTGCTGTAATGTGATGCTAATTGCGGGGTAATTATGTAAACGATGGTTAACTATGATGATCAGCGCTCAAATTAGCATTCAAATCATTTCAGCATGGGGGCCCACCTCTCATAATTGCATTAAAAGATGTACACAAGTTTGAAAAGCAGGCAGAATAACCTTTTTTTAAACATTTTTTTTACGTGCAGGAAATGTGCAAATGCCCCCCCCCCCCCCCACGATGCACACATCAACTCGTACGCACGCCACTCCACCTCTGTACTTTTTTTTACAGGCAGAATCTGCAGAAACATCTGTTAAGTAGGAGCAAATGTCAGCTAATTATTTCACCAAAGCATGTTTTTAATTGATCAACAGGGGAACAGCTGTAGAGTGGGTTCTCGCGTCGCAGTGCTCGTTGAATGAGGACCGGGGTGGGAGTGGGGGGTGGAGGATGTGAGGGGTTCTCGGAGACAGGAGAGCACTGAACCTTCCACCCCGAGAAAAGGGTTGGAGCCGCCGCCGTAATTAGTAATTTCAACCTGTGAACGATACCCTGCCATGATCGTGGTAGGAGCTCCACTGTTAAAACCTTGATTAGCCGGACGCTAACAGGTTCAGACTGGATTCACTCACCTTTTTACAGCATTTTAATAAGCTGTGAATGGAATATTTTGGTTCAGCTTTCTCGTGTGGTCTTCTCGTTGCCTTACAGTGCAGCCTGGTTTGCCTTATTGTCAGATGTGGCTGGTGGCTGTCAGTCCTCCGTGGGGTGGTGCGCTGTTGCCTGGTCCCGGTGTTGCCAGAGGAGAAATGTTGAAGCATCTTACCATCATATTTTGAGGAAAATTAACATAGGCACCCAGTGTGCATTTTGACATTGTTCGGGACATTCTGCTTCAATAACACAGTGTCACAGATGGTGCATATTAGATAGCCTATAATGCAGTTTAAGGTTTAACTAATCAAACAGAATGGTTGAAAATTAAAAAAAAAAAAAACAAAACAAAAAAACCCCGCCTCTTGCAGATCAGAATATCAGATTTTAAATTTTAAATTTATGAGAAAAAATTTGGAAAATTTACAGGAAAAAAGTTGGAAATTTATGAGAAAAAAATTGGAAAATTTACAGGAAAAATTGCAAATTTATGAGAAAAAAGACAAATTTATTAGAAAAAACGTGTACGTTTTTGAGAAAACAGGCATAAATTCATGGGAAAAAGTTGCAGATTTATGAGGAAAATAAGATGAAAATTTACTTACAAGAAAATAAGTCACAAGAAAAAAAGCTTAAATTTGACAGAGAAAAAAATATATTTTTTTGAGAAAAAAACTGAAAATTTATGAGAAAAAAGCTTAAAATTTACAAAAAATTTTAAAAAACTTTTAGAAAAAGTTGCAAATGAGAAGTAAAAAGGGAAAATTTATAGGAAAAAGTTGCACATTTATGAGAAAAAAGTTGCAAATTTACATACAAGAAAACAAGTCACCAATTTATGAGAAAAAAAGATAAAATTTTATTGGAAGAAAGTTGCAAATTTATGAAAAAAAGATGAAAATTTACAAGAAAAAAAGTTGTGAATTTATGATTTTTCTTAAAAAAAATTAAGGTTCTTTTACTGGTTTATAAATGTCTGCACAGTTTTGGGTCTACTTACTTATCAGAACTATTTTTAACATATGAGCCCCACTGCCCCCGAGGTCTTCTGGCACTAGTCTTTTAATTAACCAACAGAACACGCACCCATGGGGCTGCTTTTAGTTACTACGGCCCATGCTTGTGGAACAGCCTATCGGAGAACATCAGGGCTGCCGAGAATGTTCATGTTTTTAAAAGCAGGCTCAAGACCTACTATTTCAACCTTGCTTTTGATTAGTTTCCTATTTTAATTTTCTTAATTTCTGATTTTAAACTCATTTTATGTTGTTCTTGCTATAATTAGTCATGTTGTTATTAAATATTGTTACATTTTAAACTGCTTTGAGTTTAAATGGGGGGGGGGTTATGATTATCTTTTTTATTAACAAATTATCTATCTTGTTATTATTTATTATTGATAGTTTTCTTCATCTTATTATCCTGTTCTAACTCCAGTATTTCCTCATAGGGGGCCCTCCCACAGGGGGTTGCCTGGTTCTGGCTGCAGGGAGGTAACCTGTGACTACCCTGGCCCACCCAATGACTGGTCTTGGGGGGGGTCGCAGAGGTAGTGTCACTGTAGCTGTGAACTTAGCACTTCCCTCGTGTTGATGGCTCCCGAAGATGGTGCTTCTACACTTGGCTCCTTGGCGCTCGGGCACGTCTCACATTGATGAGTGCGTGTGTGTGTGGTTGGGTGGGTGAAGGGGTGAGGGGGGAGTAATTTTGTCATATTTTTAATTTGTGAAACACTTTGAGCTACAACTTTTTTGCATGAAAAGTGCTATATAAAGTTTTGAATGATTGATTTGATGTGTAAAAAGATGGAAATTTAAAGGGAAAAAGTTGCAAATTTATGAAGAAAAAAAGCTGAAATTTTACAGAAAAAAAATTACAAATTTTTGAGAAAAAAGTTACAAATTTACAAAACAAAAGCTGAAAATACTTTTTTTACGAGATAAAATCTCAAACTTTAGAGAAAAATTTAAAATTTGAGGAAAAAAAGCTGAAAATTTACAGAAAATATTGGAAAATTTACAGGAAAATGGCAAATTTGCAGGGAAAAATGCAAATTTATGATAAAAAAGATGAAAATTTACAAGAAAAAGTGAATTTATGAGACAAGGATAAAAATTTAAAGAGGAAAAGTTCCAAATTTATTAAAAAGCCAAAATTTTACAGAAAAAAATTACGAATTTTTGAGAAGTTTTCCAATTTATAAGAAAAAATATCACAAATTTTTGAGAAAAAAGTTGAAAATTTACAGAAAACATTTAAAAAAAAATTTAGAAAAAAGCTGCAAATTTCTGAGAAAAAATTGGAAAACTTACAGGAAAAAAGTTGCAAATAAATGTGCACATTTTTGAGAAAATAGGCACAAATTTATGGGGAAAAAAGATGCACAAATTTACATACAAGAAAATAAGTCACAACTTTATGAGATTAAAACCAAAATTTTACAGAAAAAAAACCTTGAAATTTATGAGGAAAAAATGGAAAATTTACAGGAAAAAAGGTGCAAAAAAGTGCACATTTTGAGAAAATAGGCACATATTTATGGGAAAAAGTTGCAGATTTTTGAGAAAAAAGCTGAAAATTTACAGAAAATATTTTAAAATTTATAGGAAAAAAATGCAAATTTACAGGGAAAAAATGCAAATTTATGAGAAAAAAGACACAAATTAATGGCAAAAAGTGGCAAATTTATGAGAAAAATGTTGAAAATATAAAGGGAAAATTTTGCAAATTTATGAGAAAAAAGTCACAATTAAAAAAAAAGTTGAACAAGGCGTTGACCTTCTAGTGCCTGGGGCCCAGGGCTGGCGTTGGCCCCTTTGGGTGCGGGGCGCACCGTGCCCGCCACTTGGCAGCCCAGACTCCTTTGGTCCTTTGGCCATCCCTCCCGGGGCAGGTGCCTGGCTTTCCTGGGGCTTGCTTGCTCCAGGACATTTGTGCTCTGTGGGGATTGGGTGGCGCTGTCTTGCTTGTTTGGGGTTTCCTGGAGCGGGGAGTTGCTGTGACCTGCCACCCTCTTTGCAGGTTTCCTGGCAAACTACTCACACGCACACACTCACTTTGCGCGTGCTCTCATACAGGAGCATACAGGAGCATGCACACACACATGCCTCTCTGTTCTTTTACAGGTGCAGATACCAGACTCGTGATGACACCTTTTTTAGTTGTGTCAGTTTGTTTGTCTTCTCTGTTTGCCCCCCCCCCCTCCCCACCGTTTGGTCCTTCATGGGTAAAACAATTTAAATAAAGTATTAAAAGTTATTACAAGAGGAGTCTATAAATAATATACAGTACATATACAGTATATGCACTGTATAAAGCTCCTTTTGTCAAAGTAAATCTTTTTGGCACAATAAGGGAAGCGGATTTCTGCTCTGCTTACCTAACTGCTTGACAGGACAAGGGCAATAAAAGAAAAAAGTTGACATTTTTTGAGAAAAGAGGCAGAAATTTATGGGGAAAAGTTGCAAATTTTTAAGGAAAATTTTTAAAAAAAAATTTAAAAGAAAAACATTAAAAAGGCACAGGAAAAAAGTTGCAATTTTTTGAGAAAAATTGTTAACAAAGAGGGACAGCTATTATAAGCCATTAAAACATTTTGTTATTTACACCTGACATCACTATCTTTACAGGCCCACGTGCGCCCCTGAACTCCAGGTGTCCACAGGGAGACATATGCTTTGTAAGCGAAAAGAGACTCGGGCAACCATTCCCAGGTAGCCACGTCTCATCTCTGGACGCCCCCCAACAATTTGTTGTGAGCTTAGCTGTTTTCCTCCACCTCTCCCGTTCCTGTCACATCCAGGTAGGCACGTCAGGGAGAGACGAACAGCCAGAGCGACGCACAGATCTGGGTTAGCCTCTGTGGATGCTGTCCCCCCGGGGCGGGATGTAAACTGTGGCGCTTGTAACAAAAGGGAGTCTACTGCATGCTGCCTTTAGCATCAGCAGAAAAGAATAAGTGAAGCACCTCTACTTGTAGCATGTCACAGGTAATTTCTTTGAAAATAACCACGAAGGAGATGGCGATTCCACCGTGTAATAGTTGATAAACAGCAGATATACAACCTGCTTTTATGAGCTGCAGCCTGCAGATTCCAGGATGTGTTTATTAGAAACAGGTGGTTGGTGTTTTATTGCTAATTTGGTTTGACAGTGCCAAAAATCTTGGGGTGATTTTTATGGTCTGGAAGACACGGGGAGTAATTGTTGCGAAGTCAAGTAGCTGCCGCCACGTGTCGGGCCGCCTCAAGGTTGTAGGGGTCTGATTTCACATGTCAGGGGGAATCTAATGAACCTGGAGATCCCTCTCCGAAAATGGTGAGTACCGTTTCCTGCATTAGCATACCATTGTGAATTATTTATAAAAGTGAAAAGAGCACGGTGAGACGAACCAAGAAGCAGAGCTAACGTTGAAGCAGATGCATGACAGAGCTAATTGAGAATAAAAAAAAAAAATCACAGAGGTCTGCAACCTGCTGGGTTTGACAGCAATGCAACAATTTAAAGAAAAAGCCCCAAATTATGATAAAATGTGTACGTATTGGTGAGTCAAAAATGGCAGAGTTACCCAAAAAAAGTTAGCAAACACATGATAAAATTGGCAAAGTTTGAAGTAAAACAATACAAATTTATGGAGAAAACAGGAGCTGAAGGTTTTTCATTAAGTTTACTGGAAAAGCAAATTTATGTAGAAGAAAGTCACATTTATGATGGAAAAAATTGCAAATATAAAGGCAAGAAGTAGTAATTTTACAAGAAAGAACAACCTCCTATGCTGTGTCTGGAAAGCAGACTGTACTGAACCCAAACTTTGTTGCAATCACACAATTATAGATGCACGTGTTGCAGTGGCTAACGTGTAGACTAACACTAGGCTGTACAGGTTGCTGGACATACGGAGGCGGAGCGCCAAAGAGGACGGCTCCCGCTGACAGGCCCCTTAAATAGGCACGGCGTGCTGACATCACCCATGCGTCCGACATCATGTCCATGCTGCCTATCATTAGTATGGAATACCAAACATTTACCCCCCACCCCCGAAAAAGCCCAAAACATTATTGACTT
The DNA here is from genome assembly GCA_020510985.1 of Pholidichthys leucotaenia. NCBI lineage: Eukaryota > Metazoa > Chordata > Actinopteri > Cichliformes > Pholidichthyidae > Pholidichthys > Pholidichthys leucotaenia. The sequence goes on from CM035845.1 coordinate 329,335,720, forward strand.
TCAGCACTTTAACATTCACAACAGCTTTTTTTTTTTTTTTTTTTTTTACAATAGGCAGAGAAACAGAACCTGCACCACCAGGTAGACTGCCAGTTAACCCTACACGACTAAGTGGATTATTCTGCCACTACTGAATTAGTCATGCTCTCTCTGAACACATCAAAACACAGTCACACAGTTCAACCTCAAGAGCCTCAGTCGAGCCCGTGGTGGCCACGCCCCCGGAGGCGCTGGCTGCAGCTGACCTGGGTGCCATCTCACTGGATTCATGGCTCGCTCGTCTGTCATGTCCCAGCCCAGGTCCCATGCCAGCTGGGTCGGCTCCAGAATCAGAATCAGAATCAGAATCAGATTTATTGCCATTGTTCATGTAGTACACAAACTAGGAATTTGTCTCGGTGCAATGCTGCAACATTAAACATGATAAAATAAAAGAAATAAACTATACATGCAATAAAGTGTAGAATAAGAGTGAGTAATACTAGTCAGCAGTTAAAATATATTAGCGAGCAGCAGATAATGTGGAGAACCATATAGTGCAGTCAGTAATGCAGGAAGAAAACAGTGATGATTGACATGAGTCTGGTTGAGCTGCTGTACATGGTGCACGAGAGACAATAAGTCACTTAGTGTTCAGCAGTCTGATGGCAGAGGGGAAGAAGCTGTTCATGTGACGGGAGGTTTTAGTCTGGATGGACCGAAGTCTTCTACCTGAGGGGAGAGGGGCAAACAGTACGTGTCCAGGGTGTGAAGGATCAGCTATGATCCGGCCAGCACGCCTCCGGGTCCTGGAGATGTACAGATCCTGGAGAGATGGGAGCTTGCAGCCGATCACCTTCTCAGCAGTGCGCACGACGCGCTGCAGCCTTAGTCTGTCCCTGGCAGTGGCTCCTGCGTACCACACGGTTATGGAGGTGGTGAGGATGGACTCGATGATGGCTGTGTAGAACTGCACTAACATCTTGGTGGGTAGCTTGAGCTTCCTCAGCTGCCGCAGGAAGAACATCCTCTGCTGGGCCTTTTTGATGAGGGAGCTGATGGTCGGCTCCCACTTGAGGTCCCTGGTGATGGTGGTGCCTAGGAAGCGGAAGGAATCAGCAGTGGTGATGGGAGAGCCTGTGAGGGTGAGGGGGGGCAGAGGGGTTGTGACTTTCCTGAAGTCCACAATCATCTCCACTGTCTTCAGAGCATTCAGCTGCAGGTTGTTGTTGTTGCACCAGGACGCCAGCTGGGCCATCTCACTCCTGTAGGCGGACTCGTCGCCGTTGGAGATGAGCCCGATGAGGGTGGTGTCGTCCGCAAACTTGATCAACTTGACAGACTGTTGGCTGGAGGTGCAGGAGTTGGTGTAAAGGGAGAAGAGTAGGGGGGAAAGTACACAGCCCTGGGGTGATCCGGTGCTGATGCTAGCAGAGTCTGAGACAGTCTTTCCCAGCCGCACATGCTGCCTCCGGTCCGTCAGGAAGTCGGTGATCCACCTGCAGAGGGAGTCAGGCACGTTGAGCAGGGACAGCTTGTCCCGGAGCAGATCGGGGCGGATGGTGTTGAATGCGGAGCTGAAGTCCACAAACAGGATCCTGGCATAGGTTCCCGGGGAGTCCAGGTGCTGCAGGATGGAGTGGAGGGCCAGGTTGACTGCACCGTCTACAGACCTGTTGGCTCGGTAGGCAAACTGCAGCGGGTCCAGGAGGGGGGTGGTGATGGACTTGAGGTGGGGCAGGACCAGGCGCTCAAAGGACTTCATGACTACAGAGGTGAGCGCTACAGGTCTGTAGTCGTTAAGACCAGTGATCCGTGGCTTCTTGGGGACAGGGATGATGGTGGAGGATTTGAGGCAGGACGGCACGTGGCATAGCTTAAGGGAGGTGTTAAAAATGTCTGTGAAGACAGGAGCCAGCTCTTTCGCACAGTGTCTCAGGGTGGAGGGAGACACGCCGTCCGGACCGGGGGCCTTGCGAGGGTTCAGTCTGGAGAACTGTTTGAGCACGTCCTGCTCACTGATGACAAGGGCAGGGGGGGAGGAGGGGGGGGGGCGCCTTTGATGAAGTAGGGACCGTGGAGGCTGTGGAGCTGGAGGGAGGGGGGGGAGTTGGACACAGATGACAGGGTGTCAAAACGGGCATAGTGTTGGGACAATCTTTGACAAAGGGCTTTGTCATCCTGACCTTTAGGAGCCTGAGGCCGATAATTGGTGATTTGCCTCAGTCCTCTCCACACAGAAGCCGAGTCATTAGCAGTGAACTGCTGCTGGAGTCTCTCAGAATACACAGATTTAGCTCTCCTCAGCGCTCTGTTAAACTGATATTTAACCTCCCTGTAGCAGCCCCTGTCTCCACTTTTCAGCGCTGCTTCCTTCTCCTTCCTGATCTGTCTGAGCTTAGCAGTGAACCAGGGCTTATCATTAGAGTACCTCACCCTGGTGCGCGATGGAAGAATGCTCTCCTCACAAAAGTGGATATAAGAGTTCACAGTGTCCGTGTACTCATCCAGATCATGCGTGGCTCCAGTGCGTCTTGATCCGAGGGAGCTGCACTGACTTTCCACAGACGGCTGATGTGTCATCCCGAGCCATTGGCCATCTGGACGGTGGCTGGCTTTTTCGTGTGGCAATTCTCATCCACAATGACGGGACCGTCTGTGGGTCCAGGCGGGTGGATCATTGAACTCGAATCCAATCAAGTAGTGTGCGCAGTGATCTGTCTGGCTGCACTCGGTGCTGCTGCTCTATCGTCTCTGATGTCGGTTGCTGCTGTGGCGGCGTGCCATCCACGCTGGTGGCAGGATGTTCCCTCGGTTGGTGCCGCTCTGCTGGCCCCCACCGGGCCACGAACTCTCCATTCTGCTCTGCTGCAGTGGCTCCCTGAGGCTGATACTCAGCGAGGACGAGGGGATGAGTTCAGCTTCCAGTCCCTCTCTCCTGATACTGGTTGTTGTCGCGGTGATGTGTTGCTGTCGTCAGCAATGGGACGCACGCCAGGTTGTCGTCATTCACCAGGGTCCTCTTTTTCCAAGGATTTCCTCTCCTGTGGCTCCACGGTGGCTGCTTGAGGCTTGTGCTGGGTGAGGATTGGAGGTAAGTCTGGTCTGTGCTCTCTCTCCATGCTGTGTTCACTCTCTGTGCTGTTTTCTTTGGCTGTACCCACGTCCACAGAATCATACTGTCCCTCCTGTGATGAGGCTGCAGTTTACGAACACTCATGCTGCTCGGGGACCAACTACGGGTCCCACGTTGCTGCAGACTGGGACTCTTGTGGCTGCTTCGGTTCTGCTGGGTTCTGTTCGGCGTGTGGTGTGAGACAGGGAGTGGCTGCATCCACGTCTGCGTGCAGTGGACTCAAGTCGTCATCATCCAAGCTGAGTTTACCGCTGGGTTGTTGCACTGTGGTGCCCTGCTGTCCCGCGGTGTCTACCTTGGGACCTTCCCAAGAAGGCGTGGGGTTGGCAGGCTCAGCAACCGGGACCATCGTCTGTACCAATGGAGCTGACTGTTGGGAACATGGGCCGGGACCTGCTAGCTGCAGTGCTAACTGAGCAGCCTCGTCTCGATATCTGGGACGATATCTTCAGTGCTTCAGCCAGCGTCAGGCTGTCCAGCGCCGTGAACAACTTCTCTTGCAGCTTCATAATTGTAGTGTGCTACGCCAACTTGTCTTGAACAATCTCTTCCTCCAAGCATCCATACTCATACTTACTAGCCAAACAGGGTAGGTCGGTGACAAACTGCTGGACTGACTGACTTGCTCGCTGTCGGCGCTGGCGAAACTTGGCCATCTAACCGTCACACTCTCCGGCTGGGGTGTCAGACACGCTTCCATCTTCAGGAAAATGGCTTATCTTCCTCCAGAAGAACAGGTTTTTCTCCTCGTCACCAATTGTTATGTCTGGAAAGCAGGGCAGCAGAGGCCAGAGTTGTACTGAACCCGAACTTTATTAGAGACACACAATTATAGATACACGTGTTGCAGTAGCTAACATGTAAGCTGACACTAGGCTGTACAGGTTGTTGGATGTACTGAGGCGGAGCGCCAAAGAGGACGGCTCTCGCCAGCAGTCCCCTTAAATAGGCACGGCATGCTGACTTCATCCAGGCGTCCGACGTCACGTCCGTGCTGACGATTGTTAGTATGAGGAATACCTACATAACATCCTATTTCTGCATTATCCTTCCAGTTTGGTGCAGTACTAACGACTTTAGCACCCCACAGCATTTCTGTTAAATATATTTTAAGTAGAAACATTTTATATGTGGACTGTAGGAATGCTTCATTGCAACCACTTTTGAAATAAAACCAGAATTACAGTAATTTGTTTATTGCAAGACTGGTTGGGATGAGAAACTGACTAAACTCTTCTTGTATACAAAAGCATGCTGTTAGTGTCAATGCTAACATTAGTTAGAGCCATTACCTAATGTAAACATGCTACCCTTTTGCAGATTTTCATAAGATAGCATGCCAAGATTAGCACACTAATGTTAGCATTGATGCTAAAATTAGCATGCTTTTGTGTCCGTGTTGGGGCTTTTGTAATTGTGTTGTGACCCCCTTGTCAAGGTATGCAGGAATGCTTTGTTACAACCACTTCTGCAATATTACCAGAATTGCAATAATTTTATTGCAAAACTGGGTGGGATGACAAAACTGACAAACTCTTCTTGGAATTTGTTGCAACTGCTTTTGCAGTAAAGCCAGAAGAGGATGCATCGGAACAGAATTCTTGGCAGTTACAGGGCAGTTGTCATAGTTACCCAGCACTGAATGGCAAACACATGTGGCAGCTTTAGTTTCTATGCAGCAAAACATAAAAATCGCAACATATTTAGATACAGTTGCGCATAAAGTGTCTTTTTTAACTTTAGATGTTAATACCACACTGTACTTGACTGTAGTGATGTGTGGGTAAGAGCACACATAACACTGGTCAACACCAAATTTATTGTCTAAGTTTTTTTAGCTGATTTAGGACAATTTTGATGTGCTCAATCCAAAAATCACATTGGTTTTGCTCACTCAGGTCAACTTTTCAAATTATGGCCAATTGTTGTTTTATATGTTTTTGTTTACATGTATGGGTATTTTCGCTTTATATGAGGCAAAATTCTTTTTTATGTCTTGAAATTCTCTGAATTTTGAACAATGATGATGTAACATTCAATTTACATGTACTTACCTTTATATAAAGGTATTATATATTTAAATACGATTAACCCCTTGCACTCCGGTCAATTTTCCTAAAAACGCCAAAAAAAAATGTGCCCAAAGTAAACCGAAAGCTGTTCTTCAACCCTTTGCAGCATCTTCATGGGGTTGGTCTCATTTAAAAGAAAACACTTTGAATTTTTTGGCAAATAAAACATGATCTCTCTAAGTGCTCCGGCCACTGAGTTACAGTCATCTAAACATAGTGAACTTGAAGAAAATAAATTTGGCCTGGGTGTTTTTTTGGATACAAATGCTTGCAAATAACACACAGCTTCAGATCCGGGCTGGAAAATGCAACAGAAATGTAGAACCAAGTGTTATCCAGCTGAGGTCCAAATTTTGTAACAATACCACAAAAAATGAATATTTTACACAGCTTTGTTCTCAGGCTGTTCCCAGGCGTTTTGGAACTGTGCCAAATTGTGCCAAATGGCACAGTTTGGAAAAAACGTCTGTAACTTTTGAATGATTCAATGTAGAAGCTTCATTTAGGGCTCTAATGAAAGGTCACATTCAGGGCTGTGTCTGTGTGTGTGTGTGTGGGGGGGGTTGTCCACCCCACCCCCCCGCTACAGAGGACGGAGATCCGCCCTCGCTACATGACGGATTACACTCGGATAAGGCATGTTTCCACAGCACCGCTGTCACTGCGGCTCCCCCCACCCCCCCGCTACAGAATCGTAGCGGCGGGGGGGGCGTTCACAGTCCGGAGGCGGTGAATGAACCGTGTAACGCGGCGCACGCACTTCGGACATCGTGCGCCGCACAGCTGTAATTTACCGATCGGTCAAAAGTCATTTTTGATTACAATTTTCAGGGATAAAAAATAATTTGGCTTATAACACCTTACCTCTTCACAGCCACATTGTCCTGGCCAACTTCTCTTCCTCACTGTCAGACGAACCGACGCTGGTCCGCTCTTGGTTCTGGTCTCGCGACCCAGTCAAAACATAATTCCATGATTGCGGTTTTGGCGAATGATTTACGACCTTCATCGTCGGCCTCCGTTGGTCTATGATGACCATATAAGAGAATCCTAAACACTCTGCTGGAATTAAAAAAAAAATAGATAAATAAACCACTGCCTGTGGCTGCTGAAGCAGTCTCTCTTCACCCAGCTTTAGACAAAACAGCTCAGCGAACTTCTGTGCTTCAATTGGCTCGCAGCCATTGGGAGGCGGGTCCTTCTGGCTAGGTTTTCATTCATTGGTTCTTCAAGGTTTCAGAAATCTAATTCAAGGCTCTTATTAGTCGAATGAGAGGTCAATCAGATGAACTAATCTGTTCGCGGCTGTGTCTGCAGCTTTTATTTTCAGTGCGCGCTTGGACACCATACACCACCTACATCACAATCTCCATGATGCGTCCTAGAGCGCACGAGAGCGCCCTCGTGCGCTCTCGTGCGCTCTAGGACGCAGAGACTTGCCCACCCGTGGGACAACGGAGCGCAAGAGGTTAAATATTTATCTATTTTTTGTCAAATAATACAAGATGGAATGATAAGATTAGCTCTCCGCAATGCAAACAGCCACTCTGTGTACTGCTGTGACTCAATACTGTGTGTGTTTTTTGTGTTTTAATGCATACACCCTAGTGCTGCCACTCATTTTTGCCACTCAGTGTTTTTAACTGCCATGAGTTCTGTTTGGTGACATCATACGCATACCTTCTATTGCACAAATACAAAAGCATGCTAATGTTACCCTGGATTTACACCTTCTATGGATGCAATAGGTTACAGCTTCAATCTGGCCTCTGCAGAAATTACAGTCATGTGAAAAAATTAGGATACCCTGTATAAGCCTGTGGGTTTTGTTGTTGTTGTTGTTGTCATTGTTGTTTTACATATTTGGACATATGGATATTTAATATCAGTGTTTAAAATACTGGGAGATTCATGTAATACAACTAAACAATTAAAAATGAATTAAAGACTTTTTTTTCCAAATTTTCTGTCACATATAATTCTAAACAAATAGGGAGGAGTAAGTTAAGACACCCCCCATCTTTTTTAGGACACCCCCACATTCATTCCCACTTAAAATGGCTAAAATAAATGTTAAACAATGCAAATAAAAACAAAAACAAGGTTAGACACAGATATGTGAACATTTCTTAATAAAGAACTGAATATTTGATGGGGTATCCTATTTTTTTCACATGACTGTAGTTCCCATTCTCATCAGTTTTCTACTCTCCACCTGGTCTGGACCACTACAGAATGAATCCAGCTCACCAGATTCGATTCGCTAATGACACGCAGCAAGTCTATTTTTGATGGATGCTGGATACAATCCGCAAAGCAAATCCTGCGGTATCTTGTGGTATTTTATAACTGTTTAATCATTAAAAACAATTTAAGGATCATCCGTTATTTTCTGAAGTCTACTCCTCCACCACTGTGTCAAAGAAGATAAAAACTTGACTTAACATACAAAAGCTTTATAGAATGAAAATTAAAGGGCTACTTACGTTTTATTTAGAGCCCAAAAATCCAGGTGGGGAGCCGCTACATCTCACTTCCTTGCTGTTATCGCGTGATCACGATCGGTTCATCTTGGTCACTCTCGGGTCTTTCTCGAGGTCTCGCATTATTTTGTATAATTCTTATTTGATCATTGTAGTTCAAACTCTGTTCTCATCCACGTTGCTGCAACACAGGACTGGAGTTGGTAGGGATGAACGCAAGAGTCCAGTCATACTGCATCTGCAACGAACTGCATCTGGAGTCAGTGTAAATCCTGGGTTAGTGTTAGCATCATTGCTAACATTAGTTAGAGCCATTATTAACATGAGCATCAATGCTAATGTAAGCATACTACCCTTACGTAGCTGTTTCATAAGTTAACATGCTAAGATTAGCATGCTAAAGTTAGCATACTTTTGTATTTGTGTTGTGATCCCCTTGTCAAGCTGTGTAGGAATGCCTTGTTACAACTACATTTGCAATATGACCAGAATTGCAATAATTTTGTTGCAAAACTAGTTGGGATGACAAAACTGACAAAACTTTTCTTGCAGTTTGTCACAATTATTTTTGCAATAAAGCCAGAATTACACGAATACACAAATACAAAAGCATGCTAACGTTAGTGTTAGTATGAATGTTAAGGCCCTGTCACACCTTGATGATTTAGGCAGCGTATGCCGACGTATCAAAATTTCTCTAACACTCTGGCATAAATTTTGAGCGTATGCATCGCATATCCATAACGAGCTGGACGTACACATAATGTATTAGTAACTTATAGAACAGTACGATAACTTATAATTAACTTATACCAACGAATGCTTAGCGTGTTGCTGGCATTCACAACTTATTCCCAACGATAGTCTAACTCAGGGGTCACTAACTGGCAGACTGTGGTCCTGATCCGGACCTCAAGAGTCCTCCGTCCAGACTCCGAACCTTTGTAATATAATTTGGGGGAAAATTAAACTTTTGTTTTAACCAAACGAAAAAGCGGAACTCAAGTGCTGTATTAGCGGGGGCCGCCTGGACATTTTATAATGTGGGACCTTGGACATTCTCCGTGGCAGAGCTGTATGGCTCTGCTCTGTGGGATCAGCGTGCGGAAAGCCACGCCTCCTTCCGGGTGTAACCCGCGGAATGAAGCGCTGCTGTGAAATTGTGTCCACCGCCACTCTGGCTGCCTGCGATGGTACGGCTCCACCCGAGGGTCTGTTGACAGAAGGTCCCCGCGGCTCCTCCACACCTTCCTGGGACAGCATCCGCGTTGGGCTGCACAACGTTGTTGATGGAGGTCATTTCTGCGACCCTCTGCTATCATGTCAAAACAATCCTTTGCTCCGTGTGTAACTGAACATGAAAAGTTCCACACACATCCGCCTCCTCTCTCGCTGTGACAGAGTTACCCAGACAGACCTAGACAAGGTTAAAAAAGATAAAAACACTGACATTAAAAAAACCTCCAAAGGAATTCTGTACTGTGGAATTAATTATATTTTCTGTCCTTTTTTAGGCTTACAGTTTGAAATGTTTTGTTTTTAAATACTGAAAAAAATAGTATAGAGGCGGATTTTTGTGAGATTTTGTTTTGTAAATATTAATCTTTTTAAATTTATGTAATTTAGTTTGTGTTCTCCTGTAAAACTTCCCATTTTTAGGATTTAAGTTGAAGATTTTAGAATTTTAGAGCTATTTATTTGGAGTCAAGAACACATTTAGTGTTCTCCTGTGTTATTCTGATGAAATTATTAGGTTTTATTTGAAATTGAGCAAAGAATTTATCAGATTTTTTTGTTTAAAAAATACAGAAGTAAAAGCAACTAAAACATGTGCTTAATAAAATAATGTGTAAAAGCAAATGATATTGTCCTGCTGGAGACTGCTGTGGTCTTCTGAAAGAACATCCATGAAAACATGGACGTTCTTAAAAGCACGTTTTCAGATAAATTTGTCCATGTGACTTGTCACATTTTTCTTCCATTTCCTTTATTAAAAGATGTTTGAAGTAAATTCATGGGTCACTGCACACACTTGGCTTTAAAAGCACCAAGCTGTCACTCAGTGAGAGGAATAAAATCCTGAAAAAACACTAAACAAAAACTGCATCGAGAATAGTTTTAGAATCAAATCGGAGACCCTGAATCATAATTGTGTTGTGAGGTGCCGAAACATCCCCAGCCCTAATTCGGACCTCAGCTGGAGAGGAGGACTGATTTATCGGACCTCTTGCACTTTTAGTTGGTGACCCCTGGTCTAACTTATGCATAGCTTATCCTAGCTTCTGTATTTATCTTTATTTAAAAAAAGTTTTTCAGCTTTTAAAAGAGTATTCAAGCTAATCCAGCCAGCATGTCCATGTGGGCACCACCAAAGGTTAAAATGGGCTGTCTTGTGTGTCCTATTGGGTTTGTCCACAGGTTTTATGTTGGCCCACATGGACATTACCTGTTTACCTATTTTCAACTTATTTTGTCACAAATTTGCTAATTTTATAGATTTTTTTTTTTGAAAATTTGAAACTCTCATAAATTTGCAGCTTTTTTCTCATAAATGTTTTAGTTTTTCTTGTAAAATTGTGACTTTTTTCTTGATTATTTGCTTTCATGTATTTTGAAGAAGAAGAAGAAGAAGAAGAAGAAGAAGAAGAAGAAGAAGAAGAAGAAGAAGAAGAAGAAGAAGAAGAAGCCAACTTTATTGTCATTCAGTCCATACAGCCAATCATGTACAGAAGAATGAAATTACGTTTCTCCTATCTACAATGTTAATTACATCTAGAATCAGAGCGGCCGCTGCCATGCAAGGCACCGCTACAAATAATTTTTCCTTCCCCCATTTTATTATGCTGAGCACCAAGCTAGAAGGCAGGAAGTACCATTTTTTTATGGTCTTTGGTATGACCCGGCTGGGGAGAGAAGAGGAATGAAAGTCGGAAGAAGCAAGACAGAATACATGAGTGTGAATGAGAGGGAGGCAGGTGCAATGATGAAGATGGAAGGAGTAGAGGAGATAAAAGTACATGAGTTTAAATACCTGGGGTCAACCATTCAAAGCAATGGAAAATATACAAGCAGTGAAGAAGAGAGTGCAGGCAGGGTGGAGTGGATGGAGATGAGTGTCAGGGGTGATTTGTGACAGAAGGGTAGCAGCAAGAGTGAAAGGGAATATTTACAAGATGGTAGTCAGATCTGTGATGATGTATGGTTTGGAGACAGTGGTGCTGACAAAAGGACAGGAAATGGAGCTGGAGGTGGCAGAGTTGAAGATGCTGAGATTTTCATTGGGAGTGACGAGGAGGGGAAAGATTAGAAATGACTATATCAGAGGGACAGCTCAGGTTGAGCAGTTGGGAGACAAAGTAAGAGAGGCAAGACTGAAATGGTTTGGACATGTGCAGAGGAGGGATAGTGGATATGCTGGACAAAGGATGTTGAAGACGGAGCTGCCAGGCAGGAGGAAAAGAAGAAGACCACAGGGAAGATTCATGGATGTAGTGAAGGACATGGAGAGGGTTGGTGTTACAGAGGAAGGGATAGGGTGAGATGGAGGAAGATGATCCACTGTGGCAACCCCTAAAGGGAGCAGACGAAAGAAGAAGAGTATGACCCTGCCAGGGCTTGAATCCACAACCTCTCAGCTGTGGGACAGATGCTCTACCACTACTCCACCACTCCAAAAGTTTTTTTTGGAACTTGATCATAAAGTTGCCACTTTTATACTGTAAGCTTGCCGCTTTTCTCATAAATTTGTTACTTTTATCCTTGTGAATTTGCTATTGTCTTGTAAATTTGCAACTTTTTCTCCTAAATTTTCACTTTTTTTCTCATAAATTTGTGAGTTTTTTGAGTAAATGTGTGACATCCATCCATCCATCCATCCATCCATCCATCCATCCATCCATCTTCTACCACTTTCCCAGAGGCTCGGGTCGTGGAGGCAGCAGTTCAAGCAGAGAAGCCCAGACTTCCCTCTCCCCAGCCACCTGTTCCAGCTCTTCAGAGAGGATGCCAAGGCGTTCCCAGACCAGCTGGGAGACATAGTCTCTCCACCGTGTCCTGGGTCTGCCCTGGGGTCTCCTCCCAGAGGGATGTGCCCGAAACACCTCAAGTGGGAGGCATCCAGGAGGCATCCTGATCAGATGCCCAAACCACCTCAACTGGTTCCTTTCAATGTGGAGGAGCAACGGTTCTACTCTGAGCCTCTCCCGGATGACTGAACTCCTCACCCTATCTCTAACGGTGAGCCCAGCAATCCTACGAAGAAAGCTCATTTCAGCCACATGTATCCACAATCTCATTCTTTCAGTCATTACCCAAAGCTCATGACCATAGGTGAGGGTAGGAACGTAGATTAACTGGTAAATCGACAGCGTTGCCCTAGAGCTCAGCTCCCTCTTCACCACAACAGACCGGTACAATGTTCACATCACTGCAGATGCTGCTCCGATCTGTCTGTCAACCTCTCGCTCCATTCTCCCCTCACTCATGAATAAGACCCCAAGATACTTAAACTCCTCCACTTGGGGCAGGAGCTTGTCCCGAACCTGGAGAGGGCAAGCCACCTTTTTCCGGCTGAGGACCATGGACTCGGACTTGGAGGTATTGATTCTCATCCCAGCCACTTCACACTCAGCGGCAAATCGTCCCAGTAAGACCTGTAAGTCATTCCTGGATAAAGCCAGCAGGACAACATCATCTGCAAACAACAGAGATGCGCTTCTGTGGTCACCAAGCATGACACCCTCCATTCCCTGGCTGCGCCTAGAAATTCTGTCCATAAAAGTTATGAACAGGATGGGTGACAAAGGGCAGCCCTGGTGGAGTCCAGCTCTCACTGGGAATGAGTCAGACCGAGTGTTGGCAATACGAACCAAGCTCTCACAATGGTCGTACAGAGACCGAATAGCTTGTATCAACAAGCCCGACACTCCATACTCCCGAAGCACACCCCCCCCCCCCCCAACAACAAAACCACGAGGGACGCAGTCAAATGCCTTCTCCAAGTCCACAAAACACATGTAAACTGGTTGGGCAAACTCCCACGAACCCTCGAGAATTCTCGAGAGGGTAAGGAGCTGGTCCAATGTGCCACGGCCAGAACGAAAACCACATTGCTCCTCCTGAATCCAATGTTCAACCAATGGCCGGACTCTCCTCTCCAGCACCTTGGCATTGACCTTCCCAGGGAGGCTAAGGAGTGTGATCCCTCTATAGTTGGAGCACACCCTCCGGTCACCTTCTTTGAAGAGAGGAACCACCACCCCAGTTTGCCGTGCCAAAGGTACTGCCCCCAACCTCCACACAATGTTGTAGAATCGTGTCAACTATGACAGCCCTACAACATTCAGGGCCTTGAGGTACTCAGGGCGAATCTCATCCACCCCCGAGGCCCAGCCACCAAAGAGTTTTTTAACCACTTCAGCGACCTCAATCCCTGTCATGGACCAGTTGTCCTCAAGCCCTGCTTCCTCTATGGAAGGCGTGTCAGTGGGATTGAGGAGATCCTCGAAGTATTCCTTCCACCGCTCAACAATATCCCCAGTCGAAATTAGCAGCACCCCATCTGCACCATTCACACCGTGTACAGGGAGATGCTTCCCCCTCTTGAACCGCCGGACAGTTTGCCAGAATCTCTTCCAGGCTGACCAGAAGTCTTGTTCCATGGCCTCACCAAACTCCCCCAACACCCGAGTTTTTGCTTCTGCCACCACCCGAGCTGCACTCTGTAACCCTTGCCTTATGTTAATTAGGTAAGGGAAATAATTTAGTGTAGACCAATTGCTAGGTTCGTAAGGGTTACAATAGGGAATTAAAATGAGTGTGGAATGAAATAGCTGGAGGCAAGAAATGAGCAATAATGGTTGTTATTTGTAGGGATAAAGTGAACAATATATACAAACAATTTACAACTATACAAATATAACAATGGCCGGTATGAAATAAAACCCCAAAGATGTCCTACTGAGCTCAGTGTTTGTTTGTCCTTTTGGTTTAGTCGTTTGACCAGTCAAGATATCTTGTATCTCCAGACTCAGGTTTCTTTTCCTCTTTTAAAGCGGCAGCTTGAGTTGTTACCACTTCAACGTTGTGCACTGGAGAGAAGAAGGATGCCCTTCAATCGAGATCTTGGTCAGATCTCGGATCAGTCTCGGTTCAGTCTCGGGTCAGGCTCGCCATCTCCATTCGGAAAGAGTCCAGGATCCAGAAGGTTCTTGATCGGCAACCAAAAAAACCTAGCCTGCACAACAATAATGGTATTATTGTTTACAGCTAGAGTAATTTGTTTTACAACCCCTTCTTATATAACACCATAGCTTAGTGTTTAAATTCTTCTCTCATATTACTATTATTACAATCCAGCAATATAGTAATATCTTACATTTCACATCTTACATGCATGTGTTCTTTTCTCACAATCTCTCTGGTAGCACATGAAATACCCTAATTTCATGTAACCAATTAAATGAATTCCTCTTTTTTATCTCTACATCATTTAACCATGAAATTATGACTAAACCTTTCTAACCTTGTCTTTGTAAATCATGAAATGAAATACAATTACTTTATCACATAACCAGGGAATATACTGTCCCATTACTTCCAATATCCCCTTTTAAAATCAGTAAAACCCGGTCTGAGTTACTGGGTTTAGCATAACCTATGCTTTTATATAGGAGACCAACAACATGTGCTTTTAGCATCAAACTACACATTACATTCGACAGAAATAGTGCATAAGAACTAAAAGTACTTCAGCACACTGTTGGGAACTGAAATCACATTTAGGAAAACCATACAGACACAAAAACAGCCTTTTCCATTGCTTTTAAACAGGAAAAAATCCACTCGCGATTAGCATTAGCATAACACTAACATTAGCATGTATTGTTTGGTTTTCACTCACCAAGATGAGGTATCAGTGTAAACACAGCAAAAGGACACAGCCACAATGCCTCTCAAGCTCATGCTCCCGTCAACTTAGGATAATAAAGGTTTCAAATTAGCATTTGGAGAGTGTTTAGAATCTAAACACTCTCCAAATCTAAATCCAAATCTAAACTTTAGATCCATTTATAGCAGCTTTCTAATTTAGACTCACCAAGAAGAGGTATCAGTGTGAACCAGACCACCCACAGCCTCTCTCGTCCGCTCCCAGATCGTGAAAGACCGACAAACCAGCAGAGCGCCTCGGCACTCTGCTCGGAAGGCAGGGCTAATATCGCTCCTAACGAATGAAAAGACCCAGATCACCCAACCTGACCATGAAACGGGAATTTACAAGTTGGATAACGAGGATCACACTTCCTCTTCCCCAAAATAATCGGTTTTCAAAATAAAATCACACAATTGTATTAATACAATTGACATCTGAGAAAAAAAAAAGGGGGTCATTTTCTCAGCTGGGTTACAACTCCACTTGGCATCCCAGTACACCTCTGCTGCTCCAGGAGTCAAACAAGCCAACCAAGCTTGATAGGACTCCTTCTTCAGTTTGATGGCCCCCCTCACCACCGGTGTCCACCACTTGGTTCGGGGGTTGCCACCACGAGATGCACCAACAACCTTGCGGCACAGCTCTGGGCAGCTGCTTCAACAATGGAGGTGGAGAACATGGCCCATTCAAACTCCATGTCTCCAGACTCCCTTGGAATGTGGTTGAAGTTCTTCTGGAGGCGGGAGTTGAAGACCTCTCTAACAGGGGCCTCATCCAGACATTCCCAGCACACCCTCACTATATGTTTAGGTCTACTGGGTCTGAGTGGCATCCGCCCCTGCCATCGGATCCAACTCATCACCAGGTGGTGATCAGTTGTCAGCTCTGCACCTAGGTCTGATGACACGATAACAAAATCGATCATCGACCTGTGACCTAGGATGTCCTGGTGCCAGGTGCACATATGGACACCCTTATGCTTGAACATGGTGTTTGTTATGGACAAACTGTGGTTAGCATAGAAGTCCAATAACTGAACACCACTCGGGTTCAGATCAAGCAGGCCATTCCTCCCAATCACCCCCTTCCAGGTTTCTCTGTCATTGCCCATGTGCACATTGAAGTCCCCCAGAAGGGCAATTGAGTTTCCAAGAGGAGTACCCTTCAGCACCCCAGTCACACACTCTAAAAAGGGTGGGTACTCTGAACCATCATTTGGTGCATAGGCACAAATGATTGTGAGGACCCATTTCCCAACCCGAAGGTGCAGGGAAACAACCCTTTCGTCCACCAGGGAAAACTCCAATATAGAGGCAGTAAGGTGGGGGGATACAAGAATACCCATCCCTTCTCGTCGCCTCTCGCCCAGGGCAACTCCAGAGTAGGACAAAGTCCAGCCCCTCTCCAGGAGACTGGTTCTGGAACTGGAGCTGTGTGTTGAGGTGAGGCTGACTATATCTAGCCGGTATCTCTCAACTTCATTCACCAGCTCAGGCTCCTTCCCCACCAGAGAGGTGACATTCCACGTTCCAGAAGCCAGTTTAGGAAGTCTGGGATCAGACCACCAAGGTCTCCGCCTTTGACTGCCACCTGATCCACACAGCACTGCAATTTTCCAGAAAATTTGTGATGTTTTCCTCGGAAATTTGCAACTTTTTTCAGACATTTGACCTTTTTCTAGAAAATTTGCAAATTTTTTCCAGAAAATGTACAACTATTTTCTAGGAAATCTGTAACTTTTTTCTCGACAAATTGTGACTTTTTTCTAGAAAATTAACATTTTTTTGAGGAAATTTATTTTTTTATAGAAAATTTGTGACTTTCTAATAAATTTGACTTTTTCTGGAAGATTTGTTTTTCTAAATTTGTGAAATTTTTCTTGTAAATTTGTGAGTTTTCTAGAATTTTTATTTTTTACTTTTTTCTATTAAATTTGTGACTTTTTTCTAGTATATTTGTGTTGTTTCTAGAAAATTTGTAACTTCTAACTTCTAGTGAATTTGAAACTTTTTTCCTCACAGTTTTTTTACTATAATCCATCAATCCATTCATCTATCCATTTTCTACCTCTTTTCCGGAGGCCCGGGTCGCGGAGGCAGCAGTTCAAGCAGGAAACCCAGACTTCCCTCTCCCCAGCCACATGCTCCAGCCCTTCAGAGAGGATACCAAGGCGTTCTCAGACCAGCTGGGAGACATAGTCTCTCCAGCAAGTCCTGTGTCTGCCCCCGGGTCTCCTCCCAGAGGGATGTGACTGAAATACCTCAAGTGGGAGGCATCCAGGAGGCATCCTGATCAGATGGCCAAACCACCTCAACTGGCTCCTTTCAATGTGGAGGAGCAGCGGTTCTACTGAGCCTCTCCTGGATGACTGAGCTCCTCACCCTATCTGTAACGGCGAGTCCAGCAATCCTACAGAGAAAGCTCATTTCAGCTGCTTGTATCCACAATCTCATTCTTTCGGTCATTACCAAAGCTCATGACCATAGGTGAGGGTAGGAACATAGATTGACCAGTAAATCGACAGCTTTGCTTTAGAGTTCAGCTCCATCTTCACCACAACAAACCAGTACAGCGTCCACATCACTGCAGAGGCTGCTCCGATCTGTCTGTCAGTCTCGCGCTCCATTCTCCCCCTCATTCGTAGAATTAGACCCCAAGATACTTAAACTCCTCCACTTGGGGCAGGAACTTATCTCCAACCCTGAGAGGACAATCCACCTTTTTCTGGCTGAGGACCATGGACTCGGCCCCCCTCGGCCCCCTCGCCCCCCCCCGCTACTCTTCTGTAGCGGGGGGGGGGGGGGGGTTCACGGTCCGGACGCGGCGCACGAACCATGTACCGCAGCGCACAGTCCCCGCGGTCCCCCCGGCCACCCCCCCTCGCTACAGAACAGTAGCGGGGTGGGGGCGTTCATGGTCCAGATGCGGCGCACGAACCGTGTACCGCGGCGCACGGACTTTGGACTTCGTGCGCCGCACAGTTGTAATTTACCGATCGGTCAAAAGTCATTTTTGATTACAATTTACAGGGATAAAGAATAACTTAGCTTATAACACCTACCTGTCCACAACAGCATGTGGACGGTCTATGATGACCATGGAAGAGAATCCTAAACATCTACTCTGCTGGGACAGCACCACCTGTGGCTGAACAGGCCGATGCACGAATGGCAGTCCCTGTCACACAGGTTGCACTTGTGGGTGGTCTCTGTGCTGCTGGGTCTGTGGCGGTTCTTCCTGCGGGTCCTTTTTTCATCTGCTGCAGCAGTCAGTCTCTCTTCACCCAGCCTTACACAAAACAGCTTTCGAACTTCTGTGCTTCAATTGGCTCGTTGTATTTGCAGCCGTTGGTAGGCGGGTCCTTCTTGCTAGGTTTTCAGTCATTGGTTCTTCAAGGTTTCAGAAACCCAATTCAAGGCTCTTATTAGTCGAATGAGAGGTCAATCACATCTAAACCAATCAAAGCACTCCTTTGGCTTTCTGTTCGCGGCTGTGTCTGTAGTGGAAGAACAGAAATGCAGCTTTTTTTTTCAGTGCCTCCTAGGATGCAGCGCCCTCGTGCACACTCGTGCGCCCTTGTGCGCTCTAGGACGCAGAGACGTGCCCGCCCGCGGTACACCGGAGTGCAAGAGGTTAAACCCATGTGGGGCCCAGTTGGGTTTAAAGCGGGTAAACCGATTACCTGCCTACCTGTACCACAGGTAAAGTCCATGTGGGTAAACACAGATGGGGCCAACATGGAACCCGTGGACAAGCCCACATGGGACCCATAAGACAGCCCAGAGTTAACTTTTGTTGTGGCCCAAATGGACATGCGGGCTTGGAAATGCACACCTAACTACCACTTTATTTTTACATTCATGGCTTCATTGTGCTTCAGTGATGTGAAACTGCGAGCAATATCGTCATGCCAACTCAGAGATTCATCCAACTTGGATTTGAAGATGAAATTAATAAATTAAGCAGATGCTGTTAAAGATGTTCGAGACAAAAAACAAACTACCTCACATGCTACGCCAAATCCCCCACCCCCCTTCCCCCGGCTTCAAAAGTCTGAGCTTTCAAGTCCTGCAGTCAGCATCTCCTCACAGCTGGGATGAAGAAGGGGAAAGATGAAGAGCGGGCGGGAGAGTTTAAGAAAAGAGAGAAATCTTCCAACTGGCAGCGGTATGGACTGGGGGAAGCTCAAGCATGACTAAAAAGTACATTCACCGCTAGTCAGTGAATTCTGCTCCCTATTTGTCACTGCCACCTTGGAGAGCAGTAAGCATTAATAATACATGGGAGTTGGGGGAATCTATTAGAGGCTATCCTTGCGGAGAGGAATCAGACGTAGGCTGGGCACTGGAGCTGCTGGCAAGTGGAGGGGTGGAGGAGCAGAGAGCCAGGGTGCCCGGGCCATGCCTCCCTTATTTATTGAAGAGGTTTTTAGGCAGGCGGTAGGAGGGCGTCAGGTGTGGCTCGTGTGATGCATCATCAGAGAGAGAGAGAGGGTGCAGCAGAGAGAGGAACCTCAGGATATGGATGTAATTGAGTTCATTGATCAAAGAGTGGAGGAGGAGGAGGAGGAGGAGGTACTGGACACGCTGTTACCTAACGGTGCATTCAGGCAGCTCCGAAAACTCTAAGAGGAGTCCGCTGGTGTTGTTTGACCTGGAAACAGGAGAAGTCAGAGTTAGAAGTCCATGTTAAAACTGAGAAATTCAAGTCGCATCTATAAATTCATAGGTACTGAAAACAATGTAGACGCTATAGCTCAGCCAATTAAGCTGGAACTGCACTTTAAGATATTGCCACTTTTGGAGAAAAGTAATTTTACATTTTCTTTTCTTGTAAGTCTTCACTTTTTCTCATAAATTTGTCACTTTTTTTCTCATAAATATAAACTTTTTTCCTCATAAATTTGCATCCTTTTTTCTCAAAAATTTTCAAATTCTTTTCTGGCAATTTTGCCACCAGGAGTTCTGTTAACAATAACTGTAAAATATTCCACCGCAGAACCACATTTGGACAAACAGCTTTCTCTATAAAGGGCAGTCACATCTGGAACACAATGCCAAATGAAATTAAAATAATAACGGACTTTAAAACATTCACTAAAAAGGTTAAAAACTGGCTGAAAAATAAACAAGAATGTACTCATGTATGAAATGATTGTCTGCAGGGTGAGAGTGAATGAAGGGAAGGAATGAATGTGTTTGTTTATAGTGAGTGAAGAAGGGAGGGAGGCCTGAAATAGGCAAATGTGTGTCAGGTTGTTATATTTGTGTATTTATAATATTTATAATATTTATAATTGTGTATTTATAATGTATTTATGTTTTTGCATTGATGTATGTGGTTATTGTGTATTCCTTTTCTTTCCTTTTTTTTTTTTTTTTTTTTCTTTTTACTTGTTTCTCCTTTCTAAAGCCCATCCAGGGACAAGAGTTGCAAATTAGCTAATAGCTATACACTCTGTGCAACACATCAGATTGATTGTCATTGATTAATTGTCTATGTTTATTGCACTGTCCCTGTCATCCATCCATCCATCCATCTTCTACCGCTTTTCCGGAGGTCCGGGTCGCGGAGGCAGCAGTTCAAGCAGAGAAGCCCAGGCTTCCCTCTCCCCAGCCACCTGCTCCAGCTCTTCAGAGGGGATACCAAGGCGTTCCCAGACTAGCTGGGAGACATAGTCTCTCCACCGAGTCCTGGGTCTGCCCCGGGGTCTCCTCCCAGTGGGACGTGCCTGAAACACCTCAAGTGGGAGGCGTCCAGGAGGCATCCTAATCAGATGCCCATACCACCTCAACTGACTCCTTTCAATGTGGAGGAGCAGCGGTTCTACTCTGAGCCTCTCCCGGATGACTGAGCTCCTCACCCTATCTCTGAGGGTGAGTCCAGCAATCCTACGGAGAAAGCTCATTTCAGCCGCTTGTATCCGCGATCTCGTTCTTTCGGTCATTACCCAAAGCTCGTGACCATAGGTGAGAGTAGGAACGTAGATTGACTGGTAAATCGACAGCTTTGCCTTAGAACTAAGCTCCCTCTTCACCACAACAGACCGGTACAACGTCCGCATCACTGCAGATGCTGCTCCAATCCGTCTGTCGATCTCTCGCTCCATTTTCCCCTCACTCGTGAACAAGACCCCAAGATACTTAAACTCCTCCACTTGGGGCAGGAGCCTGTCCCCAACCCGGAGAGGACAATCCACCTTTTTCCGGCTGAGGACCATGGACTCGGACTTGGAGGTGCTGATTCTCATCCCAGCCGCTTCACACTCAGCGGCAAACCGTCCCAGCAAGAGCTGTAGGTCATTGCTGGAT
Organism: Pholidichthys leucotaenia; assembly: GCA_020510985.1. Classification (NCBI taxonomy): domain Eukaryota; kingdom Metazoa; phylum Chordata; class Actinopteri; order Cichliformes; family Pholidichthyidae; genus Pholidichthys; species Pholidichthys leucotaenia. The sequence goes on from CM035845.1 coordinate 329,356,632, forward strand.
GAAGCCAACAGGACAACATCATCTGCAAACAACAGAGATGAGATCCTGTGGTCACCAAGCATGACACCCTCCATTCCCTGGCTGCGCCTAGAAATCCTGTCCATAAAAATTATGAACAGGACCGGTGACAAAGGGCAGCCCTGGCGGAGTCCAACTCTCACTGGGAATGACTCCGACCGAGTGTTGGCAATGCGAACTAAACTCTCACAACGGTCGTACAGAGACCGAATAGCTCGTAACAACAAGCCCGATACCCCATACTCCCGAAGCACCCCCCACAAAAATCCACGAGGGACGCGGTCAAATGCCTTCTCCAAGTCCACAAAACACATGTAAACTGGTTGGGCAAACTCCCACGAACCCTCAAGAATTCTCGAGAGGGTAAAGAGCTGGTCCGATGTGCCACGGCCAGGACGAAAACCACATTGCTCCTCCTGAATCCGAGGTTCGACCAACGGCCGGACTCTCCTCTCCAGTACCTTGGCATAGACCTTCCCAGGGAGGCTCCTCAGCCTCCCTGTCCCTGTCAAATAAACAAATCTATCTATCTATCTACACTGTTTCTTTTAAATCTGCAACTTTTTCTTGTAAATCAGCAACTCTTTTCCTCAAGAATTTTTCTGTTTTTTTCCCTCATAAATTCCCTACACTGTAAAAAATAACTACGGTATTTCTACTTCAAGAAGTTACTGTCCAGGCTGCCTTAAAATTTTAAGTTGATTAAACTTCAGTTTATGTGTTTTTACCGCTTATCTTCCCAAGTTCAGTCAACTTAAAATTTTAAGGCCGCCCAGACACTATTTTTTTTAAGTTGTGGCAACCTTTTTTGTACAGTGTACTTTTTCTGTACATGTGCAAAATTTTCCTTGGAAATTTAAGACTTTTTTCTTCTAAATTTGCAACATTCATGTGGATGCTGGTTTAATTTTTATTCTGTGTAACTGATTAAATTTTCTTGGTTCATTTAGATAATGGCTCATTTTTTTTTATATTGTTTGTGTTCTTAAGGGTTTGAATTCTTCTCTGTTACAAATATAGGAGCCCTAAACACAATCTTGCAACTTATTTTCCCATAAATTTGTGCCTTTCTTGTAATTTTCTTTTTTACTTTTTCCCCCTAATTTGATGAATTTGTCTTGAAAATTTGAAACTTTCTTATTAATTTGAAACTTTTTTAGTGTAAAGTTGTAACTTTTTTCTCATGAATTTGCTTGTTTTCTTGTAAAATTGTGACTTTTTTTCTTTGCTAAATTTTCTTGTAATTTTGAAACGTTCTCATAGATTTGCCACTTTTTTATTGTAATCTTGCAACTTTTTCCTCATAAATTTGTTACTTTTTTCTTTCTAAATTAGCCATTTTTTTGTAAATTTGTGAGTTTTCACCATATATTTGCAATATTTTTATTTTAAATTTGGAACTTGCTCATAAATTTTAGTTTTCAATTTAATTTAAAATTTAGTTCATAAATTTTTATAGCTTTATTCTTCATATAATCAATTCTTCATTAACTTTAGGCCATGTACCGCAGGCTTTTAAAATGGCTGTAATTAAACCCTTACTCAAAAAGCCAACGCTAGATCCAGGAGCTTTAGCTAACTATAGACCAATCTCTAATCTCCCTTTCATTTCAAAAATCTTAGAACGAGTTGTTGCTACGCAATTATTTGACCACCTGCAGGGAAATGGTTTACTTGAAGAGTTTCAATCTGGGTTTAGAATCCATCATAGTACTGAAACAGCCTTAGCGAAGGTCACTAACGACCTCCTCATTGCATCTGATAATGGACTAGTTTCTGTACTTGTCCTTTTAGACCTTAGTGCAGCTTTTGATACTATCGATCATAATATTCTACTTGATAGATTAGAACACTATGTTGGACTTAATGGAACTTCATTGCAATGGTTTAGATCTTATTTATCTGATAGGTTCCAGTTTGTTCATGTAAATAATGAGTTTTCTTTCAACTCAAAGCTTAGTCATGGAGTTCCACAGGGATCTGTGCTAGGCCCTACTCTTTTTAGTTTATATATGCTTCCATTAGGCAACATTATTAGAAAGCACTGTATACATTTTCATTGTTATGCAGATGACACACAATTATACCTGTCAATGAAGCCAGATGATAGTAATCAATTAGCCAAGTTAGAAGCCTGTCTTAAGGAAATCAAAGCTTGGATGACTTGTAATTTCCTGCTATTAAATTCAGATAAGACTGAAGTCATTCTTGTTGGTCCAAAAAACCTTAGAAATTCCTTTCCAAATCAAACTTTCAGTTTGGATGCGGTTACTCTTTCTCTTAATAGCTCTGTGAGGAACCTTGGAGTTATTTTTGATCAGGATTTGTCCTTCAATTCACATATTAAATTTGTTTCTTCTATCATTTGCGTAATATTGCCAAGATTAGGAGCATCTTGTCTCAGAGTGATGCTGAGAAACTGATCCACGCTTTTGTTAGCTCGAGATTAGATTATTGTAATTCTTTATCAGGCTGTCCTAAAACATCTTTAAAAAGTCTTCAGCTGATCCAAAATGCTGCAGCAAGAGTTTTAACAGGTACTAGAAAGAGAGATCATATCTCTCCGGTTCTGGCCTCCCTTCATTGGCTTCCCTTAGAGTTTAGAATTAAGTTTAAAATCCTTCTTCTTACTTACAAAGCTCTAAACAATCAGGCTCCTTTTTATTTAAAAGATCTGATACTACCGTATTATCCTAACAGAGCACTACGCTCCCAAAATGCAGGATTACTTGTAATACCTAGAATCTCCAAAAGTACAATGGGAGGCAGAGCCTTCAGTTATCAAGCTCCTCTCCTGTGGAATCAGCTGCCAATCTGGATTCAGGAGTCAGACTCGATCTCTGTTTTTAAGAATAGGGCTAAAACCTACCTTTTTGATATAGCCTACAATTAGGGAGGGATCATGTGTTTCTGAACCCTCCCTTAGTTATGCTGCTAATAGGTTTAGTCAGCCGGGGGACCTCCAGTAATGCACTGGGCCTCACTCCTTTCCTCACTCTCTATGAAATATTTTTTTTTGCTGGTCATTAACATCTGTTTGTTCTCTCCCATAGATTGAGTCCTCATCGTGCTGTTTGCTCTCTACATGTCTGTTCTTTTCTTCTTCTCTATCCCCTCACCCCCCAGCCAGTCGCAGCAGATGACTGCCCCTCTCTGAGCCTGGTTCTGCTGGAGGTTTCTTCCTGTTAAAAGGGAGTTTTTCCTCTCCACCGTCGCCAAGTGCTTGCTCACAGGGGATCGCCTGATTGCTGGGGTCTTTCTGCAACTGTGGGGGTTCCCCCCTACAGTTGATAGTGCTATGAGATGACTGTTGTTGTGAAATGGCGCTATATAAATAAAGCTGAATTGAATTGAATTGAATACATTTTCAACTTTTTAAATTTTTATTGTAAACTTACAACTTTTCCCTATAAATTTGGGACTTTTTTCTCATAAATGTTTTCATAAATTTACTCATATATTTATTACTGTTTTTGTTAATTTGCAACTTTTTCTATTTTTTTCCCTCATAAATTTATTACTTTTTTTCTTGGAAATTTGCAAATTTTTTTCTCCAAAATTTATGACTTTTTTCTAATGTTTTTTTACTTTTTTCCTCAGAATTTTTTTTTACTTTTTTTTTCCTATTTGTCACTTTTTCTTATATTTTTTTCTTTTTTTCTCATAAATTTATGACTTTTTCTAGTAAATGAGCAAAATTTTTCTTGTAAGTTTTTAACTTCAAGTAATTTAATTTTTTTTCTTTTAAATTTGCAAGTTTTTTCTCCTAAATTTTCACTTTTTTCTTCTAAATTTGTTACTTTTTTCTCCTAAATTTCTGACTTTTGTGCTCGTAAATTTGTGACTTTTTCTAGTAAATTTGTGACTTTTTTCTAGTAAAATTTCACTTTTCTCATAAATTTGCTATTTTTTTCTGCACACATTGCTTACAGTCTGAGAGGTAGTTCTAAAAGCAGCTGGATTTATGCACCTGCATCACATTGACACCATAACTGTTGTTCATCTTTGACGCAGTGATGGGCAATTTTTTCTTGTGTGTTGGGTGAAAAGCACTGTTCCGTTGCCAAAACGGGTTTCAGCCGATGTGTGTAGTGATTTGTGTTTGTTGTGTGTTGGACAAGAGTAGTTTTTGATGGAGTTGACGCTAATAAATGTTAAGAAAAAGCAACTTTTCATACGATCGCTGCACAGAGAAAAAGAGGTCGAAGAAAATGGTGCGTGTGACCACCGCCGCTACTGCTATTTGACAATCTGTGTAATTACTGGGGTTATGATGAGCCACAAAATGTTCTGTATGTGCTCACTTCCTTAGTATTCTTTTGAATTTGGACCGTTGTTTAACCAACTCACTTTGGAAGTTGTGCCACCTTGAACAGGCAGAACGGAGCAGCAATGAGAACCAGGTGTCACAAGCCCGGCTCGAGGCTGGATAAATAAAGGGAGACCACACAAAGGTGCCAATTTAAACAATTATTTATTAAATAAATGTGTCTGTAAGTGTCAGTGGTGTGTGTGTGTGTGTGTGTGTGTGTGTGTGTGTGTGTGTGTGTGTGTGTGCGTGTGTGTTGGACGCATGAGACAACCAAGAAAAAAAACAGACTAGTTACTGGCCATCCCAGCAACCGTACATCTCTGTCAGGGCTGCAAATGCGCCCAGCGGCAAACCCAAAACCAAGAAGCCCACAGGCCACAAACAACAGAGACAGGGGCCGCCAGCACAGCCTCGACCAAATGACACTCCCATTAGAGGCAACCGGCCTCTAATGGGAGCCAAAAGCGCTGCCGACAAGTTCACAGGTGTGGCTTATATAGAGCAGCCCTCAGGGGGGCTAGGGGCAGTCCTGTGCAGCTCCACCTACAACATAGAAAAAAAAAAAAAAAACCACAGAGGACCCACTCCAAGAAGGAGCGGGGCCATAACACAGGAAATGTGAAGGAGGAGAAAAAGTGGGCCAATCACACGTCTTATGGCCTGCTCCCAATGCATGTCAGGTGACGCAACAGGAACGCATGTCGCTGGTCTTTATATGGCTATATGTACCCACAGAGTACCGCTGTTTTACAGAATACATTCAATATAATTCAATACAGAGCATGAATGCAACAATGTTATGGGCCCCTTGACATGGTTTGTTAAGCCAACCATTACTAATTTGGGTTTTAAGATGGACAGTGTGGGTAACCCCCACAACATACTGGGACAAGCAGAGCGCTCAGCTGGAGCAATTAGCAGAACAATGAGATGTGTGTATTGATATCAATAGGCAGCCTCTCTTTGTCTAGCTCCTTCCTGCCAGTATCCTGCTGCTGATATGTATGACTCAAAGGCAAATGTTCCTTCCTGCTCTGTACTGTGATGCAAATGTCCCATTGCCTTCCTGCCGTTTACTGTGATGTTAATGTGCCATTCATGCATTGTCTGTAGTGGGGTATTTAAACTGCATATCGCTCTGTAACTCTTTCTCTCTGATGACTGCTTCTGACTACACGCATTCCCTGTCTGCTCACGAGAGCCTGAGAGCTCGCTCCGGCACGCTTATACAGTGCTGGGGTGAGTTCTGTGATGGCGGGATGAATGATCAATAAACACCCTTTTAAACTCTCAGTTTGCCGCTTATTATTTCATGCCGCCACACTGGTGACCCCGACCAAGAAAAGAACACGCTGGCAGCCCCCGGCGGTGACTCTCCGACAACAAGCCGAGCCTGAGAAGAACAAGCTGAGCCTGAGAGCTCACTCCGGCACGCTTATACAGTGCTGGGGTGAGTTCTGTGATGGCGGGATGAATGATCAATAAACACCCTTTTAAACTCTCAGTTCGCCGCTTATTATTTCATGCCGCCACAGACGGTGATTTTAAATTAGATCCTCAAATCAGTGCAGTAGTGAAGTCCAGCTTTTTTCTTCTAAGGCAGCTGGCAAAGGTTAAACCAATCCTTTCAAAGCAGCACTTTGAAACAGTAACCCATGCCGTCATCACATCTCGACTGCATTAGTGTAACACACTTTATTTTGGAGTCAGCCAGTCTTCCCTCTCATGTCTCCAGTTGGTTCAAAATGCTGCTGCACGTCTTTAAACTGGAACACGTAAGAGAGACCACATTACACCCATTTTAGCTTCCCTTCACTGGCTGCCTCTGCACTTTAGGGCTCATTTTAAAATTCTTTTATTGGTTTTTAAATCTGGCGATTTACTTTTTGCTGGCGATCTGTCCAGGGTGTACCCTGCCTCTCGCCCAAAGATGCTGGGATAGGCTCCAGCCCCCCCGCGACCCGAAAGGATTATGCGGTAGAAGATGGATGGATGGATGGATGGATGGTTTTTAAATCATTAAATGGCCTTGCCCCGCCTTACCTCTCTGAGCTGCTCCATCCTTACTCTCCTTCTTCGTCTCTCAGGTCAGCTGATCAGCTGCTCCTGGAGATGCCGAGATCAAAGAGGAAGCTCAGAGGGGACAAAGCTTTTTCTGTTGCTGCTCCTAAACTGTGGAACAATCTGCCTTTGTCCATCAGACAGGCCTCTTTACTGTCCAGTTTTAAAACTCATCTTAAACCCCATTTTTATTCTCTGGCTTTTGACCCAGTTTGAGACATTGATTTTATTTGTTCTTATTGTCTCTATTGTATGACTACTGTTTTGTTTGTGCTGTTTTGTACTTTTTTAAGCCGTATTTAATTGTTTTATTGTTTTATGGTTTTATATTTTATTCATCATTGATGTACAGCACTTTGTGTCAGCAGTCGTTGTTTTGAAAGTGTTTTATAGATAAAGTTGGATTGGATTTGACAATTTAGCTAGGCTAAAGAAACAAAAGAAAACAAAGTAGGTCACAGTGATACTATTGTCTGATTTACAAACAGAGGAATAAGACATTATCACCCAGATTCTCGTGTTCTTTGTCATGTTCTCATTCATCACTGATTAGATTCCGATGATTTCTTTTCTTTAAAAAAAGAGAAGCCGCTCAACACACACACACACACACACACACACACACACACACACACGTTCGAACCCCTCTCCTACATTTTGGCCAGGTCTGAACACTTTGTGGAGGTGGGAGGGTGTAAAAAGAAGGAGAAGAAGAGACCATTTGTTGCTTCAGATGTGCTGCTAATCCTTTGATCGAACCTCTTATGCTCTTCAAACTTGCGACCGGGGCCAAGCTACTAATGAAATTCTGAGGCCGGCAGATAGGCCTCGAGCCGGAGCGTGACAGAGTCCATCTGGTGTGCTAAAGTCCCCCCCGTTCTCAGACACACACACACACACACACACACACACACACACACACACACACACACACACACACTGCTGAATGCAACTCTATGGGAACACTTTGAAGTGTTTCTGCAGTATTTAAGCCGCCATGCTCGGGGCCAAATCCGCTCTGCCTTTACCTGAAGTTGGACGCCATGTCAACTCTGCCCCTGTGTATTTAAATAGTAATAACTCATGTCTAATTACGTCGCCAGTGCATTTCTAATTTAAATAACGACACTATGATGAACCTGTCAGCTTGTCCAACAGTCTCTCTGCTGCATTTTTCATGGTGGGCCACCTGTTCGGATTTGGAGGGAGACCTGCTGGACTCCTCAGTGGCAAAAAAAAATGGGAGGAGGGCGCTGTTCTTCCAGAGCGAACGGACAAAAAAGATCTTTGAGCTTCTGTTGAGGGCAGATGGCGGGAGGAGTGAAAGACTTCCAACATGGTCGTCCTGCTCAGGAAATGGGAGGCGGGAGAAGAAGAAGAAGAACTACGACGACTAGTGAGGGATGTTGTTGAAAATAAAATACATAAAAAGAGTTGAAATAAATGAATCAAATGACTCAAGCCTTTTTTCCTCTGAGCTGGACATATTGCTCAGTTTAGAGCAATCTGATTGGACAGTAGGGATTAGTCTGAGTTTAGCTGCACCTTATTGGGTCCTGTTAGGACAAACTAATGTATGAATTTGAGACACACTTTGAAACATTTAAAATTTTCCAAATAACAATGGACTTTGCATTAATTTTGTGCTAGTAGGAATGGTGTCCTTTAAAAGGGGTGCGGCTTGGCGCAAAGTCGGTGCTTTGCTCCAAACCAAATTTCGGTGAAGTTGGGACTTTGGGTAAAATGTAAATATAATCAAAATACACTGATTCCTTTTCAGCCTATATTTAGTTGAATACACTACAACAACAAGATATTTAATGTTCAAACTGATAATTTTTATTGTTTTGCTGCCAATATTCATTCATTTTGAATTTGATGCCTGCAGCATGTTTTTAAAAAGCTGGGACAGGGGCAAGGAAAGACTGGAAAAAGTTGAGGAATGCTAAAAAAAAAAACCTTCTTTTTGGAACATTCCACAGGTGAATAGGTTAACTGGAAACAGGTGAGTTTAAATAGATTAAGGAGAGATATATATGGCTGACTGGCACTGTTTTTTAACTGGTTTTCATCTTATCTCACTGATAGAGAGTTCTTTGTTGCAACTGATAGCTTCTCCAAAACCCACAAAATAACCTGTGGGCTTCCACAAGGATCAATTTTAGGCCCTCTTCTTTTTAATCTCTAGATGGTGCCCCTCAGCGACGTTATCAGGAGACACTGCATTTGTTAATGCAGGTGCTACCTAAAACCAGAAGGTGAGAACACATCAGTCCAGTTTTCAAGTTTCTACATTGGTTCATCAGTTTTTGTATTGATTTTGAAATTCTTTTACTTGTTTTAAAAGCACTTTATGGTCTCGCTCCAACATATTTGTCTGAGATGTTGAGAGTGTATGAACCAGTACGGCCCCTCAGATCCTCAGGCTTAAAACTTTTAATCATCCCAAAATATAGGACCAAAACGTTTGGTGAAGGAGTCTTCAGTATTTATGCTTCAAGCCTCTGGAACACTGCCTGAGGATCTGAGCTCATCTGGTAGTGCTGATATTTTCAAACGTAATCTCAAAACCTACCTCTTTAGACGTGCTTTTGATTAAGAATAACTTCTTCATTTTTTTAATTTAATTTTATTATTTATGTATTTTTTAATTTTATTTTAGTCAGTTTTATCAGTGATCTTATTCTTATTATGAGTATTGTGTTGTTTTTAATTCATTCTTATTGGTTTTATCTTGTCTTTAATCATGTTGTGTGTTTTTATTTCAAACTGTCATTTTCATTTCTTTTACTATATTGTGACATGTATTATTTTACTCCATTTCCTTCACATACTCTACCTTTCTTTCACTTAGTCAGTCATCTGTGAAGCACTTTGAATTGCATTAACTTGTACCAAAGGTGCTATACAAATAAAATTTGATTAACTGATTGATTGATTGATTGATTGAGTGTCATGATTGGGTATAAAAGGACAATCCCAAAAAAGGCTCAGTCATTCACCACATTGTGAACACCTGCATGGGCAAATAATCCAACAGTTTAAAAATAACATTTCTCAGCATACAATTGCAAGGAATTTAGGGATTTCACCATCTACAGTCCATAATATCATCAAAAGATTCAGAGAATCTGGAGAAATTTATGTATGTAAGCAGAAAGACCGAAAACCAACATTAAATCCCCGTGAGCTTTGATCCCTCAGGCAGCGCTGCATTAAAACTGGCACCATTCTGTAAAGGATATTATCAGGTAGGCTCAGGAACACTTCAGAACGTTTTTCTCAGAGAAGCCCCTGCTCATTTCAGCAAGACAATGCCAAGACACATTCCGGATGAGTTACAACAGCGTGACTTCGTAGTAAAAGAGTGTTGTTACTAGACTGGCCTGGCTGCAGTCCAGACCTGTCTCCCAGTGAAAACGTGTGGACCATTATCAAACGCAAAACAGGACAACAGAGACCCCGGACTGCTGAGTAACTGAAGTGGTACATCAAGCGGGAATGTGAAAGAATTCCACCTACAAAGCTTCAACAGTTAGCGTCCTCAGTTCCTAAACGCTTATTGAGTGCTGTTAAAAGGAACGGTGACGTAACGCACCCTGTCCAGCTTTTTTGGAGCGTATATCAGTTTGAACTTTAAATATCTTGCCTCTGTAGTGTATTCAGTTGAATACAGGTTACTGAAATAGAAATGCGCTCATGCTACACAGAACCTTTTGTCCACATGAGAAAGGAAGCCAAACCGAGGAAATCTTCAATGCCAGCTTTCTACACACGTTCCTGTCAACACATTTTGGTCGGCGCCCAAAACAAAAAAGAGGCTCGATATCAAGCTACCTGTGATGTGTTGGCAGCGTCTTACAGAAACCTGAAGAACCTGCTCCAAAATAACCCCCTCACATCTCCCGCCAGTGTTAAGAATAACTTCTCATGAGAGCGACCCCCGGTGACCACCAGCGTGTTTGAAAGGTGTTGTCCTTGTAAACCCAATGGCTGAACTTCTTCCTGTGAAATCTCCAAATCTGTTGACCTCAACACAGAACCCATGTGTGTTTTCATTATTTATTTTCATTTTTTTTTTCTTTTTTCAGACATTTCCACCCTTGACAGACCGGTGTAGGAACCCTGATCTGTCTCATAGCGTGTGTCTGAAAACAAGCCGGGCTGAACTGACCCGATCCATACTGCCCAAACACACACCTCTGCGTAGCGCCTGAATGGAGGAAGTACACACGTAGATCTCACGATGCACACTTAACCATGCAGCTTCTGATGTTTGTAGGGGGAACAAAGAGCAAACCACCTACTGTGAACTACGCTCATTCTGTTTGTGTTCTCTCCTTCATGCTGAACTCCTTCTATTGATGTGCTGTTTGTCTACGTTCTCACTTTCTTCAAACGGAAGGCTGTGTCTGCACCGTCTTTAACGAGCCACTTCCATCATGGCGTTCCACGGGACCACTCTGGGAAGTCTGGAGATGGTTGGGAAAGTGCCCCCTCTGCACCTGATTGGTGGTGTTTTTCATGAGGCCATTTGTTGCTTTTTAACAAGGGAGGTGATGTGCATATAAACGTGTAAATGTAAAGTAGGTACAAATTCACAAGGGGGAAGGTGCAAAAATATGATCAAAAATGTTAATTCAAAATTGAAAGGAAGTTGCAAATTATTTATTTTCTTTTACATAAAATAACAATTTAATCAGCATCTGGATCAGTGTTGCAAATTTATAAGAAAAAAATTGGAATTTTACAGGGGAAAAAAATCACAAATTAATAAAAAAAAAAGTTGAAAATTTAAAAGAAAAAAAGCTGAAATGTTTTGAGAAAAAGTAAAAACTAGTGAAAATTTACAGGGAAAAAAATTGCAAATTTAAAAAAGAAAAATTAGAAATTCATGAGAAAAAAAGTTTAAAATGTATTTGAAAAAAGTAGTGAATTTTTGAGGAAAGGAGTTGCAATTTTCCAAGAGAAAAATTATAAATTCATGAGAAAACAAAAGATGCAAAGTTATTGGAAAAAGTTGCAAATTTATAAGAAAAAAGTAAAAAAAATAATTACAAGAAAAAAAAAATCACAAATTGATAAGAAAAAAATCAAAATTTAAAGGAAAAAATGATTTTTTTGAGAAAAAAGTAAAAAATTTAGAAGAAAAAGTTAGAAATTTACAGGGAAAATTTTACAAAAAAAAAAAAAAAAGCTACACATTGCCAAGGAAAAAGGTGCAAATTTAAATCAGAAAAATCAGAAATTCAGGAGAAAAAAGGTTGAAAATTTATTGGAAAAACTGCAAATTTCTAAGGCAAAAAGTTGCAAATTTCCAAGAAAAAAAATTATAAATTCATGAGAAAAAAGATTCAAATTTATTGCAAAAAGTTGCAAATTTATGACACAAAAGTTGCAGAGCTAAAAAAAAAAAAAAAAAAGTTCTGCATTTCTGGTTAGATTTAGTGCTTCAAGTGCATTCAGAGTTTTGTTTTTCCCATCCCCTAAATTCTAAGTGCACGGAGGATAAAAACCTGCCAGAGTCAAAAATGAGACGTAGGGGGGTTAAAGCTGACTTGTACACAACACCACATTTATTGGGATTTCAAGCATCTAGTTTTTAAACTGAAGAAAGGAAATGCAAAGAAAGTTGCGGAGCGACACACTGCTGCAGATTTTAAAAAAGCACAAACCAAAAAGTGTTATTGCTTCCATTATTATCTACAAACAGAGCAGTTTCTGACAATAAAGCAGAGTTGCAAATGTAATGGGCACCTCAGCACCATGCTACAAGTTCAGCCTCAACGTCTTTTGGAGGAGAATTAAAATTACCCTCAATTTTCCCCCTCAAATTAGCAACTTTTCTTCCTCTTAAACTTTTTCTCATGAAACATTTTTCTTATAAATTATGAAGCTTTTTTTCACAAAGTTGCTACTTTTTAAGCTTATTTCCTTATACATTTTTTTTTAACTTTTTCTAGTAAATTAGCAACTTTTTCCCCCACCAGTTTTTCAACCCTTTGTAATGGTTCTGGGTGAGCGTCGCACCATCTTACAGTGTTTTTGCTCTACATATCGCACAGCCTCTCTCACCAGAAGTCAGGAGGGAAGTGGGCTGCAGCTGACTGCTCGAGCGCTCCTCGACTGCTCAGCAATCTCATCAATCTTCCAATGAACGCCATTTTTCTGAAAATCCACAGTGAAATTATTTCCTGATCTCAAAAAGTAAATACTCAAAAAAAAAAAGAAAAAAAAAGCCAAGACTGGAAGAACATTTTCTAGACTGATGCAACTGCACGGTTCACTCCACTTTGGAGATGAAGGAAAGAATTTGCTTTGCTTTTGTTTATGATTTGGGTGAAGCAAGAGCTGAGGCAACAGTTGTTTTAACCCTTTATTTTAACCTCAGATAAATACACTGAAATTCAAAGTTTTAACCCGAGAAATGACTAGATATGTGACGTCTGTTATTCTTACAAGCTTTTATACCCTTTGAAGTTGCCAAATATGGTTCTTTTCCTAATAAAGCGAAGGAGTAAATATGATCTTAAAGCCAAATCCACACACTGGTGAAAAGGTGCTTGGAAGTGCTGTTTCTACAAAGGTAATTGTCTGGAAATGTGAAAGTGTTCCTTTTCATCCTCTTAATCCTGTTAAGATTTAGATGGAGATAGGACAGGCTAATGTGATCTAAGGTGTGGAAGGAAAACTACTGGTGATTGAGCGAGATATGGTGCAGCAGCAGGCGGTTTGTTATGTTTCAACAAGGGGATGGAGGTGTCCACAAATTTAGCATGAGGTACAAACTGGCAAGAAAAAGATGCACAAATATGATAAAATATGACAATTTAAGAATTGTAAAAGTCGGAAATTACAAATTAATTGCACTGAAATAATTTTAATCAGCATCCAGATGAGTGCTGCAAGTTTACAGGAAAAAAGGTGAAAATTTTTGAGGAAAAAGTTGAAAGTTTAAATGACAAAAGTAGCAAATTTACAAGAAAAAGCTGAAAATTTAAAAGGAAGCAAGTGGAAGTTTGGGAGAAAAAAGTTGCAAATTTTTATGGGAAAGTTGAAATTTTTTGAGAAAAAAGTTTCAAACTTACTTGAAAAAAGTTGCAAATTTACAAGAAAAAAGTTGAAAATTTAAAAGAAAACAGCTGGAATTTTTTGAGAAAAACAAAGAAATTTTTTGGAAAAAAGTTGCAAATTTACAAGAAAAAAGTTTTCAATATTCAAGAAAATGTTGCAAATTCTTGAGAAAAAAATTTGCTAATTTTTAGGACAAAAGTTGCAATTTAAAAAAAAGGTTGCAAATTTACAAGAAAAAAGTAACAAATTCTTGAGAAAAAAATTTGTGAATTTTTAGTAACAAAGTTGCAAATTTTTGAGAAAAGTTGAACATTTTTGAGAAAGAAGTTGCAATTTTACAAGGGAAAAAAGTGGAAAATTTAAAAGAAAAAAGCTGCAAATTTACAAGAAAACGTTTAAAATATAAAACAGTTGGAATTTCTTGAGAAAAAATTTGTAAATTTTTAGGCAAAATGTTGTAAATATTTGACAAATATTGCAAATTCACAAGAAAGAGGATGCACCTTTACAAAAAAAAAAAGCTGAAATTATTCAAGAAAAAATTTTCAAATTTATCAAAAGACGTTTCAAATCAACAAGAAAAAATGCCAATTTACAGGAAAAAATGTACAAATTCACAGGAAAACATTTGGAAATTTTCATTATTTTTTTTAAATTTCTCATTTAACCTTTATTTAACCAGGCAAGACAGATCAAGAACACATTCTTATTTACAGCTGTGTTCTGGGGAAATTTATGAGAAAAAGTGCTGCTTCATGAGAAAAATTAGCAAACTTTTGAAAGAAAGCTCAAAATTTTGAAGAAAAAAAGTTACAAATTTATGAGAAAAAAGTTTAAAATCTCAGAAAAAAAAATAATTTAGAAGAAAAAATTGCAAATCTCCGAGAAACAGTTGCAGATTTACAAGAAACAAGTTGCAAATGATGAAAAAAGTTGAAAATTTACAGGAAGAAATGACGAAATATTGATTGTCTGAAACAAAACTGAGCTGACAAAAAGCAGAAAACATTACAGGGACGAGTTAATAAACAAAAGAAAAGCCATTAGACAGCCTGGAAGATAATGGGGGGGGGGGGTGACAGGAGAAATAAGTTTTCCTCCCCTCGTTTCATCAAAATCTCACCACAGACAAAGACACACATCTCCCCCGCGCCACGGCACCTCGTCTCTCTTCATTCAGCCGTCCCCGCGCCGGACGGCGTGGAAGCCATCGCCTTTCATTATGTCGGGGCGGGGGACGTTTTTGACACTGCTACTATTGCTCGTCGGGAGGACTCCTCGCATCGCTGTTTACCACTTTGACACGTTGCATTATTCTCCCGGCACAGCGCTGTCACATCCTCCGACGGCGTCTCAGAAGGAGAGCCGAATCTGGGAGACCGCCCGGGTGTTTTCCATCTCATCGACGAAACAATGTCACTTTTCTGTCTGGGGTGCGGAAAAGTTGTGGATGGTCAAATTCAACGTGGATTTTCTGTTACTTTGCTTGAGTTCAGGCCGACTGAAGATGACGACTAAAAATGAAGCGGTTCAGCATGTGTGAGCGTAGCAATGAATGTTTGAAATACTGGTGGCTGTCAGTCGTACTCTTCAGCCTTCTGGCACTGAAAGCGCCGGCTGGCTGAATTTTGCACAAAATCATTGCAGATTTTGCAAAGACACAACTGTGGGGTTGATATGAAAAGCCTACATCATTTCATTGACTAGTTATGACATTGGCAAGGTTTTTGACAGACTTCTGACCGGTCGGCAAAGTTCGACCTGGTCACAGATTTTTCAGAGACACAGCTGTGGGCTCGACATGAAATACGTACGTCATTTCCTTTCTGAGTTATCGTGTTTACGGTGTTTTTGGAAAAAAAAAACAACCTGTGACATTGACCTTGAGTTCATGGTCGCCCAAATTTGAAGTCATCTGAGATTTGTCATATAGACACAGCTACAAAATTCCAAACAGAAATTTTGAGAGTGTGCCTTTAACCTGGGAGAACCTAATGAAAAATCATGAAAATCAACTGAATTTGAATGAAAATCCCAAACCTTGACCTTTGACCCTTTGACCCCAGAGCCATAGTTTGAGGTCAGGGTCCCAAGGTGAACCTGAGTAGCAAGATTGGTGACCCTAGTTTTTCTTATTCTTGGGATATGGCATTTTAACCTCAACCTTTGACCTTTTGGAGCCCAAATCCAGAGTTCAGGGTCTAACTCCGTCACCCACCATGGCACTTCTTCCCATTGGGCTGGGACACGAGGGACTGGGGGTGCAGGAGACCGTTCCCACCATGTTGTGACTGTCTCACTTGCCTTCGTCTGTGGTTTCCTCTGGACTGGGCCCACCGTGGAGTCCGCCTCCATCCACGGTGGGCTCGTCTCATAACCAGACCTGGAGAAATGAAGGCACCCAGAACATCACCGATCTGTCCACCCCCACAACCGGCTCCCACGGTCTCCATTGACACGCAAACCTAGCGATCAGATTGCCAGGGTGGCTGCCCCACCCTCTGGTCTACCTGCCGTGAGTTGTAGACATTAATGGACTGGGTACTTCCCCCACATCAGCTTCCACCTCTGTGGTTGAACGTGATTATTTTTACAGTGAGAAGCTCCTGTTTATTGTCCGCAGTTGAACAAATGTGAGTTTTCTTACGACAGAGGAAAGGATTGTTATGTAGGACAAGTGGATCTTCTTCTGAGGTGAACTTTCATCCGATTTCTATGATTTTTGGTTTTTGATTGCATATGCAGCATTTCTTTTCTGGTTTGATAAAGACTGAAGTCACAAACATGAACCCTAACCCGTTAATTGCATAACGCGATTAATTCGCTTGAGGCGATTAATGATGCTCACCTGGTATCAACCATGATTTAAGTGACACTGCTAGGAGTGTCTCAGTCCTAAGTAGTAGACTTCAACCCCTATCCCTTGTAGTTTGATTTCAAGGGCCAGGGGCTAAATGAGAACAGGGGTGGGGCCTAAGAACAATGAAATGTACAAAAATGTATAAAAGGGCTTAGTCTGACAGTTTTTATTTTCCCAACACTTCAAATGCTCGCAGCAGCTGCAGGTTAGTCTCCCACTATCACAGCACTGTATGTAGTATATTATTGTACCCTTTACATGCTTATCCGTCACGGGGAGGGGGGGGGAGTGAATTAATCTCAGCCTCCGTGAACTGGAGGTTATCGTCTGTAGCGTAAACACGGCAGCATGAGGAGGAGGAAGGTGTAGCGGAGAGGATGTTGTGGATGTGAGATGCAGGTCGCCGATAAAAGCCGTAATCACAACAAATGACCCCTTATTATTACAGATGTCGGGGATAGCATGTTAAACGTGGGAGAGAGCCTGGGGGGGGCTCGGCGGTGGTTTGTTTTCCTCAGCAACAGGGAGAAGAAAAAAGAAAACAGCAGCATTATGTGTGCGAGTGCGCCCACGCCATTCCCAGGTTAGGGGGCGGCTTTGAAGCTTTAACGCTGTCACTGTTCAGGTTTTTGGACCTTTCATTTTTCAGGTTTGTTTTTTGCCCAAAAACTGTGTCCGGATTGTCTTTCTCACAGAAGAAGTCACCAAACCCTGGACTTCAAAATGAACCTGGAAAGCCGTCGCATGATGAGCTGTGTGGTGAGCCGCCGTGGAGGTGGGCAGAGTAGGTGACATGACGCCGGATGCCATCGCCGTTGTTGGCAGAATGACCCCAAATGACCCCCCCCATCCCTATTCATAGGCCTAAATTAAGGAGGGGGGGCGACATTTCCCCCCCAACCTGGAAAAAAGAGAGAATTCCCAATATCATCATAAAGATTTGTAACTTTATTCCTGTAAATTGCAACTTTGTTTCCATAAATTTGCAATTTTTTAATCAAAGATTTTCAACTTTTTCTGTCATAAATTTGCAGCTCTTTTCTTGAAAATCTGCAGCTTTTTGTCATAAATTTGCTACTTTTTTCCTATAAAGTTTTGCAACTTTTTCTTTTAAATTTGCATTTTTTCTCATAAATTTGCAATTTTTTTTCTCAAAAATTTGCAACTATTTTTTTGTAAATCAGCAACTTTTTACCATGAATTAGCAACTTTTTTTGTCAAAAATTTTCAGCTTTTTTCCTCATTAATTTACAGCTTTTTTCTCAAAAAGTTGCAACTTTTTTTTGTAAATCTGCAACTTTGTCATGAATTTGCAAGTTTTTTCTCAAAAATTTGCAACTGCTTTATCAAAAAATTTGCAGCTTTTTTCTCATAAATTCACAACTTTTTTCTCAAAAATCTGCAACTTTTTTCTTGAAAATCTGCAACTTTTTGATGTAAATTTGCAACTTTTTTCTTGTAAATCTGCAACTTTTTGTCATAATTTGTAACTTCTGTCTAAAAAGTTTTGCAGTTTTTTTCTTGTAAGTTTGCAGTTTTTTTTCTCATAAATTTCCAACTTTTTTCATCATAAGTTTACAACCTTTTTCTTAAAAATTTGCAACTTTTTTCTCAAAAAATTTGCAACTGCTCTCTTGTCTGCAACTTTTTGTCATAAACTTGCACCTTTGTTCTAATTCTTACGCAACAAATTTACAGCAAAAAGTTGCAAATTTATGAGAAAAAAGTGACATATTTTTGAGAAAAAGCTGCAAATCTAAGAGAAAAAATTTGAAAATTTTCAGAACAAATACAAATTTAAAAGAAAAGTTTCAAATTTTGAGAGAAAAGCCATAAATTTATGCAAAAAAGTTGGAAATTTATGAGGAAAAAGTTGCAGATTTAAAAGAAAAAAAAATTCTAAATTTATGAGTAAACAGTTGCAAGTTTATGTGGAAAAGTTGCAATTTTTTGAGGAAAAAATAAGTTTATAAGAAAAAAGTTGAAAACTTAAAGGAAAAGTTGTAATTTTACAAGAAAAAAATTCCAAATTTATGAGAAAAAAATCACAAATTTTTGAGAAAAAATTTACAAATCTATGAGAAAAAGTTGAAAAATAAAGATTTTTATTTTTAATTTCTGCTTACAATATAATATATCTCAAAGTTATTGTATCCAGTTATTTAACCCCATCCACCCACATCCACTCATGACAGCCGTTACTGAGCTGCTTCAGCGAAATACACCATAAATGCAATTTCAAGTCAGCACATGCTTCCTACAATCGTGCACGCTCTCTGTATGTACTTCCTATGCGCGTCAGCAGCGCCCGGGTCAACACCGGCGGCGGGGATCACACCAGTGGTCCAGGTTTCACAGAGCTCCTGTTTTGGCGGGCTTTGTGGCGTAGGACACGAGGCCTGACTGTAAAGCCGTAGGAAAATAAACCCGAATGTGGAGGAAATGTTGGCTTATCTGAGCTCAGGAACACGCACAATCCCTCTGCCACCCTCCCACACGCCTGTCCAACTCCCAGAGGCGATTTTTCAGCAGCGCTTATAATGCCTTCTTTTTAAGCCGTGGAAAAAAGAGAAAAATCTAATATGCCTTTCCTGTATTTAAAGTGGAGCTTACCTTATTGCATTACTGCGCCGCATGTTTGCTGCCCTGCACAAGTCAAAGAGTGCGAGCTGTGTGGGCAGAGAACGGTGGTCCAGGAGAGGATTAGTTATCGTTTAGTCGTACTCATGAGCGTAATTTGGTTCAAAACTCCACTTCTGAACCACCCTTGCTCGTTGTCAGCGGGCGCACCTCGAGCTCCCGAGAACGAGACTAGCTTACCAACCGAGGCAAAATGGGCAATTACCTTAAAGCTTCAAGTCCACGGGGTCAGCAAGCTCCCAGGTTACTGTGTGCCAACTGGTTTGTGCAAATTTAATTGAGAGTTTGTGAGTATGCACCAGCTGACAAGAGAAAAGCCTTAAAGCAACTTGGTCCTCATAAATTTGTCACTTTTCCCTCATGTTTTTATAAATATTTTTTCTCAAAAATTTGCACAATTTTCTCTCAAAAATTTTGCAGCTATTTTCTTGTAAATATGCAGCTTTTTCCTCACAGATTTGTAACTCTTCTCAAAAATTTGCAGCTTTTCTTGTGTAAATCTGTAACTTTTTCTCATAAATATGGAACTTTTTCTGCATAAATTTGCAAATTCCTTTCACAAAAAATGTGCATCTTTTTCATGTAAAACTGCAACCTTTTCTCATAAATATGCAACTTTTTTCACATAAATTTGCAACTGTTTTCTTAAAAAATTGTGACTTTTTAATGTAAATCTGCAACTTTTTCCTCATAAATTTGCAACTCTTCTCAAAAATTTCATCTAAATTTGCAACTTTTTCTAGTTTGTAATTTTTTTTCTTTTAAATTTGCAGCATTTTCTCATAAATTTGTTACTGTTTAATCATAGATTTGCAACTTTTTTACTTATAAAAACTGACATTTGTCTTGTAAAGGTAAAACTTATTTTCTGAAATTCTGAACTTTTGTTGTCAAAAATTTATAACCTTTTTTTATAAATTTGAAGCTTGTCTCCACATAAATTTGGAACTTTTCTGGAAATTTGTGAATTTTTTCTGGTGAAATTGTGATTTTTTCCCCCCTAAAATATTTGTTGTTTTTTTCTGTTAAATTTGTAACTTTTTTGTGACATTTTTTGCATTTTTTTCTGAAATGTGCGACCTTCTTCTTGAACATTTGCCACTTTTCTTCTTGTGACTTTTGTTTGGTTTTTTTAGGTCACAATTTTTTTTTTTCAGAAATTAACTACTTTTTCTTTCTTTCTTTCTTTCTTTCTTTCTTTCTTTCTTTCGTTCTTTCTTTCTTTCTTTTTAATTTATGACGTTTTAATGTAAATCTGCAACTTTTTCTCAAAAATTTGCAACTTTTTTCTTGTAAATCTGCAACTTTTTGTCATAAATATGCAACTTATTCTTCATAAATTTGCAAATTTATTGTGAGGGTTTTTTTTTCATAAAACTGTGACATTTTTCTGAACAATTTGCAGGCTTTTCTTGTGAATTTATGACTTTTTTCTTGTAATTTTGCTAGAAATTTGCTACCTTCTTATAGATTTGCAACTTTTTTCTTGTATAAAATGTTTCTTGTAATTTTGCAACTTTATTTTGTAAATTTGTGATTTTTGTCTTGTAAAGTTGGAAATTCTTTTTTTTTTTTTTTTTAGAAATTCCCTACTTTTTGGTTGTAAATCCTTGACTTTTTTCATCTAAATTTGCAACTTTTTTCTAGTTTGTAATTTTTTCTTTTAAATATGCAGCATTTTCTCATAAATTTGTTACTGTTTAATCATAGATTTGCAACTTTTTTACTTATAAAAACTGACATTTGTCTTGTAAACTTAAAACTTTTTTCTGAAATTCTGATCTTTTTTTCTCAAAAATTTATGGCTTTTTTTTTTTTGTAAATTTGAAGCTTGTCTCCACATAAATTTGGAACTTTTTTGGAAATTTGTGACTTTTTTCTGGTGAAATTGTGATTTTTTTTTCCCCCTAAAAGATTTGCTGCTTGTTTCTGATAAATTTATGACTTTTTTGTGACATTTTGCATTTTTTTTTCTGAAATTTGCAATCTTCTTCATGAAGATTTGCAACTTTTCTTCTTGTGACTTTTGTTTTGTTTTTTGTTTTGTTTTTTCCATCCATCCATCCATCTTCTGCTGTTTTTCCGGAGGCCCGGGTCGCGGAGGCAGCAGTTCAAGCAGAGAAGCCCAGACTTCCCTCTCCCCACCAACCTGCTCCAGCTCTTCGGAGAGGATACCAAGACGTTCCCAGGCCAGCTGGGAGACATAGTCTCTCCAGAGAGTCCTGGGTCTGCCCCAGGGTCTCCTCCCAGAAGAACGTGTCTGAAACACCTCAAGTGGGAGACCTCCAGGAGGCATCCTGATCAGATGCCCAAACCACCTCAACTGGATTCTTTCAGTGTGGAGGAGCAGCGGTTCTACTCTGAGCCTCTCCTGGATGACTGAATTCCTCACCCTATCTCTGAGGGTGAGTCCAGCAATCCTACGGAGAAAGCTCATTTCAGCCGCTTGTATCCGCGATCTCGTTCTTATAGTCATTACCCAAAGCTTGTGACCATAGGTGAGGGTAGGAATGTAGATTGACTGGTAAATCAACAGCTTTGCCTTAGAGCTCAGCTCCCTCTTCAGAATCAGAATCAGAATCAGAATCAGAAAAAGATTTATTGCCAAGTACATTCACAAGTAAATAACTGGTAAATATACGAGGGATTTGACTTGACACTGAGAACGTCATAGGTGACATTTTCAATGACGCGGCAGCCATGAGGCGCCACAACGGACCAGTACAACGGTCACATCACTGTAGATGCTGCCCCGATCCATCTGTCAATCTCTCGCTCCATTCTCCCCTCACTCATGAACAAGACCCCAAGATACTTAAACTCCTCCACTTTGGGCAGAAGCCTGTCCCCAACCCAGAGAGGACAATCCACCTTTTTCCGGCTGAGGACCATGGACTCAGACTTGGAGGTGCTGATTCTCATTCCAGCTGCTTCACACTCTGTGGCAAACCGTCCCAGCAAGAGCTGTAGGTCATTGCTGGATGAAGCCAACAGGACAACATCATCTGCAAACAACAGAGATGAGATCCTGTGGTCACCAAGCATGACACCCTCCATTCCCTGGCTGCGCCTAGAAATCCTTTCCATAAAAATTATTAACAGGATCGGTGACAAAGGGCAGCCCTGGCGGAGTCCAACTCTCACTGGGAATAAGTCCGACCGATGTTGGCAATACAAACCAAACTCTCACAACAGTCGTACAGAGACTGAATAGCTCGAAACGTAACAACAAGCCCAATACCCCATACTCCCGAAACACCTCCCACAAAAAACCACGAGGGACACAGTTGAATGCCTTCTCCAAGTCCACAAAACACATGTAAACTGGTTGGGCAAACTCCCAAGAACCCTCAAGGATTCTCGAGAGGGTAAAGAGCTGGTCTGATGTGCCACAGCCAGGACGAAAACTACATTACTCCGCCTGAATTCGAGGTTCGACCAACGGCCGAACTCTCCTCTCCAGTACCTTGGCATATACCGTCCCAGGGAGGGTGAGGAGTGTGATCCCTCTAAAGATGGAGCACACCCTCCAGTCTCCTTTTTTGAAGAGACCACCCCGGTTTGCCATGCCAAAGGCACTGCCCCCGGCCTCCATGCAATGTTGCAGAGACATGTCAACCATGACAGCCCTACAACATCCAGGGCCTTGAGGTACTCAGGGCAAATCTCATCCACCCCTGGGGCCTGGCCACCAGAGAGATTTTTAACCACCTTGGCAACCTCAGCCCCTGTGATAAGTGAGTCATCACCCTCGTCCACAAACCCTGCTTCCTCTGTGGAAGGCGTATCAGTGGGATTGAGGAGATCCTCAAAGTATTCCTTCCACCGCCCGACGATATCCCCAGTCGAAGTCAACAGCGCCCCATCCGCACCATACGCAGTGTGGACAGGGAGCTGCTTCCCCCTCCTGAGCCGCCAGACAGTTTGCCAGAATCTCTTCGAGGCCGACTAAAAGTCGTGTTCCATGGCCTCACCGAACTCCTCCCATACCCGAGTTTTTGCTTCAGCAACCACCTGAGCTGCACTCCGCTTGGCCTGCCGGTACACCTCAGCTGCTTCGGGAGTCCCACAAGCCAACCAAGCTTGATAGGACTCCTTCTTCTGCTTAATGGCCCCCCTCACCACTGGTGTCCACCACTTGGTTCGGGGGTTGCCACCACGAGATGCACCGACCACCTTGCAGCTGCAGCTCTGGGCCGCTGCTTCAACAATGGAGGTGGAGAACACTGCCCATTCAGACTCCATGTCTCCAGACTCCCTCGGAATGTGGTCAAAGTTCTTCCGGAAGTGAGAGTTGAAGACCTCCCGGACAGGGGCCTCAGCCATATGTTCCCAGCGCACCCTCACTATAAGTTTGGGTCTACCAGGTCTGAGTGGCATCTGCCCCTGCCATCGGATCCAACTCACCACCAGGTGGTGATCAGTTGACAGCTCTGCACCTCTCTTTACCCGAGTGTCCAAGACATAAGGTCGCAGGTCTAATGACACGATAACAAAATCAATCATCAACCTGTGACCTAGGGTGTCCTGGTGCCAGGTGCACATATGGACACCCTTATGCTTGAACATGGTGTTCATCATGGACAAACTGTGGTTAGCACAGAAGTCCAATAACTGAACACCACTCAGGTTCAGATCGGGCAGGCTGTTCCTCCCAATCACCCCCCTCCAGGTTTCACTGCCATTGCCCATGTGTGCATTGAAGTCCCCCAGTAGGACAGTGGAGTCTCCAAGAGGAGCACTCTCCAGCACCCCAGTCACAGACTCCAAAAAGGGTGGGTACTCTGAAACATCATTTGGCGCATAGGCACAAATGATGGTCAGGACCCATTTTCCAACCCGAAGGTGCAGGGAAACAACCCTTTCATCCACCGGGGAAAACTCCAATATAGAGGCAGCAAGGTGGGGCGATACAAGAATACCCACCCCTGCTTGTCGCCTCTCGCCCGGGGCAACTCCAGAGCAGGCCAAGCTCCAGCCCCTCTCCTTTAGACTGGTTCTGGAACCGGAGCTGTGTGTTGAGGTGAGGCCGACTATATCTAGCTGTTATCTCTCAACCTCATGCACCAGCTCAGGCTCCTTCCCTACCAGAGACGTGACATTCCATGTCCCAAAAGCCAGTTTAGAAAGCTTCGGATCAGACCGCCAAGGTCTCCGTCTTTGACCGCTACCTAATCCACACAGCACCGGACCCCCATGATTCCTCCTGCAGGTGGTGAACCCACTGGAGGGAGGACCCATGTAACTCCTTTGGGCTGAGCCCGGATGGGTCCCATGGGTGGAAACTCGGCCACCAGACGCTAGCCATCGAGCCCCTCCCCCAGGCCTGGCTCCAGGGTGGGGCCCCGGTAACCCCATACCAGGTGAGGTACACTGAATCCTTGTTCTAATATTTATCATAAGAGTCTGCTAGATCATTCTTAGTCTGGCCCTTCACCCAGGACCACTTTGCCTTGGGTGACCCCACCAGAGGCAAATTGCCCCGGACAGCATAGTTCCTGGGATCACTGGGGCACGAAAACATCCCCACCATGATAAGGTGACGATCCATGAGGGGTTGTTTTTTTTTTTAAGTCACAATTTTTTTCAGAAATTCACTACTTTTTCCTTCTAAATTTATCAAGTTTTTCTTGTAAATTTGCAGCTTTTCTCCACATAAACTTGTAATTTTTTTCTTGTAAAACTGTGGTGTTTTTTCAGAAAAATCTGCAGTTTTTTCAGGCAAAATTATGACTTTTTTCCCTTAAGATTTTAAAACAAATTCACTTCTTTCTTCTTGTATTTCTGCAACTTTTTTCTTTTGACTTTTGTTTTAAGTCACAGCTTTTTCAGAAATTCACTACTTTTCCTTGCACATTTATGACTTTTTCCTTCTAAATATGCAACTTTTTTGTGACTTTTTATATCATAAAATTGTAATATTTTTCTGAACAATTTGCAGCTTTTTCTGGTAAATTTAAGATTTTTTTCTTGCAGTTTTGCAAGAAATTCACTACTTTCTTATAGATTTTCAACTTTTTTTCTTGTATAAAAATTGTGACTTTTTTCTTATT
The DNA here is from genome assembly GCA_020510985.1 of Pholidichthys leucotaenia. Lineage (NCBI taxonomy): Eukaryota > Metazoa > Chordata > Actinopteri > Cichliformes > Pholidichthyidae > Pholidichthys > Pholidichthys leucotaenia. Next base: position 329,381,650 of record CM035845.1, read on the forward strand.
TTGTAATTCCTTGTAAATGTGTGACTTTTGTAAAGATGCAAATTCTTTGTTTCCTCAAAATTCACTACTTTTTTCCCTCATAAATTCATGACTTTTTTTTTCTAAATTTATAACGTTTCTCCTCATAAATTTGCAAGATTTTGTGACTTTTTTTGTCATAAAACTGATATTTTTTCTGAACAATTAGCAGCTTTTTCTCGTAAACTTTTGACTTTGTTCTTGCATTTTTGCAAGAAATTTGCTACCTTCTTTTAGTTTTTAATTTTTTTTCTCATAAACAATTGTGACTTTTGTAAAATGGCAACTTCTTGTAAATTTCACTTTTGTCTTGTACAGTTGCTGAAATTCACTACTTTTGTACTCATTAATTCATGACTTTTTTCTTCTAAATTTGCAACTTTTCTCCTCAAATGGTTGCAGCTTTTTCTGGTAAAACTGTGATTTTTTTTTTTTTTTTCTGAACAATTTGCAGCTTTTTCTGGTAAATTTATGACTTTTTTGTTGCATTTTTGCAAGAAATTGGCTACCTTCTTCTTATAGATTTGCAACTTTTTTGTTTTATAAAAATTGTGACTTTTTTCTTCTAATTTTACAAATTTTCTTGTAAATTTGTGACTTTTTCTTGCAAAGTTGCAAATTCTTTTATTTTTTTCAGAAATTCACTACATTTGTTTTCATAAATTCATGATTTTTTTCCTTCTAAATTTGCAACTTTTGTCATTTGTAATTTCTTTCTTTTAAATTTGCAGCACTTTCTCATGAATTTGTTCCGGTTTCATCATAAACTTGCAATATTTTACTTGTAAATGTTCATCTTGAGCACAGTCTTGCAGAGGGCCCCCAGAACGGATACCCAGTCCCTCTTTGGTGCCTTGAACCACTGTGTGCTCATCATATATTCACTGTTTTCCACAGTGGAGTTTTATTAAAATGGGCAGCCTGCAGATGTGTGGAAACCTGCTTTCTTCACACTCAGCAGAACCTTAATGAAAGGTTAAAAGCTGATGTAATAGAAACTTATTTTTGTCATAGACTTCTCTTCTCCAGCGCCTCCATATTGCCGTGCCAGACTGCCGCCTCTGCACCGCAGCCATCCCTCTCTAAATCTCGCGGAATCACCGCCGTCGTCGGGGGCTTCTCTCACAGCTGCGGAGCGCGCCACATCCATCTTTTCCCTGCAAGTCGATTCCTCTGCGGCCTCGGCCCTGTCAGCCAGAGCAAACAGGGCCGTGATGAATGGAAGTCAAGGTGTGCAGCCACCTGGAGCCGCCACGCCGAGTCTGGCTCGGGCCTCGGTGCTCGGTGTGTGTGTGTGTGTGTGTGTGTGTGAGCGCGTGTTTTTACAGCTGCGAGGTAACTCTGGTGGAGCCCGTTCCCCTCGTACGTCAAAATCACCTGCTCACACATCTTTCTAAAGTGCTTTCCCTTTTGTTTTCAGTAGGTCATGTCGGATTTTTGTGACGTCATACGGTCTGCAAAGGCTGAATATGATTATGTAAGAGCACAAATAAAGCAGCATCAGATGTGACTGGTGCCTGCAGTACAAAAGGCACTGAAACAACTCTGAGGGAGTGAATGAAACGCTGCTAATGCTCGGCTCTTTAACCTGTCACCAGCTGGTCATCTGTTGTTTTCTAACTAGGGGGGTGGGGGGTGTTCACCAGTTTAGCATGAGGTACACATGTACAAATTTGCACAAATGAAGGCGCACAGATATGATAAAAGAAGAAGCCGTCTCTATTGTCATTCAGTCCACACAGCCAATCATGCACAGTGGAACGACATTACGTTTCTCCTATCTACAATGTTAACATGTAGAATCAGAGGGGTCACTACTACCGCCACAAGCAACTTCTCCTTCCCCCATTCTGTTACACTGAGCACCAAGCTAGAAGGCGGGAAGTATCATTTTTATATGGTCTTTGGTATGACCCGGCCGGGACTTGAACCCCCAACCTCCCAGCTCTGGGGCGGATGCTCTGTGTGGCCAAAAGATGTCCCAAATTACGATTGAATTACACAGAATAAACATCTGACCAGCATCCAGGTGAGCGCTGCAAATTTACAAGAAAAAAGTTGAAATTACAAAAAAAAATTGCAGAATTTTTGAGAAAATATATTTTTCAAAAATTATGAGGAAAAATTGACAAGTTTATGCGAAAAAAAATTGAAATTCTATAAGAAAAAACAATGAATATTTACAGGGAAAAAAATGCAAATTTATGCAAAAAAACTGTCATGAATTCCTCCCGCTCAAACTGCTTGAATGTTCTGGAGAAGCGATTCAGAAGGCCGCATCTCCCGCACCGCTTACCCCTCGCTGGACACTCTCTCGACTTACTATATTTGTGCTTTGTGGACCCGCAGCCATAACACTTTGGCGTACCCGGGGAAGACCTAACCCTCACAGTGGTGGCGTACTCCTCTTCGCCCGCACCGTCCTCCATTCAGGTTCTCCTTGCCTCGATGGGTTTTTCTCATGGAGGTCTTCAGACAGCCTCTCCGCTGCCTCGCATTGGCTTGCAATCTCCACAGCCGTGGCCAACGTCAGTATGCCCGGATATGTCAGGAGCTTCGACCTCGCTGTAGGACAAAGCACATGCTAGCTGGTCCCGGACCATTTTTTCTTCCCTGGCTCCAAAATGGCATTCCCTCACCAGCTTATGCAGGTCTGCAACGAATCGCTGCACCAAGTCTCCCATCCGCTGGCGTCGCTGCCGGATCTTGATTCGCCTGACTATGACGTTCTCAGTGGCGCAAAAATGGTGCGCCATCAGGTCCACCACGTCTCCGAAACTATCGGCTTCACCCAAAGTTCCCAGGATCCTCTGACCCTCCATCCCGACATTATGGACTAAGATCGCCCTCGCACGCGCTTTGTCGAGCTCTCCGAGGTTGAGGGCGACCAAATAATTTTGAAATGCCGCATACCATCTTGCCCATGGCACAGGCGGCTCACCTGGCACCTCCAAAAATGGCCGAAAAGATATCGCAGCTCGCTCCATGCTAGTGTTCACCTCGTTGCCAGTTGTTATGTCCATATTCTGGGACGCAATGATGACACTGGGAGGTCAAGTCACTTACATTATTGGCCAACAGAACCTCAAATAGAACACACCTAACTAGTTGAGGGTCAACGGTAAAAGAGAACTAGCCTCCTCCTCCTGTGCCCTGCCGCCATCTTACTACTTAACACAACCCAAGACCAAATGTGCCAGCCCATACTAAACATAGAATAAACAGATACAGAAATGCAAAAAATGGCTTACATAACCTGGAAGGCTGAGCACGGTTCCCCACTCATGCTCAGCATCGTGACAAAAGATGCAGTCTTTGTGAGGAAGAATTCAAAACGTTTCAAATTTCTGAGAAAAATAATCACTAATTTATGCAACTTTTTTCTTACATAAAAAATTGTGACTTTTTTCTTGTAATTTTGCAGCAAGTTGCCAATTTATTAGAAAAAAGTTGCAAAATTTTTAGCAAAAAAAAATAATTATGTGACAAAAGTCACAAATTTATGTGAAAAATTTGAAAATCTACAAGGAAAAACTTGCAAATTTTTGAGGAAGAATTAGCAGATTTATGAGAAAAAAGTTGCAAATTTCTGAGAAAAATAATCACAAATTTATGAGGAAAAAGTTCAAAATTTATGAGAAAAAAACTGGAAAATTTATGAGAAAAGTGTTGAAAATTTACAGAAAAAAATTGCAGATTTATGAGAAAAAGTTGAAAATTTATGAGAAAACACTAAAAAAAATATGTGAAAACGCTCACAAATTTATGAGGAAAAAAACCTGAAACTCTATAAGGAAAAAAGTTCAAAATTTAGAGGAAAAAATTATGAAAAGAACATTGGAAAATTTTGAGGAAGAAGTCATAGATTGATGAGAGAAAAGCTGCAAATTTTTCTCATAAGTTAGTAATTGTTTCTTGTAGATTTGCAACTTCTTTGTGTACATTTTCATCTTTTTTCTCACATATTTTCTGATTTTTTTTTTTCTTAAAATTTTCTGACTCTTCATAAATCTGCAGCTTTTTTTCCTGGTAGATTTGCAACTTTTTTCTCATAAATATGCAACTTTTTTCTTATGAATTTATAACTTTTTTCTATAAAGTTTCATGTTTTTGCTCATAAATTAACAAATTTTTTCTTTTAGATTTTCTATTTATGCAACCTTTTTCATAAAAATGACTTTTTTCCTCATAAATCTGCAACTTTTTTCTGGTAGATTTGCAAGTTTTTTCTTTTGAATTTGTGAATATTTTCCTGTAAATTTTCATCTTTTTTCATATAAATTTGCAACTTTTTTCTTCTAAAACTGGAAGATGTTTTTCTCAAACATTTACAGCTTTTTTTTTTCCTGTAAATTGTTGACTTTTTTCTTGTAAATTGGCAACATGCATCCGAATACTGGTTAAATGTTTATTCTGTGTAATTAAATAGTTATTTTTCTACCTTTTTAATTTTTAAATTTTCACCTTTCATCACATCTTTGCAATTTTATCCTTACAAATTTGTCTAACTTGCGTTTGTACATTTGTACCTCACGCTAAATGAGTGAAAACCCCACATCCCTCCTGTTAAAAAATAACAAACCACCTACTGAGTGAAAGCAAACTTCAAAGGTCATTTCACAGTGTGGATTTTTTTTTTTAAATATGCAAATAAAATATTTAAAGCAAGCTGGAACTCCTCGCCGATCTGACAGTCAGAGACATGTTGATGTTCGGCTGTAAAGCAAAGAATCCGTCCAAGTCACAGGTGCCGGGAAGGTCCATTAAGCTGCCAAACATCACACCTGCCTCCTCATGATGTCAGCGCTCTAATTGCAGCAGACGCCACATTGCATATTCAGAAGCCGGCACAACCAGCAGAACCCGGGCGCGTGGATGATTGCAGAACTGAAGAGCGGGAGCAGTTCTGTGATTAAAAAAGAGCACTTGACTATCGAGGAGCACAATGGGGGCCTGACCTTCCTGAGGCTACAAGTGGGCCGCCGGGCCCCCTGGGGGAGGGGGGGGGCTCCTCGCCCCGACTGTGGATCTCATTTCAAGACGCGGTGATTAAGAGCAGGCGGAGGCCTCGACAGCCTTGGCACGTCCTCGAGAATTCAATGACCCACGAGATACTGAGGAGAATCTGATTAAGACGACTCACCATTTGCATCCCCCCATCATGATTTGCAGTCATCTAATTTCTTGTTTGTTGGGACACCTCTTTTTGAGAATTACACCAATAATACAGCAGTGTGGTGTTTTTTTTTGTTGGTGTTTTTTTTTTTCCTTTCTGATCATCCACTTCAAAAAACTGATTTCAGAAAGTTAGTCAAGGTTAGTGGAGGAAAAGTGTTACCAAAAGGCAAAAACTGTGAAGGAAATTTATAGACTGGAGTCTCTTAGGATGTCATACATATGTCAGGTTGGAGCATATTAGAGCATGTTGGAGCATGTTGGAGCAGGTTAGAGCATGTTGGAGCAGGTTGGAGCATGTTGCAGCATGTTGGAGCAGGTTAGAGCATGTTGGAGCAGGTTACAGCATGTTGGAGCATGTTGGAGCAGGTTGGAGCATGTTGGAGCATGTTGGAGCAGGTTGGAGCATGTTGGAGCAGGTTACAGCATGTTGGAGCATGTTGGAGCAGGTTGGAGCATGTTGCAGCATGTTGGAGCATGTTGGAGCAGGTTAGAGCATGTTGGAGCAGGTTGGAGCATGTTGCAGCATGTTGGAGCATGTTGGAGCAGGTTGGAGCAGGTTAGAGCATGTTGGAGCAGGTTGGAGCAGGTTGGAGCATGTTGGAGCAGGTTGCAACAGATTGGATCATTTTGGAGCAGGTTGGAGCATATTAGAGCATGTTTAAACAGGTTAGAGCTGGTTGCAGCAAGTTGCAGCAGATGCAAGACTTTTTAAACCCATATCTCACGGAGTGGCAGATGTTGACTGCTGCTCCCAAATGATGCAGTCATTGAGGTTTCATCAGGGTACGTACAAGGTTGCACAGCAGTTCACAAACATTTTTCAAGGTCCCCAAACAGCACATGAACGGGGTCTTGACCTTGGCTCGAACCTGAGTTCCACATCTACATCCTCTAGCTGAGAGGCAGCGGTGTCACAACACCACTTCCAACATGAGTATCTACTATCTGGTAATAGACAGTAAAGGCTGTAAAGGAGCAGAGCGTTTCAACTGGAACCAACGGTGCCAATGAAGGGTAAACGTTCACCCGTGTTCTTTGTTTTCACTTCTACATACATTTCACTCGCCCGGCAGTTTATTTACAACCTGTCTGATTGTGTGCTTCCTGCCCAGCCAGACTTCTGTCGAGAGGCATTGCCAGATTTTTTTTTTTTTTTTTTTGCACTGAACACGGTGAACACAGCAGAAGAAGAAACAAATTGGGTTATCCTTCAACTGTAGAGCACTTCAGTGGCGGAGCTGATGTTTTCATCTCGTACACAGAGATGGAGAGATCAATCGTACCTTTTGCAACTTTGCCTTGAATAACTTTCACCCCCCCACTGGCTCCCATCTGTATTCAAAGTGAGGTCTGCTGTGAGTTATGTCAGATGGAGCGATTACCAGAGCGGGGGCCAGGAGGATAATGAGTAACAGATGTAGGTCGCCTGCGCCTGCTCTCACACATCCACCACTTCTTTCCTTTAATCTCGTCTCTTTCTTGCCGTCACTTTTCCTCTCTTTCATCTCCCTTTGTGTTTCACCTTTACTCATTCATCCTTCCTCCCCCCATCTTTCACCCCCCCGGCCACCCACAGCTGTCCGGTTACAAGGTGCCGGCGAACGCTGCCCGGAGCGGAGGTGCACTAGTTCCCTTCCCCACCGCTAAATAGCAGGCATCGATCACGCAGGTGTCTCCCCACCGGCGGCGGAGGGAGGTGTCGTAACACAGCCGGAGACGATCTATCAGCGGCCCGGCAATGTTAATGCGGGGGATGGAGGCCGGGTTTTATGCACCCATGGTCCACTCCATCATTGTGATTTCGGCATGGAGACACATGGCGTGCTCACTCCGGCGCCTCGCTTCAGTTTGTTTGGCCAGGTGAGAGCGGGAAGACGGCGGCGCCCACACGCCCGGGAATGTGGATCTCACCGTTCGACCAAGCGGAGCGCGGTGAGGTTTGTTAGCACTGAAAACAGTCTGAAGCAACAGGAAACAGCCCCAAACACGAGGGGTTGACGGCGTCAGGGCACATGCATACGGGTTTTCCCTCCTCCACGTGTTCTGAAGACAGACGATGTAGAACAGAGATGTGAGCAGGAGGTGATCTGAGGGGGGAGGAGGGGGATGCTACCCCCCCTGGTTTCCATAACGACCCAAACGAGAACTGTCCCCAGTCTCATCATAAAGTTTTCTACATCAGTGACAGAACGTACTAAAATGACTCTGAACCAATGATTCTAGATATATAGATGTACTTTATTGATCCCAAACTGGGAAATTAATAAATTTCAGCTTGTTTTCCTCATAAATTTGAAATTTTCTCTTCTGTTTGCAACTCCCCTCCGTGGATCGCCACCTTATCGTGGTGGAGGGGTTTGAGTGCCTGACTGATCCCAGGAGCGATGCTGTCGGTGGCAACTTGCCCCTGGTAGGGTCTCCCAAGACAAACAGGTCCTGGGTGAAGGGCCAGACTAAGAGCGGTCCAGTGGATCTCCATGAAAATGTTACACCATGGGTCCGCCCTCCAGTGGGCTCATCACCTGGAGGGTGGATCATGGGGATCACGGCGCTATGTGAACCGGGCAGCTCTGCCTGGACTGGTGCCCCCGCTACCCGGATCCCCAGATCAGGGTGGAAGGATTGATTGAAGCCTGCAACTTTTTTCCTTTAAATTTTTAGCTTTTTTCTTGTAAATTTGCAACTGTTGTTCCTGGAAATATTCATATTTCTTGTAAATTTTCTTCTTCTTTTACCACATAAATTTGTTCTCATAAATTTATATTTTTTTCCTTGTAAGTTTGCAACTTTTTTCCTGTAAATTTTCAACTTTTTTTCTTGTAAATTTGTGATTTTTCTCTTCTATATTTTCAACTTGGCGGTGCGGTGGCGGAGTGGTTAGCACTGCGGCAGCACAGCAACTCACCCTTCGCCAGGTGATCCTGGGTTCGATCCCAGCCCCCGACCAACAGTGATCTGTGTGGAGTTTGCATGTTCTCTCCGTGTCTGCGTGGGTTTACTCCGAGATTTCTCCGGTTTCCTCCCACATGCCAAAAACATGCAAGTTAGGTTAACTGGCTTCAAAACTGGGGATTCTAAATTGTCCTTAGGTATGACTGTGAGAGTGAATGGTTGTCTGTCTCTCTGTGTTGGCCCTGCGATGGACTGGCGATCTGTCCAGGGTGGACCCTGCCTCTCGCCCAAAGATGCTGGGATAGGCTCCAGCCCCCCCGTGACCCGAAAAAGATTAAGCGGAAGAAGATGAATGAATATTTTCAACTTTTTTTACAGCAAATTCTCAACTTTTCCTGTAAATTTTCAGCTCTTTTTCCTCATACATTTGTAATTTTTTCCCCATGAAAGTGTGCAACTTTTTTTCCTTTAAATTTTCATCTTTTTTTTTTCTTGTAAATTTGCAAATTTTTTTCTCTGAAATTTGTGAGTTTTTCATAAATTAACTTCTTTTTATCATCGTTTGATATGGAACGTTCCTTATGGAATGCTAGTGGTCCTGCTAGCTAGCGGTCTTGAGTATTTTATGAACAAGTACACATTAGATATGGAATGTTCTGCACGGAACGCTAGCTAGTTCTGCTAGCTGAAGTGTTTTGCTAACATGAAAATATAATGTTACTTACATGTTCATGTTCCGTTGTGGTCCTGCTAGCTAGTGGTCTGTACATGTTCAGTGAATGTTCTATATGGAATGCTATATAAACATAGGCATCAGAAACAATTTGTTTATAAAAGATTTTTTAAGCTGGACCTACCGGGAAAAAAACTTGTATGCTCTTTATGATTTATGAATTAATAAATGGACACAACCGGGCAACCTGACAACTGTCAAACCTTAAGATAAGCCTTTATTAGTCCCACAGTGGGGAAATTCCAGGTGGGTTACAGTGGGTTCCTTAATTTCTTATTGCATGTGCTTATTTATTGATAATGTAGAACATAGCACAGGAGGTCAAAGCCTTTGATGGTGAAGCGGCCAGCTTCCTCTGTGCCAATATGAGTCTCTTGGAGGCAGATTACATCAATCGAATGTTGGAAGGCGAGGACTTCGATAAGGCTTCGCTTGGCTGCAGATAGGCCTTCAACGTTTAGTTGTAATATGCGAAGGGCAGATCCTACCACAAAGTGCTCTTGGGGCTGTTTGCTTTCGGCTTTAGGACTGTGACTAGGATTCTTCTTTGACTTGGCACAGAGGCGTCGTCTCTTTGAATTTAGTCTGCTGGTAGGATCATTAGCTTCCCCAGGCAAGCCCGGGTACTGGCGGAGGGCGCGACGAGAACGCTGATCCATTGCCCCCACCCACCCTACCCCACCCTGCCATCTATGTGGGGGACTTTAACAGCCATCACCCTGACTGGGGGTACCCAGCAGTGGACAGTGATGGGGAGGCACTTTCAGACTGGGCATCCAGAAATGACCTCGCTTTGATATACGACCCCAAACAAAGAGGAACCTTCCACTCTGCTAGGTGGAAGAAGGACTATTCTCCTGACCTGTGTTGGGTCAGCTCTTTGAATGGGGAGCCATATCCTACACAGATCCTCATTCTTGATGATTTTCCACACAGCCAACACCGGCCCCTGCTTGTACACATTGGCCTACAACTTCCAGTCATATACAGCCCAAGGAAGATGCGCTGGAACTTCCGCAAAGCCAACTGGAAGAAATTCAGTGAAACTCTGGACCGGAGCATTGTTACCATCCCACTCCACACCATCACTGTAGATGAAGCATACAACCGCTTCTGCAGCGCAATCTTCAAGGCTGCCCATACTGCAATCCCACGAGGCTACCGACCCCTCTATGTCCCATGTTTGGACGGAGAAAGTGCTGCCCTCCTACAATCCTATCAAACATCAGGGGACCCAGAGATAGCAGACCATCTCATTGAATCGCTAAATACAGCCCGGCGAAAGAAATGGGAGGAGACAGTTGCTGACCGGAGCTTTACCCACTCTAGCAGGAAATGTTGGAGCCTCATCCGTCGCCTAGGAGCTGCACAGAAGCCCCCTAGCCAAAGCCGAGCATCCGTCACACCCAACCAAGTTGCATCCCACCTACTGACTATCGCCAAAGCACCCCAAGACAAAGACACCAGAAGAGCAGTTACAACTGAGCTAAAAAAACACCAAAAAATGCCTGTAGAGGAAACGAACCCTGAACCCTTCGAGGCTGCTGAACTGGAGAAAGTCCTACAGGGCCTGAAATGTGGAAAGGCAGCAGGATACGATAACATCTTCCCAGAATTCATGAAGAATCTTGGCCCCCGAGCCCTAACCTGGTTGACACAATTCTACACAAGGATCACACAAACGAACTCGATCCCAAAGAAATGGCGGACAGCAAAGGTCATTGCCATCCCAAAACCTGGCAAAGACCACAAACTACCAGCAAGCTACCGCCCAATCTCCCTACTCAGCGTTCCTTACAAAATCATGGAGCGCCTAATACTGCAACGCATTTCCCCAGAAATAGAGGATATTCTAAGTGTGGATCAAGCAGGTTTCCGCAAGGACCGCAGTACAGGAGAACAAGTACTGGCCCTAACCACCTTCATTGAAAATGGCTTCGAGAGCAGACTGAAGACAGGGGCTGTGTTTCTCGATCTTACAGCCGCCTATGATACGGTCTGGCACAAAGGCCTCCTCCTGAAACTTATAAAGGCGATCCCTGCTTGGGCAACAGCAATTATAAAAACCCTGCTGACCAACCGAAGGTTCAGAGTCCACCTCAGTCAGAACACAAGTGCATGGAGAATGCAGAAAAACGGACTCCCACAAGGCTCAGTTCTAGCTCCAACTCTGTTCAACCTCTACATAAACGACCTGCCTACTACAAAATCCCGCAAATTCATCTATGCAGACGACATCTGTTTGGCATTCCAAGCACCAGACTTTGAACCACTGGAACGGGTGCTCACGGAAGATCTTGCTAAACTGGACCAGTTCTGCAAAATCTGGCGCCTAAAACCAAGCCCAGCAAAAACCGTCTCCAGTGTATTTCATCTCCACAATGCAAAAGCTGCCAGAGAACTAAACATCCACCTGAGCGGACTCAAGCTTAAGCATGCCCCAAATCCAACTTATCTTGGAGTGACCCTTGATAGGACCTTATCCTTCAAGGAACATCTAAAGGGGACGGCTGCTAAGGTGAAAGTACGAAACAACCTGCTCTGCAAGCTCGCTGGTGCAAAATGGGGGGCGGCAGTCTCCACCCTGCGCACCTCAGCACTGGCCCTTTCATACTCTGTAGCAGAATATTGTGCCCCTGTCTGGTCCAGGTCATCTTACACACATCATGTAGACACCCAGCTCAACTCAACCATGAGAACTATAACTGGAACAATCCGCTCAACACCACTCCCCTGGCTCTCTGTACTGTCAAACATAGCCCCTCCACACATCTGGCGAGCAGCATTAACTCAAAGGATGCTCCAAAAAGTTAAAGATTTTCCTCACTTACCAATCCATGCAGATATCTACACCCCACCCACTGCCCGACTTTCATCCAGACGGCCGATTTGGAAAAACCCTCCCCCAGCTGACTTTACCATCCAGACAGCTTGGCAAGAGGAATGGGAAACCAAGGAGGTCCCAAACAAACAGCTGGTGATAAACCCCAACCAACAGGTCCCGGGCACCAACCTCCCAAGGAGACAGTGGTCTACACTCAATCGCTTCAGGACTGGACATGGCCCCTGCTTGGCCAGCCTTCACAGATGGGGCAGTAGCCCTAGCCCACTGTGCGCATGTGGAGAGGAGCAAACTATGGAACACATCATAGAGGCTTGCCCGCTCCAAAGACTGGAAGGAGGATTACACACCCTCCATACAGCAAACCAGGAGGCAACTGCTTGGCTTAAGGACTTTGCATTCGCTAAATAAATAAATAAATTTATTGATAATTAAGATAAGATAAGATAAGATAAGATAAGCCTTTATTAGTCCCACAATGGGGAAATTCCAGGATTGCAACAGCACAGGGATAGCAACACTCAGAAGGCAAGAAAAAAAAACAAACAAAAAAAAAGCAAGAGCAGCTAATATACATATGTACATATTACTATAAATATATATATATATATATATATATATATATATATATATATATATATACACACTATATATATATATATATATATATATATATATACAGACACACAGTGCAGAGCATTGTAGCTAGATGGAATAAATATGTAAATATATAAACACACACAGTACGGAGCATTGTAGCTAGATGGAATAAATATGTAACTAGAAAAGCACTCGGAGAGCGCAGACCTCCGCCAAGCGGCACAGTTCCCCCCATACAGTGTTTGTGTGTACGTTTTCAGATACACTGAGCATGAAAAGATATGACTAGCAATTGGATTCACAATGATTATTTGTTTATTTGACATGGAGACATGGACAGTGCAATAAACAGACAATTAATGAATGACAATCAATGTGATAGTGATAGGATTAGTGGTTCAGTAGTGTAAAACGGGGCTATAAGGGACGGCGGGTTAATAAGGGACACTTTCTGGGAAATGTTTTAAATGTAATTCTGCTTTTTTTATTTTGAGCAGGACGCTGAGTTGTGTTGTTATTGTCAAATATCCATGAATCCTTCATCAAATCTAGGCGGAAGCAAAATTAAAAAAGCAGAATTACATTTAGAAAAGTGTCCCATTTTACCCCGCCGTCCCTTATAGCCCCGTTTTACGGTTGTAAAAGCATTGCCTCCTTGGCGGAGGTAATAAACTGAAGTGTTGGTGTGTCCATCTCCTCCACTGACGGATGCAGATTGGTTAGACAGGTTGCCGTGGGTTTTATATTATATTGGGGTTGCGCTCCGCGGCAAAACAGAATTTAGAATCTTCCCCGACAGAGAGGTCGTTTTTACGCAGTGCCTATAGCTGGGCGGGGAATTTGTGTCAAATAATCGGGTGGCGGACAGGTGGCCGTGTCAGGTTTTGCAGCGTGGCGCAAAAACAGGCACACTGGCGGGCCCAGGCCAGCAGTGTTTTCCGCGTGCTTTTGTGCCTAAAACGTTGAAGAAGGCGGAGTTTGTGTTGGTCAGACATGACGCCCAGCGCCCTCCATTGCGCCTGCGCACATGTTGAAAATGGCCGTATGTCACAGTGTGGAAAAATGCTTTAAAAAATTGCTGTATGCAGACGGTGATGCGGATCATCCCCAAAATTTAATCAGTTCTTCTTTGTACCATTTCCAACAACGCCTGAAAGTCTCATTGACATCCGTCCAAAAGTTTTTGAGTTATCTTGCTAACCAACAGACAAACAGACAGACAGACAGACAGACAGACAGATAGACAGGCAAACAGACAAACACACAGACAAACCCCGGCAAAAACATTACCTCCTCCTGGCCTTTCGGCCTGGCGGAGGTAAATATATAAACACACACAGTGCGGATCATTGTAGCTAGATGGAATAAATATGTAGATATATAAACACCCACAGTATGGAGCATTGTAGCTAGATGGAATAATATGTAGCTATATAAACACACCCAGTGCAGAGCATTGTAGCTAGATGGAATAAATATGTAAATATATAAACACACACAGTGCAGAGCATTGTTGCTAGATGGGATGAAACAGCACAACAGTCTACTTAGTTATCCTACATGGTATGATTATGTGCCCATACATATTCTCACCCTCCATAGCGACCGGTATTTTCCTAGTTGTATGCCGGAGGGGACCATTGTGTAAGTCTATTGCATCTTTTGCATTCAAAAAACTATTAGGTTGTTACGTCTTTTTGCTATCTCTGCGAGCAGCCCTGCTTAGGTTGTACAGTCTGACAGCCGTTGGTAGGAAGGACCTGCGAAACCTCTCGGTTGTGCACCTGGGATGATGTAGTCTGCTGCTAAATGAGCTCCTCAGTGCATTCAGTATGTCCTGGATAGGGTGGAACTCGGACTCCAGCAGAGATGACGGTTTAGCCACCATCCTTCTCTCTCCTATCTCTTCCACCGGGTCAAGGCGCTGCCCCAGGACAGAGCTAGCTTTCTTGATCAGTTTGTTCAGTCTCTTCCTATCGGCTGCGGTAATGCCACTGCCCCAGCAGACCACTCCAAAAGTGATGGCTGATACCACCACCGTGTCATAGAATGTCTTCAGCAGCGCCCCTTGTACACCAAAAGACCTGAGTCTCCTCAGTAGGAATAGCCTGCGCTGTCCCTTCTTGTAGAGTGCGTCAGTATTGTGTGACCAGTCTAGTTTATTGTTCAGATGAACACCCAGGTACTTGTAGGATGTCACCATCTCGATGTCTGTTCCCTGTATATTTACTGGTGCTGTGAGGGGTTGTCCTTGCCTGCGGCAGTCCACCACCAGCTCCTTAGTTTTCCTCGCATTGATCTGGAGGCAGTTCCGATGGCACCAGTCCACGAAGTCCTGAATAAGCCCTCTGTACTCAGCTTCATCTTCATTGGAGATGAGGCCAACGATCGCAGAGTCATCAGAGAACTTCTGTAGATGGCAGTGTGTTGTGTTGTGTGAGAAGTCCGCAGTATAAAGAGTGAACAGGAAGGGAGCCAACACCGTTCCCTGGGGGGCCTCCGTGCTACCGATGATCGTGTCGGACACACAGTCCCCGGTTCTCACAAACTGAGGCCGGTTCATGAGGTAGTCCAGGATCCATGATGACAGGTGCTGGTCCACCCCTGCGCACAGCAGCTTGTTCTTCAGGATCATCGGTTGGATGGTGTTGAAAGCACTGGAGAAGTCAAAGGACATGATCCTCACTGCATTCCCGGGCTTCTCCAGGTGGGACAGAGAACGGTGAAGGAGGAAGATCACCGCATCCTCCACCCCAATGCCATGCTGGTAGGCGAACTGGAGTGGATCCATCGCTGGTCCCACCAGGGGGCGGAGGTGAGCAAGTTGTGCTTATTTACAACCGTCAGGTATGGAACATGCGTGGTATATGTACAGAGCATGTTAAATGCTAAGTGCGCACTGTGGCTCAGGACAAAGGTGTTATGTATGATATTACCATGGTTCACAGATGAGGCAAGGTGATTTGTAGAACACAGATTTATTGGACTCATTGGATGTGGCAGCCACAGACAGGGCCCCGGCCAAGGCACAGGCGAGGCAGAGACCGTAAGACGGCTAACCCCGGCCTTATATAGGGCGGGGGGGGGGGGTGACGCCACTGGAGGTACGTGTCACCATCTCACACTTCACAGTAATATACATATCTCACATCCCCCCCATCCTTTAAAAAGTCCAAAACCACTTATTCAGTTATGCCCCTCCACAATTTGGGACCCAAATCACACACTAACAAATGAAAACTAATGTTTCTAAATGGCCTAACACATTCATACAACAAAACCTAAAATAGGGCGGATGGGTGGACTGCCGTCCTGCCTGCACGGTAAGGTGGATTATTCTGCCACCTGCTAAAGTAGATCAAAGTCCACTGATAACTAAAATTGTATGCCGTGCTCCTAAACTAGAACATAAAAAAAAATCTCTTATATAACTTTAAAAAAAACGACACCAACAGTGACAAAACACAACACCAGAACTTCAACATATACTATTTACACTCTGTTCTATGGATAAAAGGATAGACCTGGCATGGGGGCCCAGGGCACCCTCTCAGCAGATGCGCCCCTGGAAGCCTGGCTCGGCTTGAGACGCTGTTGTCGAGCATGCTGATCCTCCATGCTTCTCGGTCTTGCCCCAACCTCTTCTAATGCTATTGTAACATGTGCCATCGTAGTCGCAGACCCCCCGTCATCTTTCATGGAAAAACCCAGTCCGTAAAATAAATCACAGCCCATGATGTTATTGCCCCGTGCTGTCACATGGAACGTGAAGCCGGTCACCGTCGCAGACTTGTACTGAGCAGTCAACTCCAAAGTCCCAATCACGTCCAGCCTTCCACCTCCATAACCGTACAGTGGCACTGGGTTACCTTTAATCCTGTGGTGGGGAAAAAACTTCTTCACCATGGCCCAATTCAGCAACGACCCCTCCGCCCCCCTGTCAATCAACAGCGGCAGTTCCACATCGTCCAGCCCCAACTGTGCAAAACGTGTACCCGTTCATGTTGGGGGACCCTGTGTGGATGGTTGTCAGTGTGGGCTGAGCAATTTATCCTGTGGACTTTCCTGCTTAACTTCATGGCACACCCTGGCAAAATGGTTCAAGTGACCACATCTGTTACAATGTGCTCTTCTTGCTGGACAGTCCTTAGCCCTATTTTGGTGCTTAGCAAACCCACAACCCATGCAAAGGGATTTTCCCGGGGCAGACCCCCAGCAGGTAGCATTGGCTTCCGCATCGTCCTCATCCAAGCTATCTTCACTATCCGTGTCTGTGACATTTGCCGCTGCCAGAGGCTCCAGCGACTACTGTGACTGGCTTCCGGTTAGCTCCAGCGCTAACTTATCCGCAGCTTCCATTTGGAGCACTAGCGTGACTGCTCTGGCTAACGTGAGGTCCCTAGGTGCCGTAAGTGGCCTAGCCTGCAATGTGGCTTTGCTTGTATGTTCCGCCAGCTGGTCACAAATCATTTCTTTCTCCAATGTTCCAAAACTACACTTGCTAGCTAGCTACTTCAAGTCGGTGACAAACTGCCAGACGGGTTCACCTACCCGCTGATGCCACCACTGGACCGTCACGTTATCCGGGGTGTGGAAATGGCTAGCTACCAGATCTGCTACCTCTTCATAAGTGTCCAAGGGACCAAGTGTTCACAAGACTCACTGGCCCTCTATACCCAAATTGTGAACCAGAAGCGCCTGGGGTCTTAGCTTATCGAGCTCACCGAGTCCCAGCGCGACAACATAAGTTTCAAAGGCTTCAAACCACCAAGGCCAGGACACTGGCGGCTCCCTGGTAAACTCGAGAAAAGACCGAATTGGAGCTACACACGCCTCCATGGTTTAATCCGACGTCGCCAGTGTTATGTATGACATTACCCTGGTTCACATATGAGGCAAGGTGATTTGTAGAGCACAGCTTTATTAGACTCACTGGATGTGACGGCCACAGACAGGGCCCCAGCCAAGGCACAGGTGAGACAGAGGCTGTAAGACGGCCGAAAAACTCCACACAGAAAGGTTCCTACCCCTGCCAGCCTGGGGATTCAAACCTGGAACCTTCTAGCTGTTAGGCAACAGTGCTAACCACTGCACCACCGTGCTGCCCAATTGACAGAGAACTGACAGCAGGCAGGACTGGCAGAAGTTCCAAATAGAACATGTAGGGAACATGTACGGAACGTGTTCAGAACAATATGTATTGTGCCATTCATTGAGTGTTTTAGCAGGCACCCGTTATATTCAAGAGGTCAAAGCCTATAAAGCTCCTCAAAATGCTTATATAGAAGACTAGACAATAAAGGCGTCATGAGAAGAAGACATTACTCATGAGGAAAGGAACCGTGTGGGTGTTTCTCTGCAAGGGAATGGCGGGAATTAAAATGAGGCTGAAAACTACATTTTGTGTAAGCTTTAAGAACATTATAAAATATTGCATTAACCTTTTAGCATGAGCAGTCATTTCATTTATCAGAATAACACTGAGTATCTAAAAAGCCATCTAACTGGCTTAGGCCAACAATAATGATGATAATGATAGGAACAAAATAAATATGTAAAGCTGCTCCAGTCATCAGCCAGGCAGGAAGCTCACCTTCCCCAACAGTAACTAGTCATTTCCAGAGTTCGCCAACCCCTCCTGCTAGTTCTCTGGCCAGCTCAGTTTTGAGGAGTCCATCCAAACGATAGTTAGTGCCCTGCCAGAGCAGCTGGAAAGGCTGGCAAAACCTGCATGCCACAGCCAAAATGTATAAGCGTTTGGGTAATTTTCCAGCTCCAGTCAGGTCATCCAGCAGCACCAAACGTGACGCTAACCTCAGTCGATCCAGGGAAAACAAAATAACTGACGGAGATGACTACCAGCGAAGGAACTCACACCGTTTTTCCATTTATTCCTCCTTCCAGTTATTGGTAAAATCATTTCATATGAGCTGCAGTGCCGCAGAACATTTCTGACACACAAGTAAAATGCTGAGAGTTTAAACTGTTAAAGCCTCTGTGGTAGTGGTGCCTGAAGAGGTTATTTCTGCTGGTCCTGAAATGGCATAAAACTGCTCAAAACCCAGCCAGCATGTCCATGTGGGCCCCGCTGTAGGTTAATTTGGGCTTTTTTATGGGTCCCACGTGGGTTCGTCCACGGGTTCCATGTCGGCCCCATCTGTGTTTGCCCACATGGACTTTACCTGTGGTGCAGGCACTCTGTTTTCCCACTGAGCAGGTTTCAGTAACACCTGTGCCACTGGCACAATTACACAAAAAGTCATACATTTTGACATTTTTTTATCATAAACAGAAAAAACAGAAAAAAACAGAAAACAGAAAAGTTTTCTGTTTTTATCAAAACAGAAAAGTGACAAATTTACAAAAAAAAATAGTAGCAAATTTACTAGAAAAAAGTCACAAATTTATGAGAAAAAAGTGAAAATTTTGGAGAAAAAAGTTGCAAATTTACAAGAAATAAACTGTAAAATTACTTGAAGAGTTACAAACTGAAAAGTAAAACTGAGCAAATTTATAAGAAAAAAAGTCCAAATTTATGAAGAAAAAATTAGAAAAAGTTGCAAATTAACAAAAAAGTAGCAAATGTATGAGTAAATAAATTGAAAATTTATGAGCAAGTTAATATAGTAATAAGTTTACAGTAAAAAATAATACAATTTTGGAAAAAGTTCCACATTCACAAGAAAAAATCACAAATTTACAAGAAAATAGCAAATTTAGAAGGAAAAAGCAGTGACGTGCGGTATTTATCATGAAAAAAATAAAGAATAAAGAATTATAAATGTATTATTATTTGTCCACTAAATTGTTTTGTAGGTCTAAATGTAATTTCTGAATGACTTCAACCATTTTTAAAATCGTAGAATCGATGCATTTCCTGTTCAAATCCAAGGGAACGAGGCCAGGTGAAGCAGCAACAAACACAGCCTCAAAAGGATTGCACGATCCTTCACGGCCCGGTTAGAGCTCATGCAAGATGGCCGATCCTGGTGACGGCTCTGTGTACAGTATGTCAAAGATGTCACGTTTGTAGGAGCTTTATTGTGTGTCCTCCTTTTCCAAAGTCTATGTAATGTACTTAATGTGTGTGTATAACATGTTTAGTCTTCTTAATCTGACATAAAACTTTCGTTAAAAATCATGGTCAGAGGCTGTGCAGTACCGGTGCACAAACGAGGGGGGGCGTGCTTGAGCACTGTAGGAGTTTGTACTTGTTTCTCTTCTTCTACGCCGAGGCTAAATGTCAAATTAGCTAAAGATAAAATCAAAAAGTCAAGCATACCAAGGACTCCGCTTGTACTTCCATTTTACACAGACTGAAAATGGAAGATTTTATAGCTAAACTTGAAAAATTCTTAAAATTGGCCTGTCAATCAAAACAGGCAGTAATCTCGATTGAGACAGACTTTTAAAAGCTAAAGAAGACAACAAGGACTTTTAGAACAAAGTCACTGAGATTGTTGTCCAGATGGATAGGCGGATGGATTTCATTTACAAGTAAAGGTAAGGCCACGCATACTTGTTTTATATACTTGAGTTTGTATTGAATTGTGGAGCTATGGGGTGCACAGCAAATGTGCTAGAATTTTACTTCTCCCTTGGCCTGAAACCAGTAGTCTAGAATCAATGTTGGGCCCCCAAATTTGTCTGTAAAATAACTTAATACATTTTATTTGTGTGGCCAAGGGTCTTTGCACTTTGTTTCTATTCAGGAGAGTTGGATGAAATGAAAACATGGAGGCATGGAGTTAGTCAGCACAACTTTAACTGCCTTTCTACAAAACAAAAGCAACTGGAGTGGACTACTATTTCTGCTTCGCCCCTTCACAATAAAAGCTCTAGACATGCATTGCAGAGCTGAACTTAAACGGGTCATTGACTGAAAAATGGTGTATTTGTAGGTTTTAACTGTCTCAAATGTGTTAGCTGGTCATATAATTAGCCAAAAAAATTTCCAAACAGTAAACAATCTGAAAAAAGTGCACTGCCTTTTTCTTGTTTTTCTCTCAGAGAAACTCCCCAAAATGTTTTTTGACTCTTCTGGGTAAGTTTTCTACATCAAGTGTTGAAAAAGCCCACCCACTGCCTTCCTAATGACCCACCCACTGCTCTGTTATTGGCCCGCCTAGCTGTCCGTCGTGTAGATCGACGTGGTTGCTAAAGGTAGCCTATTAGCTCCTCAGCTATTAGCCCATGAGTTAACACTGGTACCAGGACGCTGGCTGTAAGCGTGGCTTATATTGTTATTTTCTTCAGATCTTAGTCACCCTAATATCCATCCCTGTTACCAGCTGGTTCACTCTGGCCCATCTCTGATTGGTTTCATTATGATTCTGTGGTGGATCGCACATCTGGTACCTACTGTACACTGGCACAGTGGTTGCTTTTATTGACCAGAGTTACTGGCTGGTGTTATGCCAAGAATTCCCCCGGATGGATGGGCAGAATCATGACCAAACCACTGAGAGATGGGCCTCAGTGACGCTAGGCACACCGTCAAACCAGGTGATAACAGGGATGACTATTAGGGTAGCTAAGATCTGAAGAACATAACAATATAAGCCATGCTTACAGCCAGCATCCTGGTACCAGTGTTAGCTTGAGGGCAAATAGCTCAGGCACTAATAAGCTACCTTTAGCCTTTAGCTGGCTGTGCGAGCCACAAGCCGGTACAGGAGATCGACCGTGGAATCGTGTCGAAGCCTCCAGCTCCCTGCAATCACAATGTCCCGGGACCAGATGCTGCTCGATCTCATGCCCAGTAACCCCACCATCCTCCACGGGTCCACTCTGCTCTCGCGGGGAGTGTAATCGCTCCAGCTTTCAGCTGGCCATAAGAGCAGAGTAGAGTCCCACAGAGCCACACTGTCCTTTGAGATCCCTTGGCTCAGTAGCTCACCTCGGGTTGCAGTGATTGGGGGAGCCGTCCAGCACACGGTGCTAGCGATTCATTGTGGAATCATTACAAAATTATTGGGAGATAGACCGGACTGACGCGAGATACACCATCAACTGTGGATCAATGAACCAGAGCGCTGCTCAGCAAAGCTGGAAGGCTAGAAGCTAGTCAGTTACAATGGCCAACTGATGTAAGAGGGAGGGCGGAGTTGAGACAGTGAAGGATGGTTCTTAAAGTGACAGGCCTTAAATCAGAGTGTTTAAAGAAAGCGGAGAAAAAAAAAAACTTCAATAATTAAAAAGATTACAGAAAATGTGAACAAAATATGTCACAAACATTTCATTAGGACATGTGTGAGCTGTTAAAATGTGGAAAAAAATGCAGTCAATGAGCCCTTTAAATTCACTGTGCATTCTATCAAGAGGCTATTCAATAAAATGTCTTAGTTGTTTTGTTAATAAATGATTTCTATAAGATGATTTTATTACGAACAACTGGCAGATCATAAAACATGCAAACTTTCAGTTGATATTAAATTCAAGCTTATACTATTGTATAGTACTATATATATATATATATAATGGCAAGCCTTTCAGGAAAAATATATATATATATATTTGTAAATCGCTTCACTGCCCACAAACCTCACTGCACGTCACTGGCACGATGTCCCACTGCACACGCCAGAGTTGCCTGGCATGAGGCATGGTGAGCTCACTTCCTAGCCATTGACCCTAAGCTTGTAACATTTTTTTTTTTTTTTGTAAATATCTCAACTTTTTTTCTCTTGTATTTGTGGTTTTTATTTTGTAAATTTGCAAATTTTTTCTTGTAAATTTGCAAATTTTTTTTCTGTAAATTTGCAACTTTTTTCTCATATATTTGTGGTTTGTCCTTGGTAAATCTGCAACTGTATTACTCTAAATTTGTAACTTTTTCCTGTAAAATTTGTTTTTTTTTTTCTTGTAAATTTGCAACTTTTTTCTCATATTTCTGATTTTTCTTTTGTAAATTTGGAACTTACTTTGTGTAATTTTATAACTTTTTTCCTGTAAATTTTCACCCTTTTTAACTTGTAAATTTGCAACTTTTTTACTGTAAATTTGTAACTTTTTCTTGTAAATTTTCATCTTTTTTTCTTGTAAATTTGCTATTTTTTTCTCATATACTTGTGATTTTTTTTGTAAATTTGTAACTTTTTTCCTGTAAACTTTAAAAATTTTTCCTTGAAATTTTCAGCTTTTTTCTTGTAAATTTGCAACTTTTTTTTCTCATATATTTGTGGGGGGTTTTGCAACTTTTTCCACTGTAAATTTGTAACTTTTTCTCTTTTACATTTTCAGCTTTTTTCCTCATAAAATTGCATTTTATTACCTTGGAAATTTGCAACTTTTTTACTGTAAATATGTAACATTTTTCTTCTAACTTTGCAATTTTTTCTCATATATTTGTGATTTTTTTTTGTAAATTTGCAATTTTTTTTCCTATAAATTTTTAACCTTTTTCCTCTAAATTTTCAGCTTTTTTCTTGTAAACTTGCAACTTTTTTTCTCATATATTTGTATTTTTCTTTTGTAAATTTGCAACTTTTTTTCCTGTAAATTTGTAACTTTTTTCCTGTAAAATTTCAGCTTTTTTTCTTGTCTATTTGTGATTTTTCTTTTCTAAATTGTCAAGTGTTTTCCTGCAAATTTGTAACTTTTTTCTTGCAAATTTTAAGCTTTTTCCCCCCTCATAAAGTTGCATTGTTTTTTCTCTTCTAAGTTTGTATCTTTTTTCCCTGTAAATTTTCAGCTTTTTTCTTGTAAATTTGCAACTTTTTTCCCATACATTTTTGGGGGGTTTTGCAACTTTTTCACTGTAAATTTGTAGCTTTTTTTTTCTTGTAAAATTTCAGCTTTTTTCCTTAGAAAATTGCATTTTATTATCTTGAAATTTGCAACTTTTTTACTGTAAATTTGTAACTTTTTTCTTGTAAATTTGCAATTTTTTTATTTGTGATTTTTTTTGTAAATTTGCAACTTTTTTCCTATAAATTTTTAACCTTTTTCCTCTAAATTTTCAGCTTTTTTCTTGTAAACTTGCAACTTTTTTTCTCATATATTTGTATTTTTTCTTTTGTAAATTTGCAGCTTTTTTCCTGTAAATTTGTAACTTTTTTTTCTGAAAAATTTCAGCTTTTTTCTTGTCCATCTGTGAATTTTCTCTTCTAAATTTTCAAGTGTTTTCCTGTAAATTTGTAACTTTTTTCTTGTAAATTTTAAGCTTTTTTCCCCCTCATAAAGTTGCATTTTTTTTCTCTTCTAAGTTTGTATCTTTTTTCCCTGTAAATTTTCATCTTTTTTCTTGTACATTTACAACCTTTTTTCCTGTAAATTTGTAACTTTTTTCTTGTAAAATTTCAACTTTGTTTAATCCTAAATTTTTATTTTATTCTCTCGGAAATTTACAACTTTTTTCCTATAAAGTTTCAGCTTTTTCTTGTACATTTACAACTTTTTTCCTGTAAATTTTCAACCTTTTTACTTGTAAAATGGTAATTTTTTCCTGTAAATTTGTAATGTTTTTGTTGTAAATTTTCAGCTTTGTTTCCTTATAGATTTGTATTTTTTTCTCTTTGAAATCTGCAACTTTTTTCTCCTATATTTGTTATTTTATCTTGTAAATTTGCAGTTGTTTTCCTATAAATTTGTATTTTTTTCCTGTAAATTTTCAGCCTTTTTCCTCATAAATTTTTTAATTTTTTTTTCACTTGTAATTTTGCAACTTTTTTCCTGTAAACTTTCAGTTGGTTTTTTTTTTTTTTTTTCGTATATTTGTGATTTTTCTCTTGTAAATTTGCAACTTTTCCCCCTAAAAATTTTAACTTTATCCTGTCAATGTGCAACTTTTTCCTCATAAATTTGTAGGTTTTTTGTAATATAATTTATTTTAATAATCTGATAATTTTTTCTCATTAATTTGTAGTTTTTTAAAAATGTAACCTTATTAAAAGGTGTTACAGAGGATGATGCAAGGAACAGGGTGAGATGGAAGCAGATGATTCGCTGTGGTGACCTGTAAAGGGAGCAGCCAGAAGAAGAAGAAGAAGAAGAAGAAGAAGAAGAAGAAGAAGAAGAAGATTAATAATAGCGTTCCACAGCACTGAATTTGTTATGCAAATCAAGGAAAGGTGTTTCCACCGAGGCTCAGTATAGACACGACCGTTTTGGGGAAGGCGCGGCGTCCCGCTGCATGTGCTGAGGTTGCCCAATGTGAGGCTTGCGGCAGGCGATTGTGACACAAGAGGATACCTGGGGACGCTTTCTGATGCAATCACGCACCACAAACCACAGAACTGCTGAGCGCTGCATTGGCCTACGGTGTGGACAAATGTGACTTAGGCTCCACATGTGAACAACTGAAATAAAACCCAGGAGTTTTTCCATTTGCAGACATTCAAATTTTCCATGTTTTTCCAGTTTTTCCATTTGCAGACATACTCACATGGATGCACAAAAGTACGAAAGACCCAGCCAGCATGTCCATGTGGGCCCCACCAAAGGTTAAACTGGGCTGTCTTATGGGTCCATCTGTGTTTGCCCACATGGACTTTGCCTGTTTACCTATTCTCAACTTATTTTCTCATAAATGTACTATTTTCATGTAAATTTGACCCCCCCCCCCAATTTGATACATTTTTCTTGAAAATTTGAAACTTTCTCATAAATTTGCAACTTTCTTTTTCTGTAAATTTGCAACTTTTTGTGATAAATTTTTTAGTTTTTCTTGTAAAATTGTGACCTGTTTCTCATAATTTTGCAAAAAACCCCCAAAACTTTAACTTTGCAACTTTTTTCTCATAAATTTGCAGTTTTTTACGATAAATTGCAAATTTATAGTTAAGTTGGGATTTTTCTCTTGCAAATTTGCAACCTGTTTCTCATAATTTTGCAATAAAACCCCAAATCTTGTTAATTTGCAATTTTTTCCTGTGAATTTTTAACTTTTTTTCTCATAAATTTGCAACCTTTTTCTCATGAATTTAAAATTTGATGAATTTACAAACCGAGCACAGTGGCGATGGTTGGCTCGTGTGCTCATGATGGTGTGAAGAGGACCCGGTAAGGAACACTGAAGGAAATCTGCATTTCCTGAACTGAACCTCCACTCTGCTTCTGTAAGGACCTTTTTCTAAGGCACAACGACAGGAACAGTAAAGAAACACATCTGTGCTGAGTAAAAAGGTCCAAATTAATTCAAAGACTCATTTTTTTATGAGACTTGTGTGTTATGTCCATAACCTGTACTCCAATAATGAGGCCGGAGGTGCAGTGGAACGTAACTTTATTGATAAACTCACAGTGTGTCAAAGACGCTTCCTTCTAGGCAGAGGTCTGGTTGTAAAGAGACCGTGCCTCTTCCGCATCCGCCTTTTATACCGCCGCTACCCACAACACATGACAATTTGAAATAGATCATATTTGATACATCACCCTCCCATCCAGTAGAAAAGTCCAAAACACACCAATTAGGCCCTCCCAAATTTGCAACCTGAATCACATACTAACAATGAGCTAAATATTTAGGCCTATCCATGCACACAAAACAACTAAAACTAGAGGGGGACAGGTGGACTACTGTCCCACCTCCACATGACTAGACAGATTCTGTCGTCTTTATTAGTATATATAGTCCATGAAAACTAAACTGCCGTGTTCCTAATAAAACTGAAAATAATCCCATGAACTTTTATACATACAGGCAAACTCCCATTCAACAATAAACCAGTCAATATTCATGTTCACATATTGCTAGTTTTACACCCAACGAAACCACCCCATAACCCGGGGAAACCACACAGTAATATATATGCTTCAAACATCACTTGTTTTTTAGTTTTTGTTTTTTTTTTCTTTTGTACATGGGTAACTCACATAGCATTCAATGTAAAGAACATATTGACTACGTAGCTTAGGCAATTCACAACACAACATGTAGCTTGGGCTGCACGGTGGCGCAGTGGTTAGCACTGCGGCAGCACAGTTTACCCTTGGCCGGGGGATTGTGGGGATCGTGGGTTCGATCCCAGCCCCCGACCAACAGTGATCTGTGTGGAGTTTGCATGTTCTCCCCGTGTTGCGTGGGTTTACTCCGGGATTTCTCCGGTTTCCTCCCACATGCCAAAAACATGCATGTTAGGTTAATTGGCTGTTCTAAATTGTCCCTAGATATCTGTTTCCTATAGGCCCTTAGAATAGAGGGTTAGTATTAATGAAAGCGCTTTGAGTGGTCTTTGTGACTAGAAAAGCGCTATATAAGTGCAGGTTAGTTAGTTAGTTAGTTAACTCATTGCCCCCTTGCTACCATACAGTCCCGATGGAGAAGCCGTCCCCTGGGACCCGTCTGGCAGGTCCCGCCCAGAGCGTCTTCGTCTCTTCACCCCTGAAGACGAGCCACTTTGGAGTCTCGACACCACCTTCTCATCGTTGGTGCACCGCAGCTCGTTGGGGTGTTTCCATGAGTCATCGGACAGCTGGAGGTAACCGTCCGCCTAAACAGCCACCACCTGCATCCGCCCCTGGTCATGTTGTCATTTTCTCTTGCCGTGGACCCCCCTTAGCCGAGCCTCCTCCCTGGGTCGAACCACGTCAGCGACCCGCAGGGGAGCTCAACTCGGCTTCAAACGTCCACAACGTCTAGAGCGGGCTTCCTCTCTGGGTCGAACCGCTGCATCGACCCCATGCGAAGCCCGATATACGTATATGTGTCTGTATCTATCTATCTATCTATCTATCTATCTATCTATCTATCTATATATATACAGTATACAGTATATATATATATATATATATATATATATATATATATATATACGTATGTATATATACACTACCGTTCAAAAGTTTGGGGTCACCCAGACAATTATTTTGTTTTCCATGAAAAGTCACACTTATTTACCACCATGAGTTGAAAAATGAATAGAAAATATAATCAAGACATTGACAAGGTTAGAAATAATGATTTGTAATAATAATTTTTTCCTTCAAACTTTGCTTTCGTCAAAGAATCCTCCATTTGCAGCAATTACAGCATTGCAGACCTAACATGATTGCACAAGGGTTTTCTAATCGTCCATTAGCCTTCTGACACAATGAGCAAACACATTGTACCATTAGAACACTGGAGTGATAGTTGCTGGAAATGGGCCTCTGTACACCTATGTAGATATTGCACCAAAAACCAGACATTTGCAGCTAGAATAGTCATTTACCACATTAGCAATTAAACATTAGCAATTTCTGATTAGTTTAAAGTTATCGTCATTGAAAAAAAGTGATTTTCTTTCAAAAATAAGGAAATTTCTAAGTGACCCCAAACTTTTGAACGGTAGTGTATATACAGTATATATAGTGCAGAGCATTGTAGCTAGATGGAATGAACAGCATAACAGTCTATTTAGTTACCCCACATAGTATGAATATGCACCCATACAGCATATTATGTATTGAATCAGCCTAGTTGTCACCCTCCGTAGCAATTGATATTGTCCTAGTTGTATAATGGAGGGGGACCATTATTGTGTAAGTTTATTGAGTTTTTTTGCATTCAATACAATTAGGCCATAACGTTTTTTGCTATCTCTGCGAGCAACCCTGCTTAGGTTATACAGTCTGACAGCCATAGGTAGGAAGGACCTCCAAAACCTCTCGGTCGCACACCTAGGATGATGTAGCCTACTGCTAAATGAGCTCCTCAGTGCGTTCAGTATGTCCTGCATAGGGTGGGACTCGGACTCCAGCAGAGATGACAATTTAGCCACCATCCTTCTCTCTCCTATCTCCTCCACTGGATCAAGGCGCTGCTCAGGACAGAGCTAGCTTTCTTGATCAGTGTGTTCAGTCTCTTCCTGTCGGCTGCTGTGATGCCGTTGCCCCAGCAGACCACTCCGAAAGTGATGGCTGATGCCACCACCAAATCGTAGAAGGTCTTCAGCAGCGCCCCTTGTACACCAAAAGACCTGAGCTTCCTCAGTAGGAACAGCCTGCGCTGTCCCTTCTTGTAGAGTGCATCGGTATTGTGTGACCAGTCTAGTTTATTGTTCAGATGAACACCCAGGTGCTTGTAGGATGTCACCATCTCAGTGTCTGTTCCCTGGATGTTTACTGGTGCTGTGAGGGGTTGTCCTTGCCTGCGGCAGTCCACCACCAGCAAATTAGTTTTCCTTGCGTTGATTTGGAGGCAGTTCCGATGGCACCAGTCCACGAAGTCCTGGATAAGTCCTCTGTACTCAGCTTCATCTCCATCAGAGATGAGGCCGACGATCGCAGAGTTGTTAGAGAATTTCTGTAGATGGCAGTATGTTGTGTTGTGTGAGAGGTCCACAGTATAAAGAGTGAACAGGAAGGGAGCCAGAACCATTCCCTGGGAGGGCTCCATACTGCCGATGATCTCGATCCAAGATGGCGCCCACAGCGGCCGACATGGTGCTTCGCTGCGCTCTTTGTTTGTTTTTGTTTGTCAATTGTGTGTCTGCTTGCACTTATACCCGTGAAGAACTTCTAAATATCAGGACTTTCACCCCCACGGACCTCCTCCCAGTTTTTCTAGCCCCTGCCGCCGATCTGGTTTATTGTTTGGCTCGGAAAGTGAGACGGCGGAAGAGAGGAAGACGAGCGGGCGCTCTCGTGCGGCTTCGCAGGAGAGGCTCGCGAACGGCGCTGCCTGGCATATTTCTGTCCAATACCAACTCTCTCTCTAACAAGGTAGATGAACTGAGACTGCTGATGCGTTTTAAGGACCTCGCCTCCTCAGCTGTCCTCTGCTTTACTGAGACCTGGCTCCGGGAAAATATACCGGACAGCGCGCTGCGCCTCGACGGCTTTCAGCTCTTCTGTGCTGATCGTGACACAGAGCTTTCCGGCAAGACCACAGGAGGCGGAGTCTGCTTCTACATCAACTGCAGCTGGTGCTCTGATGTAACGGTAATTTCCAAACACTGTTCTCCTGCCTTGGAATTTCTTGTTATCAATTGCAAGCCCTTCTATTCCCCGCGGGAGTTTGCTTCTTTCATAATGATCGCTGTGTACGCCCCTCCCGACGCGGACACGCGCGAAGCTCAGCGCGTGCTCGCGGATCACATTCAACACACAGAGCGGAGTTTTCCAGACTCGCTGATTATTGTGGCTGGCGACTTTAATCAGTGCAATCTGAGCCACGATCTCCCCCGCTACAAACAGTTTATTAAATGCCCCACCAGAGGATTAAACACACTGGATCACTGTTACACCACAGTGAAAGACGCATATCGCGCTGTCCCTCGAGCTGCGCTGGGATTATCTGATCACGTGATGGTTCACCTCATTCCCACATACAGACAGAGATTGAAGCTCACTAAACCTGTTGTGAGCACTACGAAGATACGGACCAGTGATGCTGAGGAGAAGCTGGAAACGTGCATGGAAATATCTGACTGGGGCATGCTTAAAGGAGCCACGCATGATCTGGATGAGTACACGGACACTGTGAACTCATACATCCACTTTTGTGAAGAGAACATTCTTCCATCACGCACCAGGGTGAGTTACTCTAATGACAAACCCTGGTTCACAGCTAAGCTCAGACAGATCAGGAAGGAGAAGGAAGCAGCGCTGAAAAGTGGAGACAGGGACTGCTACAGGGAGGTTAAATACCGGTTTAACAGAGAGCTGAAGAGGGCTAAATCTCTATACTCAGAGAGACTCCAGCAGCAGTTCACTGCTAATGATTCGGCTTCCGTGTGGAGAGGACTGAGGCAAATCACCAACTATCGACCTAAGGCTCCTAAAGGTCAGGATGACAAAGCCCTTTGTCAAAGACTGTCCCAACACTATGCCCGTTTTGACACCTCGTCATCTGTGTCCAACTCCCCCCCTCCCTCCAGCTCCACAGCCTCCACATTCGCTACTTCATTTAAGGCACCCCCCCCCTCCTCCCCCCCTCCCCTTATCATCAGTGAGCAGGATGTGCTCAAACAGTTCTCCAGACTGAACCCGCGCAAGGCCCCTGGCCCAGACGGCGTGTCTCCCTCCACCCTGAGACTCTGTGCGAAACAGCTGGCTCCTGTCTTCACAGACATTTTTAACACCTCCCTTAAGTTATGCCACGTGCCGTCCTGCCTCAAATCCTCCACCATCATCCCTGTCCCCAAGAAGCCACGGATCACTGGACTTAACGACTACAGACCTGTAGCGCTCACCTCTGTAGTCATGAAGTCCTTTGAGCGCCTGGTCCTGTCCCACCTCAAGTCCATCACCACCCCTCTCCTGGACCCGCTGCAGTTTGCCTACCGAGCCAACAGGTCTGTAGATGATGCAGTCAACCTGGCCCTCCACTCCATCCTGCAGCACCTGGACTCCCCGGGAACCTACGCCAGGATCCTGTTTGTGGACTTCAGCTCCGCATTCAACACCATCCGCCCCGATCTGCTCCGGGACAAGCTGTCCCTGCTCAACGTGCCTGACTCCCTCTGCAGGTGGATCATCGACTTCCTGACGGACCGGAGGCAGCATGTGCAGCTGGGAAAGACTGTCTCAGACTATACTAGCATCAGCACCGGATCACCCCAGGGCTGTGTACTTTCCCCCCTACTCTTCTCCCTTTACACCAACTCCTGCACCTCCAGCCACCAGTCTGTCAAGTTGATCAAGTTTGCGGACGACACCACCCTCATCGGGCTCATCTCCAACGGCGACGAGTCCGCCTACAGGAGAGAGGTGGCCCAGCTGGCGTCCTGGTGCAGCAATAACAACCTGCAGCTGAACGCTCTGAAGACAGTGGAGATGATTGTAGACTTCAGGAAAGTCACTACTCCTCTGCCCCCCCTCACCCTCTCAGGCTCTCCCATCACCACTGCTGATTCCTTCCGCTTCCTAGGCACTACCATCACCAGGGACCTCAAATGGGAGCTGACCATCAGCTCACTCATCAAAAAAGCCCAGCAGAGGATGTTCTTCCTGCGGCAGCTGAGGAAGCTCAAGCTACCCACCAAGATGTTAGTGCAGTTCTACACAGCCATCATCGAGTCCATCCTCACCACCTCCATAACCGTGTGGTACGCAGGAGCCACTGCCAGGGACAGACTAAGGCTGCAGCGCGTCGTGCGCACTGCTGAGAAGGTGATCGGCTGCAAGCTCCCATCTCTCCAGGATCTGTACATCTCCAGGACCCGGAGGCGTGCTGGCCGGATCATAGCCGATCCCTCACACCCTGGTCACGTACTGTTTGCCCCCCTCCCCTCTGGTAGAAGACTTCGGTCCATCCAGACTAAAACCTCCCATCACATGAACAGCTTCTTCCCCTCTGCCATTAGACTGCTGAACACTAAGTGACTTATTGACTCTCGTGCACCATGTACAGCAGCTCAACCAGACTCATGTCAATCATCACTGTTTTCTTCCTGCATTACCGACTGCACTATATAGTTCTCCACAGTATCTGCTGCTGGCTAATATATATTTTAACTGTTGACCAGTATCACTTAATCTTATCCTACACTTTATTGCATGTATAGTTTATTTCTCTTATCTTATCATGTTTAATGTTGCAGCATTGTACCGAGACAAATTCCTAGTTTGTGTACTACATGAACAATGGCAATAAACCTGATTCTGATTCTGATTCTGATTCTGATTCTGATCGTGTCAGACGCACAATCCTGGGTTCTCACAAACTGTGGCCGGTTTGTGAGGTAGTCCGGGATCCACGGTGACAGATGCTGGTCCACCCCTGTGCACAGTAGCTTGTCCTTCAGGATCACCGGTTGGATGGTGTTGAAAGCACTGGAGAAGTGCTGGAGAAGCATGTTCGGCTTCCGGCGCCACACGAGTAGGCTGCCCTTTGCAACAGCGGATCAATTTCTGCCTATTTTTGTTACTATCTGGCTCTCTTGCCAATGTTTATGATCCAGCGTCACCTTTATTCCATCAGAACACGTAGATCGCCCAAATGTCTCCTGATTCAGCGGCTGGAGCCACTGTTTCTGGCAGGAGGCAGTATAACAGGGACCAGATGCTAGCACTCAACCGGCCCATGATGCTAACGCGAAAACTCGACATACCGGGAGAATTAAGATGAAAACGATGTGGGTGCCGTGCTGGGGTAAGACGGCGGGCAAGGAATATAAGGTACAGACCCGCCCTCCCATCTGTCATTATGGGGAATGTACAATCGATACTCGGAAAGACAGATGAACTAGCGGCTATCTCCCGCTACGATAGCATATACCGGGAGTGTAGCCTGTTTCTATTCACCGAGACTAGGCTAACAGGACTAGCAGCAGATGCTAACATTGAACTGGAGGGTTTCCACGCAATACGGGCAGACCGAACACCAGACAGTGGGAAGGCACGGGGCGGTGGGGTGATGATGTATGTACGTCAATAACAACTGGTGCAGACCGGGACATATTACGGTTAAGGAACAGCACTGTAGCAAAGACATTGAGTTGCTAGCTATTAGCATGCGGCCTACCTATCTTCCGAGGGAATACTCGCACGTGATCTGCATTGTTATTTATGCAAATCCGACGGCGAACGCTGGGACAGTGCGTGACATCATCCACTCAGTAACTGGCAGGCTGCAGACAGAACACCAAGGTGCTCTTCTCCTCATCTCAGGCGATTTTAACCATATTTCACTGTCTCCCATTCTACCCACGTTTACCCAGTATGTCGCATGCCACACTAGAGACAGTTTATTAAATGCCCCACCAGAGGAAAGAACACGCTGGATCACTGTTACACTACAGTGAAGGACGCGTATCACGCTGTTCCCCGCGTTGCGCTCGGTCTATCTGATCACGTGATGGTCCACCTCATTCCCACATACAGACAGAGACTAAAGCCCACTAAACCTGTTGTGAGCACTACGAAGAAATTGACCAGTGAAGCTGGGGAGAAGCTGAGCACGTGCATGGAAATAACTGCCTGGGCATGTTTAAAGGAGCCACGCATGATCTGGATGAGTACACGGACACTGTGAACTCATATATCCACTTTTGTGAGGAGAACATTCTTCCATCGTGCACCAGGGTGAGGTACTCAAATGACAAGCCCTGGTTCACTGCTAAGCTCAGACAGATCAGGAAGGAGAAGGAAGCAGCGTTGAAAAGTGGAGACAGGGACTGCTACAGGGAGGTCAAATATCGGTTTAACAGAGACCTGAGGAGAGCTAAATCTGTGTATTCTGAGAGACTCCAGCAGCAGTTCACTGCTAACGACTCTGCTTCTGTGTGGAGAGGACTGAGGCGAATCACCAACTATCAGTCTCAGGCTTCTAAAGGTCAGGATGACAAAGCCCTTTGTCAAAGACTGTCCCAACATTATGCCCGTTTTGACACCTCGTCAGCTGTGTCCATCTCCCCCACTCCCCCCAGCGCCACTGCCTCCACGGTCCCTACTTCATCAAAGGCGCCCCCCCCTCCTCCCCCCCTGCCCTTGTCATCAGTGAGCAGGACGTGCAGACAGTTCTCCAGACTGAACTCATGCAAGGCCCCCGGTCCGGACGGCGTGTCTCCCTCCACCCTGAGACACTGTGCGAAAGAGCTGACTCCTGTCTTCACAGACATTTTTAACACCTCCCTGAAGTTATGCCACGTGCCAACCTGCCCCAAAATCTCCACCATCATCCCTGTCCCCAAGAAGCCACGGATCACTGGACTTAACGACTACAGACCTGTAGCGCTCACCTCTGTAGTCATGAAGTCCTTTGAGCGCCTGGTCCTGCCCCACCTCAAGTCCATCACCACTCCCCTCCTGGACCCGCTACAGTTTGCCTACCGAGCCAACAGGTCTGTGGACGACGCAGTCAACCTAGCCCTCCACTCCATCCTGCAGCACCTGGACTCCCCGGGAACCTACACCAGGATCCTGTTTGTGGACTTCAGCTCTGCATTCAACACCATCCGCCCTGCTCTGCTCCGGGACAAGCTGTCCCTGCTCAACGTGCCTGACTCCCTCTGCAGGTGGATCACCGACTTCCTGACGGACCGGAGGCAGCATGTGCGGCTGGGAAAGACTGTCTCAGACTCTGTTAGCATCAGCACCGGATCACCCCAGGGCTGTGTACTTCCCCCCCCCTACTCTTCTCCCTTTATATCAACTCCTGCACCTCCAGCCACCAGTCTGTCAAGCTGATCAAGTTTGCGGATGACACCACTCTCATCGGGCTCATCTCCAACGGCGACGAGTCCGTCTACAGGAGAGAGGTGGCCCAGCTGGCGTCCTGGTGCAGCCACAACAACCTGCAGCTGAACGCTCTGAAGACAGTGGAGATGATTGTGGACTTCAGGAAAGTCACAACCCCTCTGCCCCCCCTCACCCTCACAGGCTCTCCCATCACCACTGCAGATTCCTTCCTCTTCCTGGGCACCACCATCACCCGGGACCTCAAGTGGGAGCCGACCATCAGCTCCCTCATCAAAAAGGCCCAGCAGAGGATGTTCTTCCTGTGGCAGCTGAGGAAGCTCAAGCTACCCACCAAGATGTTGGTACAGTTCTACACAGCCATCATCGAGTCCATCCTCACCACCTCCATAACCGTGTGGTACGCAGGAGCCACTGCCAGGGACAGACTAAGGCTGCAGCGCGTCCATCCCTCCAGGACCTTTACATCTCCAGGACCCGGAGGCGTGCAGGCCGGATCATAGCCGATCCTTCACACCCTGGTCACGTACTGTTTGCCCCCCTCCCCTCAGGTAGAAGACTTCGGTCCATTCAGACTAACACCTCCCATCACATGAACAGCTTCTTCCCCTCTGCCATCAGACTGCTGAACACTAAGTGACTTATTGACTCTCGTGCACTATGTACAGCAGCTCAACCAGACTCATGTCAATCATCACTGTTATCTTTTTGCATTACCGACTGCACTATGGGGTACTCCACAATATCTGCTGCTCGCTAATATATTTAAAAATTGCTTTGACTAGTATTACTCATTCTTATTCTACATTTTATTGCATGTATAGTTTTTTATTTCTATCTTTTATTTTTATCATGTTTAATGTTGCAGCATTGCACCGAGACAAATTCCTAGTTTGTGTACTACATGAACAATGGCAATAAATCTGATTCTGATTCTGAGACAATAAAACACTGGATTTATTCTACGCAAACACTAAGGAGGCGTACACCTCATCACAACTCCCCCCACTCGGGAGATCGGATCACAACTTGGTTCATCTCCTGCCGGTGTACAAACCCCTAGTGCACAGACAACCTCCGGTCATGCGCACAGTGAAGTTATGGTCTGAAGAGGCAATGGACGCTCTAAAGGACTGCTTTGAAACCACTGCCTGGGAGCAGCTCTGCGATCCAATAGTGAGGACATCGATGGCCTCACTCAAACCATCACGGACTACATCAGCTTCTGTGTGGACAACACCGTACCCACCAAGACCATACGGTGTTGCTCGAACAACAAACCCTGGATCAACCCTGAGATAAAAACACTTCTGAGAGAGAAGAGGATCTTCAGGTCGGGGAACAGGGAGATGTGGAAGTCCGTACAGAGGGAGCTGAGGAGGAAGATCAGAGAAGGCAAGGACAGCTTCAGGAAGAAGATTTTTTTTTTTTTGGACTTATTTTGTACCCGTAGGTAGATTTGTTCTGCAGTCCGGTGACAAGCCACCAGCTGCCGGTCGCTGCGTGCGCAAGCGCCCCTTAACTCCCTAACCTGCATGTTTTGGCATGTGGGAGGAAACTGGAGAAATCCTGCAGTAAACCCACGCATACACGGGGAGAACATGCAAACTCCACACAGATCACTGTTGGCCGGGGGCTGGGATCGAACCCATGATCTCATGATCCCCGCAATCCCCCCGGCCGAGGGTAAAACTGTGCTGCCGCGGTGCTAACCACTGCGCCACCGTGCAGATGGAGGACAAGCTGCAACAGAGCGACATCGGTGGGGTCTGGAGAAACCTTAAAACCATCTCTGAGCTCCAGAATACCTCCTCCCAGGCCACAGGGGGCAGGGAGTGGGCGAACAATCTGAACCTGTTTTTTAATAGGTTTGACCAACCGCCCCCCCCCCCCCCCCCCGACTGCACAACAACCACTGCTGCCTCTAAAGACATCGAGTCCTGCTGCCCACACCCCACTCCACCAACACCCCCCCACTCCCAACACACAGCCCCCCAACCTGACCCTCACTAAGACCCAGGTGAGGACGGAGCTGAGAAAGGTCAAGGCGAGGAAGGCGTCGGGACCGGAGGGCATCAGCGCAAAGCTCCTCAAGTCCTGTGCAGATCAGCTATGTGGGATTGTGGAGCTCATCTTCAACCTGAGCCTGAAGCTAGGGAGGGTACCACAGTTGGGGAAAACATCTTGTGTGGTACATGTACCAAAGACCTCCCGCCCCAAAGACCTGAACAGCTACAGACCAGTGGTCCTGACGTCCCACATGATGAAGCCCCTGGAGAGACTGCTCCTTGCTCACCTCCGCCCCCTGGTGGGACCAGCGATGGATCCACTCCAGTTCGCCTACCAGCATGGCATTAGGGTGGAGGATGCAGTGATTTTCCTCCTTCACCGTTCTCTGTCCCACCTGGAGAAGCCCGGGAGTGCGGTGAGGATCATGTTCTTTGACTTCTCCAGTGCTTTCAACACCATCCAACCGATGATCCTGAAGGACAAGCTGCTGTGCGCAGGGGTGGACCAGCACCTGTCATCATGGATCCTGGACTACCTCACTAACCGGCCACAGTTTGTGAGAATCCGGGACTGTGTGTCCGACACGATCATCGGTAGCACGGGGGGCCCCCCCAGGGAATGGTTTTGGCTCCCTTCCTGTTTACCCTTTATACTGCGGACTTCTCACACAACACAACACACTGCCATCTACAGAAGTTCTCTGATGACTCTGCAATCATCGGCCTCATCTCCAACGGAGATGATGCTGAGTACAGAGGACTTATCCAGGACTTCGTGGACTGGTGCAATAGGAACTTCCTCCAGATCAACGCGAGGAAAACTAAGGAGCTGGTGGTGGACTGCCGCAGGCAAGGACAACCCCTCACAGCACCAGTAAACCTACAGGGAACAGACATCGAGATGGTGACATCCTACAAGTACCTGGGTGTTCATCTGAACAATAAACTAGACTGGTCACACAATACGGACGCACTCTACAAGAAGGGACAGCGCAGGCTGTTCCTACTGAAGAGACTCAGGTCTTTTGGTGTACAAGGGGCGCTGCTGAAGACATTCTACGACACGGTGGTGGCATCAGCCATTACTTTTGGAGTGGTCTGCTAGGGCAGTGGCATTACAGTAGCTGATAGGAAGAGACTGAACAAACTGATCAAGAAAGCTAGCTCTGTCCTGGGGCAGCGCCCTGACCCAGTGGAGGAGATAGGAGAGAGAAGGATGGTGGCTAAACTGTCATCTCTGCTGGAGTCCGAGTCCCACCCTATGCAGGATGTACTGAACACACTGAAGAGCTCATTTAACAGCAGGCTACATCATCCTAGGTGCACAACCGAGAGGTTTCGCAGGTCCTTCCTACCTACGGCAGTCAGACTGTATAAACTAAGCAGGGCTGCTCGCAGAGATAGCAAAAAAACGTGACAACCTAATAGTACTGAATGCAAAAGACGCAATAGACTTACACAATGGTCCCCTCCAGTATATACAACTAGGACAGTATCGGTCGCTACGGAGGGTGACAATATGTATGGGTGCATATTCATACTATGTAGGATAACTAAGTAGACTGTTATGCTGTTTATTCCATCTTGCTACAATGCGCCGCACTTTATATATATATTTATATATTGATGTGTATGTACGTATATCCACTGCTCTTATTTATATCTTCCGTATCTTCTTAATTATTGCTCTGAGTGTTGCTATCCCTGTGCTGTTGCAATCCTGGAATTTCCCCATTGTGGGACTAATAAAGGCTTATCTTATCTTATCTTATCTTATCTTAAGTCAAAGAACATGATCCTCACCGTGTTCCAGGCTTCTCCAGGTGGAACAGGGAATGGTGAAGGAGGAAGATCACTGCACCCTCCACCCGATGCCATGCTGGTAGGCGAACTGGAGTGGATCCATCGCTGGTCCCACCAGGGGGCGGAGGTGAGCAAGGAGCAGTCTCTCCAGGTGAGAAGTCAGGGCCACTGGTCTGTAGCTGTTCAGGTCTCTGGAGTGGAAAGTCTTTGGTACGGGTACCACACAAGATGTTTTCCACAGCTTTGATACCCTCCCCAGCTTCAGGTTCAGGTTGAAGATGTGCTCCACAATCCCACACAGCTGGTCTGCACAGGACTTGAAGAGCTTTGCGCTGATGCAGTCCAGACCCGAGGTCTTCCTTGCCTTGATCTTCCTCAGCTCTGCCCTCACCTGGGTCTTAGTGAGGGTCAGGTTGCGGCTGGGGGGCTGTGTGCTGGGAGTGGGGGTGTGTTGGTGGAGTGGGGTGTGGATAGCAGGTCTCGGTGACTGTAGAGGCAGCAGTGGTTGGTGTGCAGGCGGAGGGGAGGGTGGTTGGTCAAACCTATTAAAAAACAGGTTTGGATTGTTCACCCACTCCCTGCCCCCTGTGGCCTGGGAGGAGGTGTTCTGGAGCCCAGAGATGGTTTTGAGGTTTCTCCAGACCCCGCCAATGTCACTCTGTTGCAGCTAGTCCTCCATCTTCTTCCTGAAGCTGTCCTTGCCTTCTCTGGTCTTCCTCCTTAGCTCCCTCTGTACGGACTTCAGCATCTCCCTGTTTCCCGACCTGAAGATCCTTTTCTTTTCTCTCAGTAGTGATTATATCTCGGGGTTGATCCAGGGTTTGTTGTTCGAGCAACACCATATGGTCTTGGTGGGTACGGTGTTGTTCACACAGAAGTTGATGTAGTCCGTGACGGTGTGAGTGAGGCCGTCGATGTCCTCACCATGTGGATCGCAGAGCTGCTCCCAGGCAGTGATTTCAAAACAGTCCTTTAGAGCGTCCATTGCCTCCTCAGACCATATCTTCACTGTGCGCATAACTGGAGGTTGTCTGTGTACTAGGGGTTTGTACACCGGCAGGAGATGAACCAAGTTGTGATTCGATCTCACAAGTGGGGGAAGTGGTGATGAGGTGTACGCCTCCTTAGTGTTAGCATAGAACAAATCCAGTGTTTTATTTTCTCTGGTGTGCCACATAACATACTGGGTGAACGTGGGCAGAATGGAGGACAGTGAAATATAAGATAAGATAAGATAAGATAAGGCTTTATTAGTCCCACAATGGGGAAATTCCAGGATTGCAACAGCACAGGGATAGCAACACTCAGAGCAACAATCAGAAGGCAAGAAAAAACAAGAACAGCTAGTATACATATGTACATATTACTATATATATATATACAGTATATATATATATATATATATATATATATATATATATATATATATATATATATAGACACACAGTGCGGAGCATTGTGATTGGTGAATGTGCAGCAGAAAGTCTAAGCTCTCTCTCTGCGGATGCGGCGGGCCAGCTCGATGTCTTTGGGCATGATGGTGGTGACCCTCTTGGCATGGATGGCGCACTGGTTGGTCCACGAAGAGACCCACCAGGTAGGCCTCGCTGGCCTCCTACAGAGCCATGACGGCGGAGCTCTGGAAGCGCAGGTCGGTCTTGAAGTCCTGAGCGATCTCCCTCACCAGGCGCTGGAAGGGCAGCTTACGGATGAGCAGCTCCGTGGATTTCTGGTAGCGATGGATCTCTCTCAGAGCCACGGTACCAGGCCTGTAACGGTGAGGTGGTGAGCTGGAAATATGGTTAAAATCACCCGAGATGAGGAGGAGAGCATCTGGATGTTCTGTCAGAAGCTTGCCAGTAACTGAGTGGATGATGTCACGTGCTGTCCCAGCGTTCGCCGACGGATTTGCATAAATAACAATGCAGATCACGTGTGAGTATTCCCTAGGGAGGTAGTCAGGCCGCATGCTAACAGCTAGCAACTCAGTGTATTTGCTGCAGTGTTGCTCTTTAACTGTGATGTGTCTCTGCTTACACCAGCTGTTACTGACATACATTATCACTCCTCTGCCCCTTGCCTTCCCACTGTCTGGTGCCCAGTCTGCCCGTATTGTGTGGAAACCCTTCAGTTCGATATTAGCATCTGTTGCTAGTTCTTTTAGCAACGTCTCAGTAAACAACATCATGCTAATCTCTCTGAAGGTGCTCTCATAGCGGGACATGGCCGTTAGCTCGTCTGTCTTATTGAGTAGCGATCATACATTCCCCATGATAACGGATGGGAGGACAGGTCTGTACCTTATATTCCTTGCTCGCCGTCTTACTCCAGCTCGACATCCATGCCGTTTCTGTCTGATTTCTCCCGGTATGTCGAGTTTTTGTGTTAGCACTGTGGGCCGGTTAAGTGCTAACAGCTGGTCCCTGTTGTACTGTCTCCTGCTGTAAAGACTGGCTCCGTCCACCGGCTCGGGAGACATTTGGGGTGATCTGTGTGCCCATGATGGATAAGGTGTCGCCGGATGAGAAAGTTTGACCAGAGAAGCCAGACAGTAAATAAGAAAGAGGAAGAAAAATGCAGAATTGAGCCGCTGTTGCAAAAAGGCAGCCGACTCATGTGGCACAGGAAGTATAAAATTGCCTTGTAATGGTGCTTGGTGGACCCGTAGCCCATACATCTGTGCGACCCCTGGGTGGACCTTATTTTAATAGCGGTAGCATATTCTTCCGTGTCTTCTGTGCTATCATCGCTACCTGGGTCCACAGCCTGTGCCACTGATTGTGATTCAGCTTGCCTCAATGTAGTTCTCTCACCGAGGTTCTTAGATAGTTTATCTGCTGCTTCAAACTGTTGAGCTATCTCGACCACCATGGCTAACGTCAGTCCACTGGAGTGTGTGAGGAGCCTTGACCGTGCTGCAGAACATAGCGTGTGCTCCGCCAACTGATCGTGGACCATTTCTTCTTCCAAAGCCCCAAACTGGAATTCCCCAGCCAGCTGGCGCAGGTCTGCGACATATCGCTGCACCAACTCTCCAGTCCGCTGGCGGCGCTGCAGAAACTGAATCCTTCGGACTATGACGTTTTCTGGAGGGCGAATGTAGCGCGCCATTTGCCCAACCACGTCCTCAAAACTGTCACTCTCACCCAATGTGCTGAGAATGCGTTGTCCCTCCATGCCGAGATCGGGGACCAATATCGTTGGTCCACGTAGTTTCTCCAATTTGCAGAGGTTCAAAGCCACCAAATAATTCTGGAATGCTGCATACTACCTCGCCCAGGGAACTGGCGGTTCGCCCGGGAGCTCCAAAAATGGCCGAATGCTAGAAACTCCCTTATCCATACTTTTATTCTTGTCGCCAAATGTTATGTCCATAACCTGTACTCCAATAACGAGGCCGGAGATGCAGTAGAACGTAACTTTATTGATACACTCACAGTGTGTCACAGGCGCTCCCATCTAATCAGAGGTCTGGTCGTAAAGAGACCGTGGCTCTTCCGCATCCCACAACACTCCCACAGCCCACAACCACAAAACACAACAATATGAAATAGATCATATTTGATACATCACAGTGTGTTCCTTTTAGGAACTTGATAAGCTTTGCAAAGACTGCACTTTTAGATATTTCATGTGGACAGTCGGAGGCTCAGCAGAGCAAATTAGCTCTGTTTCTGTGTTCATTCCCATGTTATTTCCCACGTCTTGATAAAAGAGAAGAGGAAGGAGACAAGGTAACAATGTAATTTGCTAATAGGAATAATTATAGTGTAGCCAGAGGCTACCTCCATTAGCAGAAACAAGAACAATCGGGCTGGTGTTTATCTTCTGCTAATTGTTGTGAGCAAACAGCAAATATTTTATTAACTTCAGGAGTAGACTCTACCCACAGGAGGAGTGAGCTGAATGTGAAATCATCTCTGGAGTGTCTTCACAGACACGGGAACTGATTACGGAGAGAGAGAGAGAGAGAGAGAGAGAGAGAGAGACTGTTGTGCAGCAGTGAGTCAGAGGATTGTTCTTCAGTCTGGCAACATCTCAGCAGATGAAGTCCAAACATTTAGGCATTTTTTCTCCTTCTGGGCAGAATTCAAAGACTCACACTGTGGCTTCAGGAAATGACAAATAGGGTGAGGTTTGCCCACATGGACTTCACCTGTGGTGCAGGTGAGCAGGTGACCCGTTTACCCGCGTCAACCCATCTGGGCCCCACCTGGTTTAAAGTGGGTCCGCAGGTTTCAGGAGCTCTGGTGCCGCGGGCAACATGAGCCCAAACATCACACAGTTAGGAGAAAAAAGTTCAAGGTTTACACGACAACAGAAAGGTTCAGATTTTCAAGAAAAAATCATCAAATTAGGGGAATTTTTTATTATTTTTTTTCTTGTGAATCTGTAACTTTTTTCTCATAAATTTGTAACATTTTTTAAAGTAAATCTGTGATTTTTTTTTCTTGTAAATTTGGAACTTTTTTTCAGGAATTGTCAACTTTTTCACCTAGATGTTCAACTTTTTTCTTTTGAATCTCCAACTTTTTTCTAATAAATGTACTGTAAAAAAATTTTCTATTAAATTTGTTATATTTTATCTGTAAATATATTTCAACATTTTTCTCCTATTTTTTGTGTATCTACAACTTATTTCTCATAAATGTATAAGTTTTTCTATTAAATTTGGTGGGGTTTTTTCTCTAAATATTTCAACATTTTTCTACTTTTTTTTTTTTTTTTTTTGTAAATTTGCAACTTTTTTCTCTTAAAGTTGCAACTTTTTCCTCAAAAAGTTGAGACTGTTTTCTTTTAAATCTGGAACTTTTTTCTCAGGAATTTACAACTTTTTCTCCTAAATTTCCACCTTTTTTTCTTGTAAGTTTGCAATCCATGTTGTCATAAACTTACTGCTTTTTCTTGTGAATTTTAAGTGTTTTTCTCATAAATTAGCAGCACTCAAATCCGTTTACTCA
Source organism: Pholidichthys leucotaenia (assembly GCA_020510985.1). Classification (NCBI taxonomy): domain Eukaryota; kingdom Metazoa; phylum Chordata; class Actinopteri; order Cichliformes; family Pholidichthyidae; genus Pholidichthys; species Pholidichthys leucotaenia. The sequence continues at coordinate 329,424,748 of CM035845.1, forward strand.
GGCCGTGCTTAGATAGGTTTATTTTTTAATGCATTTTGTATGGTTAATGTATGAAATCGGTTGTAAATGGACTGACCTGTTATCCGTTGCATTAATGGGCCCCCACAATCTCTCATACGACTCCACAAAGCTAAAAACGGTGCTGATGTTGGGACACTGCATGTCTGTGTTTGTTTGTGAGATCTGAGGCCGAGCCACTTTGCATCTTCATCATTATTAGATGTTCTGAACCAGCCTTGGCATCACTCACATCCTCTTTCTGTTTTTTATCCTCTTCCATTTCATTTTCTATTTTATTTCCCTCTTGCCTTGAAGACGCAGAGTGTCAGCCTAAATGTGGCGTTGCCGAAACGAGCGGGCCTAATCGCCGTGATACAGACGAAGGCTGGCACTCAGACTTTGGCAAACGTGGAAAAGGTCAGTGGCGGCTGATCTGAGCGCCTTTGACGCTCCACTTAAGCATTGCTCAGAGTGCGGCGGTGTCATCATTCTAACTGTTCTGAGGTGCGTCGGTTGCGGGGAGAAGCGGCGCCGTCGTTATTGGCAGAGATCGGGAGGACGTTCAAGCCCGGGGCGAACGTGGTGAAACCTGAACACCTTCCGCAAAAGCCAAGTCACACAGAAAAGGGGGCAAAAGTGCGGCACGCCGAGCGTGTAACCTTTATAGTGTCAGCTATTAGGCGCGTACCTTCACCCGGACAGAGCAGACCGCTGCTACGGTTCACTGAAGTCTTCGCTCTCGCTCCAGATGTTGTGCTGTTTCTCTTCTTCACGTTGAGGCTATTATCTCCCTGAGTTGATGTGATGGGCTTGGCGCATGTTAAAGGCGCACATTAGAGCCGCTGAATAGACTAACGCGCAGTAATGGGCCCGGACACTTGTCAGCTTTGCTCTCGCTCACATGGACGAGAGCGCCATTTGCCCAATGACCCGCATTTGTTTTTTGTTTTTTTATGTAACAACTAGACAAAGCCCACATTCACGCGTCTTTATAAGTAGTGGCTCATTCCCCTCCAAAGCACAAGTCGGACATTGACGGTTGGTTGGAGAAGGTGTGGCAGAGGCAGGAGGGGAATCAAGTCTTAACAGGGGGTCAGAGGTCACCGCTGAGGTACAAAAGGAAATTAGGTACAGATGTGGAAGAATAACGGGGCAAATGCATGATAAAAGATGCCGAATGAAAAATTAAAAAAGGCACAAATTACAGTTTCATGACACAGAAATGTCACCAGCAGCCTGATAAATGTAAATTTACGAGATAAAATTTGAAAATTCACAGGAAAAAAAATGAAAATTTATAAGAAAAAAGCTGCAAATTTATGAGAAAAAAAGTCACAAATTTTGGAGGAAAACATTGTGAATTTATGAGACAAAAGTTGCTGGTTTAGAGGGGAAAAAAATGCAAAATTGCAAGAAAAAAAAGTCACAAATTTGTGAGAAAAAAGGTCGCAAATGTACAAGAAAAAAGTTGCAGATTTAATGGAAAAAAATGTAAATTTGCAAGAAAAAATGGCAAATTCATGAGAAAAAGTCACAAACATATTAGAAAAAAGTTGAAAATCTAGAAGAAAAAAATGCAGATATAAAGAAAAAAACTGCAAATTTACAATAAAAAAGGCAAATTTATGAGAAAAAAGTCAAAAATTTACAAGAAAAAAAGTTGCACATTTATGAGAAAAAGATGCACATTTAAAGGAAAAACTTCAAATTTACAAGAAAAAAATACAAATTTATGAGAACTTTTTGAGGAAAACTGACAATTTTTAAGATTTTTTTGTATTTCTGGTTGAAATTGGTCATTCAGAGTCATGTTATTATGCCTCAGTGAAACAGAGGCATACAGTAATCAGTTAGCGCATCTGTTTGTTGCTGGGTGGGTGTGTCTGTCTGTCTGTCTGTCTGTCTGTCTGTCAGCCTCTCTGTTTCAGCTCGCCTGGTCAAAATTAAGTGGAACTAAAGGCTTGCATCATTGCATCGCCATATTTTCTCGACTTTTAATTTGCCAGAATTGTGAGATAAGGCTTTGTTTTCAAAATAAGCACAAATTTAACTCACCATTTCTGTCAACACAGCCACGAAAACAGGCAATGTAATAACTATGCCAGGCCAGTAGAGGTAAGAGTGCCACTTTGTTATGGCCGCCCATGCTACTGTGACAGAGATCATCCTGCGCAGTTCGCCCCACACGGGACACGAACCCGCGACCTCTCAGTCAACTAACACAGTTCGAGCATGGGAGACACAGCACGATCGCGCTGAGCTAAAGGTCCGACCGGTAGCTCAGCGCTACCATCTGGGGCTCACAGCACCAGTTTTTGTAACTGAGGTCATCAGCGCAGTTCGCCCTACACAGGACACGAACCCGCGACCTCACAGTTAACTGGTCAGAGACACGCACAGCACGATCGTGCTGAGCTAAAGGTCCGACCGATAGCTCAGCGCTACCGATACTGTATGAGGCTTCGGGAGGGAGGTTTACTAACGTTCTACGCCGAACAGTACTAGTTGGCATCCGTTACACTACCATGCCACAGGCAGCACGTTGGTGTTTTTTATTCAGTTCTGTAACATGATATACAAAGTTTTTGATGATACTGGGGGTCAATTTTCTCTTTTTTCCCAGGCTGGGAGGAGAAATGACCCCCCCCCCCCCCCCTTGATTTACACCTATGACTGAGGAGGCGGTATTTACAGCTTAACAATGGGAACGAATGTGGGTCATTTCTGGATCCCCCCCCCCCCCCCCAACACACACACACACAGACACACAACCTTCCTGAGGTGCCAGTTTTGACGGAGCTGACACTGGTGTGGGTGAGAGGTCAACACCTCTGGAGCAGACTTGTCAAATCAGGGAGTTTGCACTAGTTTCTCCGCTAACAGACACTAATTAGCAGCGCTCGACGCCGGAGCTCGGGGGTGTCACCTCTGTGGCACAGCAGAGATTGTTTGGTCAGGTTGCTGCAGCCCTGAAGCTAACCTGCAGCCAAATTCAACTGAGGCGTCTCCTGTTTAAAGGAAGGCCTTCCTTTAACCTGCCTCTTTCAGGAGCGGGCCTAGCAGGTGTTTGTTCTTCTTGTTTCCCCAAAACGTAGCGGCGTGCTGTCACACTTGGGCTGACTCTATTTTCCATATTTTTATAAATAGCTGGGAGAAAAATATTAATTATCCCCGTACAATTTAATGCACCGGGTACTTTAACCTTTCAGGTTTCCGTTAAACACCGACATAACAAGGCGTATCCGTGGCGGCGGATGTGATTTATGACAGGAATACCTAATTCTTGTTTTTAAATAGCTTGGACGGCAATCTGCATACATTTAAACACTCCCCCCCCCACTCCCTAGCGCTTGTCTCGGGGCCCTCTTTTAATATTCAGGGATGATTTTTTTTTTTGTCCACATACATTTTGGTCTGTGTCACCTTAGATTAAATTATTACCGTTTTGCAGCCTTTGCGGAGCGGGCCGGGGGCCTTATTTACTGGAATCAATGAAACAGTAATGAAAATCCATTTTTCATAGTATCGGCCCCCGCTGTCTTTTATTTAGTTAGCTGTGTCTAAGCAAGCAATTCATTTTGTGTAAATGCCACCCTGAGAAAAAGGCATTAACGTGCAAGGGGTTAACCCCCCCTCCAAAAAAAAAGATGCTCTGCCCCCCCCAGATGAATGACTTTATCCCCCCCCAAAAAAAAACAGCCATGGGGGAGTTTCTTTTCTTTATTCTTTTTTTAATTTTGTTTAACTCCATTGGGAGTTTCTTTTCTTTTTTAATGTTTTTTTAAATTTATTTTTTAAATTTTTATTATTTGTTTTATTTTATTTTATTTTTTTTACATTTTTAATTAACTGCATGTGGGAGTTTCTTTTTCTTTTTTAATTAAAAAAAACATTTTTATTTTTTATTTTTCTTATTTATTTTTTAATTTTTGAAAAATATTTATTTTTAAAATTTAAATATAATTATTTTTTAATATTATTTTTGGATTTTTCTTATTTATTTTTATTTTTTAATATTTTTTTAATAATTTTTTAAACATTTTTACATTGTTTTAAATCAACTCCATGTGGGAGTTTCTTTTTCTTTTTAATTAAAAGAAAAACATTTTTTTTTTATTTTTCTTATTTATTTTTTAATTTTTGAAAAAAAATATTTATTAGTTTTTTAAATTTAAATTTAATTATTTTTTATTTTAAATATTATTTTTTGTATTTTTCTTATTTTTTAAAATGTTTACATTTTTTTAAATCAACTTCATGTGGGAGTTTCATCGTGGTTGAAGGTGAGGTTGGGCTGCTTCTCAGTGACGCCGATGCCAAACAACATCAGCAACCCTGCATTTATGGGTTTTTTTTGTTTTGTTTTGGACTTATTTTGTACCCGTAGGTAGATTTGTTCTGCAGTCCGGTGACAAGCCACCAGCTGCCGGTCACTGCATGCGCAAGCGCCCCATATCCCTAACCTGCATGTTTTTGGCATGTGGGAGGAAACCGGAGAAATCCCGGAGTAAACCCGCGCAACACGGGGAGAACATGCAAACTCCACACAGATCACTGTTGGCCGGGGGCAGGGATCGAATCCACGATCTCATGATCCCCGCGATCCCCCGGCCGAGGGTAAACTGTGCTGCCGCAGTGCTAACCACTGCGCCACCGTGCAGTGGTTAGCAAGCCAAGTTTTAAACACACATGCCGCATACCTGCATATGTAATGAGCGTGGTGGGTGGGGCTACCCGTGCGCCCGTTCGCCTTCAGGGTCACGGCGTGTTACGGCAAGGTGGTGTCACACTCTCCCAATCCTGCATATTGGAAATATCTCTTGGCTTTGGCTCCACCTAGCATTCCAAATGGGTTTGTTTATTGACTTTGGTGGGGGTCGTCACGCGTAGCGGCGATGATGACACAGCAGAGCGGGAGTGTCAGTGAATGTCTGTCGTGTGTCACCTTCAGCCGCAGCCCCCGTTTGGAGTTAGGCAATGGATCTCCAACATGTTCGTGCTGTTAAGGGAGTTTGCGGAAGCGCTAACAGCTGCAGTTCTGCTCGTGGCCACTTGGAAGCTGGTGCCAACAGTGAGTCAGTTGCCGTAGACCGTCACGGTAAAATGTGCAGCTTTCAAGAAGCCCGTTATGCACAAGGCTGTCTTATGGGTCCATTTGGGTTTGTCCATGGATTCCATGTGGGTTCCATCTCTGTTTGCCCACATGGACTTTACCTGTTTTCAACTTATTTTCTCATAAATTTGCTATTTTCTTCTAAATTTATTACTTTTCCCCCAATTTGATCATTAATTTTTAAAAATTTTAAATTGTCATAAATTTGCAACTTTTTTGCTAAAAATTTACAACTTTTTTCATAAATTTTGTATTTTTTCCTTGTAAAATTGTGACTTTTTTCTTGCAGATTTGCTTACTTTTTCTTTTAATTTCGAAACATTCTCATAAATTTGCCACTTTTTTACTCTAAAAAATAAATGTCTGACTTTTCCTCATAAATTTATTTTCTTCCTCATAGGTTTGTTATTTTCTTGTACATTTGTGAGTTTTTTAATAAATTTGCAACACATTTCTTGTGAATTTTGAACTTACTCAAAAGTTTTCTGCTTTTTTGACTGTAAACTTACAGCTTTTCCTCATAAATTTGGGACTTTTTTTCTCATAAATTTTCATTTTATTTACTCAAATATTTGCTACATTTTTTTTCTTAATTTGCAACTTTTTGTCTCTTTTTTTCCTCATAAATTTGTGACTTTTTTTGTAAATTTGAAAATTTTTTCTTGGAAATTTGTTTCTCTTTAATTGTTTTTGTTGTAAATTTGCAACTTTTTTTCCTAAATTGTCAGATTTTTCATGAATTTGTCATTTAACCGGAGTGGTGGCCTAGTTGATAGAGCATTCGCCCCACAACCGGGAGGTTGGGGGTTCAAGTCCTGGCCGGGTCATACCAAAGACCATATAAAAATGGTACTTGCCGCCTTCTAGCTTGGTGCTCAGTGTAATAGAATGGGGAAGGAGAAGTTGTTTGTGGTGGCGCCTTGCATGGCAGCGACCCCTTTGATGCTACATGTGGTTAACATGGTAGACAGGAGAAACGGAATTTGGTTCTCCTGAACATGATTGGCTGGATGGACTGAATGACAACAAAGATGGTTTCTTCTTCTTTTTTCTAGTAAATTTGTGACTTTTTTTCTCATAATTTTTTTTTTTTTTTTTTTGTAAATTTGTAAACTTTTTTCATATAAATTTTCATGTTTTCGTCATAAATTTGTGACGTTTCGTGTAACGTCGTGGCGTTTTGCCTATGGTACAATTGTGACTGAAACCTGCTCACCCACATTTCTCATAAATTTGCAGCTTTTTCAAGAAAAGTTGCAAATTTTCCCATTAATTTGGAGCTTTTTTTCTCATTAATCTGCAACTTTTTATGTAAATTTGGAAATTTTTTCTTGTTAATTTGAAACTTTTTTTAAATTAAATTTGCTACTTTTTTCTTGTTAATTTGCAACTTTTTTCATATAAATGTGCAACTTTTTTTCCATTAATTTGCGACATTTTTCTCATTAATTTGCAACAATTTTGGACATTGTTTTTGTAAATTTGTAACTTTTCCGCTCACTTTTTTCATGTGAATTTGCAACTAAATTTCATAACGTTCACATGGATACTGGTTACATTTTTATTCTATGTAATGGTTAATTTTTATGTTTGTCTAGACAATGACAAGTTATACACACAGTGGTGAAATTAGTATTTTTTTCATTAAATATATTTTTGATGGAGCCATTGACCTGAGATTTTCACCAGATATCAGTAGCAATATACATACAAAGAAATCAAGGCAACTATGTTCCCAAAACAAGTTATGTTTAATAAAGTGGAATGACGCTGGGAAGTATACAAAATCAAATCAAATCAAAAAATAAGTATTGAAAAATTCATTTAACATTTAGTAGAAAAGCCTTTGTTGGTAATAACTTCCAGATGCCTTCTCTGTGGAGAAACTAGGCACAAGCATTGCTCAGGAGCAATTTTAGCTCATTCTTCCACACAAACTGTCTTCAAATCTTGAAGGTTCTGTGAGTGTCTTCTATGAACTCTGATCTTCATTTTGTTCCATAGATTTTCAGTTGGATTCAGATCCAGTGACTGACTGGGCCATTCTAGCAGCTTTAGTTTCCTTCTCTGGAGCAAGTTGAGAGTTTTCTTGGCTGTGTGTTTGGGATCATTGTCTTGCTAAAATGTTCACCTTCATTTCATCTTCAGCAATGGAGTCTTGTGAGGTGAGCGGGCATAGAGCCCATGTCGGCTGAGTGCATTACTTATTGTTTTCTTTGAAACAGCAGGACCTGCTAACTCCAAGTTTTTCTGGAGCTCTCCACGAGTGGTCTTTGGCTCCTGAATAACTCTTCTGATAATTCTTTTGACTCCTCTGTCAGAAATCTTGAGGAGCTCCTGGTCGTGGCTGGTTTATGGTAAAATGATGTTCTTTCCTCTTCCAAATGATGGTTCCAACAGTGCTCACTGGAACATTCAGCAGTTTAGAAATGTACCTGTAACCAATGCCATCATTATGTTTTGCAACATTAAGGTTGTGAAGGTCTAGAGAGAGTTCTTTGCTTCTACCCATCATGAGTTTTCAATTTTTTTTAATTTTTTTTTTTGATTTTGTATACATTATTGATCCCCAGAGGGGAAATTGAGGGCATCCACCTGGATGGATGAAGCAGCCACGGTACGGCGCTATCCCTTTACCATTCACACACACGCTCACACCTAGGGCCACTTTAGAGTCTCCAATTAGCCCAACTTGCATGTTTTTGGCCTGTGGGAGGAAACCGGAGAACTCCTGGAGTAAACCTACGCAGACACGGGGAGAACATGCAAACTCCACACAGATCACTGTTGGTCAGGGGCTGGGATCAAACCAGGGATTCCATGGCCAAGGGTGAGTTGCTGTGCTGCCACAGTGCTAACCACTGCGCCACCGCACCGCCCAAGTGGGTGGTGTTCTTTGTGGTGTGACAATCTGATATTCACAGACCTTTTTAAAGGCTATCAGTCAGGACTTAACCAGCTGAAATTAATTTGCACTGATGGGAGATGGGATGGCTTCCTAAATTCTGATGGATTTCAGCTGGTTTCTTGGCTTTCTATGCCTTTTTGCACCCCTTTTTTCTTCATGTGTTCAATACTTATTCCCTGTGTCATTCCACTTTATTAAATATAGCGTGTTTTGTGAACACAGTTGCCTTGATTTCTTTGTACGTATGGATTACTTGGGTTGTTACTGATATCTGGTGAAAATCTCAGCTCAGTGGCTCCATCAGAAATATGTTTCATGAGAAAAATGTTGACGTGTTCAATACTTATTTTCCCTGCTGTACATATAAACAGATGGGTTTTTCCCCACATTTTAAAGGGTTTGCATTCTTCCCCATTGCAAAATCTTGCAGATTTTGTTGCTTTCTTTTTAATTTCAAAGACATGGATGACTTTAAATATCTGCATTGGGGGGGGGGGTGTGTGCTGTCAAAATAAATTAAACAAGGTTTTAATGCATTTCTATTATTTTGTCTGATTCATCTGCTGAATCGCTACGTTAAAATGACAGCGCGTATATTTACTTTTACGAGTACAAAGTACTTGTAAACGACGCTAAATTGCTTCTCCGTGCATGTATTGTGCACACATCTGCCTCCAAAGACCGGGGGGAGGGGGGGCGTTGGACGTGAGACACCAGAGGCTTGCACGCGCACACACCTCCACGCGCTCAACTCAGACGGCTTCATAAGCAGATGAGCGCGCGCGCGTGCGTGTGTGTGATAGAGAGCGGAGGTGAAGAGCCGGCGCCCGATGAAATAAAATTTAATAACTGAATAAAAATGTAAATAAAGATTTGCTCAGAATGAGCTGTGCATGAAATGATTCCCCCCCCCCTGCCCCCTCTTGTCCCTCATTCTGCGGCTAATGCTGTGATGTGTGTGTGTGTGTGTGTGGGGGGGTTATATTGAGCCCGCCCTGATGTGGCGTGTGACCTTTTTGAAGGCATCGCTCGACGAGGGTTGATTAAAGACGTATTAAATTTGTTTAAATAAACCTCCTTGTAATGGCACATCATTTGTAAGAAGCTATTAGGCAAATGCCGGGGTTAAAAAAAAAAAATGGTGACGCCGTCATTTGCATGAAAATGCGCCCCAGCCGCTCAGATTGCGGACCGTATGAGGGCCGCCCTCCCTTTGATGCCGTCACAAAAAAGGTGCTCAAACTTGCCGCATTGAAAGGCGGGGCCGAGGCGGAGCTGGCGTGGGAAAACGCGCGCCCCTCTGACGGACGCGCCGCCCACCTCCGCGCCCGCTCACTGACGGAAGCCATTAGACGCCGCCGATGACAGGAGCCACGAAAAGACGCGAGGCCGTCCCAGCAGGTGGAGGAAGTGGCTGACGGGTGTTTAGAAATCTGCACCTGTGCAAGGTTATGGCGCCTTTGTGGATTTTAACATTTCATAGCCAGCATGTCCATGTGGGCCACCAAAGGTGAATTTGCGCTGTCCAATGGGTCACATCATGTTCACTCAAATTGACTTTATCCCTTTGCCTATTTTCCACTTATTGTCTCATGAATTTGCTACTTTTTTTTATACATTTCTGACTTTTTTTCCCCTAATTGGATACATTGTTTTTGAAAATTTGAAACTTTCACATACATTTGCAACTTTTTACTGTAAACTTGTAATTTTTTCTCATAAATTTGTTACTTTTTTCTCCTTTCGATGTGGAGGAGCAGCGGTTCTACTCTGAGCCTCTCCCAGACGACTGAGCTCCTCACCCTATCTCTAAGGGTGAGTCCAGCAATCCTACAGAGAAAGCGCCTCCACGTTGAAAGGAGCCAGTTGAGGTGGTACTGGCATCTGATCAGGGTGCCTCCTGGACGCCTCCCACTTGAGGTGTTTTGGGCACGTCCCACTGGGAGGAGACCCCGGGGCAGACCCAGGACTCACTGGAGAGACAACGTCTCCCAGCTGGTCTGGGAACATCTTGGTGTCTTCTCTGAAGAGCTGGAGCAGGTGACCGGGGAGAGGGAAGTCTGGGCTTCTCTGATTGAACGGCTGCCTCTGTGACCCGGTTGTTGTGTTGTTATGGGACATATTATCGTGTGACACAGGTGGTGGCTCCACCTTTCTGGTTCCGCTGCCACCCGGGGTATAAGAGGGCTGTGAGGAAGAGGGGCGGTCTCTTTTGGCCTCCTCTCAGTCTGACGGCAGCGCCTGTATTGTGAGAGTGAGTCACAAATAAACTCGTATCTAGTTCAACGCCCGGTCTCGTCCTTGGCTCCTTTTACTGACATAACATTTGGCGACCAGAATAAAAAACATGGATGGGAGAGTTGCTTCAATTCGGCCTTTTCTAGAGTTTCCCAAAGTGCTTTATTTTCTCAAGGTACAGGTAACAGTACATGGAACGTCACTTGTGGTAAAGTATCGTCACTTCCTGTATTGCTGTCTGTCCGTGTGGTTAGCTCTCCTCACTCTCCTGAGGATTTTGCTTTTAACTGTATTTTAACCACTTTTTTCCATCTACCATTAGTTCTCATTTCTGTTTATCAAGCCTCTTGCACCTCTGTGCTCACTCAGTGTCACCTAATCACCCTCTTCAGCCTTCTGTTCACCTTTCATCGGCATTTTTGTTAGCTTCGGGTTAGCCACTAGCTATGGCTACTAGCTCTCCTTCCTCTCCTCCTCTGGTGTGTTCTCTCTGTCAGATGTTTAGCTACACCTCTGCCTCTTTTAGTGATAACGGTAAATGCAATAAATGTTGTCTTTTTGAGACGCTCGAGGCGAGGTTTTCTGATTTGGAATCCCTGCTCCGCTGCATTGAAACACCGTCTGCGCCAGTTACTCTTGACGGACGTCCCCTAGCTGCAGCGGAGCTCGCTAGCATAGGGCGACCCGTTAGCGGCCCTCCGGTCCTCCTCAGCAGCGAGGAGACTGGGTGGGTGACGGTGAGAAGGAAGCCTAGCAGCAAAGCCCTGGTTCACCACCAACCTGTTCACGTTTCTAACCGTTTTTCCCCGCTCAGCAACACACCCGCTGAGGAAAAAACTCTGATCATTGGCGACTCTGTAGTCAGAAACGTGAACCTAGAGACTCCAGCGGCCATAGTCAAATGCATTCCTGGGGCCAGAGCAGGCGACATCGAGTCAAATTTGAAAATGCTGGCTAAAAGTAACTGTAAATACTCCACAATTGTTATTCATGCTGGCATTAATGACATCCATCCCCGGCAGTCGGAAGTCACAAAACCTAATGTAGAATCGGTGTGTGACTTTTTCCTTTTTTTTTTTCCTTTGAAAGACAAAAGTAAAATAGAAAGATGTCTTTACCTTCTTTACATGTTTCAACTGCACTGCAGCCTTCATCAGAAGAGTCAGCTGATTGCTGCCAGGTGACATTTATCAGCTGATTTTCGTAGGCGGGGCCAGCTCAGCAGATCTGTCAGATCCACCGAGCCGGCCCCGCCTCCTGCCGTCAGATGGTCTCTGGAGAATGTGGTCCCAGGTGTGAGAAAGCATAAAGGCCCCCTCATCTCGGTTCATGGTGTCTTTTCCCCGCTTTCTGATCTCTATTGCCTCCTTGATCCAACGTTTGTGTCTGTTGCTCTCCGATCCAATAATTTTTGTGTTGTCCCAGTCCATGATGTGATTATTTCTTTTGCAGTGGTCCGATATAGCTGATTTTAATGTTTCTTGTTCTGCTTTTTCTTTTTGTGATCTTGTGAGTCGTCCTTGCGTTTCCTTCTCACATTCCTTTTGGTGTTCTTTTTTTCTTGTGGTGAATAATCTTCCGGTTTCTCCAATGTAGGTTTTGTTACATGATCTGCATGATATTTCATATAATACATTGCATTTATTGTCTTGTTCTATTCTGTCCTTGGGGTGTACTAATAACTGTCTTAATTTTTTGTGTGGTTTGACTGCTGTGTTTATTTTGTATTTTTTCATGATCCTTTGAATTGGTTCCGTGATCCCTCGTATGTATGGTACAGTTATGGTTTCCTTGTTTTTGATTTCAGCTTTTGTTCTGTGTCTTGTGTCCTGTTTATTTTCTTTGTTTTTGACTTGCTGTTTCCCTTTGTTTATGGCCCATACTGGATATTGGCAGCGTATAAGTGCATGTTTTATGTGGTTTTCCTCTTCCTGTCTGTCTTCTTGTTCCGTGATGATGGTGGCTCGTTCATATAATGTCCTGACGACTGATAGCTTGTGTGCTGTGGGGTGTTCCGATGTCCAAAGTAGGTATTGATCTGTGTGGGTTGGTTTCCTGTAGACTGTGATTTTTATGCTGCCGTCCTCGTTGTGGTGGATTTTCATGTCCAGAAAGGCTATGGCGGGGCCGGCTCGGTGGATCTGACAGATCTGCTGAGCTGGCCCCGCCTACGAAAATCAGCTGATAAATGTCACCTGGCAGCAATCAGCTGACTCTTCTGATGAAGGCTGCAGTGCAGTTGAAACATGTAAAGAAGGTAAAGACATCTTTCTATTTTACTTTTGTCTTTCAAAGGAAAAAAAAAAAAGGAAAAATAATTGAAAGAAGACAAAATGAACTTGTTTGACGTATGGTGTGTGACTTTGCCAAAACAATGTCTGCCTCTGTAGTATTCTCTGGGCCCCTCCCCAATCTGACCAGTGATGACATGTTTAGCCACTCGTCATCCTTCAACCGCTGGCTGTCTGTGTGGTGTCCTGCAAACAACGTGGGCTACATTGACAATTGGAGCTCATTTTGGGGAAAACCTGGTCTTATGAGACGAGACAGCGTCCATCCCACTTTGGATGGCGCGTCTCATTTATCTAACAATCTGGCATCTTTTTTATCCAAATTTCCAAAACTTTGACTACTCAGAGTTGGGACCAGGAAGCAGAGTCGCAGTCTTACACGCCTCTCTGCAGCTCCTCTTCATCCGCCACCCCTCAACTTCGCCCCTGTCTTCCCCATCAGAGAATCATTGTCTGCTCCCTCCAAAGCAAATAAAAATATAATGTATAAGTATCCCAAAGTGATTAAACAAAAAGTTGGTAAAACTCAAATTAAACATGAAGTCTCTAAATTGAATGATTTGGCCTCTGTTCCTCCTCATAATTTAAAAATTAAATGTGGTTTGTTAAATATTAGGTCTCTAACTCCCAAGTCTCTGCTAGTCCATGATCTGTTAATTGATCATCAGACTGATTTAATATCCCTAACAGAGACTTGGTTAGGACAAGAGGATTATGTTGGTTTAAATGAATCAACTCCCTCTGATTATTTAAACTGTCAAAATCCCAGAAGTTCTGGTCGTGGAGGAGGAGTAGCAACAATTTACCATTCCAAATTACTAGTTAATGTAAAGGAAAAAAAAAAATGTTATAATTCCTTTGAGGGCCTGGTCCTCAGTATTGGGCATTTTAGCAATTTTAGGCTAAACCCAATTTTATTTGCCATAGTTTATCGTTCTCCATCAACGTACTCAGAATTTTTATCCGAATTTGCTGAATTCTTAGCTGATTTAGTGCTGAAATCAGACAGAATAATTATAGTAGGGGACTTTAATATACATGTAGATGTAGATAGTGACTGCCTTAATGTGGCATTTAATTCAATATTAGACTCCATTGGGTTTTCTCAGAAAGTAGGAAATTCTACCCATTATCTCCACCATACGTTGGACATTGTTCTGACATATGGCATAGAAATAAAAAATCTGGTAGTGTCTCCTCATAACCCTTTACAGTCAGACCATTGTCTGGCGCTCCACTAATTTAGATGAAATCTATTTAGCTTGGAGAAATCATCCTTTAATTTATAAAAAAATCTCTTAGAAAAGCTAGAACGAGTTATTATTCTGCATTAATAGAAGAGAACAAGAATAATCCCAGGTTTCTTTTCAGTACTGTAGCCAGGTTGACAAAAAGTCAGGACCCTGTCAATCCTAGCATTCCCTTAGAGCTTACTAGTCAGGACTTTATGAACTTTTTCAATAATAAAATTTCATCCATCAGAGATAAAATCTATCAGATTCTTCCCACCGTTAACTTATATACAGTAACTACTACAACTCCTTCAACTGATATCTGTCTTGATGAGTTTACTCCAATTGATCTTTTAGAGTTAGACAAAATAGTTTCCTCATCCAAGCCTTCAACTTGTCTTTTAGACCCTATTCCTACCAGGTTATTTAAAGAAGTCTTCCCACTTATTAGTAGCTTTGTTCTTCATATAATCAATTCTTCATTGGCTTTGGGCTATGTACGCAGGCTTTTAAAATGGCTGTAATTAAACCCTTACTCAAAAAGCCAACACTAGATCCAGGAGCTTTAGCTAACTATAGACCAATCTCTAATCTCCCTTTCATTTGTCTCTAAATAACTACCTACAGCGATCGGATATACCTCCGGTGGATTACCCCTTTGATCGCTTTTATCCGGCCACTGTGAGTAAACTGACCAGCGATTCCAGCGCTTCCTTGTGATTCACTGATGTGCCCTACCTGAAGCGATTGCTAAGCTAACGCTAGTTAGCTTAATGCTGGCGCCAGCCATTCCACCTAACACCAGCCTGAATCAAAGCCCAGCTGCGAGGCCCAGCGGGGATACTACCAGGCAGGCGGCTATTTGTTTGACGGGGCTCAGCAGAGGTTTCACCCAGGCAGACGGCGGTAGGCGGCGGTGCCCAGCGGAGGACTTACCGTGACTGCAGCGGCGGTGTGCGACGAGACTACCCGAAGCGATTGCTAAGCTAACGCTAGTTAGCTTAATGCTGGCGCCAGTCATTCCACCTTACACCAGCCTGAATCGAAGCCCAGCTGTGAGGCCCAGCGGAGATACTACCAGGCAAGCGGCTATTTGTTGACGGGGCTCAGCAGAGATTTCACCCAGGCAGACGACGGTAGGTGGCGGTGCCTAGCGGAGGATTTACCGTGACCTCAGCGGAGCTCGGTGGCAGCGGCGGTGTGTGACGAGACTCGGTTGGAGGAGCGGGACGGGAGACCAGTTACGGCGACTATGAGCAACGAGACCAGCAACGGAAGGGGCTAGTTGGCTAGCTGAGGCCCAGCTGGATTCGAGGACGATCGGATCAGATTCTGGCGATATAAGCAGAATTTATTTTACTATCCACAGATTTTCCTTTTCCTTCTTTCCAAGAAGGACTGAAGATGGCTGCCACCGGATTAAAAAGTGGGCTGATGGGCACCACTAATAAGCCTTCTCTACTTCTCTACTTCCTCTTCGTTTTGTCTTTGTGTGTCTGGACCTGCAACAAGAAGGATTTTCCGACAAACTCAACCAAAGGTGAAGTTAAAAAGTTTTATCTGTATGGATTTGGGCTTGGACATCTCACCCTACACTCTATGTGGTCTTTAAAAGCCCTGAGCAAAAACTTCCAAATTAAGGCAAACATGGCTGTTAAGCAAAAATCACAATATGGCAGAGGATATACAGTTAAAGTTCTGTTAGTTCTGCTACTTCTGGCAGGAGATATTCACCTTAACCCTGGACCTGCCACTATTAAACAGCAGACCACTGGGTTAGCACAAAACCGAGCTGTACAAAAGCAAAAACAACATTTATTTTTCCAAACTGTTAATCATGCACGAGTTCTTTGGGACACCAAGGCTAAACCAAAGGGGATCCTCGGCGGTCATTTAAACATACGGAGCATAATCCCCAAAAGAGATGAGATTTCGGTGTTGCTGTTGGACTCAAATCTGGACTACCTTTGTCTCTCAGAAAGCTGGCTACACAGTAACATAGACACTAATATGATCGATATTGTGGGCTACCAGTGTTTTAGAAAAGACAGGCAGGTAGGGAGGGGAGGAGGTGTTTTAATTTACATCAAAGAGAAATATAAATGTCAACTGGTTGATTTGAATACTTCACTTGAATGTTTAGCTGTTAATGTATGTCTCTCTCCGGTAATGAATTTCAACATTGCAGTAGTGTACAACCCACCGTCACACAACTCTTCCTTTTATAATGAATTAAGTGATCTGGTTAAACAACTTGAGAAGAACAGAGAAACAATAATTCATGGTGACTTTAATATCAACTGGTCTGATAAAAAAGACAAACAAAAACTGAAAAGCCTCATGACTAAATTTAATTACCAGCAAATCATCAAAGGACCCACCAGGATAACCAAACAATCCAGAACACTTATTGACATGGTATTTACTAATAAACCAGAACGAATAACCAGAACCTATAATCTTGTAACTGGTCTCTCAGATCATAACATGGTTCTTGCTGTCAGGAAACTTACTAAAAAGCGACTACAGTATTTTGGGGGAGTCGATACTGACAAATCAAATTTTATTATCCCCAAATCAAAAAATGAGGAGTTTGAACATTACTTAGAGAATCAAAATTGGGAGCAGCTCATGGCAACATGTGAAGTAGATGATTGTTGTAATTTTATAACTGCAACAATCTCAAAGTCTATAGAAAAATTTTCAAAGCAAATTAAAAGTAGACAACAGAAGATTAGCCTACCATGGTTAAATAATGAAATAAGAAAACTTATGAAGAGGCGAGACTATGCTCTGAAAACATCACTAACCTCCAAACTACAAAATGATCACCTTGTGTACAAAAGTTTAAGAAATAAAGTGGTACATGAGCTGCGAAAATCAAAAATATCTTATTACAATAAACTGATAGATCATGCAAAGGGTAACAACAGTTCCCTATGGAGGCATTTAAATAACTTAACTAATAAAAAAAACGATCAGAAGGGGGTGTAAAGGAACTTAGAATCAATGGCAAGACCGTCAGTGACAAGGCTACTTTGGCAAATGAATTTAATTCACACTTTGTGGGCTCTGTGGAAGACTTAACAAAAATT